>OZ018398.1:44832884-46049884 GCA_963969525.1 Ontholestes murinus | reverse complement strand
AATCGCCACATTTTTTTGAAAAAAAAAACGAATAAATTATAAATATTACGCGTAAACCGTAGGAAAATCAGGATTCACTTCCGCCACGTTTCGACATTAATTTCAGACGCAATTATCACGAAGCGTTGCAGTGGGAACGACGACGACGTAAATTGGATTTTCTCTACGTGTGAACATTCAGATTACAATTTTCACATTTCACGGCGTGCGCACGTGAGTAAATATCGGCGCTTGTTTGTTTTTGAATGTTACACAAAACTAAAGGTAAACACCGGGATTAGTAAATCCGAGCAGGTTGTGTAATTAGAGTATGGCCGTGCTGGTGAAAAAAAATTGTACAGGTTGAGAAAATTACTTTCCATTGTTAACACAGTTAGGTGTAACACAAGGTTCTAATTTAGACATTTTTATAATTTCACGCTTTAGAAAGAAAATATCTACTTTATTTGGATATTTTTCATTTGAACTTTTGTTTGACACAATAAAATATTACTATAATTACTAAAAATTGGTATATTTAAGAAGAAATTCAAATTGATTTAAAATATTGGTTAATCAGTCCCTTTGGGTTATAAAACATCGGTCTCTTGACTCTAATTAATGTAAAAAAAGTAGATTAATTTGCTATCTAGCTTAACTGTCTGGATGATACGAGGTAATGAAATGATGAAGAGTGATTGAAGGGTGTTTATGTTTAGGGAGGATATAAGGGTTTAGAGAGGTGCAAAATTTATTGAGACAAGCTGAAATTGTTGAAATTATAGCTACAAGTGTAAATAATACTTGATTAAAACACTAACACTTTTATGTTTAATATTTCGTTTTCTTTATAAGTACATAAATATTTGTATTATATATTTTTTTAAATAGCAATTTCTAAGAATTGAATACATTGTAGGTATGCCTTTGTAGGTGAGCAACGCTCTTAATCCGGCCACCCTTTAAGTGCTGACGTCAATACGGCCATTAGATAACACCTGGAATGCTCTTTGCGTCCATTCAAGAAAAACTTCTTCGAACGAAAGCTGCTGCCGCCTCAGTGCCGGCATCAATGACGGTCAGAAACTCCAGGTATTGCACGTAATCTCATTGTCAAAGTCCAGACGGCACCAACACAAGTAGCCAAATCCATTACGACACTTTATTGGTGTGTACTCGTTCAACAGGTGTTTACTGGCGTCGTAAATGCAAATGGATATTTCTTCGAAACTAGTTTTTTCCTGTCTTCAATAAATTTTATCATTACGATAATACAATAAGTTTGAAATTATGATGAAAACTAATAAAATGCACAATGTCAAACAACATATTTGTTTAAAAGTTATTGAATAATATTATAATTCATAATTTGATTAAAAAATCATGAAAAATGTTTTTTTTCTTCGTTTACGTAAAACAATTTTTGACCATAATGTTCTTGGTAGAAAAACCTTCCAAAATATTAATCAACGAGTTCACAAAATTGAAACGAAGTGAAGGACCAGGAAGACCAATGCCAGTAAGAATGGTATAAGGAGAAGATAATGTGCTGAACGTGATTAAGAAAGATTTAGGTATGTCTACTTAAAAACTTGCAAATACTGTGAACCCCTCCAAAATTCAAGATAACCCTAGAGTTTTTGTCGAGTTTTTTTGTTGATCTTGTTGCTTATGTGGCCTGTACATTAAACTGCATAGTTTTTAAATATTTGATCAGCGTTATCCATTTCTCTGTACAGGCGTTTGGATATTAATTTATTTTACTTCTTTCTTAACATTTTGGAAACTATCTTATTATTATATCCGTTCTTTTTGGCAATAATAATAATAATTTCTCTTTATTTCATACAAATAGAAATTAAGGAAACTAAAGTATTCTTCGATTGTACAAGGTTACATATCTCTTATAGATTCTGAAGAAACATAAAATCTACCAAAATTTTCAAAATCTTCAGAAGAAATTTTAGAATCTTTATAAACTTAGGAATTTCAAGTTCAACACTTGGGTAAGCTACATTTATTATAATAAAGTCTAAATTCGATACACCTAGATTCTTACAAAATATAAAATTTATGATGTGAAGAAACTTGAAAATCTTTAGGAGAATTTTAAGAAACTACTATTAAAAGTCTTTATAATAAACTTGTGAATATTGCCAATCATCAGAATGCACATTCATTTTCAGAATTTTAATAACTATAAAAATGTCAAAATTTCTTAGTATACGTAGAATGTTTCAAATATTTCATCAGAAAATTAATTTTATGGAATTTTGGGTTCGAGGATCAAATTTATTCCAAGAATCTTTGCAGTCTTTAATAATAATAATATCTCTATATTTTCAAGGTGTCATATACATGTACTAAGGATATTTAGAAACTTTAGAGTCTTTGGAATCTTTAGGATCATTAGAATTTTTAAAATCTTTACAATGTTTTGAATCTTCAGAATATTTCGAATCTTTAGATTATTTAGAATTTTCAGAATCTTTAAAAGATTTACAATTTTTAGAAGACGTTTAGAGTTAGTATAAATGCAAAACGAAGCTTAATATAGAGAAAAAAGTAATGGGATGGAAAACTAGGAACGATGGAAAGATTTAAAAAATAATAAAAAGAAAAGAGAAATAATATGGAAAAGAATGAAAGAAAGGATTTGAAGAGACAATATAAATATAAGAAAAGGACGAGGAAATAGAAATGATATGTGAAGAAGGAAAGTTGAGACAGAAGGTTGATCAATAAAATAGTGGTATATATAAGATCTATAAACTTGAGAATTTTGTCAATTTTGTCTTATGTAGTGATTATCACCAATAAATTCTATTCTATTCTATTCTATTCTATTCTATTCTATTCTATTCTATTCTATTCTATTCTATTCTATTCTATTCTATTCTATTCTATTCTATTCTATTCTATTCTATTCTATTCTATTCTATTCTATTCTATTCTATTCTATTCTATTCTATTCTAATTATGGAAACGTTTAGAAATGCATTAATTTTCAGAATTTAATTTTTTTTTTAAATATTTCATCAGAAAATTAATTTTATGGAATTTATTATTTTGCGAATCTTGAAAAGTTTGAAAGTAAAATTTATCCTCAGAATCTTTACAGTTTTTTAGGTTATTTAGAAGTTTTAGGGTTTTTGTAGTCTTTAGAGTCGTTGAAATCTCTCGAATCATTAGAATCTTTAAAGTCTATTGAATTTGAGGAAACGACTTTCATCCATTAGTAAAAATAAAATAAATGATTTACCCTGAAGAAAGATTGAACAATATTAAGACCGGTGATGGGTTTTGGAATTTCTAAATCATATGTGTAATTTTAGTGCGAAAAACGAGAAAGAGTAGTAGAATTTTTTAAATATTTAGTTATTAGAATCTTTGGAATGTTTTGAATCTCTAAAAATTTTGAATCTTTTTCAATCTTTAGAGTATTTGGAAGTTTTAGAATTTTAAAGTTTTTTAAAAATCTTTCAATTCTTTAGAATCTTTAGAATATTTAGAAGACACGAAGAGCGAGAGAAAACAATCTTTAGATTTCATCTAGAAAGACAAATGAGAAGTTCATAAACCTTATGTTATAGGGTTTAAAGTTTTGTTTCGTTTTGATGGACTTTGGTAAGTGATTATAGAACTGTAAACATGCATTACCAAATCCTCTTTGAGTATACGTTCGATGTAATAACGGATAACGCATATTGCATTTGTTATGAGTTTTGTACTCGTGTTCTATTTTATAATAACTGAAGTTACTTTTATTATTTGCAATAAAGGGTAAGCACTCATAAGTATATAAGCTTATAATAGTGAGTACTATGTATATATAAAGTTTCTAGATGTATGATTTGAGAGCTGCTTTTTTGATGTTATAGCCAGCTGTTATAATATTATCAGTTGTGGTTATTTTCGTGTATGTTAATTTATTAAGACTACAAAACAAATCACTTATTGAAACAACTACTTCTCTGATTAATACCTCGACAGATATTGAATGATACAAAAGTAATTAGCGTGTGACAAATAGCAAGTTTTCAAAGCAACACTATTTATTTAATTTTCTACAACAAACTAAAGGATTTTAATACATTTTACTATTTATTTCTGCGAAATAAACTAAAAATGTAGATTTCGTAAATTTTCGTGTTTTTCTAATTATTAGTTAATTTTCTACAACGCAAAAGCTTTTAATACATTTGTGTTGTTAATTTATTACTCTTTTTGCTTGTTGGTATGTACAAAAGTGCATCTTATTCTCTTCTTCTGCTTCCATCGTAAATTGAATCCTGGGGTTTAACTGATTGAGTTCATTTAGCAATATTATCTACTTGTCTTCTAGTATCGCTACAAATAGATCGATATATCTGCACCAAATTAAAGCCAGAAAGAAATCTGAACTTACTAACTTACTTAACTTCACTTTTCCACCAATGAATATCAAAATTCTCAGTCAAAAACTATGTAGAATTTGTGAACAGAACTAAAGGCCTGGAATTACTACACAACAGCATCTTAGTGTCTTTAGATGTCAAGAATCGTTTTCCGTCTGTACACATGTAAGGAGTAAAAACGTGAAAAAAACCAAATGAATTCTTTCTACAACCTGATATTAACATAATGTTTCACCAAGTGAAAAATGAGAAACAAATACAAGATAGAGTAAAAACAATCCTACGACAACAAATAGTAGCAAATTATCGAAACCCTGAAGAAATACTTAAATTAATTAATATATGCCCCAACCAAAAATATTTCAAATTCAATAACAAATATTATATGACGATGTAATTGCCATTGCCACCGTTTATTACAGAAGTTTATATGAAACATATTGAAAAATATTGTTTGCACATATACCCAAGATATCTCGATGACACTTTCTGTATTTGGGTCGGTACTAACAGATAACTAGACACTTTCCTAAATAGATTCAATTAAACACCTGGAATCGAATTTGCGATGGAAGTAGAAGAGAATAATTTGAATTTTTTGAACATCTCGACAACAAGAAAGAATAATAAATTAACATAAAAGATATACAAAAAGCTGACCATGATAGATACCATTATTCTAAACGACTCTCATCAATCTATACAAATCAAACAAGTAAGACTCAACTCATACATCCACCGAATTTTAAACATACCCATGAATGTATCTTTTTTTACTCAGAGGTTGACTATTCAGTCAATTTTTCTATTTATTTTTAGTTGCATTGTAGGGATATTTATGATGGTTTCTTATTAAATATTTACTTAAATCTTTATTTTTGCTTCTATTATTAGGTTAGCTTGGTATAATTAACGTAATAGGTTTCCAAGAAGAATTAACCATCATAAAAGCCATAGCAACCAACAACTGATATAATAATAATATAGTTTGCAAAATGGTAGGAAGGAACTGAAATAAATTAATATCCAAACACCTATACAGAGGAATGGACTACACCGACCAATCATCTAAACACTGGGCAACTAAATATACAGGCTTCACAAGCAACAAGTTTACTAAAAAACTATTTAAAGAAAAACACTAAATCATCGCAATCCAAAACCTACATCAAAAGTGGCATATACAAATTAGTTTGCCAAAATTGTGATGCCATTCGTATAGACCGAACTAGTACTTTTAAAAAACGGCTAAAAGAGTAAGAAATAAAAACGAAAAATTCCTCGGAATAGTGCCTCCCATCGACCCTATATATTTCATTTAACTTCTACTAACTAACTAAAAAAGTGGTTAACACAAGGAATTGTTAATATCTTTTGTTTAA
This sequence comes from Ontholestes murinus, assembly GCA_963969525.1. Classification (NCBI taxonomy): domain Eukaryota; kingdom Metazoa; phylum Arthropoda; class Insecta; order Coleoptera; family Staphylinidae; genus Ontholestes; species Ontholestes murinus. The sequence goes on along the minus strand of OZ018398.1, from coordinate 46,044,126 downwards.
TAAATGCCTGTTTACACTCTTGTCTAAACGATAATCCTGCTATTATTCTGACAGCTCTTCTCTAAAGGAAGATGACGTATAGCAGAATGTCCCCAAACTATAATTCCATAGGTCAATCTTGAATGACAATATGAGAAATAAGTTAACCTTAAAATATCCATGCTTACATTATTCTGCAAATTACGCAATAAGTAAATAACCTTATTAATTTTCTTGGCTAATTCCACACCTTGCACATCCCATAATACAGTATTATCAAGATGTATATCAAGAAATTTTGTCGATCGAACTTCGTTCATCGGATTTGGTTGATGTGTAAGAGTAAACGTTTTTTGAATTGTTTTGCTGGCATTAAGACTGAGTTCGGTGAAGTTCTTTATAACAAGTCCAATCAATTATCTGTTTGGAGTTTCTTGCTTGCTTCCTCATCTGGTTGAGTTCCTTATTCCACCATGGTTTGGTGGATTTTCCTCTACCCGAGTTGAGTCAGCATAACTTTTCTTATGAGGAGATGAAAGCCTTTTCCAGAAGCGGCGCGAGATCATTAACTTTAGCCTGCATTCTTAACGTCATTATCATCATCAACATCATCATTAAACCGTTCAATTCTGAGAGGATTTTGGCTACACTTTACCGTATTTATAAATCTATTTTCTGATTCCTCTTCTTCCTCTCTTGCTGTCTTCATAAGTTTTCGTGTGTTTTGGCTGCGTTGGTTATTTCTTTCCACTCTTTTCTGCTTCTGCTTCTTACCAGTTTCTAATTCCCATTGCCTGTGTGTCTTCTACTATTTCCTTCTGCCAGCTTTTCCTTCGTCTTCATCTTCATTTTTTTTACCTAGTGGGCTCCATTGTGTTATTCGTTTGATAACATCGGTGTTTTCCTCCTAATTATGTGGCCGCCCATTTTAGTCGTTGTGATTTTATGTGTTTTATTATGTTTTCCCCTCTCAGTTCTTTTTTTATTTCATTATTCGTCTTTCTCTTTTGTGTGTATTGAGAGTAACATTTATATGACTTGTGTAAAACATTTTTTGTTAATACACCAATATTTAAATAAATGAACAAATAAATAAAATTTGGTCCTAATATTGTTCTCATTATTATTTCATTTCTTGTAACTTCAGCTCCTCTTCTTTTGTTCATAACTATGGTTTCCATTCCAAACGTTGTGACTCGTCGTACCGAAGTTTTATATGTTTTTATTATTGTTTAATTGTGGAGGCGTTTACTTTGTGGTACATCTTGAATATACTGAAGAAAGAAAACAGGATCACTTTGTTTTACCACTTTTTATTTAACAAAACTTTATGTTTGATAATGACTAGTTGATAGTCGAAACTATAGTCACATGTATTTTGTTAAATAAAAAGTGGTAAAACAAAGTGATCCTGTTTTCTTTCTTCAGTTTTTATTATTGTTGATTTGCTAATATTTTTGCTTTTTAACACTTGTTTATTCCTCTCATATGTTTGGTATCCTTTTATGAGTCATTCTTGTTTTTAATCTTTGGTCGACTGCTCTAAATAGTTGAACGTGGTGACTTTTTGGAATTTGATACACCCAGTACTTTCAATCTTTTGTTGATTAGACTTACAGAAACTTTGTATATTACGTTTAGCAGTGTGATTGCTCTATAGTTCTTCCAGATTCTATTGTTTTTATGTAATGGTGTTATTAGTCCTGTATTCCTTGCTTGCGCAGTGATGAAAGTTCGTGATGAAAGAAGTACTGCGCGAGCAGTATTTTCTGGATGATTAACATTAATAAGATACTTGTGGATTAAACATTAATAACTGCGCAAGCAGTATTTTTTTAATGGTTTATTGTCAATACGATTATAAAAATTATATTCATAAATTTATCCTGTTAGAAGGATTGTGTAGATAGTTTGGTATTATGTGGATGTTTAGTTTAAAAAAAATAATTTGAGGCTAAAAGCCGTTTTGATGATGAAACTGAATTCTTAATTACTTGAGGAGATAAAATATGTTAATCAATAATAATTATTTGAATCACGCAAATCTACAAAATACTGCTTGCGCAGTTGTTGAGGTTTACGGACAATATGTATTGACTTAAATTAACTACAAACTACTGCTTGCGCAGTGATGAAAGTTCATATGTAAGAAGTACTGCGCGAGCAGTATTTTTCGGATGATTTACATCAATAAGATACTTATGGACTAGACATTAATCACTGCGCAAGCAGTATTTTGTAGATGGTCGATCATCAATACCATAACCATACCTTTGTCTTCTGTATATTATCTGTCTCCATAGAGTTAGGGTGAGTTCGATTCTCTTTCTAACATACCTCGTTTATTATTTATAATAATCCTTATATGTCATTTTTTTTTTGGAATTTTCGTTGTTATTCTACCTATTTCTGGCACCTTTTCATTTTTGAATGATCTCATAAATTGTCTTAGTACGTCTGCTGATACCTCCCTCATGGCTTTCTATTTCATATTTTTCGCTCAGATTCTCTTCTGCATTTCAGTTTTCTGTTATCAGTAACGTCATGAAATATTCTCGCCATCTTTTCATAATTTCTTTCTCAAGATCTCATTTTTTTTGTTCTCAATTTTTAATATACTCTTTGATTTGTTGGGTGCTCCATAAAACATGTTTATATTTGTAAAACACTCAAAGAGATTATTTCTCGTTATTACTTTTATTTTTATATTTGTTTTTCATCCTTTTCTTTGGTCAATATGCAATTATTATATTATTATAATCATGTTTTCAAATTATTGATAATAACGAAAAAGTAAACAATTAATTTAAATTTGATGTCACGTCTATTAATGAAATAAAGGTTGCTAATTTAAATCTAATAAATAATTAAAGGAATATCTATTTAAAGAAAAATTTCAACATTTATCGCATTCTTACTCATGTAATGAATGTTATCGCGTTTTGATGGCAGCCACCATCGTATTTCACTCTCGGACAGGGACGTCAGACAACAAAAGAGCGTGTCTCCGAGAAATTCGAGCGATTTACATGTAAATAGGAGTCATTAGATTGGCGAATAAACATATTAATGTTTTTTTATCGTTACGCTCTGTTTGAAAATCGGCGCCAGGGCTCGTATCTGGTGACCCTTGGACCCCTCAGCTGCAACTTAATAACGACTCATTCATTCATGCGCTCTAATCAAAATTAACATAACAATGCCAGATTAAGACGCCACTCGTTCATTTTTTTTTCCATACAAAGATCTTCAATGTGAGGTATTTTTTTATTGTTGTTAAAGATTTAGATAATACTAATTAACTCTAATCAATGTTGATTTTTTTTAAACATAATGCGTTTAAACTCGATCTGTAATTTAATTTGATAATTTTGTAAATGATATGAAAGAATTAATGAATTTCGGATCAGATGTTCCTCGAGGAACATTATTGTTTCTATTATTTTATATTTTTTGTTTTCTTATCGTGTTTCAGTTTTTTTGTAGAAGTGCATTATTATAAATCTTGAGCTAAACGTTTTTGGTAAATGAGGTAGTAATAGAAAGATTAGGGAAGTTTTAAGCTAACTATTTATTAGTAGGAAGAGTAAATTTTCTAGCATTTAATACATTATAAATTTGTTGTGCTGATACAATCAATAATTCTCTCCTAAAAAAAGACAAAAAACTGAACCAAAGTAAATATAAATTATTTAGAATGTCAAAGAGGATACCTGCTCCCTCAACATTAAAGTTAAGGAATGGTTTGAGTGGAGAAACATAATTTGTAATTATAATTACCTTCGTACAAAATTGGTTTTTTAAATTAATTTGTTAAAGTACGTAATTTTCAAGAAAAGAGATAAATAAAAAAATTACAGACGAAGCTAATGGTTTATTGATGGATAAACTACATGGTTTTGTAGCCCTTGACTTTTTCGGAATAAGATAAACAAGAAGAGGGACGAGAAATATTAATGTTTAAGATATTCTATTTAAAGAAGAAAGAAAACACAATTCTTACAGAAAAGAAAGTTTATGAAATTAGTTAGATAATACATAATGGCAAATTTTTACTAGAGAAAACGAAATAAAAATAAAAGAAGAGAATAAATAATTTCATTCTTAGATGCAAAAATATCTACTTTAAAAGTAATAAAACAGAAGATTCTGGCATTTTTTCTGGATAAAGATATAGGAGAAACACTATGTCTTTGAATAATGAAAAGTTAAGCAAATTTAAAGCATTTTTATTAAAGATCAGTTGAAACTTACCATTTGGAAAATTACGTCATGAATAAAAGAAAATAAAAGTCCTTTCTGAAAGACGATAGCCACTGATTAGAAGACATCCTAAGTCTGCCACTTCACTGTAAATACATACATACATACTTTATAATGTAATAAAAGTCCTTATTTTTAAACTTATAAAAAAGCACAAAAGAGCAAATTTTAAGCACACTATTTCTGGATGATGAAAAGAAGAAGAAAAGTTAAAAAAATAATAGAGGACGCTCGTAGGATAACACTCTTAAATAAATTGTTTTTGGTGAATGAAAAACAGCAGAAACGAAAAACTCACTCAATTCTTAAGAAAAGGTAAGATAGAGGAAAGCAATTGAAGTAAATTTGGATTGCATATTGTATAAGGAAAAGAAGAATTCCTAGAAACATTTAAGTGTATTTTGCCAGATATTGAAAGTAAGAAAAAAAACTCATTGACGATGGAGTCTTCTACTTCATTATACACATTTAATCACAAATTAAATACAATTTTAACTTTTTTGTAGAACAGATACTTATATGGTGACTAATGGTTTCAATATATAAACTGCCTGAGTCTCTTAAGTGTATTAGTACTATTAAATTAAAACACTTTGTAATTTCCTTCCTTCACATTTATTTTTATATGTCAGATGTACATTTCGAGTACCATGTACTCATTATCAATGACTGACATATAAAAACAAATGTGAAGGAAGGAAATTATAAAGTGTTTTAATTTAATAGTGATAACTTCACACAACTCAAATCAAACCGTGAATATGTATTAGTACTATCAAGAAGTTTAAAGAAAATTTGTTTAAGTTCTTATGTGACAAAGAATTATATAGTTTAGAAGAATATTTTGATTAGTAATGTATACATATGATTTTATTTTCCTTGTATTTTTTCTTTATTGTGACGCACTTTCTTTCTTATTGTACTTATTGTAATTTAAGAGAGAAATAAAGACTATTATTATTAACGTACCATTTTCAAACCGTAAGTTACGGTTCACTTACAAAGTGAAAATTGTGTTTAATTTGTGAGAGAAAAAAACATTTAAATAATTTTATGGAAACAATAAATCTAAAAGAAAAATATGAGTATTAGAATAAGTAGATATATTCAAAAATAAAATAATAATTATACAAAAAAGTCAGTAGAAAAATCCTTTTAAGCAAATTGTTTCTTCAGAAAAAGAGACAGTAGAAGAAACAAAATCATTTAATTCTTAAGAAACGGAAAAGATCGAGGACAAAAGAGTTTCGATCATAAAACATTCTTTTTGGATAAGGAAAAGAAGAATAAAAAGAAACATGCAAGTGCACATTTTGTAGATAATGAAAATTAGAAAAACGAGAACATGTCTTTCTTGAATAATAAAAAAGTCTAAAATAATAAAATATTTTCACCGAAGAAATCGACTGTCTCGGAATCTCCTGCACACTCTCACACACAGCAGCTAACATATGTAGCTTCAACAACTGGCAAGTTCGAAAGTCCTTATTGGTAGACTCTGTAGTTAGGGATACCTCAAGGTTCCCCCTTATCTCCACTTGATTGATTGAAATGTCAGCTGCGAATTATGAATATTTTTTTTTAGAAAATTATAAGAAATAAGAAAAAACCCTCATTTCGCATTAATTCATTTATAAGGGAAAGACAACACAATATAAAAAAAAATCAAATTTGAAGTAAATATATTTTTATTTACACTTTACTAGTTTCAGTTTATTTTTATTATATAACATTAACTAATAGTTTAGTTTAATTAAATCAATTAGGGTTGGACAATTAATTGTAACAATAATTTCTATGTGTTTTTTATTACTAAAATGTTATGCAAATTCTATTTTGTTAAATTTTCAATAGAAAATAGAATAGGAATTACTGAAATCTACTTCTGGATAATAAAAAGAAAAAGGAAAAGTCCAAAGGATAATTCTTTAAGGCAATTTGTTTTTAAAGGCCACCTTCAAAATATAGTTGTGAAACAGTTGATGTAAGAAGACATAAGTCAAGAATAAAAAATTATGCATATATCGAATGAATTAGACCTAGATGGAGATAAATTAAAAAGAAGAATTATCGACAAAAACAATATTAACACAAATGACACAATGAATTTCATTAAAAAAAAACTGGAAGAAAAAATTCGATATTCGAATGCAATGGAAAATATTTAAATTGCTACCTTGAAAATTGGTCTGCAAAATTATCGCATATATGAGGACTTCAACAATATCCAGTGTTATAACTGTGTACATTCGTCACAAAGTGATATGCGGGTTTTGAGCTGATCACATAAGACAGAATCAAGTAAATCAAAGGACGAAATTCATGTATTTTGTCATCTAATTATATTTAGATATTTTGTAGTACTTATGTTTAATTAATATTAATTTGAATTTTTGACGTTTTCACAACTTTAGGCTTCCATGTTTTGCATGTACATATTTTAAAATAAAAGAGTTTTGATTTTGAAAATAAATATTGAATCCTTAAGAAAATGTCAATAAATTATACAATAAAATGTATTAAAATCCTTTAGTTCGTTGTAGAAAATTAAATAATAAATTTAAAAATACGAAAACATTTCGTGAATCTACAACAATGAGTCTTACTAAGACTACAAAACAAATTAATTTGAAACAACTACTTCTCTACTACTCTCTACTTTCTCTTTTAAATTTATTAATAAATTATACATTTAAAAAGCATTTTCATCAATATATTATACCTTATTCAATCGTAATCTTGTCTTTATTTATAATATTATGCCAGAACGATACCGCCTACTCATAAAAAATTATTTCTTCGAGCATTACTGCACTGTTATCCCATACTAAAGCACCGCACTGGATTACATAACTTAGCTGCCGTCACATGATTTAAATAACATAAAGTACAAAGTAACGTATTTTGTGCAAAAGACAATCCCCAGACACGTGTTTCGATGTATTATAGCTCATCAGTGGAGCTATGCCCTTGTATCTCAAAGATGACAGATTATAAATTGAAAAATTGACAGATGTCAGATGACAGATCACAGATGATAAATGTTTAATGATCGATAAAAGACAAATAAAATAAATTAAACTGATGAAAGATAACGGAAAATATGTATTTAAAAAAAATATTATTATAATCAATAGAATGCAAATAACAGAACACAGATAAGAGACGATAAATAAAAGATGACAGATAACAGACGATATATTGCAAATGATAGACAACAGGTGGACACATGATAGATGATAGATGACAGACGACAGTTGATAAATGATAGATGATGGGCAACAGATGATAAATGAGGTAGATGGCAAATAACAGATGATTAATGTAGTGTTTACCAAGTCTACCAAATGTTATTTATATGTTACTTCTAATTATAATTAATGTTTTTTGAATAGTACTTGTACACATATACACTTTGTAATCACCTAAGTTCGCCTACACTAGAATATATTTTATGTACTACATTATTTCTGTAAATAAATAAAGCCGTAATAATGAAACGGACTACAGATGATAGTAGATAGATATCAAATTACAGATAACAGATGACAGATTGCGAATGACAGAAAACAGATGGCAAATCATAATCATAATAGATAACTTATGACCGATTATAAGTAATAAGCGACAGATGACAGACAACAAATGATAAAAGAGATAGGTTACAGAGGACATATGAAAAGCTACAGATAACCGATGACAGATAGTAAATGACAGACAACAAGTGGGCATATGATAGATAATAGATGATAGACAACAGTTGATAAGTGATAGATGATAGATGATGGACAGCAGATGATAAACGATATAGATGATAAATAAGATAGATAACACATAACAGATGATATGTACTTTAAAATTAAAATATTATGTCAAACCGTTGAAAAATTGTAAATGGCAGATGAAAATGACAGATAAGAGATGACAGATGATAGCTGAAAAATGACAGATAACAGACGGAAAATCATAGATTATATATGACATGTGATAAATGATAAAAGACAGTTGACAATACAACCAATGTTAAATTATAAATGACAGACTATAAAATAAACAAGATGAAAATAGATACAGATGAATTATATTTCGAAATTAAAATATTATGGCGAACCGATGATAAATTGCAAATGACAGACAACAGATGACACACCACAGATGTCAGATTGCAAATGACAGAAAACCGGTGGCAAATCACTGATTGTAGATATTTGTAATACTGTATTATTTTTAGATATTTCTGTTACTTTATTTCTCTACAATGATTTACTTTGCTATAAATATGGATCTTAATTTAATAATTTTTAGTACAAATATATTGTGCAAACATTTTTTCGCAATATTTTAGATATTTTCCATTTATGAGCTATGTAAAACACTCAGTTATTAGCACCAATAAATTATTATTATTACCTATGAAAGATGATAAATAATACATGACAGATGGCAGATGATAGATGACAGACAACAGATGATAACAGATTATATATTTTTCTAAATAAAAATATTGTTAACATTTATTTCTGGATAAGGAAAAGAAAAATAAGAAGAAATATTTAAGTACATTTTCACTAGACAAAGAACAATAGAAGAAAAATATATTATATTAAAGTTTAAAATTCACATAGTTTTAATAAAATTTCTTGTGTATCTTCCTTCACATAAAATGTATTTTAACTTGCAAACTCTCGAACTACCCTAATATATTATGTAGTGCTACCTAATATATGTATTATTAATTTACCCAGAGCATAGTTTTCTTAACCTAATAAATTATACATTTAAATCGCGTTTTCATCAAGATATTAAACTTTATTTAATCGTATTCTTGTTTTTATTTATAATATTACGCAATAACTATGCGTAGACTTGACCTATCCTAAAAACTATAGTACGCTCTCATATACTTTAATCGTATTATTTTTATTATTTAATCAAATACAATACATGAATTGAATTTCTTCCAAGAAAATATTTTGGATGATTTCTGTCACCATCAAACGTTGCCTTAATATCATCGATGTTAGAATTCTTATTTCTAATTGAGGCCACCCACCCACCCTACATATATATTTTAATTTCACCTAACGATTGACTTTTATTTATTGTGAAATTAAACAGTAAAAGTGTTGATTTAATTTACAAAAATCATCAGAAATTAATATATATATATATGGTGGGTGGGTGCCCTCGAACCTACCTTAAAATAAGTAAAATATACGCGAGAGTTTCACTATTTAATTTATTAATGATTAGAAACAAATTATTATGAAATTGTCAGCTGAATTATATCGCATGCTAATAATATTTTTGTGAACTTTTAAGTAATAATTGAACGATAAGTTAAAAACCAACCACCCACCATACACTCTACCTATGATTTTCTTTTATGACGATAAATTCATAGTTTATTTACCTGAAATAAAAAGGGAATCAGTAAATGAAAATAATTTTTATCATTTACTGATTCCCTTTTTATTTCAGGTAAATAAACTATGAATTTATCTTCATAAAAGAAAATCATAGGTAGAGTTCTATTTAATATTTAAAACAATATATAGAGTGGGTGGGTTTTATTTAACTCATCCACCACTCGTAACATTTAAATTGTATTAATGATTTATTGTAATAAATTATTTTTTAATTTTTTCCAGTTGAATTAACTATTTGGTATAAAATTTTTCAATAATCCTCGAGTATGTTGTACTGAATTGAGGGTGGAATAGAGGCCAGACACCCACCCTACATATACATTTTCATTTCATCCAATGATTGACTGTTTGTTTGATAGAAAATAGAAGTTAAATGTGTGAATGTAATTTTCAAAAATCATCATCACTGTTACACATAAAATTGATGGATATATGTAGAGTGGGTGGGTGGCCTCGAACCCAACCTCCAATAGGTAAAACATTTACGAGGGTTTTATTGTGTAATTCAACAATTATAATTTAAAGAAACGATAAAAAATTTGTCATATCAAATACTCGTATGCGAATATTTTTCTAAGTGTATTAGCGATACGATATATTTTTTTTTATTAAACTCTCGAGTATGTTGTATTGATTGGAGGGTGGAATAGAGGCCACCCACCCTACATATTCATTTTCTTTCCATCCAATGATTGACTGTTTGTTTGATAGAAAATAGATGTCAAAAGTGTGAATGTAATTTTCAAAAATAATCATCACTGTTACATATAAAATTAAATGATATATGTAGGGTGGGTAGGTGGCCTCAAACCCACCCTCCAATAGGTAAAACATTTACCAGGGTTTTATTGTGTAATTCAACAATTATAATTTAAAGAAACGATAAAAAATTTGTCATATCAAATACTTCGTATGCGAATATTTTTCTAAGTGTATTAGCGATTCGATATATTTTTTTTATTAAACACTCGAGTATGTTGTACTGATTGGAGGGTGGAATAGAGGTCACCCACCCTACATATACATTTTCTCTTCATCCAATGATTGACTGTTTGTTTGATAGAAAATAGATGTTAAAAGTGTGAATGTAATTTTCAAAAATCATCATCACTGTTACACATAAAATTAATGGATATATGTAGGGTGGGTGGGTGGCCTCGAACCCATCCTCCAATTGGTAAAACATTCGCGAGGGTTTTATCGATTAATCAAATAATTTTAATCAAAAATCGATAAAGAATTTATCATGTGAATGCAAATATTTTCCACCTCAATTCGTGATCCAGTGTAAGTTTTTCCTAGCTGTTTGACATCACTGCCATTGAATTATTTACCATTCAAAGAGTTTTGCAAAGATCAAAACAAATAGTAGTATGACTGCGCAAGGTATTGTGAGTATAGCGAATGTTCCATCAAATCCTATTCAAGCTTCAACAACTTCTGGCAGGTCACTAAACTTGTGGGTGGTCTCGTGTTGTCATGATGGAACACAACACCTTTACGAATTGTCAATTTGGGCCGCTTTTCGTTGATGGCTTCATTCAATTTATCCAATTTGGGAGAGTACACAGCCGTATTGATGGTTTGGTTCTGTTGGAGGAGTACGCCTTTGTAATCCTACCAAATGGAGAGCACAACTTTATTTTGATGGATACTTGCTTTCGAAGTGGTTGAAGCTAGGTCACTTGGTTTGCACCATGATATTTTTCTAGTGACATTGTCGTAAACTATCCATTCTTTATTGCCAGTGATAATACGTTTCAGAGATTGTGCTTTAAAGATACGAGATCAGTTGGCATTTTATATCTCCTCGGTCTTCTCACTTCGGCAGACTTTGGAAAGCGTTGTGTAAAATCCTGATCAAAATATGGTAAACATACCTTTTTCAACATTTCTGTAAGAGATAATCAAGATAGTATTTAGTCGAACTGCAGCATGCACACGCTTATCCTTCCAAAAGTTGTCATAAAGGTCTGCTGTCTGATTTGACAGACCTTGATTCACGGTCATTTTGAGTCTATCGTCGTCACCAAAGCTCTTATCTTCGAGATGCCTTTTCGAATTCGGAAAAAGGTGTTGGGTGCTTGATCTTGTTCCCAACCAAATGATGTGATGAGAACTTGAGTTCGATAGGTTGTATGGAATTCTTCTACTCAGCATGCGGCGTCTTTTTTTTTGGATTGCTCGAGGCAGTTTTTAATGTTACAGTAATTGTCAGAATTTATTGTTTAGCCACAATTTTGTACAGAACACTTTTTGAAACGTGAGAAGATTTTTGAAGTGTGAAGCTTCTGTTCTGTTTCACCCTTTCGTCAACTTTTTGCACCAGATCCTAAGTAATGACTGAAGGTTTCCCAGTTCATTCGTCATGAACATTTTTACGGCCATCTTTAAAAACTCCAATCCTAATTCCTTCACTACCATCACTCATATTATTTTCTCCATAAACTTATAAGATCTGACGATGAATTTCAGCTACTTGCAGCCGTTTAAACAATCGAAAAACAGGCCGTACCTCACAATCGACGGGATTCTTAATTGGTTTGTGGCTTGTCAACAGATGAAGGATCACAATGCACATGCTCGGATTGCCAATCGCAGAACTTCAAAACGGCACTTACTTTAAAAACAATGACTCGTATTATCAGTTATAATAACACGTCCTTTAAAGTTTTAATAGTTTAAAATCTTCAAATTAGATTTCCAAGAAAGAATTACTTTATGTAAATACCCAACCCTCCTTCCTTCTTATTATTCCTCTCTACAAAGCAAACCACGTCAAATAATTTGGAACCGTGGGCAGTGAAGAAATTACCGGCCATAATCATAAGCATATAATTATATGAAAATTGAAGAAAAAAAAAACGATTATACACTCATAAAATAATCGCTGTTTATCTCCGGCTACCACAAATTAACGTCCCGTCTGTCATGATGTATGGGTGTGTACTTTGCATGTATATTAAAAACCGTTCCCCCCGATTTTACAATGGACACGTTTACGCCGGGACGATTCTGATTTCTTTTTCTACTTTTACTCTCGGCTAATTATATTGCCCAAATAACTCGACTGGCCCCGACGTTGAGATCATCTGCAATCCGACGTTTATATTAGACCACCAAAGAGGTCTCAATTTTATTTCTTCTTCTTCTTTCCTTTCCATCGACCATCGTCTAATGTCCAGACAATTTTCGCCCCCCTTAATCTCCATACTTTATTATTCTCGTTAAAGCCAAATAATGTTTCAATCGAATTATATGACGGGGAAAATATTATTACCTATTAAAAATTTTAATAGCCTATTAAATGCATCATACGTGTATCCTCTTGAATTATTTAAATGATTTGTAATTTACAACTTTGTTTATGGTCATAATTTTACATCATTATCCATACGAAAAGTTTTCAACTTGCCATCTGTCTGAAATCTAAAGAGTTGTAGATTTCTGATAAATCAAATCGTAAATTGTTAATTTATGAATTGATTCAATCAAGTATTACGTATATTTTAACTTAAATCGCTACAAATAAAGTAGGAGAAAGCTTTAATTAAAATTTCTAAAAGTAGTTGTGATTACAAATTAAGTAAGTTGACTTTTTATTGTAAATATTTGATGATAAAGCAACTAGTCATGATTTTATCGTCAGATATTTATATTAACATTAGGCTTACAATCATTAGTCTTACTAAGATATTACAAAATAAGTCACTCTTTATAACTTTGTTGTTCCACTATATATTTTTTTTTAAATGTGACTATAGTTTCTCTCATACATTGATCATTTTCTAAGATAAGGACTTAGGTAAATCTAATGATAAAACAACTGATAATTATTCTGACTAAGACTATAAAATATGGAATTTGAAGTAATTGTTTTACAACATTGGATTATGATACAAAACTAATTTGCTTCTTGCAAATCAAGTAATAAGAATGAAGAAAATCACTTCAATCAGTCAGGTAAAACTAATGAGAAAGTTTAACTTATAAAAGTACAAAATCCCTCTTCCTTCTTCTTTATTTATTTATTTTCTTAATACATATTTTTTTTTGGATCAGATATGGTTTTCTTAAAACTTTCAACAACGACGCACGATGAATTATTTTAATCACGGCGCGTATTCACCGAATCGATACGATCTTCGTGGGTACGAGCAAGCTCGCGTTTTATTTACCATGTACGGATGTTGAAATGCTTAAAGTGTAAAGAGCCATCGATAAACGTCCTCACGAAGCGAGTATAAAGTTTAAATTAAAACCGTTTGGAAAGGTAATCATAAGGCACGACGTCGCAACACCTATTTCTGTTTTAAACGAGTTCGAGACCGGAGCGAAGATAAAGAGCTAAAAAAAACAGTGCTGAGTTAATTGCTAGGCTCTTAATGGATGTTGTCTTGTTTGTACGTTCGAAACAATGTTGTGATGTTAATGAGTTCGTGCTCACTATTTGCTATTAGACGTGTGTAATAAGATGGTTTTAAACTATACCTTGTAGTTAAGATACTTAAGAAGGAATTATTTTAGAAGACTTATTCCTAATCCAGTTTAATATGTAAGGTTTGATCTTACAATTTCCTTGGGGTACTTGGTGTAGGTCGAACAATCGATAATTTATTGAAATATGTCAGCAGTGCGCTAGACCAATGCATAATAGTCTTTATTTCTATCTTAAATTACAATAAGTACAATAAGAAAGAAAGTATACTAATATAATATTCTACTTCATATATTATTAAGATAAAGCTTAATTGTCTATAAATTGCAAATATTTTTTTCTAGAGAATAGTAACGTCTCTATTCTCCTTGATGGTCATCCTCACAAATCCATTTCCTTGAGATTTCTAGAGATTCACAAAATCAATATTGTATCCCTTCTTCACACTTTATTTGCTATGCTTATATTTTGAATACTAGGCGCTCATTGACAACACTCATCGATCTCTACCCTTATTTTTTTGAAATTCTCTAGTTATTTACTTGTCTCGTAATTTCTTATGCATCGATTTTCTTCTAGAAAACTAAAGCTTTCGGTACCATCTTAACTTTCCTCACTTTATTTCCTGTTTCCTTTTTGATGTTAATTCTGCATACTCTTGGAAATGACTTAAGTACTGTTTATTTATTTATAAGTTCATTTATTTATAAGTTCTTTATCAAACTTGCTTTACAAATACAATTCATAAAAGATTAAACAAAAATATACGAAAATTTCGACAGCAAGCTGAAAGGCTTGAAAAATGTTCTTCCACTCTAACCTGTAGGTTCTTTCCTTCACTATTTCATCATACACGAACTCAGCTTCGGATACATATTTTCAGGTAAAATAAACCTAATTTCTTCTAATAAAAGGGGACATTTAGTAAAAATTGTCACTTTGACATTGTTCCTCGAGACTTAAATTTTACAACATATCTGACCTCATGGTATTAAATCTTACTAACAATTTGCCTTCGAGATTTCTAAAATTGTCAAGAAATCTGTCATCTTAATTGCATGAGCGTTCTTCTAGAATTTTAGAGCTGTTGCCAACCTCTTAACTTTTCGAAAATTCTCTACAATTTTATGCCTCATCATCATTATTCTCGTGTGTCCCTTTCGTTTCTGACAGTGACAATTAACTTGTGCTCCAGATTTTTTTTTAATTTGTCACTATTTCTTGCCTCATTTTATTAAAATTAAAATCTAGCAATTTCTCTTCGCATTTCTAGTTCAGAAACTTTTCATTTAAAGTGCAAAAATTTTCTTTTTAGATCTTAGAATTATTGACAACTTATTTTTATCTTTCTTTCTTGATTTCAAGAATGATTGCTTAGTTTTTGATGATCTTGTACGTTTCGTCCTGGATTCAGATTTCTTGTTCTTATGATATCAAAAACTTAATCTCAAATTTTATTGAAATTCTAAAGTAATTTGCCTTAGAGATTTCTAGAATTGAACGATACATTCGCTTACAAATGGTGACAATTTTATTTTTAGGTTTTAGAATTTTTGGCGACCTTAAGATTAATTTCTTGCTTTATATCCTGTTTTCTCTTTGATGCTTTCGTACTTTTCATCATAGAATTATTTGACAGTTGTCCTAAAACTTGCATCTAGAACCTCATTATTTCAAATTCTTTAAGAATTTGCCATCAATTCAATTTCAATCAATTTTACTTGCAGACTGCAAAAAGAGCTTTCATGGTTTTAAAATTTTTAACAATTAATTATTTACTTTTCATAATATTTTATCCTGAATTAAAGACGTCCTCTAGATCTCCAGGCTTACCTCACTTCTTGTCCCGTTTAGGATTTTTAAATTTTTTGAAACCTCTCTCTTTTCTTGTTTTCTTCGAAACATCTAGCTTATTTATCTTGCCTCTTCACAGAATTTTCTTAAACACTTGTTTTAGATGCTTATAGAATTTCCCAGTATCTTTTGCAACATTTTGCTAAAATTCTCTAGTAAAAAAAAAACCTAAAATTCAAGAATAGTCGTTACAAGAATTCTTCCTTCCTTTGCACAATTTCTTGCTTTTTTCTATTTTCTCTTCGATGGTCATTCTGCATACTTTTGGAATTTTCTTAACAACTGCTCCACGAGATTTCTAGAATTTCACATCACTGGCCTCATTATTATAAATTTTCTTAGCAATTCACCTTCTAGATTTATAGATTTTTCAAGAAATTTCTCATTTAAATTGAAAAAAATTTCTTTATAATGTTTTTCACCTCGGTTACGTAATATTTTAATAATTCTCCAAAGTCAATAATTACTGGGAATTTTCTTAAATACTCGTTCTTCGGTTTTCTTGAAAATCCCAACATCTTCTGCCTCTTTTTGTTGAATTTGATTCTCATTTATCACGTGGTGAAATATTGTTAAAACAACCCTTAATCTTCTGCTTCATTCTATTGATATATTTTCTAACAATTTGCCTCAGAAACTTTTAGATTTTTCCATCAATTGGGAATTTCCTTCTAGTGTTTTACAATTTTTTCCAACTTCTATTTTTTCTAAATATTTAAGGAATTTTTCATAATTAATTTCCTTATTTCCTGTTTCCTTCTCGTGAATGTTTTTTTTTTTAATTCTTGTCCTTCAGATTTGTAATATTTTTACCTTACCTCAGTACGTTAAAAATCTTAAGTAGTTTCCATAAAATTGTACAATAATTTTGCTTTCAAATTAATTGATTGATTAATTATTCCTTATCATACTTACTTAGAAAACGGTTGTTAATACAAAATTGAAATTAATATTATAAACATACAAATAAAATTTTGACAGCAAGTTGAAGAATTGGATCAATTTTATTTAATCTGATCTTGCTTTAAATCTCCGATATTTTCTGGTTCACGTATTTTCTTAAACACTTGTCTTAGAGATGCGGAACATCTTTTGTCTTGTTTTGTTAAAATCCTTTAACAATTTTCCTTTGAATTTCTAAAATGCAAGAAATTTCTTCAAGGCATTTTTGGCCTTTCGTGAAATTTTAATTATTTCTTGCTCTTCGATGGTCCAGTAAGTTTCATCCTCTATTTTTTTAGAATTTTCTTAAACACTTGTCTTTGAATATTCTCTAAGGTTGGGTATTTTGTTAAACTTTTCTAGTAATTTAAATTGGAAGAATTTTGATTGAGGGTTTTAGAATTTTTGACCATGACAGAGAAAGCAGAAATCATCGAACAGAAAACAAAAATAATCAAGAAATTTTGAAAAAATATTGATTATTTTGTTTTCTATGTTTAATGCTTGAAGCCATAACTTTGTGAATCAGGAATTTTAAATAAAAATACACTTCGTTGATTTCCTGATTATGTTTTCGGTTCGATGATTTTTAAAAATTCTATAATATAATAATAATAATAATAATCTTTATTTTCAAGGTGTAAAATACAAATATACAAAATGAAAATTGCGTCAGTTTGGATTAGATACTAGATAATATAATATAATATTAAAAATTCTTGATTATTCTTGTTTCCTGTTCGATGATTTCTACAGTTTGTCGTAATTTTCTTATGCACTTGTTCTCAAGGAAAAGCTTTAAAGAAAATCTTGAAAAATACTTGCTGTAAAATTCGTTTTTAGATATTTGTAAGAGAATATTTTAGAAATTGGAAGAAAAATTTGTAGCATTAAAATTTTTGTAGTTTTGTCCAGATATTCTTGAAAGAATTTTCTAGACTTTAAAAATCTGTATTAGAAAGTGTAAGAAAATTCTAGAAATCTGAAGAAAAATTTCTATGAAATTCTAGCATGATTTTTTTTTTAGTTTGGAATAGAATTATTATTATATTATAGGAATATTATTATATTATTATATTTTTCGAAAGATTCTAGTCTCTAGAAATCTTTAAGAGAAAGTGAAGAAAAGAAGAAGAAAAGATTCTTCCAGTATGGAAATTTTTGTAGGTTAGATGATAAATGCTTGGAATTTAAAGTATTCTAGTTGAAAGAAGGAGATTATTTATTTAAGAAATGTCTAGAAATCTCGAGAAAAGTTGATGAGAATTTCCGTTAGATTTAAGAATCTTTAAATAAACTTCTCGAAATGTGGAAGTGAAATTGCTGGATAAATTTAGATTCGGAAGAAAAATTGGTTAGAATTATCGAAAAAGTACTTGAAAAATATAACAGCATCTCTATTGTTATAAAAATTCTAGGAATTGTTGTAAAATTAATGAAATTTCTAGAAATGTTGAAGAGAAATTGCTGGACAATTTTACATGTCTAAAAAAAAATTGCTGGTAAATTCTAGCATGAAAACTGCTGCAATTAGAAAGAGAAATCTTTAGAAAATCTGCACGAATCTCGTAGGAAGAATATTAATGAAAAGTCCGCAAGAATTCTACGATTATTTTCACAAAACTCATCGAATCAAAGAAACTAAAACTATATACATTTATATTGATATACTCTTCTAATCAAACATCGAAGCTAAAACTAATTTAAAATAATTCAATATATAAGTGAAACAATAAATTTTAGCTTTAAACATTTTTATCAACAGCATCATTAGCTTTTTTTACTTCCTTAAATATATCACAAGTAATGTTATTAGTATTATTGTTATGATAATTAAACTGTGATCTTTATTTTTCACCAAACTTAAAATATCTTCTCATTAAACGAATTTATTATTTGCATGGGTAAAATAAGGAAAAACACTTTAAATTTTGAGAAAATATGAAGGGAATACGTTATAAATACGACCTATTTTTAGTACACGTCATAATATGTAATAAATATATCAAAATTTACGAGAATGTTGTTTTTTCCAAACATTAAATTACCCAGATAAAGAATCCCTTCATCTAAATTTCCAAATAATCTCCACACCGATAACATCCATTCACTATCAACCCATAATTCAAAATCTTAATTTGTTTATTTCCCGGCTAGACGATACGAGCGAAACAAAAAAAAAACGAATCATTATCGAATCTGTCATATAAATATGGAATTTATTCGTGAGGGGTGGAATTTCGTCGTGTTTTTATGTGCGGAGTGAAAAGCGATAGGGTGTTTAATAATAAACGCCGATACCGAAGCGTGATGAATGGGATAGACATGAATTATGTATACCACGAAAATATTTATATCGTCTGGTTAATGGGCGTTATGTGATCTTTATGAGTAAATTGCCGCTTTGATTTAATAACTGTACTTCGTATCGGTTTGAATAGTAAATAGATACCTGATGTCATGGTTGTTATTTACCTTCAGGAAGTTGCTACATTTTTGGTTGGATGAATATTGATGTAATATTAATAAGTACTTTTAAAAAATAAATACAGATTGTAGTTAAATTATTCGATGTTTGTATCAAATAATTGTTTATCAAGACATTGACATTATCGTGTATATTAATATAATATTCTGGCTAAAGTTAACTTTTCTTCATGTCTCTAGAATTTTAGTAAAACAATTTTTAGTGGATTCATTTCTAGTTTACAAAAATATTCTTCTAGATTTATTAAAATTTGGTTTGATTAATATAACCTCTTCTAAATAGAACACGCGCAAATTTTTCAGGAATTTCTTTTTCAATTTGAAATCGTTTTCCGACTACAATTTCTCAGCAGTTTTTCTTCAGATATTAAAATTTTTTCAGTAAATTCTCTTACAAATTTCTATAAATATCTTTATGGATTCTCGAATTTTCTTCAAGGTGCTTAGATATTTTTTGAATTATTGAAATCTTCGTCTTCCAACTAGATTTTTGTAGATTTTTCAAGAATATCTCATTTATTTTGCAAACTATTTCTTGATATTATTTCCCAGCAATTTTTCTTTAGATAACTAATTTTTTTAGTGTAAATTCTTTGCTAGAATTCTTAAATTTTAGAGCAATTATTTTCGTTTTTTATACAGCCTAAAATTATTTTCAAAATTCAAGATTTATTCAAGATTTTTCTTCATTATTTCTACAACTTTCTCAAATGATTAATATCTTCCTCTTTCAAGAGGATAAAATATCTTTAACTGTTGTTTCAAGATTCCTTATAAATATTTGAATTTTACATCAATGCGTTTCTATTTTTTTTTCTTCATTACGCCTCCTGAAATTTTCTAAATCATCAATACTTCCCTCTTCCAACTAAAACTTACCTTCAAATTATATTATAAATATTCCATAGATTTTTTTTTTCCAAATTACACAGTTTTTTTTTTAAAAATAAAATTACTTAGCAATTATTCTTTTATTGGGGTGAATTTGTAAATGAAAGACTTTTTTGTTCCATAATTAATTTATCAGTGTCCTGACATGAAGACTGCTACATTCTGAATTTTATTCTTTTATTTCAAAAATCATTTAAATTGCTAGAAATTACTTAAAGGATTCTTAAATTTTACTCTCTTCTATTTTACAAAAAATATTTTTAAGATTTTTGGAAATTTGCTGATTGATCAACCTTCACTTGTCGTTTTTTCAGGAATTTAATTTCCCAATTGCAAATATTTTACTATTTTTTAAATTCTCTTACAGATTTCTAAAAGTTTTTGTTAGGATACTTTAGTTTTATAGCAATTCTCTTCTTTTCTTTTGAAGAATTTTCGTTCGAGATATTTTTTGACTGCCTGAATTCTTTCTGAATTCAAAATTTTTCAAAGATTTCTAAAAAATTTCTCTCCCTCTTCAAACTAGAATTTTGGCTGATTACCCACAAATTTTCTTTCAAATTTTATTGCTATAACTAACTCTCTCTAGAATTATTTAACAATTTCACACTTTTAGAAATTACTTATAGGATTCTTAAATTTTGCAGCATTTTTCTTCAATTTCACAAAAGAAATCTAAGATATTTCTGGAAATTTGCCAATTTGAAATAGAATCACTGCAGATTTTTGAAGAATTTCTTTTTTATATTACAATAATTTTCCTACTAGAATTTTTCAACAATTTTTTTTAACATATTAAAAATTTTACAGAAAACTCTACGTCAGATTTCTAAACATTTCTTTAAGAATTCTTTAATTTTATAGCAATTCTTTTCTATATTATCTAAGATTTCTATTCTTATAAATTGTCAAAAATTTCTTTCAGAAATTAAAAATTTTTCACCATTTTTCTCTGATATTTCTGAATTTTTTAAATTAATTAATCAATACCTCCCTCTTCTATGTAGAATTTTAGGATTTTTTCAACAACTTTCTTTCCCAAATTACATAAACTTTCTTGCTAAAATTACTTAGCAACTTTTCTTCAATGATTCCTAAATTTTGCAACACTTCAATTCTACTTTACAAAATATTTCTTCAATATTTCTAGAAATTTGCTAATGCATTAATTATCTCAGTTCCATTTAGAATCCTTGCAAATTTTTCAGGAATTTCTACATTTCATTAGGAAAACTATTATGTTCAAAATTTTTTAGCATTTCTTCTTCAAATACATAAAATTTTAATTTTATGTTTTTGCTATAATTATATATTTGTCTTTATTGTAACAGGGGTTTCCCGTAATGAATTAATAAATAAATAAAAAATTGTCCAGTAAATTGTCTGCGAGATTTCCAGAAATTTCTTTAAGGATTCTTATATTTTACAGAAATTTTTTTTAGGTAGATATTTATTGACAAATTGTATATATTTACATTACCATAATGAATAATGAATACACCTTATTCATTATGTTAATGTAAATATATAAAATTTGTGTGTTAATCTGTCAAAAGGCTTTCGAACAGAGGTATTTCTGCCTATTCTCTTTTATTTTCTTTTAAGGATTGTTATTTTCGAGATATCTTGCATTTCATTACAGATTTATTTCACACTGCCAGATTTTTTTCCAGAATACGAAAATGTTGGAAGATATTTTTCCAGACTTTTCTGAATGAGTCCTTTTATTAGATTTTCCACGATATTCTCTTCCAGATTCCAGAAGTTTTCTTGCTAAAATAATAAATAATAAAATTTAATAGCAACTTCTTTGAAATTTTTTAGCAATTTTTCAGTTTTCTAGAAATTGTTTGAATAATTCTTAAATTTTGCATAACGCATCTTCTATATTACAAATATTTCTCTTTCAAAGTGCAAAAATTTTCCGGCTAGAATTTTCCATTATTTTTCTTTAGATACCTAAAATTATTCAATAAATTCTCTTACAAATTTCTAAAAATATCTTTAAGAATTTTAGAGCAATTATCTTCAATTATTTTAAGAATTTTTTCCAGGTGCCTGACAATTTCCTGGATTTTCTGATTCTTACATATTTTGCAGAAATATCTCTTCTGAATTACAAAAATGTTCATGCTAAAATTCCTCAGGAAATTTGGTTAGATATCTAAAATTTTTCGATAGTCTCTCAACAAACTTGGAAATTGTCTTTAGGATACTTGAATTTTACAGCAATTTGCTTCTGTTTTTTTGAGATTTCTTGTGTTTCTTGCACTACTTTTCCTTCTGAAAATTTTCTTTCGCCTTTTCAACTAGAAGTCTAGCAGATTTACCACAATTTTTTCTTCTAAATTACACAAATTATCTTGCTTAAAATTTCTAGAACTATTTAGCAATTTCCCTTCCAGTTTTCTAATAAAAACTTTAAGGATTCTCAAATTTTTGAGAATTTTTCTATTATTTTACAAAAATATTTTTCGATATTACCGAAAATTTGCTAATTTATTGATATAACGTCTTCCAAATATAAATCTTACAGCTTTTCTAGGAATTTGTTTTTCAAAATTGCAATAATTTTATTATTAGAAATTCCCAGCATTTTTTCTTTAGATGTTAAAAATTATCCAGTAAATTGTCTTACAAATGAAAATGATGGTAGCGATCGTTTTTATATGGTAGTTCATTACCCTGTATTACAATTTTTTAAGAATATATTTAATTATTTTTGAATTTCGAAGTCAATCTCTTCCATTATCTTAAGAGTTTTTTTATGGTGCCTGATGATGAGGTAGGTAAATGAATGATAATTTCCAAATTGCGGACATTTTCCTGCTATAATTTTCTAACAGAAATCTTTAATTTTTTTAAATTATCTGTCTGATTTCTAGAAATTTATTTATGAATTTTTGATTTTTCTGGAAATTTTTCTGAATTTTCTTTCCTCGAATTAACTTACGGATTTTATGGCCTTGACCTTCAAATAACCTTGGCCCACAAATGATTACCTCTAACTGGCCTTGACCTTCAAATGACCTTGATATTTAAATGACCCTCTAATGGTCTTGACCTTCAAGTCACCTTGACCTTTAAAAACACCTTATATCCTTCTCAATTGGGAAAGAAGGAAACGCTAGAATGAAATCAATTGAAAGGCAATAGATAATCGAAATTAGTTTTGTAAATATTGGGATTTTCAATAGGGACCCTCGAAATTTTTTTCAATAGAGACGGTAAACCACGCCTTATTTTTTAATGTTCTTTTTTTGAGTTATCAAACCCTACACACTTGAAAAACGTTGGCAAGTTATTCAACTGTATTATCAAAATTCGCGTTCGGCCATCGCAACTTTAAGAGCATTACGACCATTTTATCGGCGCCATCATTTGCCTGTTGAATAAACAATTCAACGTCTAGTGAAAAAATTTAAATCCACATTTTCGCTACACAATGTTCCAGTGCCAGTGAGACAAAGAAATGCACGAAGTGAAGAAAATATTGCCGCCGTTCAAGCATCTGTTCAAGAAGACCCAAATCAATCACTCATACGACGTTCTCAACATTTGGGCATGTCTGTGACGTCATTGTGGCGAATTTTGCGAAAAGATCTTGGCCTAGATTCATATAAGACCAAATTGACACAAGA
This sequence comes from Ontholestes murinus, assembly GCA_963969525.1. Classification (NCBI taxonomy): domain Eukaryota; kingdom Metazoa; phylum Arthropoda; class Insecta; order Coleoptera; family Staphylinidae; genus Ontholestes; species Ontholestes murinus. Next base: position 46,020,202 of record OZ018398.1, on the reverse strand, counting down.
ACTGAAGCCACTTGACCATTTGAAGCGTCGCCGATTCGTGAATTGGGCTGAAGAATAACTTGAAATTGATGCTGATTTATCGAAAAATCATATTCAGCGATGAGGCACACATGCTTCATATTTTGTTTGTTAGAAAGGAGTGCAATGACGTAATAAATAAATAAATAAACATCCCGAAAAAATCACTTTTTGGTGTGGATTACAAACCAGAGGTATCATTGGACCATATTTGCCACGAAATCTACTTGAACGCATAATCAAATTTTTTTGGATATCTTGGTAGCAGCATTTGGATTTAAGAAATATAAAAGGGAATGTTCGTATCACTGATGAACGTTTAAATTTAATTTAAACCTTCATCAGTAAAGTGATAAATGAGAAAGTCATTCAAGTAACGTTCTTATCAAACATTATTTTTACCATTAATTAAATTAAATTTTTTATAAACCATTGAGTATGTTGTACTGGTTGGAGGGTGGGATAGAGGCCACCCACCCACCCTACATATGCTTTTTAATTCAATCTAACGATCGACTTTAAGTTCTTTTTGAAAATAAACGATAGAAACGTTGATATAATTTCCAAAAATCATCAGCAGTGTTGTGCCTAAATTTAATGGATATATGTAGGGTGGGTGGGTGGCCTCGAACACACCCTCCAATAGGTAAAACATTAGCGAGGGTTTTACTGTTGAATTAATTAATTTTAACGAAAAAGTTGATCAAATTTTTTTGGATAAATTATTTCATATGATAATGATTCACCCTGTAATAAAAACTACATGGACAAGTTTTATGTACATAATTAATATAGTCAACAATCATATTGAATAGAGAACATTACGTCTTTCTAGACGAGATGGAATGCCTAAAATCAACAAAACCCACACCCTCTAGCCGTGCTTTATTATCTTATCTCTACACTCTACGTCACCATTTTATTATCCTCGTAAATATTAGACCCAAATGTACCTATTATTAACATTAAATAATTATTTAACACACCATCAACACTAACAAATAATCGAACGCTACGACCTAGAAAATCGGCCACCCGAGGAGGAAGAAATATTCCTCGTTGTTGTTGACTTTAATCTCTCGCCACGAAGTGTTTATTTGGAGGCGAGAGTGTTTAAAGTGTGAGAATACACTTCGAGGAATTTTATAATGCCCATTGCCTGCCCACGGAATGTTGCAGGTGTTTAATGTGCTTTTTCATGGATTACCATAAAACCGTGTTCGGGTTTACCCATCTTTTTTTTTGTTCGTTGCTACCTCCTAATCCGATTTAATCGACTTTTAATGTTTCGCTAATCTCGACGCCATTAACGAACGTCGTGTAATAATTTGTTTCGGATTCCAAAGTCCGAATGCGTAATGTAATTTCGGAGATATTCGTGGAAGCAACAATGGTGGTGAATCAGCGCGGTGATTACCTGCTGGAAATTGGTATAGTTTAGGGGATCATTGGGTAACGCCCTTGAACATAAAAACCACTTGAAAATGTTAATTTTTTTTGCAGTTGTAGGTATAAATACATTCCTTTTAGCGGTTCTTCTAAAAACTGTGTGATTCATTGAAATTAACCAATCAGTCATGTTGTCACCTAAAAAAAGTAAAATTTATATCTTTAAATAAAATATGCATCACAAAGTGGAAGCATCTACAATCAAATATTTATATCGTTGGTCCCTGGAAAAAAAAAAAATTAACCCAATTTAATCTTTTTTTTTCCGTGAACAACGATATAAGTTTTGACTTATTTGCATCTATGAAATCAATAAGAAATTTTTTTAGATAAAAAACAAGAGATAATAGAAAAGCTAATGAAATAATCTAGAAAAATTTCTGGAAAATATTTTTGCGATTTTGTCAAAAAAACTTTTAAACATCTCGAAGAAAAATTGCTAGGGAATTCTAAAATCCTGAAGACATATTTTGAAACGTGAAAAAACAAATACTGACATTAAAAAATGGAAGTTGCTAGAAACTTATACAATCTGGAAAGGAATTCTAGCAATGAATTCCGAAGAAATGTTTTGATATTCTAGAAAAAAATCTGGAAAATGTTTTTGTGATTTCATCAAAAAAATGTCTTAAATGCTAAAAAAATGCATAAGGATCTTTGAAGAAAATTTTTTGAAATTCAGAGAAGAAACTATTACTTAATTGAAAACACACGAAAAATAAAAAGTGCAGAAAGGAATAGATAGATAGATAGATATTATTTATATTATCCAAGATGCTAACAAAAGTATTCCAATTATATACATAATGATTCTTTACAAAAATTTCGATCGCACTTGAAACGGCTTGAATTCACAAAAAAATGTGTTCTTCCATTCTCACCCTCTATTCGTCTGGCAAAAGTTCTGCTCCACGAAGACTTTCTTGATGATTATTTATCAAATGATTTGCCAAATATGGCCTTTTTTGTCCCAAAAAGGGATTATGATTTGACACTACGTGTCATTATAATTAACTGTGTTTTCAATTAAGTGATATTAACCTTTAAGTACTCAAGTAACTACATTAAGAAACTATTAGAAATCTTGAAGAAAAATTGATAGGGAATTCTAAAACCCTAAACAAATTTTTTGAAACGTGAAATTTACTGAAATTAAAAAAAAATTGCTAAAACCTAGAAATATATATATATATACAGGGTGACTGACGAAAAACCTTTGGTGCTGTATCTCGCTTATTTTTGATCCGATTTGAATAAATAAAACATCAAATTAAATGATTTTTAAAAGACTTTAATATGAACTGTACTGATATTTTTTCTTGAATCCAGTTTTTGACAAAAGACAATCAACTTTTTTTTTCAAATTGCACTGTATATATATTTTGTACTGTTCCGCAAGGAGATTTTTTTCTGAATCTAAATTTGTAAACGATTTTATCCATTCATCAAAGCAAAGTCGAGAAATTGAGGATTAAAAAAATAATTAAAAATCAAATACCCATAGTAAACAATATACAGAGCCTATTCCAAATGTCAAAAGTGACAGTGTCAGTTATTGGTACAATACTGCAATGATTTTTAATAATTTCATAATAAAAATGTTGCAAGATTTCAAAAACTGAAAAACGATTTCTGTAGAAGCACAAAATTTAAGTACAGTGTTTGAAATATTGCAACATTTTAATTATGAAATAATTAAAAATCGTTGCAGTATTGTATAAATGGCTGTCACTTTATATTCAGAAAAAAAATCTCCTTGCGAATCAATAAAAATATATATACAGTGCAATTAAAAAAAAAATGTTGATCGTATTTTGTCAAAAACTGGGTGCGAGAAAAAATAACAGTTCAGATCCTATTAAAGTCTTTTAAAAATGGTTTAATTTGATGTTTTATTTATTAAAATCGGATAAAAAATAAGCGAGATACAGCACCAAAGGTTTTTCGTCAGTCACCCTGTATATATAAATTAATTTCTTCAAAAATTCTAAAAAAACTGGAATATATTTTGTAAAAAAATCTTACAATTTTGAACTATAAATCCGAAAGAAAATTGCTAAAACTTGTGAAAATCATGTTGGAAAACTTTTATAAAACCTTTTTGTCCTTTGTACGAACTTATCAACAAGTTCTGATAAAATGAAAAAAGAATTGTTGAAAATTTCCTATAATAAAATCGAAATATTAAAAAAATGCTGGAAATTTTTCGAATCTTCGAATAAAATTCTCATTATTTTAATAAGAAATTCTTAAAACATCCGTATAAATTTGAAGAAAAAATTGCTGGAACATCGACGAAAATTAAGAGAATAGAAATTAATGGCAAACTGTTGGTAAAAAATACTAAATGCCTTAGTTTAGTGTTTATAATAAAGAAAGAAATTTGCAATTTTATGAGAAAAAGGCTAGAACGCTTAAAAAAATGCATAAAACACAAAAATCTTTGAAAACAAAAAAATTTGAAGACAAATTTTGCAACTAATTAATGCTGGAAATTATTAGCATTTGCTACTCAAGATTTTTAGAATGCTTAAAGATGAAGAAATTTCTAAAACTCTCGAAGAATTTTTTTTTTAATTTAGAGGAGAAATTCCTGAAGGATTCTTCAAAAATTTTAGAGTAATTGCTGAAAAAATATTCCGACAAAATGAGACAAAAATGCTGAAAATCAAAAAAAAAAACTTAAGAGAGAAAAAAATTGAAGAGAATATTGCTTAAACAATTGTAATATTTTTTAAAAGAGGCTATGTGAAAAGAAATGCTGAAAAATTGTAGTAATCTATTGGAGAAAATGCTAACATTTCTACAAATCCAGAACGGAAAATTCTGCAAATTTCTAGAAATCTGGAGGAAGTGCTAAGAAGTTTAATAGCAAATTCCTCGGAGGTTAATTGAAAAATAAAAATCTGATAATATAAATTAAAACGTACTTTATTATTAATTTCAAGGAGAAAATTTTGTAGAAATTTTGATGAAATGCTATTGTAACTCGAAATTTAAAAAAATAAATTTTGAAGAAGAGAAAAACTGATTTCTGTTCAAATATTGTACAATTATTAGGCAATTTCTCTTTTTCTGAAGAGAATGAGACAAAAAATGCTGACAAATTTAAGTGATCTCGAATAAATAGAAATGTGTAGGAAATGATGAATTATTAATAATTTCAAGGAGAAAATTTTGTAGAAAGTTTTAATGAAATTCTAAAATATTTTAAAACTATCGAAATTAAAAAAAATATATTTCAGAAGCGGAGAAAAACCGATTTCTGTTCAAATATTGTACAATTTTTAGGTAATTTCTCGTTTTCTGAAAATAATGAGACAAGAAATGCTGAAAAGTTTTAGTTATCTCAGATAAATAGTTCTAGAAATTCTAGAAATGTGGAGGAAATGCTGAATTATTATTAATTTCAATGAAAAAGTTTTTATGAAATGCTAAAATATTCTAAAACTCTCGAAATGTTCAAATATTGTACAGTTTTAAGTAATTTCTCCTTTTCTGAACAGAATAAAACAAAAAATTCTGAATCTGGAATAAATAATTCTAAAAATGGAGGATATGCTGAAATGAATAAATAAATGAATAAACATTCTAAAACTCGAAGAAAATTTTTGGAAAAATCGGAGACTAATTGCAGGAAAATTTTGGAAGAGAAATCCGTCAAAATGAGTTGAATAATAAAAATAAACACTGAGAAATTCAAGACATCTAGAAAATAGAGGAGAAGAGGCTACAAGTGTCTGGAACCCTTAAAACTGACTTATTTTACAATTATTTTACTTTTAAAAGAAAAGAAAAAGAAAGCAACAAAAAATTGTAATAAAACTAGACAAGAAATGTTTCTACAAATTCTACAAATCTGGAGAAAATTTCGAAAGAACGAAACAACAAATATAAAAAATTATATGTTAGAATATAAAACACTAGAATATTTTTGGAGAAACTTAATAAACTGTAAAACAAATTAAAATCTTTGAAGAATAATTTCTCAATATAGAGAGAAACTCCTGAAAATTCTTCAAAAATAATAAAGTAATTGAAAAAATTATTAAATATCTCTGTTCTTTAAACAAATTATTATTTTTTTCTAGAAACTCGAAATATTGAAAATGTCCTAAAAAATTCTCAAGAACATTTCTTTTTTTAATAAAACTTTTACTGAACATATTAAGGAAAATTTGATTGATGAATTAAAACACTTGGTATGATTTCACTTGTTGTTTATTATTCTCCGACTAGTTTCGACTATAAGTCATTCTCAATGAGATATTTATTTATTTAAATTAGTTTATATATAATTTTTCAGAATTTAAAAAAAAAAATTTATTTAAAGATTCTTGAAATTTCAGTAATTTCTCCTCCATACTTTTAGTTTTTATTACAACTTCCTTTCCAAAGGATTTTCATCGATAATTATAGAATTTTTTACAAGATTAGCAAAGATTTTATTCAAGAGTTTCAAAAAGAAATTTCTTCGTGGTTTATATGGTCAACTTTTTCTATTAGAAAATTTTCTTCTAAATTTCTATAATTTTCTTAGATGATCCATACTTTTAGTTTTTCTTTTACGTTGAGGTTTCTAGAATTTTTCACTAGATTTCATTTTAGATTTTCAAAACTTTTTTGAGGATTTTAGAAATGTACAGTAAATAAATAGATATTTCCAGAAGTTTTAGCAAAGATTTTATTCTAGATTTTTCAGAGATCAGTTCAGTTTCAGTTCTTTCAAGATTTTGTTTAATTTTAGAATTTATAAGGAAATTTTCTTCTAATTTTTTTAGAACTTACTTAGAGGCTTTTAGAAGTTTCAGGAATTTCTCCTCCATATTTTCAGTTTTTTGCATCTTCCTTTCTAAAGAATTTTGATCGAGGATGTTTTCCAAGATTTCTAGAACTTTTTTGGAGGATTCTAGAAGTTTACAGTAATTTCTTCTTCATATTTTCAGAATTTTTAGCATTTTTTTTAGATTTAGATTTTTTAGAAAGTTCGTTTCAATATTTATAGAATTTTCTTTGAAGTTGTTTTCAGTAATTTCTCTTATAAATTTAAATATTGTCTTATAAATTGCAAAGATTTTCTTTAGGGCTCAAAAATTTTTAAAAAATCTTTTTCAGAACTTTAGACTTTTTTCGAGAGTTCAGAAATTTCCAATAAATTTTATTCAGATTTGGAGGCTATAATTTTTCTTAGCAAATCTTTTCCTAGAAATCTAGACTCTTTTTTTTTGGAAAATTTTCCCCTAAAAATCTTTTCTTATTTTCGAGGAAGTGTTAGAAATTTTCAGTTCCCGATTTCAAGATATTTTTCCAACTGCTCTTCTAAATTTCTAGAAGGCTCCAGAATTTTTAGGAAATATTCATTTAGAAATTTAGACTTTTTTCCAAGGGTTCAGGAAATTTCCAGAAATTTCTCCTCCAGATTTCAAGGTTATCTTCTTATCTTCTAAATTGCAAAGATTTTCTTGGAGGCTCTAGAACTTTTTAGAAAATTTGTTTGTAGAAATCTGGATTTTTCTTGAGGATTCAGAAAATGTTCAGTAATTTCTCTTTTTTTTAAGACAGTGTTTTTAGTTTATAGAAACATATATACGAAGAGAAATATGTTTGCAGTTTTAATTAACCTAAAACAGTGTTCTGGTGGTAAATTATCAAAATTATGTAGGGTGGGTGGGCGTCCACTATTCCACGCACCAATTACTTCAACATCAACCAAAACATAGTTTAAAGTTTCCGAAATAAACTTAAAACATTCATTGATAATTTTAATCGCATTCGATTCATTTTGAACAAATCCGCTGCTAATGTTTAGGAAATTGAAGGGTGGAATAGTGGCCACCCACCCACCCTACATATATTTTTTAAACTTAAGTTGAAACAGTGTTTTTAGTTTATAGAAACATAACTACGAAGAAAAATACGTTTGCAGTTTTAATTAACTTAAAAACAGTGTTCTGGTTATAAATTATAAAAATTATGTAGGGTGGGTGGGTGGCCACTATCCTACGCTCCAATTACTTCAACATCAACCAAAGAATATTTTTAGATTTTCGAAATAAACTAAAAATTTTCATTGTTAATTTTGATTGTATTAAATTAATTTTAAAGAAATCGCTGTTAATGTTTAGGAAATTTGAAGGTGGGTTAGTGGCCACCCACCCACCCTACATATACTTTTTAAACTTAAGTCACAAACAGTGTTTTTAGATTATAGAAACATAAATACGAGCAGAAATATAATTGCAGTTTTAATTAACTTAAAAACATTGTTGTGGTTATAAATTATCAAAATTATGTAGGGTGGGTGGGTGGCCACTATTCCACCCTCCAATTACTATAACATCAACCAAAGAATATATTTATGTTTTCGAAATAAACTTAAAATTTTCATTGATAATTTTAATTGCATTCGATTAATTTTGAACAAATCTGCTGTTAATTTTTAGGGAATTGAAGGGTGGGATAGTGGCCACCCACCCACCCTACATATACTTTTTAAACCAAGTTGCAAACAGTGTTTTTAGTTTATAGAAACAAATATACGAAGAGAAATACGTTTGCAGTTTTAATTAAATTATAAACAGTGATCTGGTTATAAATTTTCATAATTATGTAGGGTGGGTGGGTGGCCACTATCCCACGCTACAATTACTTTAAAATAAACCAAAGAATATTTTTAAGTTTTGGAAATAAACTAAAAATTTTCGTTGATAAGTTGATAAGCATTCGATTAATTTTGATCAAATCCGCTGCTAATGTTTAGGAATTGGAGGGTGGGATAGTGACCACCCACCCACCCTACATATATTTTTTAAACTTATGTCATAAACAATGTTTTTAGATTATAGAAACACAACTACGGAGAGAAATACATTTGCAGTTTTAATTAAATTTAAAAACAGTGTTTTAGTTATAAATTATCAAAATTATGTAGGGTGGGTGGGTGGCCACTATTCCACCCTCCAATTACTATAACATCAACCAAAGAATATATTTATGTTTTCGAAATAAACTTAAAATTTTCGTCAATAAGTTTGATTGTTTGAAAACAATTTTAAACAAATTTAATATGTTAATGTTTAGAAAATTGTAGGGTGGGATAGTGACCAACCACCCACCCTAGTAATACTTTTTAAACTTAAGTTACAAACAGTGTTTTTAGTTGCTAGAAACAAAATTACGAGCAGAAATACAACTGCAGTTTTAAATTAAATGAAAACAATATTTTGGTTTAAAATTAATAGAAATATGTAGGGTGGGTGGGTGGCCTCTATTCCACCCTCTAATTATTTCAACATAAACTTAAAAATATTAAATATTGTGGAATACAAAAATTATTATACGCCTGTAATTATGTATATAATTTTTCAAGCAATTTTTTTTTTCTAATTTATTGACAAGAATTTTTATTGGATTTTTTTTCCATATTTAGTTATAAATCATTATTTTTTTTATTGTAGGAGTAAGAATATTATTTCTATGCATTCTAGGAACTATTATGAGTGTGAGCAGAAAAAACGTAACAAGTTTTTATTAGTAGTAATTAATTACGTTTGTTTTTTGTTTGGTTATTTCTTTCTCTCGGTAAGCGCCGCGGAAACGCCGCAAGAAGGCGCCGTCACGTGATTGGCAGAACTGCACAACGGGATAATGCAGGATTTTACCTGCAAGGATAGCGACGAACATTGGCTCCCATCCCTCCACATCGGCGTCGCGCGCCAGCCCCCATTGGCCGCCCCACCACGTCCAACGTTATATAAGCATGTCCGGACGTGTTTCGAAACCATTCTGAACGTGTCAGTCCCTGTTTAGCCGTGCCCTCCTCTCTCTTACCCAATTTGAATCTGCTCGGGCCCGTGCCGTTCCGTGTTTTCATAGAAAATAATTTGTGTGCATTCGCAAGGGAATTATAAAAACTGCTTAAAAATGAAAGCCGTCAGTGTGTTGTGTCCTGAATCTGGAATAACTGGTGTTACCGCCGGACGTGTGTCGAGGCAGCGCAAGGACGTGGAGAACGAGGAGATCCAGATGTACCTCAGCAAGCTGAAGGATTTGGTGCCGTTCATGCCGAAGAATAGGAAACTGTCGAAGTTGGAGGTCATCCAGTACGTGATCGACTACATTTGTGATCTGCAGAGCGCCTTGGAGACGCATCCGGCCGTCAACGCGTTCGACGCCGCCGCCGCCCTCAACCAGAAGAAATCACAGGCGGCTGTGAGTCCGAGGCAACCTCTTGGGGTCAGGCCTAGTCCGAACACCATCCTCGCACCATGCGAAGCACCCGTCCTCCAACACATCACGGTAGGTTTCAACATTAAAACTAAAAAATCTAAAGAATAGATTTGACTTAAAAAAATCAAGTTTTTCTTAACACAATTTAAAGTTTTAATCAATCTATTATTTGTTCAATATTATTTTAAACCAATCCATTAATTGATAACACTTGTTTATTCCATAATGTTTTCACTAAGTAATAAGTGAGCATTTTTTTCAAGAAATGTTAATTCATTGGTTAGAAATTCAGCAGAATTTTTGGATGTCTATATTTCTTTTAAAATATTGAGTTGAGAAAAATAAATCAACAGACATTATTTAGTGAGAATTCCATTAAATTTAAAAGGCAATAACACAAAATTTTCTACACTGGTTATGTTTTTGAAGTTTGTTTCGACATTCTAAATAATATTTTAACGTCTTCATCAAAAATATGATTATTACAAACAAGAGAAAAAAATTAAATTTCAATCAATAGACATTGCAAAAAAGGGGAAATTTAATCTTTGAGTGAAACAAGCTTCTGAAAAAGAAACTGATAAAATAAATTTTCCAACTATTTCAATTGGCAATATATTTTAGACATCAGTAAATATTGACAAATTTATACCAAAAGGAAATAATTTTTTTAATTGTTTTTTCATGAAAAACCGGAAGAAAAAAATCTCTTTGGATAAACATGCTTCTGATAAAATGAATTCTCCAATTATTTCATTTGTTAAGATGTTTTTTTGGCATTACCAATAATTCGAATATTCTCACACCGAGGAAAATAATTCTTGGGATTATTTTTGATTTGAAAACATTTGTTCTTATTATTTGAATTAGAAATTTTTATAGCCTTTTCTTAAATCCTTTATTAATTTTGTACATACGATAAAACCAACATTTCTACACATTTTGATCATCTTCGTCAATAACTAGATTTCAACAAAATATGTTTAAATCATTATCAAAATATTCAGTATTTGATAAAAATCCAAAAGATTTGTTGACATGCTTGCATAAATAAATTCTTAAAGTATGAGACTGTGTATTAACGTTAATTTAGTTGTCATACAATAATCACCCACCCATCATTATCCATAAAAATTAAATATTTCGTTTTGTAGTTAACCTAAATAAGAAAATAAAACTTTTTCTGCTTTCTTGTGAGCCTAAATCATTTTTCAGTTAGTGTAAACATGTTTATATTAAATAACTTGCTTATCACATCCATTGTTTTAATTCTTACTTGAAAGTCATTCTAAGATTACGCAAGATTTAGTAATTTTTTGACGAAAATTTAAACATCCCTCAATTAAAACTTGCTTTACAGTAATCAAAATCCTTTTCTTCGTAATATATTAATAAATTTAACCCTTATAACAAATATCTCATTACTTAATTCATTAAAATTCACACCTTAAACAAATTTTTTTTCAAAATTTATACATTACAGTTTCAATGTTTTACTTTTAAACTTAAAAAGTTTTGAATTCATTATTTACACAAACTCAGTTAATATTTTTCTGACCCAAATCTAAACATTCCTCCTTGTAAAATTAGGCTTCTTTCAATGCTCAAAACACCCACCCATCGCAATCAATTAAAATTTAACTCTTATTTCTAGTTTTATGTAGACAAAATTTTCTTCCCTAAAAATTGAAAAAAATCACATCCAAACATTCATTTAAAACTAAGTTTTAAAGCACCAGTTTCGGCCATTTTTTTTAAACTTTTTATCTAAAGCACTCCACATCGTGAGACAATTAAGATGGATACAATAATTATAATGCCCACCCTTCGTATTCAAATAAAATTTAATTCAAATCTTAAGCAGTTTATTATTTACACGTGATCAATTAATATTTTTTTGTACCAAATCTAAACATCCCTCCTTGTAAAATTATATTGCTTACGATAACCAAAACTCCCACCCATCATAATCCATTAGAATTAACCTCATACCTCAAATATTTCTTTACTTTACAAACGATTTTCACTTAAAAGTTTAAAATTTCACGCCCTAAACAATTATTTAATTTACACAAGTTTTATCCGCTTATATTTAACTTTTAATCTAAATCAAACCTCCCCGAGTGTAAATTAAGTTTTCTAAAGTAATTATAAAGCCCACCCATCATATTTAATCCATTGTTTCACTTTAAATTTAAAATTTAACTCTTTAAGCAATTATTTAATGTACACAAGATTTATCCTATATTATATTTATCTTTTAATCTAAAGCATGTATCCACGCGTGTAAATTAGGTTGCGTGACATTATTATTATAGCCCACCCATCATATTTAATCAACTAAAATTCAAACCTTCAGAAAAATCTTGAATTACACAACTTCAGTAAATATTTTTTCGATCAAAATTTACACTCTTCAATGTAATATTGCTTATGTGCAAATATCAAAACACCCACCCATCGTAATTCAATAAATTGAAACGGTCAGAAATTCTTTATTTGCACTACGCTAATATTTTTTGACCAAAATAAAATGTATTCCGTATTTTTAATTTATTTCAAAATCTAAACATACCTTCATAACAAATAGGGTTGCACACAGTAACAAAACCACCCACCTTTTGTAATCTGTTAAAATTTCTCTCATAACTTTAATATTGTTTAACTTACGAACGATTTTCTTCTCAAAATTTCAAATTTACACAATTTGCATCCAAGCATTCTTTTAAAATTTACACCAGTTTGAATAACTTAAAAAATAACTTTTTTCCTGAAACACTTTCCCAACCAAGTGTAAATTAAGTTGCATACAATAATTATAACGCCCACCCGTCCTAAACAACCATAATTCAAACCATAAGAAATTCTTTTAATTACACAACTTCAGTTAGTATTTTTTAAATGAAAATCTAAACCATCTTCAATGTAATTTTGGATTGTAAGCAACTACCAAAACGCCCACCCATCGCAATCAGTTAAAATTAGACTCATACCTTAAACATTTCTTTAACTACACACGTTTTTTCTCTCTTAAAATATAAAAATTTACTCTTTAAGCTCTTCCTCAATATTACCTAAGTTTTAGCCTCCACTCTGTTTACTATCAATCCAAAACATTCCTCTATGTTTGTAAATTAAGTTGCATATAGTAACTATAAAACCCACCCATCATAACCAACTTTAATTCAAACCATAAGAAATTATTTTAATTACATAACTTCAATTAATATTTTTTTGACGAAAATATAAACACTATTCAATGTAATATTGGATTGTATGTAACTACCAAAACACCCACCCATCACAATTCATTAAAATTGTACTAGTAACTTAATTACAAAAACACCCAACGATCACAATTCATTAAAATTATACTCGTAACTTAAATATTTCCTTCCTTGCACTTCATCGAAATATTTAAAAACTTACATCTGAAAATTATTCGTATTTTATATAAAACATTCTTCGATTTATGTAAGTTGGCTTGCATTTAATAGCCATAACGCCCACCCATAAAATTAAGACTTTCAGAAATTCAAAAATTACACATCTTAATAATTTTATTGATCAAAATCTAGTTTTTAGAATGAAATATTTAAGTTTCCCGTATAATTTTAATGAATTACGATGGGTGGGTATAACCTAATATATATGCAACTATCAAAACACCCACCTACCGTAAATCATTAAAATGATCCGTTTAATTTAATTTTTTTTCTCCTTAAACTTCTTCAAAGATTTCAAAATTTACAATTGAAACATTAGACACATTTAGTTTTAAACATTCTAAGGTTTGTGTGAATTGGGTTGCATTTAATAATCATAAAGCCTATCCATCAAATACAATCAACAACAACAACTTCATATCAGTTAATTCTTTTGGGTTTTGTTTAAGATATTATTTAATGAGTGTGCAAAAAATTTCTTTTTTTTTGCTATAATTTCACGTTGTTGATAAAAATTTATTTAAAAAATCGAAAAAAGTGGAAATTGTGGTGGAAATTTTTTTACAAAAAAATATAGTTAATACCTAGATTGTCATTTTTTTCAAAATCACATGCGTTTTTAAGAATCCGTCAATTTTGAAAAAAGTTATGAATTTTTATTTTTTGAATATAATTTTTTCGATTGCGCATATTATTTAAATTGAAAGAAAAAGTGGAAATCGTGGTGGATTTTTTTTTTCAAAAAATCCTATTAATGTCTAAATACTACATTTTTCGAAATCCCGTGTAATTTTTTAATCCAGTCATTTACAAAAAAGTTATTTACTTAAAAAAGCAAATAAAATTTCACGTTGTTGATTACGCTTTTAAAATCGATAGAAAACGTAGAAAAAGTGGTGAAAATGTTTGCAAAAATTATTATTAAAGCCCAAAATATTGTTATTTCAAAATCACTTAAGATTTTAAAAATTTAGCGATTTTGAAAAAAGTTATGGATTTTTATGTTTTGGATAAATTTTTTTTCGATTGCGCATAGAATTAACTTGAAAGAAGTGGAAATCATGGTGGATTTTTTTTGCCAAAATTTTTTCTTAATGCCTAAATAGTGTATTTTACAAAAAATGTGATTTTTAAATCGAGCCATTTACAAAAAAAGTTATGATTGAAATAAGAAAAACATAAATTCCACGCTGTTGATTGCGAGTTTAAAATCGAAAAAAAAAGGAGAAAAAGTGGTGGAAAACTTTTGCAAAAATTATTATTAAAGCTCAAAATATCGTTATTTCAAAATCACTTGAGATTTTAAAAATTTGCGTTTTTGAAAAAAGTTATGAATTTTTATATTTTGAATATAAATTTACGTCCTCGATTGGACAATTAACTTGAAAAAAAAGGGAAATCTAGGTGGATTTTTTTTACTAAAATTTTTTGTAACTGCCTAAATACTGTATTTTTCAAAATCACTTGTGATTTTTTTAATCTGGCCATTTACAAAAAAGTTATGATTTAAAAAGAAAAAATAAAATTTCACGTTTTTAATCGCTCGTTAAAAATCGATAGTAATAGTAGCGAAAGTGGTGGAATATTTTTGCAAAAATTACGATTAAAGCCCAAAATGTCGTTATTTCAAAATCACTTGAGATTTTAAAAATCCAATAATTTAGAAAAAAGTTATGAATTTTTTAATTTTTAAATATAATTTTACGTCCTCTAATGCGCAACTTGGAAAAAAGTAGAAATCGCGGCGGAATTTTTTTTCTCCAAAATTTTCTGTTAATGTCTAAATAGTGTATTTTTCAAAATCACTTGCGATTTTTTAATCCAGCCATTTACAAAAAAGTTACGATTAAAAGGAAATAAAATAAATTCCACGTTGTTGATCGCGCGTTTACAACCGATATAAAAAGTGTAATAAGTGTAATAAATTTTTGAAAAAGTTATGATTAAAGCTCAAAATATCATAATTTCAAAATCACTTGAGATTTTGAAAATCTAACGGTTTTGAAAAAACTTATGAATTTTTATTTTTTGAATGTAATTTTACGCACTCGATTGCGCATGTGATTAACTTGAAAGAAAAGGTGGAAATCGTCGTGGATTTTTTTACAATTTTTTTTGTTAATGCCTAAATAGATTATTTTTCAAAATTGCTTATGATTTTTTTAATCCAGCCATTTATAAAGAAGTTATGATTAAAAAAAATAAATTAAATCCCAAGTTGTTGATCGCGCGTTTATTTTAAACGTGATAGAAAAAGTAGAAAAAATGGTGGAAAATTTTTGCAAAAATTACGATTAACGCTCAAAATATCATAATTTCAAAATCACTTGACATTTTGAAAATCTAACGGTTTTGAAAAAAGTTATGAATTTTTATTTTTTGAATATAATTGTACGCACTCGATTGCGCATGTGATTAACTTGAAAGAAAAAGTGGAAATCGTGGTGGAATTTTTTTACAATTTTTTTTATTAATGCCTAAATAGAGTATTTTTCAAAATCACATAAGATTTTTTTAATCCAACCATTAACAAAAAAGTTATGATTAAAAGAAATAAATTAAGTTCCACGTTGTTGATCGAGAGTTTATTTTAAACGTGATAGAAAAAGTAGAAAAAGTGGTGGAAAATTTTTGCAAAAATTACGATTAAAGCTAAAAATATCATAATTTCAAAATCACTTAAAATTTTGAAAATCTAACGCTTTTGGAAAAAGTTATGAATTTTTATTTTTTTGAATGTAATTTTACGCACTCGATTGCCCATGTGATTAACTTGAAAGAAAAAGTGGAAGTCGCGGTGGAATGTTTTTTACAAAAAAAATTCTTAAGGCCTAAATTGAGTATTTTTCAAAATTGCTAAAGATTTTTTTAATTAAGCCATTTACAAAAAAGTTATGATTAAAAGAAATAAATTAAGTTCCACGTTGTTGATCGCGCGTTAATTTTAAACGCGATAGAATAATTAGAAAATATGGTGGAAAATTTTTACAAAAATTACGATTAAAGCCCAAAATATCGTTATTTCCAAAACAATTGAGTTTTTAAAAATCCAACGGTTTTGAAAAGAGTTATGGATTTTTATTTACGATTTTTTTTTTAACTTTTCGTAGCTTGTTGATTGTAATTAAATTAAGCCAAAAAAATATAATTCGTGCTCGTAAAAATTTACAAAAATTATATTTTAATGCATAAATGTTAGTTATTTCGAAATAATAGGGTTAATAAAAAATATTTAAATTTTCAAAAAAGTTGCACAACTTTAAATCTCTTCGCGCTTATTCCTGAACATAACGACTTTTATCTTGATTTAAACTTTATCAAAATGATTACAGTATATACAAATAATAACAAAAACTATATAATAAACCCTAGCACGTTATTTTTTGGCGATGAAAATTGTGAGATGAAAAACGTCCGCCTTTTTTTTCACGTGAAAGTTGTGCCGCATTAAAAAAAAACCTTTCAGAATTTAAAATTACAAAAACGTTTCTCCTTGCACGTGCACGTCTATTATCCAGTCACGGATTTCAGATTTCAAAATGTCAATTTCTAAATTATGGTCTCGGTCGAGAGAGCTGCTCAGCTCAGCGCCAAGGCGATGACGCGAGATTCGTTCCGACGAAAAACGAGTTTCAATCGTAATCGTAGTGAAAAAATTAAATTTGGGTTATTGAACAATTGAAATTACTGATTTTAAATGTTTTTTGATATTGGATATGATCTAAATATTTTTTTTGCCTCAACGTAATGCAATTGTAATTTTATCCTTCTTGTTTGTTCAATTTAGAATATCGGAGAAGGTTATTTGGGTTTTTCCTTCAAGGCGAATTGTTTTGTTTTTTTACCACGTGTTGTCACGTTTTGTAATGTGTTGTGTTGTTGATACGGATGTTGAAATGTTTTCGTGTTTTGATAATTTTGGTCGAGCTGGACGTGATGATGAAATTACAAAAAGTGCTTCAAATTAATTTCTACATAAATTTCAAATAGTTATTTTTAATTATAAAATCTAGTTACTAATTTCCAAGGTTTACTTGATGTCAATCAATAATTTAGTTTAGTATTTACAATCCTTCTGAAGGTCTTAACCTTTTGGGATCTTTATTTTTAACTATAAAATCTACTTCCTTCTAAAGGTGTTACAGTAATAATATTTTGGGAAAGCAACTGAATAAAGAACACGAAGAAAACATTTCATAAATCTACAACAAGTTTCTTTAATAATAATAATAATGATAAAGATTATGAGGAAAACATTTAATAACAACAAATTTCTTTTAAAACAAACACGATTTTTTTGGTCAATGTTCTGAAATTTGTGGAGCAACTCTTAGATTTATAACAATTGTAATAGAACGACTATTTAATGTCAACATGCAAATTTTTCCAAAAATTTCTAAAGATCTTTAACTCTATGGTAAACAGTTAAAGATCTTTAGAAATCAAAATTTTTGGAAAAATTTGTATATTGACATTAAACAGTCGTGGAAATACCACATACAATGCTTCTATTTGAAGATAACTGTAAAAATTCACGATTAATTGATTGCTATCACATTTTGACTGTTACAAACTTCAAAAAGTTTTGAGACACGTGTGACATTTTCGTCGCCCCGATAAAAAAATTAATGTTTGGATCAATGAATAAAAGTGTATGGACAATCACGATCGCGCCAGATGGTGATGATGGTATTGCACGTGTCCTTTGCAGATGTGTAGACCCGTTATGTGTGAGGCTCTCTGTGCATGTGTGCGTGTGTGTGTGTTGCCCCATGCCCAGGTGCTGTGGGTTATTCCGGATATCAACATGGGAACGCACACACACATTCACAAACACAATCAGTTCAAAAGTCTCTCTCACATGTACACGATCGTTAAATATTCAAACCGGAAGGGATGATTACGAGCCAGAAAGATACGCGTAAAAAAGTAGTTATTTAGGTGACCTTAGTGAAAGGTCAACAATGGTGGGAATCGTCGCCACCTGTTTGATGTGAAAACATGCTGATATTAAAGAGTTTTATTCAGTCTACATCAAACAAGCACAGTAACATAAATAAAAAACAAAAATCCGATCTACTTTAATCTCCCCAAAGCATTAAAATGGATTTATACAAAATTTAATTCTATTTAGTGAAGAAACACGTGTCAAATTGTATTGAGAAAACACTAAGACTATCTTCACAAATGTATTTTTATTTCGAATACAATGTACAACTATTGATAATGAGAATAGTTAAAAAACACGTGTCAGGTTACTGAAAATTATTATGGAACAAAACAAATGTTACTCTTCACCTAAAATAATAATAAATGTTTCCATCAAGAATACAAGTGTTACTTTACTTCTTCACCTAATATTAATATCCATCTACATTACAAGTTTTCAATTAATTTTGTAATGACCAACTTTTTCCAATTCCATCATGCATCAACTTTAATATTTAATTCCCTTAATTAATAATTTTCATAATAAACTAATTTTTTGTTTTGTTTTTGTTACAGACACCTGAAAAACTCTCACCATCAGACGGTCGACCTGTTCCGTGTTAATCAACACACCACACGAAACGCTTTAGTGATCATCATCAATCATCATCATCATCGTCATCATCATATCTCCATTCCAAAACCGTTCCGGGTCCGAGCGTTGCGACGAACGGACGGACGGCGACTAAAACAAAAGCGAAACGAATACATTTTCCCTTTAGTATTATCCTCGGAAAATAAAAAACGCAATTCGCGCCTCATCCATCAATTACGTCTTGTTTTAAGTTTACTCTATAGTTTGACTGAAAATAAAAGAAATCATTTAATTTATGCGTGCGTGCTAGTGATCGATCGATAAAGAGAGAGAGAAAAAACAATTTAATTTCGCGGTAGTGTTTGTATGCAAGAGCACTTAGTTATGTACCTGTTTATGTTGCAATTGTTTTTTTAAGATTTTATTTAATTGTTTTTTATTTTGTACATAGAACACGCGGGTTTAAACAGATTTATTATTTTTATCTTCTCTTTATTATTATTATAATGATGAATATCTCAAAATTTAATTTTAAAAAAATTAAAAATTAACTGTCTATCACAGAGACTAAACTCTTCTGTATTTTCGTTTTGTGACTTTTTGATTCTGTGATTTTTAGCATACGTTAGGTTTATTAGTGTACAAATTGAAAAATTGTATGTATATAGAGGGAGGAGCAAGGAGGAGAGGCGAAAAGAATTGTCTTTTCTTTTTCGTTTCTCCGTGTGAAGTGTATCATAATTATTATACAGTTTTAATTAATATTTTTTTGCTGTTGCCGAATGAATATCGACTCGTGTATATTAATTGTGATCGTTCATTTATTTTTTGTATATTTTTGTTCGTAAGACATTTTTTGTAAATAGTTACCTATACATATACAACTTAATGTTGTTAAAAAATTATTATTATAAAATATTTGAATTCAAATAAAGTTTTTTTTATAAAATATGACTTTGAAATTTTTCCTATTCCCTTTTTTACTATTCAACTATTCTAATATCAATAATTAGAAAATCTGCGATTTATATAATAATTATAATACTGCACCTGTAAATCAATATTTAATTTACACAATAATTATTTTCTGAAGTCTGAAGAACTTTAATAGATTTGTTTAAAGGTCAAATCCAAAATCAAAAATATGTATCAGACACTGTCCAAAATTTTGATGAAATTTTTTTTGTTAAAAATATGTTAAATGCTACAAATTTTCGTTTAATTTTGAAATGACAAAAAAAAATTTCCGTTCCACTTAGAAATTTTTTGTAAACGTAGTTGTTTTAATCACGTCTTTGCAATTAAGTTTCACATGTAACTTATTTTTCTACGATTTTAAATTCTATATTTGAGTCTTTAGAATATAATTTCTTTGAGCATTAAACATGTTGATGTAATTTATTACACCAAAGTGTCCATCCGCTACGAGCCGTGCCTTCTATTAGAAGAAGTTTGATTATCTCAGTTGGGTGTCCCAAAATCCTCTTAAGATGGTGTTTCCTTGATTTAACACTTGCTTTCCATAATTCACCGAAGTGAGTTGAAAGGGCAGGTATAAAATGCCGCTGTGTTCCTACTTTAGAGAATTCGCCGCCACTCAAGCTAAAAAATCACGAAAACTGGCTCTCTATCAATATCTCTATCAAATAGCTAAGCAAATAAGAGTCATATTAAAAGCCAAAATTCAAGGAAACGATGAACAGTGAAGAAAGGTAACGATATTCAAGTGCAATTACAATCAGCCAAAAATTACATTGGAACAATACGTTTCCTCAACCTAAAGAAAAATATTCTTCTATACTCTACACATCAGAGAAGTCCATCAAAATATTACAAAGAAAAAGAAAATTTAATCGAGAAAGGATTTCCTGTCATCTCTACGCCGTATGGGAAAAAAGACCAACAAATTCAATATGGTTGCCTACAAAATAATAAGGCAAGAGACTTAATACACGGCACTAATGCAATAGAAGGATTTGTAGTAGAATTTGTGAAACCAAAATACGAAGGTTTAAGTTAAATTGGAATTTATGGATACTGTAAACAATCCTCAACTCTGGCTTCAAGATGCGTTTATCAACAGGTTTTACTTCCCAAAGAAAGCTGATAATTTTCGCCCCAAGAAAGATTTCAATCTTGAACCAGAATAGATGTTTCAATCTATTCCATATTAACGTACAGTCGCTGAATATTAAAATCAATACGTTATCCAGTTTCCTGTATATTGTGTGCATTTCGGAACATTGGAGTACCAAAGAATTAATTGACCTTTAAGTTCGCCCCGACTATGGAATGGCTGCAAATTATTGTAGATCTCAATATAAACACGGTGGCACGTTAGATAAAAAAGGATTTCTCCCGTGACGTTATTTCATTGGAGCGATTCTGCAACGAAAAAGATGCCGAATTTTGTGCAGTTTATGTTCCTTGTATTAAAATAATTGTGATTTGTGCCTACTGATCTCCTAATAGACAACTATACATATATTTAAATCATCTTAATGATATTTTTCATCATATTACTATAAAGTCTATTTCCAGGAATGGTCAATATAACCGCCATCCTTTTTTCATTATTTCAAGCTGTAGCTTTGTGTATTTGGAGAAATCTATTTTGATTGTGGGCTCAATTTGTTTACAAAAGTTTTTACAGGATTCCGTCTGTCGTTGACTTATCTTGTTTTTGTATAGTCTGTGCAGCTCTTTATAACAGTTTCAATCGATTTCCTGCTTCGAGTGTTACGCTTTTCTTGCTTACTTCCTCATCTGGTTGAGATTCTTATTCCACCGTGGATTGGTGTGTTGTCCTCTAGCAGAGTTAAGTAGGCATGACTTTTCATATGAGGAGATTGAGTCCTTTCCAAAAGCGAGAGGTTATTAATTTCAACCTTTGTTACTGGCATACGGTTCTCATCTTCTTGTAGTCGTCTGAATACCATGCTTCCCCACTGAGTGGTGTGATTAGCATCACAACCTATAATGAGACTATGGTTATTGTTTTCAAAGTATCTGATCCTCCAAGTAATGTGAGGAAGGTGGGTCGGTTTCACCTTAGGGTAGATATGCAGATAGGGTACCATGCCTTTTAAATTATCCAGTCCAAATATCCTATTTGCCACTACATAGGGTTCTTGGGTTAGGAACAGGGTATTATGTGGTTTAGAGTTTGAACCTCCTTGAAATGCTGTTGTTTATTTAACTTATATTTAGTTCTTTCATTTTAACTATATAAATTCCATATATAAGTTAATGGTGAGTTTATTTTAGGATTGTTAATTTATTAGAGTGTAAATTACTCAGTATTTAAGCTTGGAAGCTGACTTTGGTGTGGTTTCATGGCGAGGTCCCTCTCTGCTATTCTCAGCTTCCCTGGTTGTAACATAACATGAGGAATTTCCTTCTTGATATCTGAGGAAATTTGTATCTACGCTGCTATAGGAGTGTGATTTTTTCGAATATGGCTTTGACCAAATCGGAGGTAAGAACACTATCCAATATTACAACCTCCTCCTCTGTGAGTTTTCCCAGAAGGTTTTGGCGGTCAATTATAGCTACTTGAAGGTAGCAGCCTATATATATTTCTCTAATAATATGTATATGCAGCCGAGATGGAATTTATTATTTTAATTTTACATTGTATTCATTTACAATTGTTAATTAAGTAGAATTTTGCTTTAAGATTGGAAATGTTTCAAAATGCCAATTTTAAAACGAGAGCCGTTGGTAAAAAAATAAATTTTCCACTTTGGGTAAATGGGTTGTTATATTTGGATTTGTTTCAATTACATTTAATGTTATGACTGTATGTACTGCAGCCGTATTATTACGACATTTAAACGTCACATAAGCCGGAAATCTGCAACAATAACTCAAGAATTATCCTAATAATAACCACGGAAAAAAATGGCTAGAAAGGTCATCAATCAATTCATTAATCTTATTAATTAAGCGACGTTGAAGAATATGCTTATCATTATGGAGCAGGGTTATTCCCTCAGGTGATTTGAGCAATTTTTACACAGTCTCCTTTCTCTGATAATCTCGTTTCTCTTTTGTACTCAATATGCCAGGAAGACAGGGCAATGGAAGGTATCATGGTATCTTTACATTGTTTGTGGTTTTCTGACATTTCGTAGGGAATTGGTCGATTCTGTTTTAAGGACCGGAATTGTTTTTCTACAAATGCTAGAAGCGGACAGTTCTAAGAATTCATGAGGAGATTCCAGGTTCTGATAAAAGATTTTTTTTAGCCATTTCTTGATTTATCTTATCTTTGCAAAAATTTCTCTTCCAAATATTTTTTCCACACATTTTTCTTCAACGTTTCTATTATTTATTACATTTGAAATTTAATTTTTTAAAGAAAATAATACTTATCCAGATTTTTCCATTCTATTTTTCAAAATATTTTATAATTTATTATTTCGAGAGAGATAAACATCTATATTGAAGATAAAAAATAACTTAGTTCGTAAATTTTCACGCAATTTTCATTTTGTTCATGTATATGACACCTTGAAAATAAAGAGATATTATTATTATAAAATTACAATAATACAACATAACAATTATTATACTGCTTCTCTTCTTCTTCTTCTTTATTGGCCAAGATCAATGATCTTTCATATACTGAAGAAAGAAAACAGGATCACTTTGTTTTACCACTTTTTATCCATAAAAAGTGGTAAAACAAAGTGATCCTGTTTTCTTTCTTCAGTATATTCAAGATGTACCACAAAGTAAACGCCTCCACAATTAAACATTTCATGATCTTTCAGCCCGTTTATTGTTTTGTTTTATCGTAAGTTTCAAATTTGATTCATTTTTTGATTCAGTTGATCTAAAACGTTCTTCTAGAAAATTCTAGCATTTGGCCTTCATTTCTTTTAGCAACATTTAAAATTTATTATTAGAAAAAAAATGGATAAACAATTAGTTGTATTGTATAGAATGAATGAAGTAAAGTAAAGATAAAAGATTAATACATTTAAATGCTTTAAAAATTTTCGTCAATTTAGTACTTTTATCCAAGATTTTAGAAGTTCTTAATTAATATTTTTATAATTCTCCACTATTTTCTTTTTCTAAAACTTTTCATTAATTATAGCGTTTTCCAACAAATTATTTTTCGATTTTTTAAATTCGCCTTATATTAAAAAAAACTCTTCCCTGTTTCCACCTGTGTTATGCTGATGTGGTTTGCGCAAAAAAAATAAACTTAATAATTTGCTCAATTTTGGATTCTTCTGATATAAATTTCATATTCAAGCTTCATCAGAATTTTTCAAATAGTTATCTTCAAAATGTCTAATCTTTTTCACTAGTATTTCTAACGAATGACTAGAAATTTCTTTAAGGGTTCTAGAATTTTGCTAAAATTGGTCTTTACAACTTTTTCAGCATATTTTCTTTAATTTCTCATTTTTTGCCCTATCTGTTATAAATTTTCTATATCTTTTGCCTCCTAATATCAGAGATTTTGTGCAAGAGAATTAAAGTTGTTGGCAGCCATTGCTGATGACCAGTATCATTGATTTTTTGAATATTTTTTGTCTATGCCTTTTCCATCGATAAGTATTTCGATGTAATTTCATACCATATAGGAATGCAGTCTTGTTGTTTCCTGCAGTATTCCAGTATTCATAGCTTCTTTAATTTCACTCTTAGTAATTGATGGGCTCCTCAAGTTGTTATCGGCCTTGAAATCAATATTGTTATTGCTTGATCCCTCGTTTGCAAAAATATTCTTAATGTATTGTTCCCAAACTTCTATTTCCTCTTCAGTATATAATATTATTTCAATCTTCTGATTAACTAGCATGGCGAGGTTGGATTTTCTGCCAACACCTATGTTTTTAGTTTTTTATGCAAATTGAAGTCATCATGCAGTACTCTGCATTCGAATTCGTTTTTGTGCCTCTTTAAAGTTAATTCCGTCGCCTTGATTGTTGAGTTTGCGGCTTTTTTCCTATTAATAGAAGAATTTTCTCCGTCATCCACGTTTTTTTTTCTGTCTTTCCTTTTAAGACCTATTTTATTCTTTACGGTGCTTATCAGAATATCCGCCATTTTATCCCATGGGCAGGTTATGTCTTTTTCTTGTATTAAGGGTTGTGTATTTCACCATGTGATAAACGAGAATCAAATTCAACAAATTCTTCTTCTATGTTTCTTGTTATGTTATTCTCAATTTTTAAGCTAATTTACGTTTCTTGTTTGAGCTTTCCAAGGTCAATAATACGTTTTGGAGATGGCTTAGTTGATTAAGCTTGGACTTGATGGTTGCTAAAAGGAGTGAGTGATCAAATGTGACGTCTTCGCCAGGGTAGGTTTGTAATAGATGACCCAAATCTTTTGTTGATCATTATAAAGTCTATTTGGTTCCGGACTATATTTTTCGGTTTATCAACGGGCTATTTCCACGTATATAGTCTTCGACGTGGTAATCAAAACTAGGTGTTGCTAACATTCATGTTTTCTTCTTAGCAAAATTGTAAAAGTCGGTCACCTCTTCCATTTCAGACTACCAGTCCATAGGGACAGACAATCTGAACAGTCTTAGGCAGTTTTGATATCTGTTAAGCACTAATATTCAGATTGAAATCTAGTTGAAAGAAGAAACCGGAATATGAGAACGAAGCCAGGAGTCCTAGAAAAGGGTAAACACGATTCAAGGCTTATTCAGTAATTTCTTCGTATTTATTTTATTGTTCATAGTAGACTCGATTCCTCAATGTAGTGTAACTACATTTTGGATAAATGATGTTTTGCTGGTAAAATAATCTGCATATACATTAAGGCTGAATGTTCCAATCTGTCTCCCAGTCTAAAGATTCCATGTTAATCGATGATCGTATTTAAGTATTGATGGAAATTGAATTGGAAACCGAAATTTGATTGTCACTTGTGAGATCATTGTGTATCTCGAAGGCGTGTCAAAGTTTTTTAAAGTTATTGTGACTTGTTCGTTTCTAAATCATTTAATAATAATACACATTTTTATTAACAAACTTTTTCACACTTTCTCTGCTACACACTTGATGGAAGAAACGTGTTATATTAACATTATATAATAAATAATGAATAATGAATGATGTTTTGTTATTTTAACAAAATAAAGCTCCTGGGTGAACTGCGAGAAAAATTTAAATAACTCGTCGTTAAATGATAGTTTAGAATCAGTTAGACAAGAAATAATTGACGAATTAAATACTGAACCCAATAATAAAACAAAGCTTATAGAGAAACTCTCATCTCAAATCAACTCAATCGAAAATAAAGCAATTGAAAGTGAAGAAGTGTTGACAAATACCATCGACAAACTATGAAATGATCTCCAAAAGTTAATCTACAAACTTAGAAGAGTTAACAGAACCAACATTGATCTTCAGAACGAAATAAAAAACCACAATACACATGAACACATGAAACGAATGCTATTATTGAGAACAACCATGAACTAAGAGTTAAACTGGAGAAAAGGAAAAATTTACACGACTTTAACAAAACTATTCAATATGTTGAAATAAAACAACACAGTTGGGAGTTTTTCACATTTATTGTTGAACACTCCAACATGTTTCGCCACACTGTGAAATATGAGACCCTCCCAACTGTGTTGTTCTATTTCAATGTGTTATGGACAAACATGTATCCGTAAATTCAATATATTCAATATGTGCATCAGAAATAACATCTTTACAGAGGCATTAAAGTATTAAACAATTCGGTTTCAGGAAAGGACGTTCACACAACATTTGTAATATTATTATTTCAAAGAGAGCACATATTCGGAGAGTATTTATTTCCTACTCGTTGCACCTAAAACACGGTGTCCTTTAGGGCTCCATTCTGGCCCTGTATTGTTTTTAATCTATGTGAATGATCTATCGCTGTATGTTAAAAATACGGAAGTTAATTTATATGCTAACGATATCACCTTTAACTAGCCAATCGAACAAACTGGCTACAGTGGAAAAATTAGATACTGATTCTCCTGAAATGGCTTGTAGCTGGTTTGTTAGCAACCAATCAAAATTAAAAACCTGCAAAACTGAGAATTTACGCCATTTTGGACAACCCACGGCGACGATCTTTCTTGTTTTCTAGTATTTATATATTTTCCTAATCCGAAGTCTCTCAAATTTAGTCTCAAAAGAGGTCTCCCACTCTAAGGATTTCAGCCTGATAGATGATCGGATTTAGTATTTTCACATTATTCTATGTACTCTTGACACTGAATAGTTTTGATTAATTTCAAAACTATGTTCTCCATCTCTAGTACGGATAGATAGTTCGGTGATGATTTCCAATTCGGCGGTAGTATGTTAACAATCGTATCATCCGAGAAAATGTTGAAAATCTTTAAATTAATTCTGTTTTTATTTGGTACTACGAATGTGTTTTGCATTGCATTTGTATGATTTCTGAAGTTATGAGCTGAGTCGACCAGGATTTGTTCTTCTCTCCCAGATATTTAAGTCCTTGCCACCATAATACGTTATTTATCTATTTCTTTGGTTCTATTCCTCTCAAGACTAAATCAGTTGGGTTATCTTGACTTCGTACATGATGACAGGAAACGTTGGTTGACAAGCTTTGGATATTGGCAACTCTGTTTGCCGCAAATGTGTCTAGTTTGTTGCTATTTCCATGGATTCAAGTCATTCTGAGCGACGTTGAGGAATATGCTGCTCATTATACAGTAATGTATGATGATATTTATTGCAATTACGTTGTAGTTTGCTAGAGTAGGGCTGTGTACTCAGGTGATTTAGACAATTTTTACATAGCGTTCTTTCTGTGATAATCTGTTTGTCTCTTGTAGACTATATTCCAGGAAGATAGGACAATGGAAATCATTATGGTATCTCTTACATTGTTTGTAGTTCACTGGATAGTATTTTCAACATTGTTCTAAGAACAGAAATCGTTTTTCTAGAAATGCCAGGACTTTTGACAGCTTGAAGACTTCATGGGGAGACGCCAGGCTGTGATCAAAGATTTTATTTGTGTCTTTTTCCAAGCGTATGATGATTCTGCTAAGGAATGGGTCCCAGGAATCGGTATCGTATCCCATGTTTTGGATTACTGTGCCAATAACAGCCGTTATCGTAATTTTGAAGTCTCTCCACGTTTTTAATATTCTATAAATGGAGATTATAGATGTTTCATATGATCTATGAAACTTGGTCCATTTGCCTCATACACGTTTAAATGTTGATATGTTTTCTTTAGAACCTCGCTAAGTCTCTTGTGCGAAACCTGGTTGTTAAACTACTAAATGAGCTTTAGCTTTTTTAGCTTCGATGGTTTGATTGAATTACTTTTCTCGATCTTCAAAGGCCATTATATTCAGAATAGAAAGATAAATTCTGAATATTTCATTCCAGAACTGCTCTATATTGTCGATCCATATTTCCATCCCATATTGACTTATAGTTGATATCTGAAGAGCGTTGTATAAAGTTGTTTCAAAAACTTGCGTCTTCTGTCGAACTGATGACTTCATGATCTGGTATTGTCACTGATGTTGGGTGTAGTGTGTATTCTTGAGATATACTATTTGCGATGTAAGAAAAAAAATCCAAACGGAATTGTTTTTATTTGTATTGATTGCTATCTTGAATTTGATAACAAATAGTTGATAGTCAGACGCAGGAAGGAGTAAATTAAAATACAAACTCTGGGGCCGACGTTTATAACCCTGAAGAAGTTAGAAAATAAATCAAACGAAACGTCGGCCCAAGAATTTAAAACTTGTTTAAAATTTGAAATTTCAGTTTCATAACAGATAACTTTTTTCCTATTCAAAGTGAGAAATTATTTTTAGATAATTATTGCAATTAATTCTCACAGGAAATTAATTATTCTATGGTTAATAATAGGAAACGGTTAGTTAAATTCTCACTTAACCCGTGGTGAAACATTTTTATATTAATTAGAGGTTAATTAAATGCTTGGTTTGTTTCTTCTTAAAATTTTGTAACGAACAACTTTTTTTAAATTCCACCTAGAATTTTTTTGTAAACGTAGTTCCTTGAACCTTGCCTTTCGAAATAATTTTCTTATATAACTTATTATTCTATGGTCGATAATAAAAAATTTTCTTAAATCTAAATTACTTGATTTTAAGTTAAAGCTTAAAAGTAGCAAATCTTGAAAGTTTTAATTTCAAATATAAAAAATATGCCACAGATATAAACACGATCTTAAATTTAAACTATAAATCAATAACATCTATCGGATACTTTCCTCATAAAAAAATCTAAATTGCTTTTTTTGAGGGCTAAAGTGGCTAAGAATTTACTTTAATGATTTGATTAAATTTTGAAAACTTTTAATTTTAAATTCTCATCATATAGACTTTATAAAATAATTTACACTCACACTGCATTGAAAAATTCACTAAAAATTACGCTCAATTTATTCGTTTCATTTTAGTAATATCTTTTGAGTTATGATTAAAAAATCACACTCGAAATTCCAATTTTGAAACATTTTTTATACGAGGTAAGCAATTTATTAATGATTAATAATAAGGAGGTTGAAAAATTTAAAAAAAAAGTTACAAAATCAAAATTTTGGAAATAAGCAACTTTTTTTTCTTTCCCCTCAAAAATTTTTGAAAACGTGGTTGTTTCTATGTCGCCTTTGTGCAATTTTCATATAATAATAATAATAAATGCCTTTATTTACTCACAAAATAAAAATAAATATTTTATGATTGACAATGAAAATGATTAAAATTTTTCTCCGATGTTTAAAAAATGAGTTTATAAATTCCAATATTTTTTTAAAAATATACTCCTTTATCTTATAGAACTTCTCTTCTAAATCTCTACAATTTTTCAGCATTTTCTTGAACTCTAAAATTTCATTTTCTAAATTTACAATTTTAAAGGATACGTTTGTATTTTTTAAATTTCTAGAATTCTGTAGGGGAGGATCTAATTTTTATGTAATTGATAGAACATTTTAGCATATATTCTTCTATATTTTGTACATTTATCAAAATTTTCCATTAATTTCTTTCTCAAATTGTTAGATTATTAAAATTTTTTTCACATATATTATTTTTTCAAATTTTTTTTCGAGATTTTCTTGCTTCATCTTATCCGAATTTTCCATTAATTTTTTTCAAAATTTCTAGATTTTTTTAAACATCTTTCCTTTCGCATTCCTAAAGTTTCTTTCAATTTTTTCAAAATGTTGCAAAGATTTCTTAAAAGCGCATTTCTTTTATAGTTCGAAAGTTACTTAATTTTTAATGGATTTACAAAGAATTTCTTTTCTAAATATTTACACTCATTAAACTTTTTCTTTCTTGATTCTTAGAATCTTATTTTAAGGTTTCATATATTTTCAGTACATTTGTTTTTATATTAAAATCAAAAATAAATTTCAAGGTTTTTGATATTTTTAGTATATTTGCTTTTACATTAAAAAAATTCTTATGCATACTTTCTTTAATCTTAATTTGATTTATTAAAATTTTTAAGAATTTTTATTTCAAATTGCTAATATTTTCTTTAAGGGGTTTTATTGTTTCCAACAATTTCTTTTGTTTTTTCCATTTCCATTTTCATTTTTTGAGAATTTTTTTATAATTTATTGTTTTATTTCATCACAATTATATTTCTTAAACTTTATATTCAATCTATTTTTTAATCTCGAAAATTTTTTCAGCCTGAATTTGTAATAATTTTCTAAATCCTGATATTTCTCTATACAATATTTAAGATATTAGAAGTTTTGTAAAATTTCTACTATTTTTATCAGACTTTTCTAAAAACTTTTCTTTAATTATAGTGTTTTCCGACTAGTTTTCTATTGTTTAAATCGAATAATATATATTCAGCTTTATCAGAATTTTTCAAATAATTATCTTCAAAATTTCTATTTTGTTTCAATAAAGGTAATGCTTGTTACGCTACATTCTTGATGGAACCGGATGTATAAGTTTGATGAAGAAAATCACTTGTTATACCATGTTTATATTTTCAGTTTCCTGATAATAACTTTGATAATGAACTGCATGAAGTTCGAAACACGTGTCAGGAAACTGAAAATAAAAATATGAAACATAACAAGTGCTTTTCTTTATTAAACTAATTGTTTTCACTAATATTTCTAACGAATTCCTAGAAATTTCTGCGGGGGTTCTCAAATTTTGCAAACGATTTTCAGCATATTTTCATTGATTTCTTAATTTTTTGCCCTATCTTATCCAAATTTTCTACATATTTTGCCTCCTAATACCAGATATTTTAAAAACTGAATATTCTAATGCTTTCAAATAATTTTAATTTTAATTTTTGAAATTCATTTTATTATCGAAATTGATTAAAACTTTTTTTTGCAAAATTCGTGGACTCTTATAAATTTCCTTTAAAGATTTTTAATAATTTCTCTTCCAAATTCAAATAATCAATCTGTTTTCATTCTCTCGTAATTTTATTTAAAAAAATTTGAAATATCCAGAATTTTGCATCATCTCGTACCTAATTTTTTAGAAACTTTCTCCTCAATTTTTCTTCATATTATTGGATTTTGTTAGAAATTTTCCCACAATTTTCGACTTAATTCTCTTTCAGATTCTAAAGAAATATTTTAACGTTAGTAATTTACTCGAATAAAAAAATCCAATTTTGAAACGTGCAACTCGCCTTACAAAACCCAACCGAAGCGAGCAACTTTTTTCCTCTTTTAGATAAAAGAAAATTGTAAATTGATTTGTTTTTATCTTGTTATTGCAATTAATTTTTATATACGACTTATTATTTTGGGATTAATAATAAGAAATTTGGAAACTTCAAAATTTTGAAATGGGCAACTTTTTTCCCATTTGATTCAGAATTTTTATATAAACTGTATTGAACCTTCATCATTTTGTAATTAGTTTGTCATAATTAGTTTATATAAAAATGTGTCCTGTTAGCAATTTATGTTTTCGAATCGTAATGGAATGCAGCTCCTGATAACAAACGGCAATAAAAGCCCGTCCTTGGCGGCTAATCGCGTCGGTGCGTCATTGTGTTTTAGAAAACACCAGCAGGTGTCGGCGGAATAATTTGTTTCTGGGTTTATTTAACCATTCAAATCGGCGGACGTGATTTATACAAACGACAAATTATTTGACGAGCCGTAATGCGTCCGTTCGGAGCCCTCGGGAGTCTAATTCGGTACAACAATGCCGCCTTGCTCTGAAATAGATCGCGACGCATTATTTTTACATACAATTCGAAAATAATTTCGAAAGAATAATATTTTAATATAATTATAATATTAAAAATAGTCTTGAAGAAATCTATATTTCTTTTGGAAACATTATGAATTTTGATAATTAATAATGAGAAAAATAAATCTCTATGAGGAACTTTATCAAATGATAAATAAAA
The DNA here is from genome assembly GCA_963969525.1 of Ontholestes murinus. Taxonomy (NCBI): domain Eukaryota; kingdom Metazoa; phylum Arthropoda; class Insecta; order Coleoptera; family Staphylinidae; genus Ontholestes; species Ontholestes murinus. The sequence continues at coordinate 45,988,136 of OZ018398.1, read as the reverse complement.
CTTACTTTGTTAATATCATACACGGATGATGTGTGATATTAACGAAGTAAGTTATTTATCACTTGATAAAGTTCCTGATTCAATATGTATCACAAAGTTATGGCTTCAAGCATCCAACAAATCTATGCTCATTCTGCACTTATGTTGTCATAGAGGAGATTTATTTTTCTCATTATTAATTATCATTATTAATACTGCACTACAAATTTCAATATTTAATTTGCATATTATGAATTTTGATTGTTTATATTTTGACTATTGAACTGAATTGGCAGCGGCAGAAATATGTCGATTTGCGTACAGCCTAGTCTATTGATTTCTTTCACTCCTCCTCACGGAATACCATCTGCTGCAGCCCAAGACTTCTGCAACACTCTTCAAATTTTGGTCGTGGCAGTGCCTTTGTTAGTATGTTAGCAATCATCTCTTCGGTTCTTTTATATGCAACATTTGTCATTCCACTCTGTATAACTTTCTTCATAAAATGTTGCCTGATATGTATATGTCTTGATCTGGTGCTGATTATAGGATTTAGGGCCAATTTCTGTGCAGATTTATTATCATTGTAAATTGTGATGTTTTGCTTATTTCCTAAACCAACTTCTAACTGCCAGATGTATTGCTTCTTTTACACATTCTGTCAGAGTATTCGGATTCAGCAGTCTTCTGTTTTCTTGATTACTAGCTGACAGCACCACCAGTCTTTATAAAGCAACGACCAGTATATGATCTTGTACCAAGAGAACAGGATGCCCATCATCATATCTTTTAAATTCAGTATCAAATTCTCTGTGGCAATACTCTTGTTCTATGTCTGTTTGCATTATGTTTATTTTGACGTTAGTAAATTTTTGTCTCCTTGTATTTTTTAAATTTATGTTTTTTTAAATTTTATTTTGTATGAACTTTGTATTATACAATCGGCTTTCAACTTTTAAGCTTTTGAGGTTTTAACTAGAAATTTGTACAGATGATTATAAAGAGTTCAATCTGTGAATGTAAATTTTGTCAATTTCGGATATTTAAGTTTTTTGTTTCTATATACAGAAAATAACTATTAAGTCATAAGGTATGATAAAATATTGCACTCAGTGATGGACATACGCCACAAATGGCCCGAATGTAATTTTGCAGATAAAATGCATCGGCAACAGCTCATGCCTGCTGTCGTTTATTAAATTTTCTAGGAGTGGATCTACATATTTGCCAGCACACACATATGGCCATGTTGGTGCGTTTCAGCGGCCAACTGTCACCTCTGTGCGCACCTCCTTTGTTTTATCCATTAGTACATACCACTTGGACCATCTGGCTCAACATTCGCGCCCATAAAGTAATGATACATTTCACTAATTTCCACTTGATTAAATTATACAATCAATACAATAATTTATTTAAGAACTGAAAACGATTGTATCTATCTAGTATCTAGTAGACCAACTAGTAATTACAATCGGTAATTTATAAGAACGCATTTATTAAAAATATAATCGACTCCGATGAAACGATAATATGTGTGGTGATACGTTTTTTATTTCTTCTTCTATTCATTTCCTTTCTTCTTATGGTAAGGGCGTTCGGAATATTTATGTGATATTAGATGCATCGGATGGTTTTTAACGAGCCTGGGAGGAAACTGGGCGTCGTTTAATTGGCAATTACACAACGGCCGTTAAATGGAGTAAAATCGGCGCGCGTGTTTCTCTGTATCAAAAGTGAAGATAAAAGAAGCGATGATGTTGCCGGTATGTACAGGTTGTGTCCAGTGCGTCCGATCTCGAGGTGCGTTGCGTCGGCGAAGGCAGGTAGAATGCAAACCAGTGGTACCAAACTGTCGTACCTTATAAAGTATAATATAAAATATAAAGTTGATTAGTTAAAAATATTCTCAATATACAATTATACATTTTAATGTATAGACTAACACTACTTTATAATATGACGTTCACATCCACTACAAATGTATGTTTTTCAATTCAATGTAAGTATGGATCACCACGTAGTAACGGTCGCAACCATTCTCTTTATTAATGTATGTTTTGTTTATAACTGTTATATTTTGTATATGGTGGCTCAAGAGATTAAAGAATTGAATTTAAAAAATTGAAAAAATGTTTGATATAATTAATAAGTAATGATGAATTAAATTATTGCTCTCCTATCTTTAATAATATAATTGGCTTTCCTCATATATATATTGGGAAAGTATTGTTTTCATGCATGAAAATGTCAGTGGGCACCCACCCACCATGCATAAAATTTTAATTAATTTACTTACTCAAAAATTGTACCTTATGAATTACTTTTTTATTCAAAAAGTTTTGTGATTAAGTTTATTCCAAACCGCGCGACTATCAGTAATTAAAATTTATATGTATATGTAGGGTGGGTGGGTTGCCTCTATCCCATCCTCTAATCAGTAAAACATCATCAAAAATTATTTGAATTTTTTTAATGAATAAATCCTTAAAAATACAATTATTTTGTGTTTATTTATATTTCAATTAAAACCCTCGCTTATATTTTACTGATTGGAGGGTGGGATAGAGGCCACCCACCCACCCTACATATACATGATAACTATAATTGCGAATCGTTAATGATTTTGCTGTATATAAAAGAGTAAAATCTTGGATGTAATAAAAAATAAAACATAATCTAAATTTAAGCTTAAATATAAATGACTTTCTATACCGAATCTTAAATAATTTAGATTTAAAGTCTGCCCACCCTTCATCTATCAGAGTTGCACTAATTTACACACCCAAAAAATTTACCTTTTGAATTTCTTTTTTATTCAAAAAGATTTCTAATTAAGTTTATTCCAAACCGCGCGCAGTAATTGAAATTTATATGTATATGTAGGGTGGGTGGGTGGCCTCCATCCCACCGGTCAATCTGTAAAACATCATAAAAAATGGTGATGTGGCCATCATAGTACTTTCCCTATATATTTCCCGAAAACTATGAGGTTTACGCAAAAAGGCTATTCTTGAAAATTTGTTCACTTTTATATTGTCTACATTTATTTGTTATATAAATTTCATATAACTCCAATAGTTTATTGGTAACTGACAAAAAAAAATTCAAAATTTTCATTTTTTTTTCTTTTTTCTTGAAAGTTAAGACTTTTATGAAAAATATGTATTAATAAAACTTGTTTAGTTTCTTATTCCCGTTAACTTTTGTTCGAAAAGTTTTGTAATATTTTTATTTTTTTTAAAAACAAAAAACGGCTACTTCCGGTTTTTGAATGTTTACCAAAAGCTCTTCAGTTCAAGTTTCTAAATGGTGACGTAATAGTACATTCCCTATATTTAAAATGTTAAAATTATTAATTTTTAATTTTTTTATGAACTTTATGAGAAACATGCTTTAATAAAATATGTTCAGTTTTTCATTCTCTTTGACTTTTGTTAACTTATTTCTTATTTTTCAAAATTTCTTAAATTTCAACATTTAAATAAATCTATTAAATTAATGTTATATTTATTTACGTTTTACAATTTTCGATTAAAACCCTCGCTTATGTTTTACTGATTGGAGGGTGGGTTAGAGGACACCCACCCACCCCACATATGCATATTATTAATTTGAAAAGTCCAGAAGAAAAGTTATTTGAAAAGAAAACCTTAGAATTTAGAAGAGGTATTCGGGAATTTTCAGAAAATGTAAAGCTATAAGCTAAACATTTCTAAAAAACATTATGGAAAATTTAGAATTTGTTTGTAATTTAGGAGCAAAATTCTTAAAATTTTGAAGAAAAAAATGCTAGAGATACTAGCATTATTTTTTTTTGAAAAATTATGAAAATAAAAATACATCCGGAAAGATAATTGATGAAATATTGATAAATTCTCGGAAAGAAAAAGTACTGAAATAATTATGAACAATTATTATTAGAAATCTGGAAAATAAGGGCTATAATATTCCACTAATTTGGAAAGAAATCGGCCGAAGAAAAACATTACAATTGAGAAAATACATTACAAAAAATCTAATAATACAAAACTACAATTTCTCAGAAAAATATGTGGAAAATTCTAGAAATTTCGAAAAAAACTTCTAATCTGATACATTTTATAAACCAGAAAGAGAAACCCTAAGAAAACTCTGAGAATTTAAAATTAAAAATTCATTTAAAATTCAATAGAAACAGTAGAATTGTATCGAAGAAAAATATCAAAAAGTTATGGAAAAAAGTTCAAGAATCCTTAAAAGTGAAACTCCCAAAAAATTTTCCTAAAAAATTCTGATAATTCGGAAATGGTAATAATTTTTCGTAAAATAGAAAAATAGTTTTCGAAAAATCTTGAAGTCCAGAAGAAAACGTTGTTTGAAAAGTATTACTAAAAGGAAAATCTCACAATTTAGAAAAGGTTTTTGGGAATATTCAGAAAATAAAAATTCAATTTAATTTCTAGAATTAAATTAATACTAATAAAAATTTTTGGAAATTATTACAAAATTCCCATAATATCAATTCAAAACATGGTGATAAATTATCTAACAAGGAAAGAAAAATGACCTAAAAATTCTAGAAATCCTCAAAACAATCATAAAAGTTTGAACCTCTAAAAAAATTTCAAAAAACAATTCTACAATATTTTGGGTATTCAAAAAGAAAAACAAAAAATCTCTTAAAATTTAGAAGCGATATTCCTTAAAAATTATGTAGAATTCAATAGAAAAACTAGATTTTTTTCAAAAATGAAAATTGTACGAAATCTTTAAATTTGAAAGAAATACTCGTATTCTACAAATAAAAACAAGCCACTGAAATCAAAACCATCAAAATAATTATACACGGAAAAACGTGCCATGGGCTTCAGATATGAGGAGTCAGATGTAAAAATGACAATTTGGAAGAAAATAAAAACAGCACTGACGAGAATGATTTGTACATTTTTTTTTTGTAATTCTAGAAAAATGAGAGAATAGTTCTTACAAAATAACAAAAAATCTTACAAAATCGGTAATTAAATGCAGGAAAAATACCAAAAATTAGAGGAAAAAATTTTAGATCCCTAATAAAAAAGTATTTAAAAAAAAGATCCCGAAAAATTTTGAAAATATAATTTTAAAAATAGTGACAATTTCTGTTACAACTGAAAGAAAATTTTCTCGAAAATTCTATAAATCCCAAAGAAAAGTTAAGGATATATTCTAGGAATTGGAAAAATTTAGAAGAGATAATCTGGAAAATTTAGAAAATGAAAACTATACAATTGTAAAGCTAAAATTCTTTATTTCTTGTATTACAGCAAAATTGATAACAAAGTTCTTGCAATTTAAAAGAAAAATTCTTATAAGTTAATAAAAAAAAATTCTAAAAAATTATTAAAAAATGATAGGAAACTTGCTGAGAAGATATAGAGATCTAGAAGGAAAATTAATGTAGATTGTTGAAAGTCTGAAAAAAATTCTCAAAATAAAAGTAAAATTTAGAAAAGAAATAATTCAAAATTCCAAATTAATAAAAGCAAACATATTTAAAATATAAATAACATAAAAAATTCTAAAAGTAGAGAATTCTTATAAAGGTAAAGAAATATTAATATGCAAAATTCCAAAATTACCGAAAAAAATGCATTCTTGAAAAATGTATAAAGCCAAACATATATAAAATTGTGATGAATTCTCATTAAATTAAAGAAAAATTGTTGTTAAAATATTTAAATGATATAAAGCAAAAAATGTATATATTTACAAATTACCAAAAAAATCCTGAAACTAGAAAAATTGAAGAAATGGTGATAAATAAAAAACAGAAGAGAGTTCTAAAAATCAGAAAGATAAATTTCTGGAAAATTTTAGAAATCCTAACTGAATTTGTAGTAAAGCATTTGAGAAACTCTGGAAAGAAAATCTTGCAATTTAAGAAATACATTCCTGAGATTTAGATAATATAAAGCAAAATGTGTTAAAATACTTTAAATCTGACATAAAAATTGATATCTTACGAAATGGCAGAAAATTCTCGAAAAATGAAAGTCATATTAGTATTATCACAATATATAAAATACATTGTAAAACTATATTCAAAGCAAGAATTGTTATTTTGTCGAAAACTGAAAGAAAATATTATAGAAATAGAAAATTGAGATAGTAAAATTTTTGATACGTGGAAAGGCTTCACATCCAGCTTGAATGAGATTAGTCATTTAAATTTAAACTTAAATTTGGATTCTGCTTTATTTTTTATTATATGCAATGTTTTATCGTTTTATAAACAGCTAAATCATCAATTAAAGTAAAACATAAGTGAGGATTTTAATTAAAAGATGTAAAATACATATCTATATAATTGCAATTTTTAGAGATTTAATCGTACACATTTTTCACTAATTTTTGATGATGTTTTACTGATTAGAGGGTAGGATAGAAGCCACCCACCCACCCTACATATATATATTTACTGATCGTCTCAAGCGTTTGGAGTAAAATTAATTACAAAATTTTTTGAATCAAAAATAATTTCGTAAGGTAAAATTTTTGAGTGAGTAAATTATTAAAATTTTATCCATGGTGAGATTAGCTATAGAAAACCATTTATATTTAAACTTATTTTGATTTCGTTTCATTCTTATTGCATAAAGGGTTTGATTGTTTCTAGTAGTAAAATCATCAACGATTAGCAATTAAAGTTATCATGTATATGCAGGGTGGGTGACCTCTATCTCACCCTTCAATCAGTAAAACATAATCGAGGGTTAGTTGTAAATTGTAAACAAACAAGAAAAAAAATGGTGATGTGGCCATCATAGTACTTTCCCTATATTTTTCTCGAAAACTATGAGATTTATGCAAAAAGGCTATTCTTAATAATTTATTCATTTTTTAATTCTCTACAATTATTTGTTATATAAATTTCATGTAACTCCAACAGTTAATTAGCAATTGTCAAAAAATATCTAAATTTTCAGTTTTTATTTTTTTTCTCGAAAGTTAAGAATTTTATGAAAAATTTGTTTTAATAAAATTTGTTCATTTTCTCATTCCCTTTAACTTTTGTTTGAGAAGTTTTGTAATATTTTCCATATTATAAAAAATTTCGGAAAAAAACAAAAAACGGCCTCTAGTAAACATCCACTTCCGTTTTTTGAATGTACTCCAAAAGCTTTTCAGTTTTAGTTTTAAACAATTAAACCTTAAGTTTAAAGTTTCATCTCAATCGGAACATTCGTTTTTGAGATACAGCGCCCACAGACATTTTCTCGCACGAAAACAATACTTCCCCTATACAATGAATATGGGCATTTAAATGCGTTACTTGTTACTTAGTTACCACGCTCGTGACGTATTTTAATGGACTGACCAACGGAAAATAATCAGTAATTTCTAATTTGTAATAAAATAGGGAATTAAAATGAAACATATTTACACAATTCTGACATAACAAATAACAAATAACTACAATGGTTATCTTATTCGATGTTCAAAAACATCTCTATATTGAGCCAAACAATATCCTAGACGATCACAAAATTCCCGTTAACAAATTGAAGCTATGTCAGTCAAATTGACATGCATATTGCAACAACAACCATGGCAACCAATAATAATAATCGAGATACAATACAAACACATTACATTACTCATATTCAAAATTTCAGGGGACAACGTGTATGTACTATATAGGGGAAGTAACTATATATACTATATAGGGAAAGTAAACATTTGTATGAATAAATCTCTATAAATTGCAATAATTGTGTGTTTATTTATATTTTAGAATAATTAATTATAACCCTCGTTTATATTTTACTGATTCAAGGGTGGGATTGAGGTCACCCACCCACCCTACATATACATGATAACTTGTTTGCAAACCGTTGATGAGTAGCTGCTAAAAGCAATCAAACCCTTTATGTAATAAAAAATAAAACAAAACCAAAATTTAAGACTAAATATAAATGACTTTCTATAGCTAATATTATATAATTTAGATTTAAAGTGTGCCCACTCATCATGCATAACATTTTTTATTAATTTATTCACTTATAAATTTAACATTTTGAATTTCTTTTTTATTCAAAAAGTTTTGTGATTAATTTCATTCCAAACCGCGCGACTATCAGTAATTGAAATTTATATGTATATGTAGGGTGGGTGGGTGGCCTCTATCCCACCCTCCAATCTGTAAAACATCATCAAAAATTATTTTAAAAATTTGTATGAATAAATCTTCAAAAATTGCAATTATTTTATATTTATTTACATTTTACAATATTTAATTAAAACCCTCGTTTAAGTTTTACTGATTGGAGGATGGGATAGAGGCCACCCACCCACCCTACATATACACGAAAACTTTAATTGGTAATCGTTGATGATTTTGCTGCTAAAAACAGCCAAACCCTTTAGGAAAATAAAAATAAATAAAACAAAATCAAAATTTAAGTTTAAATATAAATGACTTTCTATAGCTAATCTTATCTACTTTAGATTTAAAGACTGCCCACCCACCATGCATCAAATTATTTTACTAATTTACTCACTCAAAAATTTTACCGTTTTTAATTTTTTTTATATTCAAAAAGTTTTGTAATTAATTTTATTGGAAACCGCGAGACTATCAATAATTGAAATATATATGTATATGTAGGGTGGGTGGGTGGCCTCTATCCCACCCTCCAATCTGTAAAACATCATCCAAAATTATTTGAAAAATTTGTATGAATAAATCTTCAAAAATTGCAATCATTTTATATTTATTTATATTTTACAATATTTGATTAAAACCCTCGTTTATGTATTACTGATTGGAGGGTGGGATAGAGAAACATATACATGATAACTATATTAGCTAATCGTTGATTATTTTGCTGCTTAAAACTATCAAACCCTTTATGTAATAAAAAATTAAACAAAATCAAAATTTAAGAATAAATATAAATGACTTTCTATAGCTAATATTATATAATTTAGATTTAAAGTTTGCCCACCCAGCATGCATAACATTTTTTTATTAATTTATTCACTTATAAATTTAACATTTTGAATTTCATTTTTATTCAAAAAGTTTTGTAATTAATTTTATTCCAAACCGGGCGACTATCAGCCATTGAAATTTATGTGTATAAGTAGGGTTTGTGGGTGGCCTCTATCCCACCCTCCAATCTGTAAAACATCATCAAAAATTATTTGAAAAATTTGTATGAATAAATCTTCAAAAATTGCAATCATTTTATATTTATTTATATTTTACAATATTTAATTAAAACCCTCGTTTATGTTTTACTGATTGGAGGGTGGGATAGAGACCACCCACCCACCCTACATATACATGATAACTTTATTAGCTAATCGTTGATTATTTTGCTGCTTAAAACTATCAAACCCTTTATGTAATAAAAAATTAAACAAAATCAAAATTTAGGTTTAAATATAAATGACTTTCTATCTAATCTTATCTAATTTAGATCTAAAGTCTGCCCACCTATCATGCATAAAAATTTTATTAATTTATTCACTTAAGAGTCTAACATTTTTAATTTCTATTTTATTCAAAAAGTTTTGTAATTAATTTAATTGGAAACCGCGAGACTATCAATAATTGAAATTTTATGGATATGTAGGGTGGGTGGGCGGCCTCTATCCCACCCTCCAATCAGTAAAACATCATCAAAATTAATAGGGAAAGTATTATGATGGCCACATCACAATTTTTGTATTTATTTTCTTGACACAAGTATCGATCATTTTTAAAACGAACTACAAATGAAATAGCCTTGAATAACTTTTCCATGTACTTTATCGTTGAATGATCTTAAATAACTGCAAAGGTCGTATGTTTAGCATAAATATTATCTAAAAATAAATCCAGCATTATTAGGACCTATTTATGCTTTCTTCCTTTTCATATTCTTCACATTCTTTGACGAAGCCTTAATTTGATGATAATGAAATTTAATATAAAAATGTCTCTGATATTCATGTGATTTAAAGTGGCAATCTTCTCTATTAACCTATCTATCTTCCTCTGATATTTATATTATATACTTTCTTTCGTTCATGGATGCTTTCCCCCATAAAACGCGATTTATCTTCCTCTGATATTTCTGACTTATCTGTAGGCATCATGATATAACAAACAAAGCTAAAGAGTTTTATTTTGTAGCAGTAGCCTTTTATGTTAATAATAATAATAATAATAATAATATTTATTAACGTAATCAACTTTTTACATAATGAAAAATGAAAAATCATAACTAAATTCATGAATATGATAAATACATATATGAAACATAATAAGTATACTTACTAATCGAATAAACTGTATATATAAAAAATAAATCTAACAATACATTCCTTGAAATATGTATCGAGTTGATTTGTAAAAGATTGTGGTATATGAAACATTCACCTAGTATTTAAGGTAAAGGACACGAGTTTACAGAAGATAGTACATAATCTGAATTCTCTAGTCAGCAAGCAGAGGGTAAATTATAGTCTCCACAGAGTAGGACTTAATCATTAATATACGATTGCAGAATCCTATCAACAGAGGTACAGTGATTTTCATAGGAAATAATGATGGTGGAATATATGATGCACCAATTATAGAATTATTGTTAACTCTTATATAATCTTCATTAAAATTTGTTTCTAAGTGAATTCTGTATGAAATGAGACACTTTTTGAAGGCGAAACGGACACCACCACCTTTACTTTTTCAACTTGAATTCGGAGAAGGGTTTTGCCTATAAATGATATAATTTTCTAAACCTAGTTCACTGTCATTAACTGTACTATCCAACCAAGTTTCGATGAAGATGATTAAATCGTAACATGGACAGTTACAATTTAATCATGCACATTATGCATTATATGAACTAGTTTTGTTTTCATACCCCCAAAATTATGATAAAAGACACTTATTTTTTTGTGATGTGTTTGTTTCAACAGTTCGATATTCAGATTCTTTAATTCTTGACGTTGGACGAGAGTTAAATCTGCTGTTATATTAATAGTAGGAAACGATTCTTTATTTTTTTTGCGATTTTTTAGAATTGTTGAGATAGCTTGCTTATTTTCGAAAACTAATTTTAATCTGCGACATTTATTAGTTTCGTGCCCTAATCGAATAATCCTGATCGACAAAGTTTCCTCTAATGAAATACAGGTTGAAATCTTTGTATGTTGATCTAAATCATGTTTTTTTTCTGCACGCGATATCAGTTGCATTCGATTCAGTAACAATATACATTATCAAATTATTTTGTCGTGTCTGTCTGTCAATAACTTCGTAAATTATATTATCGTTGTTCGGTGTGTTTTCTAGATCAATAATTTTACTGCTCATAATGAGGAGCTTCTAACAGCACTTTTCTGGCCTTAAAATCTTGCATATTTTATTTTTTCTTGGTTAGGGGCCATTCCTCTTTATTGTACTCTACCTCTGGTAAGTCCTCCGTTATCTTTTTTTATTTACCAATGCACACATCTACAACTCTATCCTCTGCAACTCTAGCTAGCTTTTTTGTAGTAGCAAATATTCCTAACGTTATTGAAAACAAAGCTGCCGAGTTTTCTTCTCCTTATCTTCCACGAATATATTATGTGACTTCGGGAGCAATTTTGTGGGGAATCTGCCTAGATTTTTGGTAATCTATACTGATATATACTATTCCAAAAATCGCTTTCAATCTAAACGTAAAACTTTGTCTTCAAACTCTTCTGGTTTTGAAATATTGATTTTGTTTCTTAACTAGAAGCAAATTTTCATAATTTAAATAAAAACGGAAATGATGGTAGTTCATTTTAAAAAACTTCAAAATTATTTACATTTACCCTTTTAAATAAAAACGTTTACTTTGTTGATATCACAAAGTAAACGTTTTTGTTTAAATTTTCAAGATGCATCACGAAATTAACGCCTCAACCATTAATCAAATTTTGATTAGCATCTCTGTCTACGCTTCTGTTACATCATATGTTTGGTCAGATGTATTTTTCATAGGTTGGCAATTTTCTCTCTAATTCCTCTCGTATCCATCTCTCTTCTTATACATTATTTCATCCTGCTCGAGGAACAATTCGCTTTCGATGAACAATCCCAGATTTTTGTAAACCAGACAAGTTTTGGTTTTCAGGGAGTTTTTAAGACCTTAGCACTGAGCTACTGACTTTGAACAATCGTGTCCTTCGCTTTCTGGTTAAAGGTAATTCCTCATTGGCATAATTCTGCTTTATCACTGAAGTATGCCAATGTCTTTCTTCCTGATCTCTGATTTGTGTCCTTTATTTCTGAAGTATGCCAATATTTTTCCTCCTGATCTCTGATTTTTTCCCCTTATATCTGAAGTACGCCAATGTCTTTCTTTCTGATCTCTGATTTGTTTCCTTAATTTTTGAACTATGCCAATGTTTTTCCTCCTGATCTCTGATTTTTATCCTTCATTTCTGAAGTATGCCAAAGTCTTTCCTCCTGATCTCTGATTTTTCTCCTTCATCTCTGAAATATGCCAATGTTTTTCCTCCTGATCTCTGATTTTTATCCTTCATCTATGAAATATGCCAATGTCTTTCCTCCTTCATCACCAATATTTCTGGAAGTCTTTCCTAATCTAATCTTGTCAAGAATAAAACCACAAATGCTTTCTATTTTAAAGAATTAATTTTAATAATAATAACTTTAATAAAAAACAACCTTAGTTGACTTTAAAATATTGTTGGACGAACGTAAACGAACTTGATCACTGGATAAATATCAGATTATTTCAACTAAATTTATATCATAGTTTAATGGTGACTAGAAGACTTTATATATGCCATATATATCTGACATGCTGACATAAACAGCCATAAAGTCTCCTCTAAAAAGCGGACAAAAAAGTAAATACAAGTATTTAATGAAGAATACAGATGTCCAAGAGGATATTTGCACCCTCAGCATCATGGATAAAAATTGGGTTAGAGTGGAAGAACGTCGCAGCTGCATGAACTCCGCCCAGCTTCATCCATCCAAAATTTTTCTACGTTTTGTTATATATTTTTGTATATTCATTTGTATTTTTTTTAAAGGAAGCTTAAGACTAATAAACATAAACGTAAACATCATATGACTTTTAAAAAACTTTAGAAGAAGTCGAATGGCAGATGTTCTTCAATGTTCTTTGGATTACTTTATATTCTTTATAGACCTGTAGAGAAATTTTTTCATATATTGAATTGACGAGGTAGAATGAAACTCAATAACACATTGAAATAAAACATCACAGTTTAGAGGAATTGATTAATGGTTGAGGAGTTAACTTCGTGATACATTTTTGAAAATTAAACAAAAACCTTTACTTTGTTGATATCCACACTTTATAAAGTAAACGTTTTTGTTTAACTTATACATATTTTAGAAGAAGTGTGATATCAACAAAGTAAACGTTTTTGTTTAACAGTTTAGAAGGTTTCAAATTTATTGTTGAACACTGCAACATGTTTCTCTAAACAATGGCTTCATCAGGCATATGAATACCGCAGATGCAGATGAATACTTCCTGATGAAGCCACTGTGTGGTGAAACATGTTGCAGTTTTTAACAATAAATGTGAAACCCTCTTAACTGTGTTGTTATATTTCAACAAGCAATTATTTCACTTAAATTAATCTGATTGGTAATAAGATTATACAGTTTGATCTTTGTCTCGTCTTAAAAATTTGAGGATCTTAAATGACCATTTAAAGACCATAAATGATCTTAGATGACCTTAAATGATTGATGGATAACCGTAAATGACCTTAGTCGTCAAATGATTACAAATAAATTAAAGTATAATAAAAGAATGATTATTATAATGATCCTGAATAATCTTTGGATGACCTAAAGTAATCTTTAATAACATGATGAACGTAACTGAACTTAGTTGATTTTGAATGAACTTCAGATGATTTTAAATAACATAAGGATAATAAAATGATAACATTTTTAACATGGTAATTATTGGCTCACTTTAAATGAAGTTGGATGACAACTTAGGGACTTTTAATGATCTTAAATAAATAAATATGTCACACTGACATAACGTATAATAAAAAGGTCTCCAAAAATTAGACATAAATATGCCTGAAATGGCTAAAATATTGCCGCAGTGGCCACCATCACCCGTTGAGAATTCCGCCTTCAAGGTCTATGCTCAAAATATTAAAGTGATTTATTGTATTTATGTTTGTATTTTATGTATATTTTTTTAACAGATCTTGTAAAGCAAATAAACTAAACTAAACTTAAATACCAATGGATGACCTAATCATTTTTTTAGACGAACATGAATGACCTAGATCGTCGGATAACTGTAAACATAATTGAATAACTTTAGGTGATCTTGAATGATCTGTTTAAAATGAAAAAATACTTCCAGTTAAGTCAAGTTAGGGCTGTGATTACATTTCTCAGCACAATCAAAGTGGGATCATGATATTCATTATCAATTGAATGGTGTTTACAGAGGAAATGTTATGGATAAGTTGTTTCGTAATGTTAAACTTTCGGTTATTACGAATCACCTTTCAATCATCCACCCTATAATCTAGACTTAGCTTTCTCAAATTACCATCTGTCAAGGGTTTTTTTTGGCAGGAAAGAAAGATTACCGTATTTCAATATACTGGCGACAAAGGAATATAAAGCTGGGATGCAAAAACTCATTACACGTTGCGACAAATAAATAAATTTGCGAGGTGACTATATAGGGAAGTTTTTTTAATGGATGTTATTTAGAAATAAAACGTTAATATTAGTTAATATATATCAGTTTTTTATAATCCTCAAACCGGTACTACCTTCTAGATGGCCTTGTATGAAGAGTGGTAGTATGGTTTTTATATTTATTTTATATTAACTAGAGCTGTAGTAACATAATAGATGTACAAATGGATAATCGAATTTCTTTAGCTTAATTTTAAAAGGAAGTAAATTAAATTGCCCAAACAAAGTGTTTACCATTGTTTTCTATAATTTTAAGTCATTTTTCAGATATCTGATGAATTTAATCTCGGTAAAATGTTACGTCTTTGGAGATGTTAAAGACATCAAGCCATTTTCGGATCTTCATCCACTGATTGGAAGTGTATACCGGACAAGGCGTGTTGCATCGATTAGAAAAAGTGCTAATCAGACGAAGCAATATCTAACTGCTGCAAGACGTCTCATCCAAGACTCGTTATGATGTCTTTTGTATTAGCCTGGCGTTATATTGCATCAATTTCACTGGGCATCCTCCTTTGTCAATATGATGTCATTTTCGTTACAATTCTTGACTTAAATAAATTGATTGGTGTTGGGAACAATCCGTAGTAACTGTTTCGCCCGCTGCAAACAACTTATAATAAAACACAATCGTCATATCCCACCAAATACAGAGAATAATCTTCTTTCCTAAACGATTGTGATGATGCGCCGGGATTTATTTATGATTTCCTGCGTTTTAGATTGTCATAGTGTATCCATTTCTCAATGCACGTAACGATTTTACCTAAGAAAGGCTTTCAACGATTTTTATTCAGCAGAGAAAACCTGCTGTCACTTGTTGGTTTCTGTTGGTTTCGTTCTTTCTGGATCCTTTGCATTCCACACGCTTGTAAATCAATTTCTGAATTACTGCTAACTATTCCTCAAGCTCTTTGTACTGAATTTTCAACGAGCATCTTCTCCAACTTCGTTGATTGTCATTCAGACAGAAATCACCGCTTTTTAACTGCTTAAACCAAAATACGCACACCTTCACCAAGAAAGGAACAAATTCAACAGGGATTGTATCATCGGTTTACTAGAAGATAGCTTTTCGATTAGAATGGTATGGACCATAGAGGGTCAGGAAAGTTACAGAAGAGAAATCAGAACAAATGAAATTCAAGATCGCCATCTTTCACTTATAGCAACAAGAGACTGATTTTCTAGTACATATATAATCTATTTTTAGCTAATAAAGGTTGTTCTATAATTCTGGAAAGACGAAATACTATAGTCCTTCTTGTGTTACCTTATTATCATCGACAGAAAATTTTCGAGTGGTGTAGTTTACGATTTAACTGGAACCTAAAGTGGCATGAGGTCGTATTTAGTGATGAAATCCGATTCTGTTTGAGGATGCATGCTGTCCGTATGAGGGTTAGAGGAAGACGTAGGGAAAGTCGTAATGGAATTTTCTGTTGAGAGGCCTATGCATCAAACTGTAGGAATTATTGTATGAGTTGCTATAAATTATGGAAGTAGATCTTGTTTTGTATTATCCATCCGAAGCAATATGAACGCCCAGTTTTTCCGTTTTTAAACAGATCAATTTTTCCTTCAAGACAATGCCTGCCCTCATATTTCAAGAGTTTCTATGAATCGATTTGCGGAACATAATGTCAATTTCTGGCTATAATCCTACCAAGACTTTCCGATCTTTCACTCATTAAACATGTACGGTACATTATAACATTATGAGAAGAAGGCGCAAATGCTGCTTTTAATGCTTTAGCGCGAATTATAGGTTGCTAGAAATAGAATACCTCATGAGATTATCGACTATCTGTTACAATCGATGCAACGAAAGTATAGAAGTGTGTAACCAATAGGGACGGGCCATATTCTACCTACCAATCATTAAAACAGACGCGAATGTTGTATTGAATTATTGACACATTGTAGTAAAACTGATTTATTTGTAATAATAGTTTATTTATTTATTAATCGAAATATATTTTTAAAGGAGAACCCTCGCGTGTGTAGTATTAAATTGGAGGGTAGGATAAAGGCCACCCACCCACCCTACATATACATATTAACTTCAGTTACTGATTGTGTTGCCGTTTGCAGAGAAATAAATAGCAAATTTATTAACGTGAGCAAAAATGTTAAGACAATAATAAGCGAGAGCATTTATGGTTCTAGCAAGATGGTGCTACATCGAACACTAGATATTTTTTACTCATTTGTCTTCTAGACCTTTCCCAGTGACTTCAAAAATTGGTTTTATCAAATTTGTTCCATCGTGAAATATATCAATTCTAGCTGCTACTAAACTTTGTGCATTATAATATTTTGTAGGCAAATAAAGAAAAAATAATTATGAAGTGGTGATAATGGACAGAGCTCGCACTAAAATTTATTTTTATTCACACAAAACTATCTTTAATAATTGCTTCTTTGAAAACCGAACAATCAGTAGTAATTAATGTAAAATATATATGTAGGGTGGGTAGGTGGCCTCTATCCTACCCTCCAAACAGTAAAACATTCATGAAGGTTTTACTTCAGTATTATTAAATTGTAACGAAAATTAACATGTAATAAACATGATTAAATGAGGTGTCGAATACTTTAAGAATTTTTAGAGGACCCTCGTGAATGTTTTATTAAATTTAGGGTGGGATAGTGGCCACCCACCCACCCTACATATACATAATAACTGTAGTTATTGATCGCCTTGTGATTTCAAGGAAAATAAATTATGAACATTTTAGTGTGAGCAAAAATGTTTACAGTAAAAATTAGCGACAATATCTATGATTTTAGCAGGACGGTGCTACATCGTGTACTAGATATTATACACTAAATTACCTTCCAGACTTTATCCACTGTCATAAAAAAGAGGAATTATGTTTATTCACTCAATTCCATCTTTAATAATTGTTTCTTTGCAAACCGAACAGCCAATAGTGATGAATGTAAAATTTATAAGTAGGGTGGGTGGGTGATCTCTATCCTACCCTCCAATCAGTAAAACATACGCGAGGGTTTTACTTACGGGTTATTAAATCCTAATTAAACTGAGTATCTTGTAAAAAATGATTAAATTAAGTGTCAAATATTTTTAGAATTTTCAAAGAACCCTCGTGAATGTTTTGTTGATTGGAGGGTAAGATAATGATCACCCACCCACCCTACGTATACAAAATAACTTTAATTAATGATCGACTTGCGATTTCCACGAAATTAAATGATGAACATATTAGTGTGAGCAAAAATGTTTATAGTAATCATTAGCGAGAATATATATGATTCCAGCAGGATGGTGCTACATCATATATTCATATTATACGCTAAATTACTTTCCAGACCTTTTCCAGTGTCTTCAAGAAAGTGGTTCCTGCTGGATATTCTCGCTAATTATTACTGTAAAAATTTTTGCTCACACTAATATATTCATCATTTATTTATTTTGAAATCATAAGGCGATCAGTAATATAAGTTATTGTGTATATGTAGGGTGGGTGGGTGGCCACTATCCTACCCTCCAATCAGTAAAACATCAGCTAGGGTTTTACCTAATTATTATTAAATTTTAATGAAACTGATTACCTTGTAATAAACATGATTAAATTTGGTGTCGAATATCTATAGATTTTTTCGGGAACTTTAGTGAATGTTTTATTAATTGAAGGGTGGGATAGGGGCCACCCACCCTACATATACATAATAACATTAGTTACTGATCGACTTGTGTTTTTAAGGAAAATAAATTATGAAAATTTTAATGTGAGCAAAAACGTTTATAGCAATGATTAACGAGAATATTTATGGTTCCAGCAGGATGGTGCTATATCGTATATTATATATTATTCGCTCAATTACCTTTCAGACCTTTTCCACTGTCTTCAAAAAGTGGAATTATGTTTATTCACACAATTCCATCTTTAGTAATTGTTTCTTTGCAAACCGAACTGAGAGTAATAATTAATGTAAAATTTATATGTAGGGTGGGTAGGTGGCACCTATCCTACCCTCCAATCAGTAAACGACACTGATTAACCTGTAATAAACATTATTAAATTAGCTGTCGAATATTTTAAGAATAGATATTATTCGCTTAATTATCTTCCAGACCTTTTCCACTGTCTTCAAAATGTGTAATTAGTTTTATTCACACAATTCCATCTTTAATAATTGTTTCTTTGCAAACCGAACAGCCAATAGTGATTAATGTAAAATTTATAAGTAGGGTGGGTGGGTGGCCCCTATCCCACCCTCGAATTAGTAAAACATACGCGAGAGTTTTACTTACGTGTTATTAAATCCTAATTAAACTGAGTATCTTGTAAAAAATGATTAAATTAAGTGTCAAATATTTTTAGAATTTTCAAAGAACCCTCGTGAATGTTTTGTTGATTGGAGGGTAAGATAATGATCACCCACCCACCCTACGTATACAAAATAACTTTAATTAATGATCGACTTGCGATTTCCAGGAAATTAAATGATGAACATATTAGTGTGAGCAAAAAGGTTTATAGTAATCATTAGCGAGAATATATATGATTTCAGCAGGATGGTGCTACATCATACACTCATATTATACGCTCAATTACTTTTCAGAGCTTTTTCAATGTCTTTAAGGAGTGGTTCCTGCTGGAACCATAAATATTGTCGCTAATATTACTGTAAAAATTTTTGCTCACACTAATGTATTTATATTTATTTATTTTGAAATCATAAGGCGATCAGTAATGAAAGTTATTGTGTATATGTAGGGTGGGTGGGTGGCCACTATCCTACCCTCCAATCAGTAAAACATCAGCTAGGGTTTTACCTAATTATTATTAAATTTTAATGAAACTGATTACCTTGTAATAAACATGATTAAATTTGGTGTCGAATATCTATAGAATTTTTCGGGAACCTTAGTGAATGTTTTATTAATTGAAGGGTGGGATAGGGGCCACCCACCCACCCTACATATACATAATAACATTAGTTACTGATCGACTTGTGATTTCAAGGAAAATAAATTATTAACATTTTAGCGTCAACAAAAACGTTTACAGCAATAATTAGCGATAAAATCTTTGGTTCCAGCAGGATGGTGCTACTTCGTTCAATAGATATTATTCGCTTAATTATTTTCCAGACCTTTCCACTGTCTTCAAAATTTGGAATTATTTTTATTCACACAATTCCATCTTTAATAAATTATTTCTTTGAAAACCGAATAGCCAGTAGTAATTAATGTAAAATTTATATGTAGGGTGGGTGGGTGGCCTCTATCCTACCCTCCAATCAGTAAAACATACGCGAGAGTTTTACTTACGTGTTATTAAATCCTAATGAAACTGAGTATATTGTAAAAAATGATTAAATTAAGTGTCAAATATTTTTAGAATTTTTTGAAAACCCTAGTTAATGTTTTATTAATTGGAGGGTGGGATAGTATAAACCCACCCACTCCACATATACATAATAACTTTAGTTACTGATCGCCTTGTGATTTCAAGGAAAATAAATGATGAACATTTTAGCGTCAACAAAAACGTTTACAGCAATAATTAGCGATAAAATATTTGGTTTCAGCAGGATGGAGCTACTTCGTACAATAGATATTATTCGCATAATTACCTTCCAAACATTTTCCACTGTCTTCAAAAAGTGGAATTATTTTTATTCACACAATTCCATCTTTAATAATTATTTCCTTGAAAACCGAACAGCCAGTAGTAAATAATGTAAAATTTATATGTAGGGTGGGTGGGTGGCCTCTATCCTACCCTTCAATCAGTAAAATATACACGAGGGTTTTACTTGCGTGTTATTAAATTGTAATGGAACTGAGTATCTTGTAAAAAATGATTAAATTAAGTGTTAAATATTTTTAGAATTTTTTAGAGAACCTCGCGAATGTTTTGTTGATTGAAGGGTATCATAATGATCACCCACCCACCCTACATATACAAAATAACTCTAGTTACTGATCGACTTGTGATTCCTAGGAAATTAAATGATGAACATATTAATGTGAGCAAAAAGGTTTATAGTAATCATTAGCGAGAATATATATGATTTCACCAGGATGGTGCTACATCATACACTCATATTATACGCTCAATTACTTTCCAGAGCTTTTCCAATGTCTTCAAGGTGTGGTTTCTGCTGGAACCATAAATATTGTCGCTAATTATTACTGTAAAAATTTTTGCTCACACTAATGTATTTATATTTATTTCTTTTGAAATCATAAGGCGATCAGTAATGAAAGTTATTGTGTATATGTAGGGTGGGTGGGTGGCCACTATCCTACCCTCCAATCAGTAAAACATCAGCTAGGGTTTTACCTAATTATTATTAAATTTTAATGAAACTGTTTAACTTGTAATAAATATGATTAAATTAGGTGTCGAATATTTATAGAATTTTTAGGGAATCCTCGTGAATGTTTTATTAATTGGAGGGTGGGATAGGGGCCACCCACCCACCCTACATATACATAATAACATTAGTTCCTGATCGACTTGTGATTACAAGGAAAACAAATTATGAAAATTTTAGTGTGCGCAAAAACTACAGCAATGATTAGCGACTATATTTATGGTTCCAGCAGGATGGTGCTACATCGTACAAAAGATATTGTTCGCTCAATTACCTTCCAAACCTTTACCACTGACTTTAAAAAGTGGAATTATTTTTATTCACACAATTCCATCTTTAATAAATTATTTCTTTGAAAACCGAATAGCCAGCAGTAATTAATGTAAAATTTATATGTAGGGTGGGTGGGTGGCCTCTATCCTACCCTCCAATTAGTAAAACATACGCGAGAGTTTTACTTACGTGTTATTAAATCCTAATAAAACTGAGTATGTTGTAAAATATGATGAAATTAAGTGTCAAATATTTTTAGAATTTTTTGAAAACCCTCGTTAATGTTTTATTAGTTGGAGGGTGGGATAGTGGCCACCCACCCAACCTACATATACACAATAACTTTAGTTACTGATTGCTTTGTGATTTCAAGGAAAATTAAATGATTAATATTTTAGTCTGAACAAAAATGTTTACAGCAACAATTAACGAGAATATTAATGGTTCCAGCATGATGGTGCTATATCATATACTGTATATTATTCGGTCAATTACATTCAAAACCTTTTCCACTGTCTTCAAAAAGTAGAATTATTTTTATTCACACAATTTCATCTTTAATAATTGTTTCTTTAAAAACCGAATAGTCAGTAGTAATTAATGTAAAATGTATATGTAGGGTGGGTGGGTGGCCTCTATCCTGCCCTCCAATCAGTAAAACATATGCGAGGGTTTTATTTAATTATTACTAAACTGTAACGACATTGATTAACCTGTAATAAACATGATAAAATTAGGTGTCGAATATTTTTAGGTAACCCTCCTGAATGTTTTATTAATTGGAGGGTGGAACAGTAGCAACCCACTCGCCCTACAAATAAATAATATCTTTAGTTAGTGATTGCCTTGTAATTTTAAGGTAAATAAATTATTAACATATTAGTGTGAACAAAATCGTTTACAGTAATAATTAGCGAGAATATCTATGCTTCCAACAGGATGGTGCTATGTCGCATACTAAATATCTTTCTTTCAAACCTTTTTGGGGTACAATTGTGTCTTTAGGTTGTGACCTTGGGTGGCATAGTATTGTTTATTTTAAAATCTATTTTTATACAAACAAACAAAACTCTCTTTATGAATTGTTTCTTTATAAATCGAATGACAATTAGTAGTTGAGAAAAATGTATAGATAGGGTGGGTTGGTATCCTCAAATCAGCTTTCTAATCAGCTTTCTAATAAATCTTTTGTTTGTGTTATAAGCATTAAAGCGTGGGATAGTAGCCAACCACCCACCGTACGTATACTAAAGCTTCTGTTGGTAAATTTATTAATATCAAAAATAATATTAGTATCGAAATTTTTAGAAACTATTGCAGTAATAGTGATTTAATACAAACATATTTTACCACTGTAAATTCATAGGTTAATAGTGGCTAATAGAGTAATATATACGTTGGATGGGTGGATATCCATTATCCTACCCTTCAATCAATAACGCATACGACCAATTTGTTTTAAATGTAGTAAGAAAATTAATCATCAACAAAGTTAACTTTAATATAAAATGTTTAACTGTGTTAAAGTTAACTTTCTTTTAAAGTTCCTGAATCAAAGATGTATCCATTAATTAAATGTTTTCTAATTCACCCTCCAACCTATATAATGCAGGTATCATTATTTTAAATAATTATTTAATTATGAAAAGGTTGGTACGTAATTTTTCACTACAGCATGAATTGATACTATATTTAATCATCTACTCCTGCGGGATTATAATATTAGGTTACTATTTTAACTGAAGTATTAGCAGACTGCACGTGCAGCATTAGTATGGGGTAGCGCACGTGTCTTCGTTAGCTTAATGAGACAGCCTTGTCGGACACGTGCATCGGCGAGGAAATTGGCCGAGGGGCCCCGAATTTTCCACACGGAAAAAGGCCTCTCCTGAAAATTAGAATCCCGGCGATCGTGCGACCTGAAACCGGAGATTCCCCCCCCGCGCGCTCACCGGATCGATAGACGGCCATTGTTCCGGCCGTCCGCCCCGCAATCCAATGGGGTTCCCTCTGGAACGTTGCCACGGGAAACGGGATATTCGGGAAGATATATTAAACGCTCCCTGGCCATTGGAGCTGGGGAATCCCTTATTAAGGGGAATTTATATTGGACGTTTGTGTTATTATAGAGTGATATAGGGAATCGGATCAAAGAGAAAATCCTTGAAAATAATATTAGAGGCAGATAGTGTTTTTAATCATTTTGTGATTAGATTTACCGTTTTATGTCAATTTAACTTAATTTTCAATGGTGTTTAATTTTGATAACAAATAGGAATTGTTTCATAGTTAAAGTAGCCAGACAAGATAAAATCTGCCTTCAAGTTGCCACTGTGCAACACTTTACCATTGAAAGAATTTCAAAGAATAAAATCGTAAGGCTTAGACAATAAATGGGATACTAAACAAAAATAATAAATCAAGTCAATAATGATATTTGTTCTTGAGTTTTTCTTTCTATCTATGCTATCTATAAAAATTAAATTAAATTATGAAGAAAGTGTTAGTGTTTGTTTTCCAAGTGTACAAGTCAATAATTACAAGAGAAAAAGATAAAAGGAATAATCGACTCTTTTAGGAATTTTTATCCTCCATAGTAGAACCAGAACGAGGCCTAAATAAGATTGAGGGGATGGGTTTTAGTTAAAGTTCTTTGAATAATAGGGATTACAGAAGATGGAGAAAAACAAATTACTTTAGTCAAATAGAAAATTATAGAATTTCTTGGATTGTTTGAGTACGTAAAACGTATGTTGAAACAATGTCAAATGTTGTCAATGTCTGTCGAAGTATTAGCTAGAGAAATAGTTGTTTCAAAAGTGATTTGTTCTTGTAGTCTTAATAAGACTCATTTGTTGTAGATTTTACGAAAATATTTTCGTGTTTTTTTCTATTTGTATGTTGAAACATTTAGAGAATTATAGAATTTTAGGCCTTGTTTGTAAATTAAGCTTCTGAATAGTTTTGCCGTGGTTCTTAGATACTTTGCAATTTTATATTTTCAGTACAGCGTTAACCACTCAACTAATCAACCCCAAATCAATGTCAGCTGACGGAATACGTCAACGTAAAAGTGACAGTAAGTGAAATTCCAGTGAATGAAAATTTGTTAATTCGGAATGTGCAATCAGGAAGAGGATTTTCAGATGGACAGCAACGGGTGCTTCGACTGCGACCCGGTGCCGAAGGTGAAGGGCCGCTTCGGGCTGGCCTGGGTGGCGGAATCGCCGGACTGTCCGTGCCCCGAACCCGTGGGCTGGCAGGTGGAGTTCCTCGACACACCCTCGAAGGTCGAGCAAAAGTGCCAGGAGATGGTGCGCTGGATCAACTGTCCGCCGTTGCCGCGCTGCGACCCCTGCCCGCCCGAGGAGCTCTGCTGCAACACCAACGCGAAGAAGTGCTGCTGCGGCAAGAAACCCAATCCGTCCGCCCAGGCGGGCTGCACGTGCCAGAAGAAGGCGAAGAAGTACTGCTGCTGCGAAAAGAAACGGTACTGTACGTGTTGCCGCAACAAATCGCCACGACGTTGTAGCCAATAAAAAAATAAACTAAATATAAATAATTAAACTGTCTCAGTTTAGTACAGGTTAGATTAAAAGTCCTTGTTGTAATGTCTCCTAATTAAAAAAGAAACATAAATTGTAATTTTGTAATTATTGTAATCTGTGCTTTAGTTTAGCGTTCCAAGTTATAAATGTTGAAGAAAGAACTGGATTTAATACTAGTTAAAAAGTAAGAAGAAGAAGAAGTAATCTGCATATGAGATGTTGAGAAAATTTAAAATTTAAAAGAAATACATGACATTTCATTATTTATAAAATATCTTGCTTCAATTTTGATTAATTTTTTTCATATAGATTTAACAGAATTTGGGTTGTTTTGAATTATCAATACCTATTTATCTAGACTTATTGGCTTAAATTTAAATTCTGAATATAGCACCATCTTGTTAGAAATACTAAAGCCCTTACCACTTAGTGTTTTCTACGTATGAAATCTAACTCGCTATTCGTGTATATACGTTTTTTTCTTTCAAAACTTTCCTATCTTAATATTATGTTGGGTACCACTGACGTAAAAGGTAAGAAGGTAAGACGTAGTTGGAATGCGGCGAGATTGTGGCGGATGGTGGCGCCGGCTAGTCTGGCGCACACCTGCAAGCCCGGCCACCGTGTGAACCACTGGCCTAAGGCCACATCTCACCCACTCACGGCTCGGACCATTCGACCAGTTTACCATCAACTCCCATGATTTATAAGAGAACGTTCATCAATAAAAGCCACGTTTCGACCGGCTGCGACGCTAATTTCGCCTCGACTCCTTATCGTCTATTAAGCATACGTGGCAAACAATACAATGACCTACCACATTGTATGCAGAAATTACGCCTAGTTGGTAGGTGATGGATTAAAACTCGATATTTCAAAGAATCTAATCAATAATAATTCACACTGCGAAACCGTTCAATTAATAATATCGAGTTGAATAATCAACCGTACCCACAATCAGATAAATAAAAGTATTTGCAGTACCTAAATATACCTGACGATTATACTTTTAGTCTATTTTATAATTCCAATGATGTAAATTACAAGGTATGATTCAAGAAGAAAGCAAAATCGGGCCAATTAAACAATTCTTCTTAAACACAATGCGAAGCCGATTTACATAATTCCATCATAACATATGCGTTGCGTGGAGTCGTTAGAAAGTCACGAGAGTACCTCGAGTTGATTTGACTAATAACCACTGTTTGTCACGGTCTAGATTGATGAGTACCACAAATGTCAAACGACAATCACTAATTACACCGTCAGCGGTTGGTAGTGGTACGGATTTCTTGTGGTTGAATGAACGCATTTATTAATTATGTACAAATTTTGCAGCAGAGATTGTAATTAAAGTAATGTAGGGTGGGTGGGTAGCCGCTGTTGCACCCTCCAATCAATAAAACACACAATTTTACTTACTGTATTCTACAGTATAAGAGAATTTATGGTTGATTTCCATTGTAAATAATTTCAATTTTACAGTTTTTTATTCTTCAAGACAGATTTTCGTGTGTTCATAATTGAAGGGTGTGATAGAGGCCACCCACCCACCCTACATATACATCGAAACTTAAGCCAGAAAATTGCCTTTAATTCCATTAATTTAATCAATATTTCAAGTGCGTTTGTTCAAGAAAATCAAAGAGATTGTGATTTAAGTGCAATATATATGTAGGGTGGGTGGGTGGCCTCTATTACACCCTGCAATTAATAAAACACGCTTCTAATTTTACTTACTGTTGTCTACATTATAAGAGAATTTATGGTTGATTTATATTGTAAATAATTTCAATTTTACAGTTTTTTATTCTTCAAGACAGATTTTCGTGTGTTGATAATTGAAGGGTATGATAGAGGCCACCCACCCACCCTACATATACATCGAAACTTAAACCAGAAAATTGCCTTTAGTTCCATTGATTTAATCAATATTTCAAGTGCGTTTGTTCAAGAAAATTGAAGCAGAGATTGTAATTTAAGTGCATATATATATGTAGGGTGGGTGGGTGGCCTCTATTACACCCTGCAATTAATAAAACACGCTGCTAATTTTACTTACTGTTGTCTAAATTATTAGAGAATTTATGGTTGATTTACATTGTAAATAATTACATTTTTCTGGTTTTTTATTCTTCAAGACAGATTTTCATGTGTTGACAATTAAAGGGTTTGATAGAGGCCACCCACCCACCCTACATATACATCGAAACTTAAGCCAGACCATTGCTTTTAATTCCATTAATTTAATAAATATTTCAAGTGTGTTTGTTCAATAAAATTGAAGCAGAGATTGTAATTTAAGTGCAAAATATATGTAGGGTGGGTGGGTGGCCTCTGTTACACCCTCCAATCAATAAAACACGCTACTAATTTTACTTAATGTTGTCTAAATTATTAGAGAATTTATGGTTGATTTACATTGTAAATAATTTCAATTTTACAGATTTTTATTCTTCAAGACAGATTTTCGTGTGTTGATAATTGAAGGGTGTGATAGAGGCCACCCACCCACCCTACATATACATCGAAACTTAAGCCAGAAAATTGCCTTTAATTCCATTAATTTAATCAATATTTCAAGTGCGTTTGTTCAAGAAAATCAAAGTTGAGATTGTGATTTAAGTGCAATATATATGTAGGGTGGGTGGGTGGCCTCTATTACACCCTGCAATTAATAAAACACGCTACTAATTTTACTTACTGTTGTCTAAATTATTAGACAATTTATGGTTGATTTACATTGTAAATAATTTTATTTCTACAGTTTCTTATTCTTAAAGACAGATTTTCATGTGTTGACAATTAAAGGGTATGATAGAGGCCACCCACCCACCCTACATAAACATCGAAACTTAAGCCAGAACATTGATTTTAATTCCATTAATTTAATCAATATTTCAAGTGCGTTTGTTCAAGAAAATCGAAGTTGAGATTGTAATTTAAGTGCAATATATATGTAGGGTGGGTGGGTGGCCTCTGTTACACCTTCCAATCAATAAAACACACTACTAATTTTACTTAGTGTAGTCTAAATTATTAGAGAATTTATGGTTGATTTACATTGTAAATAATTTTATTTCTACAGTTTCTTATTCTTAAAGACAGATTTTCATGTGTTGACAATTAAAGGGTATGATAGAGGCCACCCACCCACCCTACATAAACATCGAAACTTAAGCCAGAACATTGATTTTAATTCCATTAATTTAATCAATATTTCAAGTGCGTTTGTTCAAGAAAGTCAAAGTTGAGATTGTAATTTAAGTGCAATATATATGTAGGGTGGGTGGGTGGCCTCTGTTACACCCTCGAATCAATAAAACACTCTACTGATTTTACTTACTGTTTTCTAAATTATTAAAGAATTTATAGTTGATTTACATTGTAAATAATTTTATTTTTATAGTTTTTTATTCTTCAAGAAATATTTTAATGTATTAAGAAATGAAGGGTATGATAGAGGCCACCCACCCATCCTACATATACATCAAAACTTTAACTAGAACATTGCCTTTAATTCAATTAATTTCATCATTGTTTGAAGTGTTGTTGTTCAAGAAAATTGAAACAGAGATTGTAATTTAAGTGCAAAATATATTTAGGGTGGATGGGTGGCCTCTGTTACACCCTCCAATCAATAAAACACGCTTCTAATTTTACTTACTGTTGTCTACATTATAAGAGAATTTATGGTTGATTTATATTGTAAATAATTTCAATTTTACAGATTTTTATTCTTCAAGACAGATTTTCGTGTGTTGATAATTGAAGGGTGTGATAGAGGCCACCCACCCACCCTACATATACATCGAAACTTAAGCCAGAACATTGCTTTTAATTCCATTAATTTAATCAATATTTCAAGTGTGTTTGTTCAATAAAATTGAAGCAGAGATTGTAATTTAAGTGCAAAATATATGTAGGGTGGGTGGGTGGCCTCTGTTATACCCTCCAATCAATAAAACACGCTACTAATTTTACTTACTGTTGTCTAAATTATTAGAGAATTTATGGTTGATTTACATTGTAAATAATATCAATTTTACAGTTTTTTATTCTTCAAGACAGATTTTCGTGTGTTGATAATTGAAGGGTGTGATAGAGGCCACCCACCCACCCTACATATACATCGAAACTTAAGCCAGAAAATTGCCTTTAATTCCATTAATTTAATAAATATTTCAAGTGCGTTTGTTCAAGAAAATCAAAGTTGAGATTGTGATTTAAGTGCAATATATATGTAGGGTGGGTGGGTGGCCTCTATTACACCCTGCAATTAATAAAACACGCTACTAATTTTACTTACTGTTGTCTAAATTATTAGACAATTTATGGTTGATTTACATTGTAAATAATTTTATTTCTACAGTTTCTTATTCTTAAAGACAGATTTTCATGTGTTGACAATTAAAGGGTGTGATAGAGGCCACCCACCCACCCTACATGTACATCGAAACCTAAGCCAGAACATTGCTTTTAATTCCATTAATTAAATCAATATTTCAATTGCGTTTGTTCAAGGAAATCGAAGTTGAGATTGTAATTTAAGTGCAATGTATATGTAGGGTGGGTGGGTGGCCTCTGTTACACCTTCCAATCAATAAAACACGCTTCTAATTTTACTTACTGTTGTCTACATTATAAGAGAATTTATGGTTGATTTATATTGTAAATAATTTCAATTTTACAGTTTTTTATTCTTAAAGACAGATTTTTATATGTTGACAATTAAAGGGTGTGATAGAGGCCACCCACCCACCCTACATGTACATCGAAACTTAAGCCAGAACATTGATTTTAATTCCATTAATTTAATCAATATTTCAAATGTGTTTGTTCAAGAAAATTGAAGCAGAGATTGTAATTTAAGTGCAAAATATATGTAGGGTGGGTGGGTGGCCTCTGTTACACCCTCCAATCAATAAAACACGCTACTAATTTTACTTAATGTTGTCTAAATTATTAGAGAATTTATGGTTGATTTACATTGTAAATAATTACATTTTGCTGGTTTTTTATTCTTCAAGACAGATTTTCATGTGTTGACAATTAAAGGGTATGATAGAGGCCACCCACCCACCCTACATATACATCGAAACTTAAGCCAGAACATTGCTTTTAATTCCATTAATTTAATCAATATTTCAAGTGCGTTTGTTTAAGAAAATCGAAGTTGAGATTGTAATTTAAGTGCAATATATATGTAGGGTGGGTGGGTGGCCTCTTTTACACCCTCCAATCAATAAAACACGCTTATAATTTTACTTACTGTAGTCTAAATTATAAGAGAGTTTATTGTTGATTTATACTGTAAACAATTTAATTTCTATAGTTTTCTACCAATGTTTCTTATTGTTATAAAAATATAAAAACAATTGCCTCAAATAAAAAAACTTCTCATATTTACTCAAAATAAATATATTTATTAGTTCTATATAAATTTTTCAAAGTACTACTGTTGAATCCTTAAAAGTTAGCACTTGAAAATAAGGTAAACCAATTCAAGTCTCATAAATTATTCTTATGGTTATAAAAATATTAAAAACAATTGCAATACAGAAAAAATTTAACAAATTTAAAAAAAATAAAGCTATTTTTTAATTCTATCTAATTATTTTAAAGTACCACATGTGGATTCTGAAAAATCTTCACTTGAAAATGGTAATTAAATTTTAGTCTCATACAAGTTTATTGTTGCTACTTAAAATATAAAAACAATCACCAAAAATAAAAATAAACTTTTTTTATTTACTCAAAATAAATATATTTATTAATTTTATGTATAATTTTAAAAGTACTACCCTTGAATATCCGAAAATTTATACTTGAAAATAAGGTAATCTAAATCAAATTTTACAAATTTTTCTTATTGTTATAAAA
The DNA here is from genome assembly GCA_963969525.1 of Ontholestes murinus. Taxonomy (NCBI): domain Eukaryota; kingdom Metazoa; phylum Arthropoda; class Insecta; order Coleoptera; family Staphylinidae; genus Ontholestes; species Ontholestes murinus. The sequence continues at coordinate 45,957,368 of OZ018398.1, read as the reverse complement.
GTACAAAAACAATTGCCATAAAATATAAATGCTGCTCATATTTACTAAAAAATAAATATATTTATTAGCTCTATATAAATTTTTCATAGTACTACCGTCGATTCCTTAAAAGTTAGCACTTGAAAATAAGGTAAACCAATTCAACTCTCATAAATTATTCTTATGGTTATAAAAACATTAAAAACAATTGCAATACAGATTAAATTTAATAAATTTAATAAAAATAAAGTTATTTTTTAAATCTATGTAAACATTTTGAAGTACAACATGTGGATTTTGAAACATCTTCAAATGAAAATCGTAATTCAATTTTAATTTTACACAAGTTTATTGTTGCTACTAAAAATATAAAAACAATCACCACATATAAAAAACTTTTTGTATTTACTTAAAATACATATATTTCTTAATTTTATGTACAATTTCAAAAGTACCACCCTTGAATACCCGAAAATTCGTACTTGAAAATAAGGTAATCTAAATCAAATTTTATAAAAGTTTCTTATTGTTATAAAAATATAAAAACAATTGCCACAAATAAAAAAACTTCTCATAAATACTCTAAATTAATATATTTATTAGTTCTACATAAATTTTTCAAAGTACTATTATTAATTCCTTAAAAGTTAGCACTTGAAAATAAGCTAAACCAATTCAAGTCTCATAAATTATTCTTATGTTTTTAAAAATATTAAAAACAATTGCAATACAGAAATTTTTTTAACAAATTTAATAAAAATAAAGCTATTTTTAAGTTTACGTAATTATTTTAAAGTACCACTTGTGAATTCTGAAAAATCTTCACTTGAAAATGGTAATTAAAGTTTAGTCTCATACAAGTTTATTGTTGCTACTTAAAATATAAAAACAATCGCCACAAATTAAAAAAATCTTTTTTTATTTACTTAAAATAAATACATTTTTTATTTTTATGTGCAATTTTAAAAGTACCACCCTTGAATACCCAAAAATTCGTACTTGAAAATAAGGTAATCTAAATCAAATTTTATAAAAGTTTCTTATTGTTATAAGAATATAAAAACAATTGCCACAAATAAAAATGCTGCTCATATTTACTAAAAATAAATATATTTATTAGTTCTACATAAATTTTTCAAAGTACTATTATTGATTCCTTAAAAGTTAGCACTTGAAAATAGGGTAAACCAATTGAAGTCTCATAAATTATTCTTATGGTTATAAAAATATTAAAAACAATTTTAATACAGAAAAAATTTAACAAATTTAATAAAAATAAAGCTATTTTTAAGTTTACGTAATTATTTTATAGTAACACTTGTGAATTCTGAAAAATCTTCACTTGAAAATGGTAATTAAATTTTAGTCTCATACAAGTTTATTGTTTCTACTTAAAATATAAAAACAATCACCACAAATAAAAATAAACTCTTTTTATTTACTCAAAATAAATATATTTATTAATTTTATGTATAATTTTAAAAGTACCACCCTTGAATACCCAAAAAATCGTACTTGAAAAGGTAGGTAATCTAAATAAAATTTTATAAAAGTTTCTTATTGTTATAAAAATATAAAAACAATTGCCACAAATAAAACAAAAACTTCTTAAATTTACTTAAAATAAAGCTTTTTTAATTTATATGTATAAGTTTTAAATTGTACCACTTATGTATCTTGAAAAATTCGCACTTAAAAATAATTCAATTTTTGACTCGTACAAGATTATTTCATCTTATAAAAAAATACAAAAATAATCGCCATTAACCAAAATAATATTTTTATATATATTCAAAATAAATATATCTTTGAATTCTACATAAATTTCAGAAAGTACTACTTCTGAATCTTACAAAATTTTCATTTAAAAATAAGATAATTCGATTAAAGTATCATAATTGTTTCTTACTGTCGTAAAATTATAAAAACAATTGCCAGAAATAAATGAAAAACTTTTACATTAACCCAAAATAAAGCTGGTTTAAAATTTTATGTAAATTTTGAAAAGTACTACTTCTGGATCATAAAAAATCGCACATGAAAACAAGACAATCTAATTATAATGTCGTAAATGCTTTTTATCGTTATGAATATATAAATACAATTGTCATGTATGTAAAAATTCTGAAATCTACTAAAAATATAAGTACTATACTCACTTGTAATTCTAAAAATATAATGGTAATACAAAGTTACCATATTTAAGAGTTACCATAAAATCAATATCTAATAGATAATCATTGCCAAACTAAAGTAGGGATGGATTTTATTTAGTTTTTTTCTGCTATCTTTTATGTTTTCTAAACTTTGACCACCCCTTGCTAATTTTACAAACCCCTTCTTACTGACCACCCTTATCCACTCAACGGCTACAAGTACCACCCTTCGAAATTTAAATTATTCAATTCAATAAGCTCCTCGAAACCCAGTTGGGAATTTGTGACCATGTGCTTTTATTTACCTACGAAATAGGTTTCTAATGAAGATGAAAAAAAAAAAATAATAAAAGCTTTAAATTGACGATATTTATACCGTACATATGCATAACTTATCCATGCACCAATTTTCGAACGCAGTCAGGCAGTAAATTAGTTACGTGCGTATTTTTATTGAGGAAACACTGATATTAAAGAACTCGATCCTCATCCGGTAACAACATTCCCGTATTAAAATCAATCGCACTAATTACACCTCGTGGCGAAGGATGTGAAAGATTGCATAACGTCCTCAGCGTAAATTTTTGGGGGGCTAACAGGAGTTGATTACATATTACAAGAATAATAATCATTTGGTCGTATTGTGCGTGCTTGTAGAGGAGCGCCTCTTCTGAAGCGTGCTCGTTCCAGCGGATGCTCTCGGCCAGAGCATCCGCCAGAACCAGGCCACTGTTTATAACAAATCCCCATTATTTCATTGACTACCTGTTGTATGAATGAAGTCCACTTTTACGTGTTACATCAATGACCACGAGGATTTCTAATTAACGCCTCGGTGTTTTATCATCATTCCGGATAGTTTAATGAGATGATTCACGTGTATCATTGCTCGCTTCCGCTGAAATAAAAAAAAAAACAAGACAAGCCTAATTGCCTTTATTAACCTCGTTACAATTACTTTCACGATCTGAACTAATTCGGATCTTTCGTCCGCCCGAAAATCTCCATTCATCAGGTATTTGAAACATCTGCGCCTTACTAAAGATATTTCCGTCCAGACACTTTTTATTACCGGGTAAATGCTAAATGGTGTTTACTCGGTAGATTGACAATTCGAAAAACAAGCTTCTATATTTGGAGACGTAATGTGCTCCACGGCTACAGTTCGTTTCATCAGAAATAATTATTTTGCTACGTGTTGCAAGAGAATTGTAAATTTTGCATTGTATTGATCGGTATTAAAATTGTAATGATATCAACAGCATAATCGACACTTGTTCTGCTGCACCCTTGATGGAACCAAATTTTCAAATTGGAAGAAGTAAAACTCTTGTTATATCCCATTTCTTTATTTTTAAGCAGCTGACACGTGTTTCAGTCTCTTCTAGTCATAATGCCGACCGCCAGCACCGCCCAAATTTTGGGCAACAGCGAATCCGTAAAACCCCGCACTTCAGATTCCAGATCTCTGGGATGATGTGATGAAAAACCAAAAAACCACATGGCGCTTACATCGATCCAAGTCAGAGTTTGAACGTTCACATTGAAAAGCCTTCTTATTGAGAATGGACTAAAGACAGGGATGTATATCTTAAGGACCAAGTCCGCTGTTAAAGCAATTCAATTCACCATCGATAAATCGAAGCTTTTGTTTAAAGAAAACATCCAGAGTAACGCAGTGGGGAAACGGGAAGGTCAGGAAAAAGATGACGATGAAGAGAAGAAGGTCGCCATTCCAACATGCTTCCTTTAAAACCGCGGAGCCCTATTTTAATAAATATTTTTACTTTCCCTATATACGAAGTATATAGGGGAAGTATTGTTTTCGTGCGAGAAAATGTCTGTGGGTGCTGTATCTCAAAAACGAATAATCCGATTGAGATGAAACTTTAAACTTAAGGTTTTATCGTTAAAAACTGGAACTGAAAAGCTTTTGGTAAACATTCATAAACCGGAAGTGGATGTTTACTCGAGGCGTTTTTTTGGTTTTTCTCAATATTTTTCCAAATTTGAAAAATATTACATAACTTTTCAAACAAAGGTTAAAGGGAATGAGAAACTGAAGTTTTATTAAGACATGATTTCGTAAAATTCTTAACTTGTGAGAAAAAAATGTAACAAATTTTTCAGAAAAATGTTTCTTTAACGATTCTTGAAATTTCAGTAATTTCTCCTCCACACTTTCAGTTTTTATTGCAACTTCCTTTCCAAAGAATTTTCATCGTGAATTCTACAAATTTTTACAAAGCAAAGATTTTATTCAAGAGTTTCAAAATTTTTCAGAAAGTCATTATTTATATTTATTTATAGAAATTCCTTCGTGCTTTTTGTACAATATTTTGTTTAACTTTTTCTATAATTTTCTCAGATGATCCATAGATTTCATTTTAGATTTATAATTTTTTTTTGAGAATTCTAGAAGTCTACAGTAATTTCGTTTTCTTATCCAATAAATAAATAAAGAGATATTTCCAGATTTTTAGCAAATATTTTATTCGAGAATTCTAGATTTTTCAGAAAGTACTTTCAAGATTTTGTTTAGAGGATTCTGAAAGTTTACAGTAATTACTTCTTCATATTTCCAGAATTTTTAGCAAAGGTCTTATTCGGGAGTTTTTTAGAAAGTTCGCTTTAATATTTATAGAATTTTCTTTGAGGCTGTTTCCAGTTATTTCTCTTCCAGATTTTAATATTGTCGTATAAATTACAATGATTTTTTCCAGAACTTTAGACATTTTTCGAGTGTTCAGAAATTTCCAGTAACTTTTATTCAGATTGGAGACTATAGATTTTTCTGGAAAATCTGATCCTAGAAATCATTCATTTCTCTTCCAGATATCAAGATTTTTTTCAAGCAGTTGTTTAAATTGCGGTGTTTTTAGAATTTTCAAAAAAAAATTGTTTATAAATTCAGAAAATTTTTAGTAAATTGCGAAGATTTAAATGAAGGCTTTTTTAGAAAATTTGTTTTTAAAAACTAGACTATTTTTGAGAGAGACATTTTTTGTAATTTCTTCTCTACATTTCAAGATTTTTTCAACTTGTCTTCTAAATCGTAAAGATTTTCTTTGAGGCTCTAGAATTTTTACAATTTTCTTCTAGAAATCTAGATTATTTTCTCGAGGGTTAAGGAAATTTTTAGCAATTTATTCTCTAGAGTTCGAGATTTTTTTTGAAGTCGTCTTTTAAATTGCAAAGATTTTCTTTGAATGCATAGTATTTTCAAGAATTTTTTTTCTAAAAGTTTATAGTTTAGAAAATGGCCAATAACTTCTTAACAAAAATTATTTTTTTAACTATTCTTATAAATTGCGAAGATTTTTTTCAGGACCTAAATGTTTTTAGTAATTGCTTCTCTAGAATTCAACATTTTGTTTCAACAGAAAGTTCTAAATTGCAGAATTTTTCTTAGAGAGTCTAGATTTTTTTAGAAAATTTTCCCCTTGAAATCTTTTCTTATTTTAGAGAAAGTTTAAAGAATTTTCAGTAATTTCTCTTATATTTATTCAACTGGTCTTCTAAATTTCTAGGAGGCTGTAGAATTTTTAGAAAATTTTAATTTAGAAATCTAGACTTTTTTTTTCAAGGGTTCAAGAAATTTCCAGATTTCTCCTCCAGATTTCAAGGTTATCTTCTTATCTTCTAAATTACAAAAAATTTCTTGGAGGCTATAGATAATTTGTTTGTAGAAATCTAGGTTCTTCTTGAGGGTTCAGGAATTTTTCAGTAATTTCTCTTTTTTGAGGCCTTAGATTTTTGAGAATGTTCGTTCTAAAATCTAGATTCACTTTTTCAAGAATTCAAGAAATTTGCACTAATTTCTTCTATAGGTTTCAAGATTTTTTAATTCAACCCGCTTTCTAAATTGTGAAGATTTTATTGGAAACTGTAAAATTTTAAAAAAAGATACGTTTAGAAATTTAAAAAAATTCTAACCCACCCTAAAATCAGTAAAACATAAGCGAGGGTTTTAATTAAAAGTTGTAAAACGTAAATAAACATAATATTATTGCAAAATTTAATAGATTTATTCAAACAAATTTTGAAATTTAAGAAAAAAAAAGATATAACTTTTCAAACAAAGAAAAAGTTAAAGTAAAGTTAAAGTTTTATTTTGTTCTTAATTTAATAATTTTGAATTTTTTTTCTTATTGTAAAAAATATAAAATCAAACTTTAATTTTTTAAGCAGAAAGTTTCTACATGTATTCTGAATATTTTTAGAAAGTTTCAAGTAGATGGCAATTGTTTTCATATATTTTTTCACACCATCAAAATTATGATTGCAATTTTTTAACGTCTCTTTAATTTGACCTGAAGTTATTTAAAAAAATCTAAAATCAAACGTTTGAATTTTTTAAGCAGTAATATTCCTACATATAGTCTCAATATATTTAGAAAGTTTCAAGTCGATAGCAATTGTTTTTATATTTTTTTCAGACTGTCAAATATATGATTGCAATTTTATTAACGTCGCTTTCTATTGACGTAAAATTTGAAAAATCTAGAACCAAACTTTTGACTTTTTAAGCATCAACATTCCTACATGTATTTTGAATGTACTTAGAAAGTTTCAAGTTGGTAGCAATTGTTTTTATACTTTTTCAGGCCATGAAAGTTACGATTGCAATTTTTCATCGTCTCTTTCATTTGACCTAAAATTATTTAAAAATCTAAAATCAACTTTTGATTTTTCCAAGCAGCAACATTTGTACATTTATTCTGAATATATTTATATTTTTTTCAGAAAAATTATGATTGTAATTTTCTTAACGTATCTTTCATTTGACGTAAAAATAATGAAAAAACTAAAAAGAAACCTTTGATTTTTTAGGCAGCAACTTTTGTACATGTATTTTGTATATATTTAGATAGTTTCAAGTCGATAGCAATTGTTTATATATTTTTTTCAGACCGTCAAAATTATAATTAAAATTTTGCTAACTGCTCTTTCATTTGACGTAAAATGATTAAAAAATCTAAAATCAAACTTTTGATTCTTTTAAGCAGCAACATTCCCACATGTATTATGAATATATTCAGAAAGTTTCAAGTCGATGGCAATTTTTCTTATATTTTTTTAACACTGTCAAATATATGATTGCAATTTTCTTAACGTCTTTTTAATTTGACGTAAAATGATTAAAAGATCTAAAAGCAAACTTTTGATTTTTTTAAGCAGCAACATTCCCACATATATTCTGAATATATTTAGAAAGTTTCAAGCCGATAGCAATTGTTTTTATAATTTTTTCAGACCGCCCAAATGATAATTGAATTGAATTTCCACTTAAACTTGTTGATATTTTTAATAAAAATAACTTTGAAGAGTTTTTCTTTTAATTATTTAAAAACTAATAATAAACTATAGGAGCTAATAGAAATTTATATAAGAAGTGAATATAAATAATTTAAAATTGAGCAAATAATTAAGAATAACCTCATAGTTTTCGAGAAAAATATAGGGAAAGTATTATGATGGCCACATCACCATTTTGTTAATTGCGTTTACATATAAAAAAGAGTCAAAGTTTCCCGCACCGCTTAAACAGTTATATTTTGCAAGTAATCCAAACATGGGATACGACACCTATTCGTCAGCAGAATCATTAACATAAGATGGGGAAATGAAACGAGTCAAACGAAACGAAGTCTTCGAGTTGTCCTAAATTTTGGCATTTCTAAAATAACGATTCCTGTCCTTAGAATCGAGAATCGACCAACACTCTTCATCGGAATGTCCGAAAACCACAAACAATGTAGAGATACCATTATGTCTTCTTTAGTCCTACCTTCCTGGCATATAGTGTATAAGAAAAAAAAAACAAGATTATCCGAAGAAGAAGACTGTGTAAAAATTGCCTAAATTACTCGAGTACACAGTCCTCCTCCAGCCAAATATGATGGCGTAATTGCAATAAGTATCATCATACATTACTACATAATGATCAACATATTCTTCAGCGTCACTCAGAACAATATTTATCTAGGCAAATCCGCTCAGGACAACAGTAATCATCACAGCATATTCTCACGCAATAGAGGTTTTGGAAATTAAAGACTTGTTACCCACAGTACTAATTAATGTATTACCAAGCAAGGATATCCCGTTAACCGCACGAGTTCAATTAGACCAGCGTTTGCAATGCTCGTTCATCACGCAACAAATATTAGGATTATCACCTGAAAAAGTCCACAACACAGTCTCTTGTCTAGGAAACAATAAAGGTCAGACTTCCTGTTCAATGATAGAGCCTTGCATCCACACAAAGGCAATGAGTTTAAGCTAGTAACATAATATTAAGTGCTTCATTCTAAACAACCGTTAATATTGAAAATGTTTCACCACACGACAAACAAACGAGAACTAAATTCAACAAAGAATAACACAATTATACGTTTTACCAGGGATCACTAGCTAACAGCCAGCATACTCAATAGCACACACTGTTAAGAACCAATTTAAACAAATTGATCTGGCCGACGACATATTCAACTGCCTAGGATAAGTTGAAATTATACCCAGAACCAATCTTACTGGAGGGTATGAAAATGTGTAATGCATTCCTCTTTCAAAACACCGAGTTCGGATTTTTAACATCAGGCGGAGATTCCTAAACACATCCGGAAGTTTCCAGATGTTTTTTGGAATCTCAGCCTGATATTAATCATCCGAACTCGGCGCTCTGAATACAACATTGTCGACGTTAACTTTAAATTAATCATCCGCATAGATAGGTTAACAATCTGAAATTTGAAAAAGGCTAGGGCACAATTAAGTGGTGTGTTATGGGAGATCTGCATCCACTTTGCCAAACAGGAGAAACCAGCAAGGGTGTCAGAGAATTTCATTCCTCAACAAACACTACATCGATCTCAAGATCAAGAATAAGAACTTTCCCATTTTGGTACGCGATGCGCAGCCGAGATTGTGGGCCAGATTCGTAAAAAGAAAGGAAAGCAGCGTATCCTTAAGCAACTTTGGTTCAGAGAATGTTCTTAAACAAGTGGAGGCGATGGCAAGGAAAAAACTCAACATCAGTAGATCCTGTTTTAAAATATTATGTACATAGTTAACAATAATAATTACACAATCTGATGATGATCAAGGCCTTTCGTACGATGTAGCAGTAACAACAGAACCAACAGCCGATGACATGTTATGTAACATACATTATAACGTAACAACAACAAGAAAGTCCGATGGATGCTACACAGTTTCTCTACCATTCACCGAACGACTCTTTAAAACTAGGGAAGTCAAGAGACTGATTCCTCCAACATAAACAACGATTGCGAACAACTCCAGAACAACATCACTGACATACTTTTTCGTTGGCATTTCCATGAAGTCGTCTATGTAGTAGATACAGAAAAGTTATATCAGTAAATTCAAATAGCAGAGCAGGATCAACATCACCAACGGATTTTATGGAAACATAGCCCATCAGAGTCTATATGAAATTTCAACTCTGCACAGTTACCAATGAAACCAAGGCAGAACCGTATTTAGCAAATCGAACGAAGGATCAGATAACTCAAAATTCGATTAAATTATAATGAGCGACACATACGCGAATAACATGCTTTCAGGATCCAAGGACATACAATCTGCAATAGAGATTCAATCTGGCCTCATCAACAACCAAAAAGAGGAGGTTTAAACTACGGAAATAGTCCACTAACAACGTTAATCTTCTAAAGTGGTTACTGGAATGTATGGTAGAACAAATCAACTATAAAATTTCATGCCCAGACAAGAAATCTCTAGGAATAATATGGAACCCTACCCAAGATACATTCACATTCAAAAAACCAGTACTTCAAAGACAATTATAATCAAGAGAGTAATCTATGGACATTTCCAAGACATATGATCCACTGGGATGACTCGCACCAATAACAGAAGTTTACAAATTTGGATCAACTTTTGGACCCGAGCAGATGAGAATTTTTTTTAACATTATTTGATGCCCTGAACTCAGATCTTCAATCCGTGTGTCTGGATCTGGATTGAGTTTGCCAAGGGTGATCAAATCATTGACCAGAGCACTTAGGCCTCACTAGGCCCATTGTGCCCCCCTGACTGGGACACACAATCCGTGTGCCATAATTGGTTCTAGTTTTCGCGCTCTTATCACGGCTGTCAGTTGACCACGTTGCATTTAACATCATTTGTGACTTTTTTTTGTGCAGTGATTTAGCTTCGGAACGTGTGAAAATGCAGAGATTAAATTGCAAAGTCGATTCAAGTATTTTTGTTACTGCAATGTATATAAATATATTACAAGAAGACGACTTAAGTTTCGACTTTTGAGGGTCATTATCAAGTGAGTTAAGAGTTGTTATGTTTGTGGACGTTATATGCTCGGAAAACGTGGAAAAATCATGACAAATGCACTCAAACATGCGTATTTGCAGTACTTTGGGTTTGTTGTAGTCAAAACTGACAAGCCATGGGTACTGAAATTGTTTTGTAACGCGTGCAGAACAAAACTCTACAAGTGTTCACTTGGTGAAAATGTATACTTTTTATTTTATGTGCCAACGTTATGGACAGAATAGAAAAATAATGGAGATGTTTGCTACTTTTGTTCGATGAATTTCATTGGTTTAAATGCAAAAAAAAACTAGCACAGTATAAATATCCTGACGTATTATCAGTGTCAAAGCCAGTTCCACGTACGGACAGTGATCCATTGCCAATTTGTTCAGGTATTAGTGCAAAAAATCACCCTAAGAACTTCGTCTTCACCATTGGCAAGTAATGAAAGCGATTTCGTTATGGAAGAAAAGCATTTAAAGTGAACTTAGTGATTTGGTGAAGAAAAGCTCTTGTTGTGTTCCATATTTTTATACAACATAACATAACAAGGGCTTTTCTTCACTCACCAAACTTATACATCCGGTTCCCTCAAGAATGTAGCATAACAAGCATTGCCTTTACTTAGTGATTTGATTGCGATTGGAATTTATCGAAACTAAAAGCAGAGTTGCTTGTATCACGGTTGCAGGAATGGAAACATCTTGACAATAAAACAGAAGGCACTGTATACAGAAAAAGAAATCACGTCATTTTACCGTTGTTCAAAAAAGAAAATGACATATATTTTTCTGCAATGACATCAAAGGTTTATTTGATGTGATGAATGCACCATATGATCGAAATGAATGGCGTTTGCTCATAGATAGTTCTAAGTACAGTTTGAAGGCGGCTCTACTCCATATTGTAAATAAAAAACCATCCACTTTGATTGCTCACGAAGTACAAATTAAGAAGTGCTACGACACAATGCATACAATTTTGTTCAAGGTCAAATACAACGAGCATCAATGGGAAATTTGTGGCGATCTAAAGGTTGAGAAATAAATTCATTGTATTTGATTTCGAAATATATATTAATTGATATACACATTCATTACAGGTTATTGGTCTATTGATTGGGATGCACTTTATATGAATAAAACTGTATAAGTACTTTCGAAAATATATTGTAAGACGCTACAATTGTTTCGCCACGCTGTGGCTTCTTCAGGCGATGAATCTGGATTCACGAAATGTTGCTGTTTTTTGTGTCTATGGGGCAACCGTGCAGTTGATCATCATTACGTGAGATAGGTGTGGCCAAATCGTATCCATTATGAGCCAGGACAACAAAACATGTCCTTTGGTACTACTTGTGAACCCACAGGACATTTTATTGCCTCCTCTTCACATTAAACTTGGCCAAAGCACTCAATCGCTTTCCAGGTCTTAATCAAGTTGTTTTCAAAACTGTCATATACAAAAATAAAAGAAGGAATATATGTCGGAACTGATATTTGAAAACTAATGACTGATGCAAAGTTTACAAAAGTGTTGTTCATACACAAGCAAGTATTCGATAATTTTTTGCTAAATTACCACAACTTTAGAGCTCAGTTCATTTCTGATTTATACTTATTATTATTTAATTCAATAAATAGCCGCCAATGGTCAAAAATGGTGAAACATTGAATTTATTGAATTTATCTCCTGAACAGCTTTTGGTGGCTCAGGTGAAAAACCGTGTATACTTGTGTAATTATAACAGCAAAGACAGCTTTGAATCGTTGAATCAAAAATAGTGGACGCAACTCACACAGCAATTGCACGATATACAATATACTACAACACAAATGTTTCTATTTATGTATTGAGAGCTGGCAACACTGATATTGCCAGGTGAAATCTGACACTACCATTTGAACGTTTTGACGTGCGAGCACTATTTGTGTTGATTACAGAAAGTTGACAATTTCATCTCGGCCAAAAGATGGAACTAACACGCGAAAATATTCGAGCTATGATTTATTATGACTTTTGATGTGGCAAACTCAAGAACAATGCACCAATCAATTTAATTTAATTTTTGGCCATCTACAGTCACTGTATATCGCTGGGTCACTGAATTCAAACGTGGACGTAGTTCGCTCATGGACGAAGTTAAAGAAGGTCATTCACTTTTCTTGAAGAAAACCGGCCATATGACAACTGTCGCTCTCGAAAATCAAAATATCGTTAATCCAGCCTAGTATACCACCTGAAATTTTCGGTAAATTGAGAGAAACAAACCTAAAACGACGAATCAATGCGATCTCACACACATCACATGCATCAAACGCGTATTTGGACCCACAAAAGATCGAATTGATGGATCTTCCATCTTACAGCCTTGACTTGGCACCCAATGACTTTTCCTTATTCCCAGTAATTAGAGCTAAACTACGTGGACAACTACTTTCATCGCCCGAAGAAGCTTTAGAGGCCATCAAAACGCATGTTTTAGAGAGTTACCATATAAAATGCTTTGAAGCGTCGTTCAATCGCATGCAAAAGTATAAATGTAGGTCTTAAAGGCGATTATTTTGAAAAGCAATCAAAATATCTTTGATAATATTAATTTGTTTATACATTTACATCTCGCAAGTATCCGAATATTAAAGCTGCTTTAGTTGTCCTTGCCTTAACTTCTTCTTGGAGGTCTCTGCTGCTCATGATCTTGACTTGTTCTAGTAGTTCGTTGTATATTGCCAGTTTACATCTTTTGCGGTTCCATCGATATTGTAAGTGTTTTGGATTTCTCCACAGATATCACCATATTGTACCTGGCAGCTGTGTTTTCAAATCGGAAGAGCATTCTCTGCAGATTGTCCTCATCTTCCGAAATCAACACTTTTTATTTCTTTCTCCCCCAATGGGTATGTTTTCCAACATTTCTTACTTCGGATATTATCTCGTCCATAATGAGGTTGAAAAGAATAGGACTTAAGCTATCGCCTTGCCTTATTCCTGTCTGCATGGGAATTCTTCGTGGTTTTCTGTCCTCTACCTGTGTTTTGGGTCCAGTTGTCAGTGTTTAACTCAATCTTTTCTTATTTAGAAGCTACACAACAATTTATTGTATTCTATTGATTTTTCAGCAATTTGTCTGATTGTAAAGATGGCATTTACAGTTGACATGTTTTTTCTAAAGCCTTGTTGTTCTTCACAAAGAGCCCATAGAAAGATATTTTTTCTTCCAGAATTTTGGTGAATAGCTTTAGCACTTTCCAATACATACGCGACGGTTTTAATAAATGTTCACTTTATTAATTATTTAAAAATTCTTTATTTGCAATTTTTATTGAGCAATTGTTACTTATATTTTATTAATTGGGGGGTGGGTTAATGGACACCCATTCATTCAATTCAAGACTGGATAAATAGCTACGACTTTTATTACATTACCTGAAGCCAAGAACTATACACTTTTAGGTGTAGATTTCGTAGATGAATAACTGCTAAATGCAGATACTATTCTTAGAGATAAAATAAAAAATTGTATTCAGTTATTGAGTTTTTATGCAATTAATTTACGTGTTTCAATTAATAAACAATTATTCATGCGTTTTTAGAATTTACGTTTCCAGTTAAAATAATCGAAACATTTTCAAACGTCTCGACCTTTTAACGTACCGTGCGAGGGTGAAATCTATTTGCCCTGTTCAAATATTAAACAACCAATTCGGAATTGACGTGGTGGTGGGGTGTAGTGAATGATTTCTCCAAGGATAGGTCTCGACGTAACGCGATCAGGAATAATAGACACGCGTCTGATTACAATCCTGCATAATTCATAATGCGCTTACTAAATTGACAGCATTGTTGCAGTATTGAATTATGAGTGGCGTTTATATGTCGCGTGTCATTTTTCATAAGTCCATTTAATTGGACATTTGAGTGAATTAAAATATATACTTTTAATTTTTTGTCGTTCGTTACGGTCTAAATAGTAAAAATTGATTAAATAGCACCAATTTAAAATTATTACAGGAAATTGTTACAAGAGACGACTACTATAAACCTATTAATTTTTTCTTGGCGCCACTCCTGCAATATTCTCTTACCAGTCGCGCCTCACGGATACACCAATCATATCTGTAAATTAAGGTTTCCAATAAACTAACGTCATAATAGCAATAATAATAACGACTCCACCTGTAATTCTATTAATATAAAACCCCTGCAGGTAAATGGTATACAATAAGAGTATCAATTCACCATTACCACAACAAATTATGCAAATTACAGTGTTATTAGTGTTACAGGAGGGTTTTTTTTTAATATCATTACGTGCAAAGTTTATATTGATTCCGATGTAAACAAGCGGTTATAAATTTTCGAAAATTATATTTCCGCCAGCGGAATTACATAAAACGGTGGTTCACAGACCGTTCAATCAGGTGTCCGAAAAAGCAGGAAAGCGGACCTCAATTACATCATATTTATATTTGCCTGTGTGTGCAAGTGTGTGAGAGTCAATCGTGGGACAGGAAAGAGTAATTTACTCAAGCTGATATTACAGTGGTTCTTAAACGTTTTTTTGTTTGCTACACAATGAATCGTGCTTTGGATTAGTAGTTTTGTGGATTGGTCTTCTAGCAATTACATGTTTATTCCTTTGCAACGTATGTTCCCCTTTGTTAGTTTTAATTTTAGTCTTACAGGATTATGATCGCTTCCTATGTTTATACCTAAATATGTGCGAACGCTCCGGACACTGTTACGAAATTTTGTCGATCTGGGCTGGATTTATACGTATGAGCCAGAAAGAAAACACCAACCGACAGTTTGGGTGTTTCAATGTGAAGCAAAGCCAACAAAAATTGTTCATTCTCGAAGCGTTAAGAAGCAAATGATGGAGTTTTTCTTCACGAAAACAGGTGTTGTAGCAATTGTGGCTCTTGAAAATCAGAAGACCGTTAATCGTAATGGTAAATTGAGAGAAACCAATCCAAAACGACGAATAATTTTGCATCATCACAATGCAAGCTCACACACATCACATGCAATAAACGAGTATTTGAATCCATAAAAGATAAAATTGATGGGTCCTCCGACTTACAAGCCCGACTTGGCACCCAATAACTTTTCCTTGTTCCCAATAATTAAAGATTTTCATCGCCAGAAGAAGCGGTTGACGCCTTCAAAACGCACATTTACATCGCCTAATCAATATTCAACTAAACGGAATTGATTACGAGAATGAAATAGTAAGTAGTATAAATCTATAGTAATAAACAGTAGTTTTTCAGTTAATTCGGTCAACAAGTATCTAAAGAAAGAGCTTTTAATTTCTGTTTTGTTTAGTTCTATTTTATTCTTTCAACACGATCAACATAATTATTTCGTATGCGTCTAATTATAACCTTACACGATTACAAGCAATAATATGTTTCACAACAAAAGTGGCAAAAACCCACGTCTAATCGTGGTTACGTCGCCAGGTGAAAACCAGTTGAAGATACGCAACGTGTTCCCATAATCTAATACACCTGCATGATGATGTAATTTAGTTACCCATTATTACGCTACATTTCTGTAACTGTTTATAACAACATTATTATGATGATGATGGCTGCAAAAAAAAGCGTAAACGGTCGCAAAACGCCGTCTAATCTAACCGGATAATCTAGTTCTAGCTGTAAAATGGCAACGCTTTTTTTTTATTAATAAATGTAAATCTTATACACGGCCACGCTGAATTTCGCGATTAGCGCCATTATTTACGGCACATAACAACCAACATTTGAATAATCGTCATCTCCAACACGTTTGAAATATGTATGCGCATGCCATATATGTAGGGAACTGTTATTAAAACATTTTTTTTAGACGAGTAATTATAATTAGTTGAATATTAATTGTTGTATAAAAAAAATGCGTTAAATTTTTGCTATTTTAATATATGTATGGGTATGATGGTTCCAATTAGGAGCCTTGTGGTATACCCAATTGTACCATATTAAGAGCGTATTGGTATGACCTCTAATTACTAATCCTAATATAAACGTCGATTCTGACTTGGCGACGGTGTTAATGTAGAGCGCCCACAATTGAATGCAATGCGTTTAGCGAACGTTTCCGTTACACTCGAATGATAAATGTGCATACACGTGTCGCTAAGTGTTTTATTTAAGTTCCGAGAGTTAAATGTCCTAATTGCGGGAATAATGCACGGCGGAGAGCGAGAAATGTTGGCTCCTCGACTCCTTGGCAGTTGCGGGTTCCGTCGAAAATCCAAAATAAGCAAAGAGAACCGTGAGAGAGGACAGTAAACTTTCGCGGAGAGGCCATCTGCGCGCAAAAAAAAAATAAATATGGCTGTTGGCCACGGTGTCCGAGCAGGAGATAAGCATGTTCGAGTACGGAATGGGAGTGTACACAGGTGTTTATGTATCTCGCCAGATTTGGGCTCTTCTCGATGAAAGATAAAGTGGGCTCAGTGGCACCACCATCATCTCAGGCCATGGTATTTATTCGCGCGCGGCTTTTGAACGCTTCCAGCCTCGTGGGCACGTTTATCTTATTTATCGGTGTTATGAATATAATTAATCAGAGTGTGGTCGGTGCTGACCATTAATTTAAATTGGATTTCTCTATAAGCGGTCGCCCGGCATTGTCATACATAAATATTTGTGGGTGGCTTTTATCGACCATCGGCGCCTTCGGCTAAGACAAGCCGCGCCAACTTTCGCTTCTAACCAACTGTACGCACAAGGTGGCACAAATTCGATAATGAATAGAAACGATTATAACATTATGAAATCCGACCATTGTAGAGTTTTAAGATAATACCTACTTGGTAAAATCAACTATTGGTCCCAATGCAAACCTTGAGGTATACCAGACAAAACCTTATTTTTATATCTTTACATGAACTTATTTTGTAGTATAAATTATAACGATGAAAACTGAAATGTAACTATTAAAACTTGCATTCAAATATTTGAGAAATTATTAAAAATATATGTAGGGTGGGTGGGTGGCCTCTATGCCACCCTCCAATCAGTAAAACATTCTCAAGTATGCAAAATAAATTCTATAAAATATACATTATTCTAACCTACCCTCCTATCAGTAAAGTGATTTTAAATGTTGTTAAAAATTATTCACTACAGTAATTGTCTTAAAAAATATTAAATAAATCCCCAAATAGTCCATTTTTAATATTGAGTCATAAATAATTTAGTTTCTTCTGTCTATAGGTACGTATATTACATTTCAAACTTGAAATAAAAATTTGTAATTTGCGTTCAAAATTTTTTATAATTGTTAAGAATCATTAACCCAAGTTATTGAATTAAAGGGCCTTAAATCTATCAAAAATAAGTCTATTTGTAATTGCTAGTTAAAACAATTTCAAATTTCCATCTAAAAGTGAGTACACTTAAAAAACTAGACAAATTTTGAAAGAAAAAATATAAATTTTAGAAACTTCGAAGAAAATTTCAATAATTAGGAAATTTCTAAAAAATGGTGGAAACTTCTCAAAAAAAAATGAACAGAAACTGCTGGATAAATTCTGATAAAAAAAGTAAAATGCTAAAATTTGAAAGATACGTTTCTGGAAAATATGAAAAATAGAAAATGTTAGAAGAAAATTTTCCACATTTAAAAATATTCATACAAAATAAAAAAAAGTTTCTAAAGAAATAGAAATAATGAAAGGAATTTAATCCAAGTTAATTCGTATAAATTTTAAAGAGAAACTTCTGAAACTTCTGGAAAATCACAGAAATCTACAACAAAAATTGTTGAAAAATTTTAGAATCTTTAAAGAAAATTTTTACAATTATATTTTTTTTAATAAGAAAATTTTCGATAAAGTAGAACAAGAAAGTCTAGAAAAATATGAAAATGTTGAAGATATGGTGCTGACAACGCCTAGAAATCTGAAGAAAAGATGGATGATGGAAATAATTAAACCCTTGGAAGATAATTTTCACAATTCAGGAATTTTTAGAAAATTTTTATTAGATTAAGAAATTTCTAAGAGAAGTTACTAGAAATATTAACTAGAAGTTAAATTGTACAAAATACAGGAGTAATTGCTAAAAATTGAAAAAATTGAAAAAAAATAGTTGTAAAATTTTAGAACCCTCGAACAAATAAAATCAAGGAAAATTCTCAAAAACTGGAATAGAAATTGCTAGAAAATATTGATCAAATAAAAAAACTAAGGAAGAAATGTGAAAGATATTTTTTTGGAAAATCTGATTTACATGTAGTTTAAGTTTATAATAATTGTATGTTGTAATGAGAATATGTGAATAAATATTATTATTATTATTATGATATTGCTGGAAGAAAATTCCGAAATTTGAAAGATATTAATAAAAGAGTAGAAAGATCATCAGTCGATGGCCAATGGAGAAGAAGAGAAGCAGCATAAAATTGTTGTCTTATTACTGTAAGACTACATTTACTATTTTGAGTAACAAATAAAGCTGTAGTATTATTATTATTAATAATAAAGATAAATCAAATAAATCAAAAAATGAAAAATTTATTTTTTTTAATGGAGGAGAAATCAGAAATGTTTCTAAATTCCTGAAATGTGAACGAAAAATTACTAGAAAATTTAAAAACCACAAATAAAATTCTAGCAGATTTGAAAAGAAATTACTCGAAAATTCTAGAAACCTTGAAGGAATCTGAAAGAGAAATTAGTTTAAGTTAATCCCCATGAATTTTAAGAGAAAGAGAAAGTCGTAGAACAAATTTTACAATTAGAAAATTCTCAAAAACATCGACAAAGTAAAGTAATGAATCAAAAAAGAAAAATTTAATAGAAATAGTTTAGAAAAAATTTGAAAAATATGAATATGGACATTAGGAAGATTTCTAAAGAAGTCCAGAAATCTAAAAGGGAATGGATTGAAAGTATTAAAACACTAGAAAACAAATTCTACAAATGTTTGGAAAATTCTAATGAGATAAAGAAATTTTAGAAGCCTCGTTGTTAATTCGTGAAATTGCAAAAAAAGAGAATTTGTTAGAAATTCTTACAGTTATAAAATGATTTTAAAAAATAAATCAATTCCGGAAACTTCTCAAAAATGGAATAAAAATTTGCTAGAAAATTTTATAAAAAAATATATTTTAATAAATCTTGTTCAGTTTCTAATTCCATTTAATTTTTGTTTGAAAAGTTTTGTAATATTTTTTATATTAAGAAAAATATTGAAAAAAAAAAACAAAAACGGCCTCGAATAAAGATTCACTTCCGGTTTTTGAATGTTCACCAAAAGCTTTTCAGTTCCAGATTTTAACGACAAAACCTTAAGTTTTCATTTCATTTAATTTTCATGCACGAAAATAATACTTTCCCTGTATATTCTATATAGGGAAAGTAAAACTAATTCTGTTCAAAAGTTCGAACATTACATTACAAACCTGAATGTTAAGATTAAAAATTGCTTTCAGAGATTTCAACATTTGTTAAAAATTATTCACTCAAGTAATTGACTTAAAAATCCTTAGGTGCGTCATAAAGGAGTCTATTTTGGATTATAAGTCAAAAAATAATTAGGTTTTCAGTCTAAAACTGCGTACATTACATTACGAATTTGAACTCAAAAATTCAAAATTGCATTCAGACATTTGATTTTGTTTCAAACATTATCCACTCAAGTAATTGACTCAAAAACTATTAATAACATATTTGAATATAGGAAATAAATAGTTTGTTCTTTATCCAGAAGAGCGCACACTATATTTTTAAACTAAAATTTAAAATTATAAATTACATTCTAAGTTTTGAATAATTGTTGAATAATATTTACTTAAGCAATTGACGTCAAAATCCTTAGATACATTAAACCTCTTAATGGTTTTGGTAATAATTAAGAACATTTATTGTTTACAAATTAAATTAAACATATTTTTCCATGAACTAATGAAATTTCCGAAATTACATTTTTCTACAATCGGTTTTAAATGATTAAATCAGTGCTGATAATTATAAATTATGAAAATGTATTGTTTAAATATTCCCTTTGAAATCATTAAAGTATATTGCTTTAACGTTCTCTTCAGTCTTTTGTTAATAATAAAATTATCAATTAATTTATTTTAAATATGTTTTATATTTTATTTTTTTATGAAATTCCGGAATTTCAAGTTTCCACAGTCGATTAAAAGTTAATAAACCAGTGTTGTCAATTATAAATCATATAAATTTATCATTACAATATTCCTCTTTTAGATTTTATTGATATTTAATTATTAATTATTTCCTAAACTGATGCAATTTCAGAAGGGAAACATTTCCACAGTCAATTAAAAATTGTTGAATCAGTGTTGCCAATTGTAGATCATAAAAATTTATTGCTTTAACATTGCTATTCAAAATTTTGCTGTAATTCAAAATATCTTTTATTTACAATTCGTTTCGTTCGTATTTCTTTTTGAACTGATGAAATTTTAGAAGATGCAAATTTCTACTGTGGATTAAATTTTATTAAACCAATGTAAAGTTAGTTGATGAGTTACATGAAGATGATGCAATATAAAAGAATTATTACTTTATAAACCAATGTAAATCATAAACATTTATTGATTTAACATTTTTCTTGAAAATATTATTATTAGACAGATAACTCCAGGCTGAAAGACCGCGGGTCGATAGCCGTTTGACAGGAAAAAAAAATATTGTATCATTGTCATATTGTTAAATACATGTAAATTTATTTCCTTTTTTTTCTGTAAATAAAAATGTTGGTATATATTATTATTATATTTTTTCTAAACTGATGAAATTTCAAAAGTGACAAATTTCCAATGTCGATCAAAAAATGTGTAATCAGTACTGCCAATTATAAATCGTGAAAATTTATAGTTGTAATCTTTCTCTTCAGGATTATGTTACTAATTTAGAAATTTGTGATTTGAAATTCTTTTTAAACGCATTTTTTTTGAACTGATGAAAATTTAAAAAATAACAACATTTTTCCATAGTCGATTATAAATTGTTGAATCAGTAGTGCCAATTATAAACCATTAAAATCTATTGCTTCAACATTCCTTTTGAGGAAATAAAAATTTATACCATTTAATAATAATTAGCTAGAGAAGTAGTTGTTTCAAAAGTGGTTTGTTCTTATAGTCTTAATAAGACTCATTTGTTGTAGATTTTACGAAATATTTTCGTGTTTTTTCTAATTATTAAACCATTTAAAATTTGAATTAATCATTTCTTCTGAACTGCTGAAATTTCAGAAGATACTAATTTCTACAGTCAATTAGAAATTGTTAAATAAGTACTGCCAACTCTAAATCGTAAAAACTGTATGTTTTAACATTAATTTTAATGAATTTGTTAATAGTTGTAATCTATTTATCTATTTAAATTTGTTTTAAATAAAGTTTTTTTAAACTGATGAGTTTGCAGTTGTTTTGAATTTCCATAATCGATTAAAAATTGTTGAATCAGTGTTGCCAATGGTTAATCATGACAGTTTATTGTCTTAATATTCCTCTACATAATTTCGGTAATAATTAAATAATAAATACTGGATTTTTGAGACTGTTGTAGCATAATAAAATCATTTGACACTATGTACTCTGTCAGTATTTTATCAAGTAATAATTAAATAATTTATTGCTTAGAAATTGTTTATTTATTTATTTATTTATCTTTGTCCTTCTATCTTAAATAATACATTTTTTCTGATCTGAGAATAATGCGGTTTCAATAATTCACGGTCGATTAAAAATTGCCAAATCAGCGTTGCCAACTGTAAAATCTTAAAATGTTATTGTTTCATAATTCCTCTTCAAGATTTTTTTAGGTATTAAAAAATCCATTCTTTAGAATTTAGTTTTAAACGTATTTATTTTATCAACTAATAAAACTTCATAAATTACGAATTTACATACATAATTATTTTTTTAAACAGTGCTGCCAATTAAAATCATAAAATGATAGTTGTTTTAAAATTTTTCTTCAGGATTTTGATAATAAAAGAAAATCAATTATTTTAAACCTACAATTAAAAAAAAATTACACAACTTTTTCAATTATTAATAACATAAAAGACATAAAAAATATATAAGTCCTTTAAGTTGTAGAACATTAACTAATAATTAGAAAACACACGAAAATATTTTTTTGTAGATTTACGAAATATTTTCTAATTATAACATAATAGACTTTCATAATATTTTATTAATATATTTTAAATGTATTTTTCCTAAAGTAATGAAATTTCAGAAGCTAGAAACTACCACAGTCGATTTAAAACTGTTGAATCAGTGCTGCCAATTGTAAATCGTAAAAATTTCATATATTAACATTTCTCTTCATGATTTTGTTAATAACTTAAGAAATAGTATTGTTTAGAATTTTAAACACATAATTTTTACAAACTGACAAAGTTTCAGAGGTTACAAATTTGATTAAAAATTATTCAATCAGTGCTGCCATCTGTAAACTGTATAAATTCATTGCTTTAACATTTTTCTTTAGAATTTTGTTAATAATTAAGAAATCTATTGGTTGGAATTTATTTTAAACGTATTTATTTCAAAACTGAGGAAACTTCAAAAGTTACAAATTTTCACAATCGATTGAAAATTGTTGAATCAGCGTTGCCAAATATAAATCGTAAAAATTTATTGTTTCAATATTTATCTACAGGATTTTGTTCGTGTTTCAAGAATCCATTAGTTAAAACTTATTTTAAACATATTTTTTTCTAAACTAATGAAATATCACTGCTTGCAAATTTCCACGAGATGATTAAACATTTTTAAGTCAGTGTTACCAATTGAAAATAATAAAAATGTATCGTTATAACATTTCTCTTCAGTATTTTGTTAATAATTAAAAAAAATCTATTGGTTCCAATTTGTTTAAAATATATTTTCTGCTGAACTCAAAAAAATCAGAAATTACGAATTTCTACGTTCGATTAAAAACTTTTGCATCAGTGTTGCCAATTATAAATTGTAAACATTTCATATTTTAATATTCCCCTTTATGATTTTGTTAATAACTTAGAAAATATACTCCAATTGCTTAAAATTTGTTTCTGACCTAATATTTTTATAACACTCGTTTATGATTAAATAATTGAAGGCTGATATAGTGGACACCCATCCACCCTACATATATATATTTTACTCAAAAAACAAAACTATTTTCGATTTTCTATTAAAATCCAAACTTATTGAATAATTATTTAAATAAAACCGATAGAGAGGGTTTTAGGTGAAAATTCCTTTTATATGTAGGGTGGGTGGGTGGCCTCTATCCACAATTAGAACAATTGACCACACGCGAGGGTCCTATTTATTAATTAAAACAATTAACATCCTTAAATCAAATTTAGAGCCAATTTTATTTTAATTATCAGTAATTACTTTAAATAAAGTTTCATCTGCGATCACAAATACTCTTATTTGATTTGTTGATAACTTAAGAAATATACTCCTATTGCTTAAAATTTGTTTCTTACCTGAGAAGATCACAAAACTTTCAAATTTCCACAATATATAAAAATTGTTGAAACGGTGCAAACGTAGCCAATCTAAATTGGAGTCTATTTTTTGATTATAGGTCAGAAATAATTATTTTTTTCTGTCTATAAGTGCTTACACTGCACTTTTAACTAGAACTTAAAAAATTGAAAATTACATACAGAGGTAAAAAAAGTTGTCTAAATTTACTCACTAGAGTATTTGATGCAAAAATCCTTAAGCACATAATAAAATAGTCTATTTTTGATTAAAAGTAAAAAAATCAATAAATTTTTCTGTCAAAAAAAATCAAATAATTGATCTAAAAATCTGTAATTCATTAAAAACGAGTCTATTTATCATTACTGGTAAAACAATTGACAATTTTACTTTCCCTATATGGAAAGTATTGTTTTCGTAAAAAGTTTTTGGAACTTTTTTTGTGTGTACATTTTAAACTTGTTAGAAGTGAAAATTTAGTGATTCGAAAATGTAGAATTTTGTTTGTCTTTTGTGAAAAGCAAATCACAATAAAGACGCGTCGGGTTTTTTGTTTTCTCCGCCCGTGGACGAAAATAAAAGTAATCTAAATTCGGTGGAGAGTTAATAGAAAAAGTGTTAACTGCAAAAAATGTCCAGCCAGGTGTGACAGCTGCGGCTTTGGGTTATTTCGGGGGCTGCATTGACAAACAGCGCGGCACATGCGAGCGTCTGTCACTAGCACATGTCGGCACACGTGGAGCGCCGCGACGCCTCTACATATCACCGCCGCGCCGCCTGAAATACCAGACACCCTGTATGGTTATATATATTGTCACAATGCTACAAGCCGAAATGTATCCCGTTATTACGGCCTCGGAACAAATTTCGATGGGGCCATAGAACGTGTGTACCAGATTAAAATTAAATTCCGAAATGTCAAACTGTTTTCCGAAACGTTACACCTATATAATTTGTTGGAGGGGTTGAGGATTTGATTTATTCGTTTTTAATTTAAAAATTGGTTTAAAGTTAATGCTTTTATTGATCAATCTAAGGTTATTTTTTGGTCACATTTTTGTGTTTGATGATGGGAAACATTTGGCAGGTGGAGGAAAACTGATACATTTTTCGACGTCCGCAAGAGAGATACCGCAGACGCATCCCCAAGTGTCTCGGGGACAGAAAAGCTGTACACAGTATGTTTGGTAAAACGGTGTTTTGGCTTATTTTAGCTTGGGTTATTTTCAATTCCCACAATCTGCCTACCATATTGCCCAGTTGTGCCAATGACAGCACATGGCTCTCAATCTCTCTTATAAGCCAGATTTCCATGCGATGCCTTCCATCAAGGAAAACAGATTTTTATACGAGACGTCCGCGACAGATGCCGGAATTTCAATGTGCGCTCTAGACGACAATAAATATTTTTTTCGAAGCGAACAACCAAGGGTACGTTTAACTTCCTGATCAAAATCCATACTTGATAATTATTTCAAATAAAATCAGTAAAGAGGGTTTTCAAGTGAAATGTCTTTGTATATGTAGGGTGGGTGGGAGGCCTCTATCCACAATTAAATCAGTTGACCACACGAAAGTGTTCTACTTATTGATTAAACAATTATCATCCACAAATTAAATGTTTTGTAATAACTTTATTTAAAGTTTCATCTGTGATTGAATAATATATTGATTGGCTGTAGGCAAGTCCCTTATGCCAAGCCCAAATGGTCAAACAAAAAACAAAAAAATTATTGAAGGGTCACCCACCTACCCTACATATATTTATACTTAAACGACAACCTCAGTTCGACATTTCCTAATCAAAATTCACATCTCTTTAACAATTATTATAAATAAAACCAATAAAGGGGAATTTGGGTGTAAATTATGTTTTATGTAGGGTGGGTGGGTGGCCTCTAACCACAAATAAAACAGTTGACCACAGTCAAGGGTTCTAATTAGTGATTAAACAATTAATATCCTTAAATAAAATTTAAACCCAATATTGCTTTAATATTTACATAAAGTTTTGTCTCTAATCAAATAATTGGAGGGTGGGATAGTAGCCACCCACCCACCCTACATATATTTTCTTAATTAAGCTACAACTTTATATTTGACTTGTTGATCAGAATCTACACTTATTTGATTATCATTTTTAAACACAACTAGATAGAGTTTATATAAAAATTGTTTAAATATAGTGTGAATGGGTGGCTTAAATCCATAATTAAAACAATTGACGATATACAAGAGTTTTACTCATAAATTAATATAATTAACTTTAGGGATTTTCAAATCTGTTTTTTTTCTAAATTTTTTTTTCGTAACCCTCGTTTATTAAGTAATTGAAGGCTAGGATCGTGGACACCCACCCTACATATATTTTTCTTACTCAACCAACAACATTATGTTCGAATTTCTGATTATAATCCACTTTTATTTAATAATTGTTTAAATAAAACCGATAAAGAGGGTTTTAGGTGAAATTTCCTTTTAAATGTGGGGTGGGTGGGTGGCCTCTATCCACAATTAGAACAATTGATTACACACGAGGGTCCTGTTTATTAATTAAAACAATTAACATCCTTAAATCAAATTTAGAGCCAATTTTGTTTTAATTATCAGTAATTACTTTAAATAAAGTTTCATCTGTGATCACAAATAATTGGAAGATGATGTAGTGGCTACCCACCCACCCTAGATATATTTTTTATACTCAAACAATAGCAATAGGTTCGATTTTCTGTTATTTGATAATTATTTTAAAAATTATCCGATAGACAGGGTTCTCAATAAAAAAAACAAGTAAAACAGCTGATGACGCACAAGGATTCCACTTATTGATTAAAAATCCTTAAATAAAATTTAAAGCAAATTTAGTTTTATTCTTCTGTAATTACTTTATATAAAGATTCGTTTATGATCAAATAATTGGAGAGTGAGATAGTGGACACCCACCCACCCTACATATATTTTTTTACTCAAACCATAACACTATGTTTAATTTTCTGATTAAAATCCACTTTTATTTGATAAGAGAGACCTACATTTTTTTTCATGGAAAAGTGTTTCAAGTTTAATAGATGTCCTATGGTAAATGGGGTGTGCTGATCACGAATCTGTGCTTAGTGTTTTTTTCCAGTACGTCAGGTTTACAGGAAAAGTGTGTTTGAATTTTTTCATAGAAACTGCAAATAAATATTGAGAAAATATTTATTGAAACTATATTTAATAGAAAATTACACTGCAAAATTGGGTTTTTCATTAAAAAAAAAAAAACAATGCAGTATAATCTACGTTAGACAATCGTTGTTTTTTTAATAAATTCGTTCTCTTTTTCCCTCAAAACTTTTTGTTGTTTTCTCTTTGTGGATTTTTGTGAGCGATTTCCTCTTCAAGGTCCAGCAGTAATCAGCCATCATTCTAATATCCCATCTTCCTTGGTAACGTCTCTCCATCTCCTTTATGTCTTGATGGAACCTCTTTCCCTGTTCCTCGCTGACAGCTCCAAGATTTTCGGGAAAAGAGTCAAAGTTTGACTCTCATATTGCATCCCAGTTTTTTATAATTTTCGACCATGTTGGCTACAATTTCTTTGTAGTTTGGAGACTTGTTGTTTCCAAAGAAACCGTCTGTGACTTCTACGAAAGAACTCCATGCTTCAGATTCATCCTGAGTCATTGTATTCTGGAACAATCTGTCCGATTTTAAGGTTCGAATTTCAGGTCCTACAAAATTTTTTTCTTTAAGTTTAGCTTCAGAAAGTGCAGGAAATTTGTCGCACAGGTATTTAAAGCAGTCACCTTATTTATTTAAAGCTGTGACAAACTGCTTCATCAATCCTAACTTTATGTGAAGGGGAGACAAAAGAACTAATTTTGGGTCAACTAATGCATCACGCAGCACATTTTTTTTTTCACGGTCTTTCTCTGAGTGGCCATTCTTTCTTAACGTAATGTAAATTTCGTGCTCGACAGTCCCACTCGTACAAAAACATGAATACTGACTGCTGACCCAAAAGCATGGATAATATTTTGAGGTCTCCACAGAGTTGCCAATAATATTCGCTATACTTTATTGTATTTAGATTCTCATACGTTTCTTTGAGATGCACGGAGTGAGCAACAGGCACAGAGGCATAAGTATTACCATTGTGCAACAAGACACCTTTCAGACTTCCCTTAGAAGAATCAATAAATAATCTCCATGATGTGGAATCGTAATTGTCAACTACCAGTTTCATGACTACTTCAGGAATATTATTACAATACACCAGTAAACTCTCTTGAGAGAAATATTCCGCGAAATCTTTTTCACGATGCCTATACCACGAAAATGTGATTCCTGAAGCCAATAATTTTTTGACTTTCAGTCGTGATCCTAAGGTTTGTGCAGCATCCTTCGATAGGCCCAAGTCTCTCACTAAGTCATTTAGTACAGCTTGAGGTTGGTCTATATCAGGATGCGTCTTCATCGTTTTTTTTTCGTTTGAACTTTCATCTGATGATTGCTGTTGACTGCTGTGAAGAAAAGGTGGAGGAATGGGAATTTCTGGCCCATGAGGTACAGGCCTTTTAGCAGACCGTAAATCAGGATACTGAATAGTATGTTTATTTTTCGAATTGAAACCCTTGACATCGCAGGAGCAAAAGTAACAGTCGTCTCCATGTTTTTTTTTGTTCTCTTCATACCATAGGAATGCCAAAGTGTAAAGAGCTACGTGTACTTTTTGTCCATTTTCTCAGTAGCTCGATACACTGAAAGCACACTTTGTGTGGAGTCCAAGATTTGTCCTGATCACCAAGCTTTACACAAATTAGATAAATTCTGTTATAAATTTAAAAATACGAAAACATTTCGTGAATCTACAACAATGAGTCTTACTAAGACTACAAAACAAATTAATTTGAAACAACTACTTCTCTAGCTAATACTTCGACAGACATTGAATAATACAAATTAATTTGCGTGTTACAAATAGTACAACTATTAAAGCAACACTAATTTGAATGAAATTATTTCTGTTGAATAAACTAATAAATGATAAAATGTACTTTAGATTGTTCATTTATCATTTATTAGTTTATTCAACAGAAATAATTTCATTCAAATTAGTGTTGCTTTAATAGTTGTACTATTTGTAACACGCAAATTAATTTGTATTATTCAATGTCTGTCGAAGTATTAGCTAGAGAAGTAGTTGTTTCAAATTAATTTGTTTTGTAGTCTTAGTAAGACTCATTGTTGTAGATTCACGAAATGTTTTCGTATTTTTAAATTTATTATTTAATTTTCTACAACGAACTAAAGGATTTTAATACATTTTAAAATTCTGTTATGTTTCGTTGATGCTTTGCAATCGTCAAATCACCACATTCGTAACAAAATATATCGCGACTGTTTTTGCACTTTCTTGATGACTTTATGACGCACTAAACACTCAGAAAACAAAACACAACCCGATGCTACAAACAACTGACGCTAGCTAACTATTTCGTAAACCACCGCCTATGCCATCAAGATGCGAAAATAAAACAGGGTTGTCATTGAAATGAAATAAATATAAGATATTGAATTGACGAGGCGGATACATGATGAAACTCCATAACAGATTGAAATAAAACAACACAGTTGGGAGGGTTTCACATTTATTGTTGAACTGCCTGATTATTCATCTGCCTGACCCTCCCAACTGTGTTGTTTTATTTCAAATAAATATAATGTTATACTAAAATATTTTCTATTGATGTATCAATTATTTTAAAGAAAAATTTTTTAATGCAATTTAGGAAATATTATAGAGGTAATAAATATCTAACAAGGTTTTTTAATTGATACTGGTAGAGCTACACTCTTGATGGAACGAGATATGTAAATTCAATGGGGTAAAACACTTGTTAAGTTCCATAATATTTTTATTTTCAGTTGCCTGACACGTGTTTAAAAAAAATGTTTTACCCCATTGAAGGTTTTTTAATTTAGTGAAAAATCTTGACGTGATGGGCTCAAATCAAATTCACATTTAGAATCAACGTACCCGTATTAGCTAAGGATATCGAACACAAATTAGAACTAGGCTCTACAAATATGCCGTCAGAAATAATAGAAAATATTGACAGAGAAGAAGATCTGGAACAGTGTATTTACAAGGAAAAAAAACTGCAAACGTAGAAGACGTTGATAAGTTGGAACAAGATGTATGTATAATTTGTTCAAGTAGTTTTAATGAATCACCTATTGTCTCATGCTCTTTATGTTCATCAAAAATTCATATAACCTGTTGTAAAAATGTTGCCACAACCTCTAAAGAGAATAATACTTTATATAACTGTGAAATTTTCAACAGACAGAAAGATATTGTCTTGGAGCCCCAAAAAGCATACGGAGGCTAGAAGAGAGCTTATACCAAATAAATTTGGTATACATGACTAAATATTTTTCTTGAGAACTGTGCCGCTACATGAAAATTAGTAAATCCAAGTGACGTGTACTCTTCATTAAGAAGCCTGTATTCGCAAACACAAAGCACTGATATATTAAGACAGCTGTCATTTAGTATAATAGCAAGTTCGTTAATCTTGGACCGTATAGATTGAATATTAATAAATAGACAAGTTAATTTAATCTTATTTTTAGTTACGCAGTTGAAAACATGTTTTTTGGCGACGATGAAATTATTGGACTACTCTAAGGATACATAGGTCCAGATGATTCCAACTGAAGCAATACCTTAGAAATCATTGTATATTTAAACTTACTACTTTCCCTATATACGTAGTATATATAGGGGGAGTATTGTTTTGGTTTTTTTTTTTTTGAAATTTTTTTTTGCGGAAATATCCGTTTTGGGACCCCCTGGAAAAAAAAATTCTGTGTCTGTGTGTGTGTCTGTCTGTCGGTGGGCGCTGTATCTCAAAAATGAATAATCCTCTTGAGTTGAAACTTTAAACTTAAGGTTTTATCATTAAAAACTGGAACTAAACAGCTTTTGGTGAACATTCATAGACCGGAAGTGGATGTTTACTCGAGGCGTTTTTTTGTTTTTTCGTGATATTTTTCTAAATATGAAAAATTTTAAAAACCTGTTCAAACAAAAATTAAAGGGAATGAAAAACTGAACAAGTTTTATTCGAATATGTTTTTCATAAAATTCTTAACTTTCGAGAAAAAAAAAATAAAACTTGAAAATTTTGACATTTTTTGCCAATTGCTAATAAACTATTGGAGTTACGTAAAATTTATATAACAAATAATTGTAGAGAATTCAAAAATGAACAAATTATTAAGAATAACATTTTTGCGTAAACCTCGTATTTTAGGAGTAAAATATAGGGAAAGTACTATGACGGCCATCATCATCACCATTTCTTTCCCTATACAGGGTGTCCCATTTTAATCCGCCAGTAGCGATAATTCTGAAACATTGCATTGAATCAAAAAGTGTTCCAAATGAAAAGTTAATGGTTCTGAGGGGGACATCTGATGCCGTAGACTTTATTTTTTATTGCAGATTCTGATAGAGGGTTAAAAAGTATGTAAGTTTTATCCGAAACATTTTTTTTATTGGTCGAGAGATGGCGCTGCAAATGTAAAAGTTAGGTTTTTTGTCAATTGAATTGCGAAAATCGTCACGTAATTGACTGTTATTATTACTTAAGACTTACTTACAACCTTACAACGTTGTCTTTTTCTCAGCCTGCCCAAATACTACACCCCCCCTACAAAGATGTAAAGTACTCAAAAATAGCGATTGAGTACTTCTTTTTCAAATTAAATAATGGTAAAATAATTCAAAAAAGAATGTCATTTCTTTTTTCAAACAGTGTTTGACCTGGCCCCCACATAGAATTTTACCTGTTGAATTTCTTTTTTTATTTAAAAAGTTGATATAAAATTTTAAGTAATTTTTACAAATTTCTAGACTAAGAAATTTTATTGAAGGTTTTACAACTTTAATAAAATATTTCTTCTTGATTACTAATTATAATAATTTACCTCAAGGATTATAAAATTCTCTTTATTTTTTCAACATATTCTCTTCTGGTTTTTGAATATATCTTTCATTCTAAAATTTTTCAGCAATTGGTATTTTTAATATTTAGAGTTAATAGGATTACTAATTTTCAAGTAATTTTTATCCTTGATTTAAATTGCAGACATTATCTTTGAAGGTTCTAAAATATTCTAGTGGTGATTTTCTTCAGTATTTTCTGTCTTATAATTATCTCTATTTAATTTCAAGAATTTTAATTGAGGCTTCAAGATTTTTTTTAAATGTCATCTTATCGGAATTTTCAAAAATTTTCTTTTTCGAAATATTTTTCCAAGATTTCTAAAATTTACTAATTCTTCTCTCTCTTTTCCAGCAATTTCTCTTCTATATTTCAAGAAAAAAATATGATGATTATAGAACTTTTAGCAATTTTTCTTACAGTTTTCTAAACTTTTTTTTTTAATTGCAAGAACTTTCTTTGATTTTTTTATGAAAGTTTTCTCCCAGATTTCTAAAATTTTCTGAAATATGTCTTCGTATTCCATCTTATCGAAAGTTTTAGAAACTCCTCTTATACGTGTTGCAAGAATTTTCCTCAAGGGTTCTAAAATTATTTTTTCAAAATTTTCCTTCGTTTTAATTTTTTTTTCATTCTAGAGTTTTTTCCCAAATTTGTAGGTTTTCAAATCGTTTATAAATTTTTACTTAACACCAAAATTGCAAAACTTAACCAGCGAGTTATTTTCAGCGTTTTTTCGTATATTTTTCTCTTTCTAGAGTTTTTATGAAATTGTTATTTTATCGAAATTTTTCAGAAGTATTTCTGACGAAACCTTTCTCCACAGATTCTAAAAACGTTTATAGAATTTTGATCGATTTTCCTTACAAATTTAAAATATTTTTTCTTTTTTATTGCAAGAATTTTCATTGAAGGTTTCACAATTTTTATAAAAGTTATCTCCCAGATTTCTAAAATTTTACAACAATGTTTCTTCTGATTCGATCTTTAGGAAAGTTACAGAAACTTCTTTTCTAAGTTGCAATAATTTGCTTTGAGGGTTCTAACATTTTCCAGTGGTAAGTTTCCCATTGTTTTTCAAACATTTTATCTTCTAGTTTTTTAAATTATCTTCCATTCTAGAATTTTTCAGCAATTCCAATTTTAGATTTCTGGAATTACTAGGTTCCCAAACTCTAAAGCAATTTTTATCCAAGGTTTAAATTGCAAAAGTTATCTCCGAAAGTTTAAACACTTTTTAGTTTTAAATTAAAACACTTTGTAATTTCCTTCCTTCACATTTATTTTTATATGTCAGATGTACATTTCGAGTACCATGTACTCATTATCAATGACTAATTAATGATTAGTCATTGATAATGAGTACATGGTACTCGAAATGTACATCTGACATATAAAAATAAATGTGAAGGAAGGAAATTACAAAGTGTTTTAATTTAATAGTGATAACTTCACACAACTCAAATCAAACCGTGAATACTTTTTAGTTTTGGTCTTCTCTCTGTTTTTTTTTTCACCATTTTCTGTTCTATGTTTTTCTCTATCTAAATGCAACATTTTTTAATAAAGGTTGTAGTGTTTTTAATAAAAAAAAATATTATCGGAAGTTCTTTTGCGAAATTCCACGGATTCTAAAAATTCCTTATGGTGGTTTTGTCTTTCTCTTCCAGCAATTTCTTCTCTATATTTTACTAAAAATAAAAATTACATGATTGTAATTTAGCAATTTTTCTTAGAGATTTCTAGAACTTCCTTTCTTTAATTTCTGAAATTGTCATTAAAGGTTTTACAATTTTTATGAAATATTTCTCCAAGATTTCTGTAATTTATCAACAATACTTCTCTTTCTTTTATCTTATCGAAATATTCCAGGAATTTAATTTCCTAGTTACAACAATTTTTTCAACATTCTAGTGCTAGTGTATTCGCCGCTATTTAGCATTTTCTTTTCTAGTTTTATCATTTTCTTCCATTCTAGAATTTTTCAGCAAATTCTATTAAACATTTCAGATTTGTAGGATTTCAAATTTTTAAGCAATGTTTAGCCAAAGATTTAAATTGAAAAAAATCCAGAAATTTCTCTTCTAAATTATACAAAAAATTAGATGATTATATTAGCACAGATTTCTAGATTTTTTTTTCTGATTTCTAAAATATTTCAATGCTTCTTATCGTAATTTAGAAGAAATTTCTCTTTCCAGTTGAAATACCTTTTTCCAAGGATTCTAAAATTTTCCGGTAGTAATTTTCTCGCTATTTTTCCAGCATTTTCGTTTCAAGTTTCTAAATGTTCTTCATTTCTAGAATTTTTAAAATTTTGAAGTCATTTTTATCAATAATGCAATAATTTTTGGCAAGGATTCTAACTCATAATTTTCTTGCTGTTTTCTAGCCTTTTATACCTTTCTAGAATTTTTATCAATTTCTATTGCAGATTTTCTAGAATTTCTATACTTTCGATATTTTAATAATTATAGATTGAAATGGCAAAAAATATCTCCGTAGGTACAGACATTTTCCATTGGTAGTTTTCTTGCTGTTTTCTTGTCTCTATTCCACCCTCCAATTAGTAAAACATCAAAAATTATTTGAATACATTTTTAAAAATAAATCTCTAAAAATTGTAATTATTTTTTGTTTATTTATATTTTACAACTTTTAATTAAAACCCTGGTTTATTATTTACTGATTG
This sequence comes from Ontholestes murinus, assembly GCA_963969525.1. Taxonomy (NCBI): domain Eukaryota; kingdom Metazoa; phylum Arthropoda; class Insecta; order Coleoptera; family Staphylinidae; genus Ontholestes; species Ontholestes murinus. The sequence goes on along the minus strand of OZ018398.1, from coordinate 45,922,740 downwards.
GAGGATGGGACAGAGACCACCCACCCACCCTACATATACATGATAACTTTAATTGCTAATCGTTGATGATTTTGCTGCTAACAACAGTGAAACCCTTTATGTAATAAAAACTAAATAAAACACAATTTAAGTTTAAATGTAAATGAATTTCTATACTTAATACTATCTAATTTAGATTTAAAGTCTGTCCACCCATCGTGCATCAAATTTTTACTAATTCGCTCAATCAAAAATGTTACCTTTATAATTCGTTTTTTATTCAAAGAATTTTGTAATTAATTTCATTGGATACAGCGAGACGAAAAGGAGTTACAGTTTATATGTATATGTAGGGTGGGTGGGTGGCCTTTATCCCACCCTCCAATCAGTAAAACATCATCAAAAATAATAGGGAAAGTGTTATGATGGCCACATCACCATTTGAATAGTATTGTTTTCGTGCATGAAAATGTTTTTTTGTCGATATTTTTCTAAATATAAAAATTAACTTTCGAGAAAAAAGAAAATTCTGATTGACTTTTTGTCAATTGCTAATAAACTATTAGAGATACATGAAACTTGTATTACAGATAATTGTAACGAATTCAAAACTGAACAATTTATTAAGAAGAGCCTTTTTGCGTAAACCTCATAGTTTTTAAGTAAAATATAGGGAAAGTACTATGATGGCCACATCACCATTGTTATTAATGTAAAACTGATTGTATAATAACACATTATTATAAAAATATGTACAATTAAGATCACGTGCACATTCCGATAATTGAGTATTTACAGACGTGATAAATTTATTTAAAATTAGCCGTTTCTTCCACAAAGGGTTTCCAATAATATGAATATTGGTTTTTGAGGAAACTTTTTGTAATAATTTTTTTACACTCATTTTATTTATCTGCAGTTAGTTCCTTGATATTTATAATAACGTTGTCAAATGTTGCGTTCGGCTCGTATATGGATGTAATTGAAGGATTAATTCTCCAAAAATTCTTTCAACTTTCACATATTTTCCCATACTGTATTCTCAGAAACCCAAATCTAATCCCTAAATTTAAAAACTTACATTTTACCATTTTTGATTTCATTCCATAATTTCATGCATATACTTATTAAAGACTGACGCCGTATGACTGGACAAATCAAGGCAAAAAGACCTCTGGTCGATAGCCTTTTGACAGATTAACATACTAACACCTCATCAATTATTTATTATTTAAATGTTAAATTTTATTGTACATATTTGTCAATAAAGATGTATATATATATATATATATATACCTTACTTTTATAATTGACCCTGTATATGAATAACTGCATAGATATTTCTATCAATATTTTAGTTTCCAAAATTTAAGAATAGATTAGCCTTTATTATTACACATACAATTATTCAAAATATACGAATATAACAAAAAAATTATTAATTGTATAATTTACTAAATAAACTGTGCAATAATTCAAACCACTTTCACTCTTTTGTGCTCGTAAAAAAGAGAATACGAAGGCGGACGATTATTAAATTCGATGTAAAAAAAACGTCACATCATTAACAGTGCCATATAAAGCTCGTGGTCGAGATTATTTTCGGATATTAAAAAGTTTAATGCGCGTTTTTTTATCAATCCCACCGCCAGAACGAATTAGTCCATCGTATCGAATGCACTTGTGTGGGCGCGTTTCCACTTTTGGAAAACTCGTGTGGACGGTACGTAATTATAAATTTACGTTCGATTAAGCTTTCTGATGTCCAATTAATAATTAAGGCCAGAGATTACAAGTAATATCACGTATGTATTAATAATCTAAATAAATATTATAATGTTAAACGTCTTGTAAACGTTAATTGCCAGAAGGATGGGCTCTGAATAAGGAAACGTCGAAGCCTTTGAGATGTGAGTCTACAGACGGATGTTAAAAACCTCCTGAGTAGACCACATCATAAACAAAATAACCATTTTGAGAGGATTAATAAAGAAAAAAGAGAAAATAGGAATGCCTTTGGCATACAGCTAGTAACTTGAAATATGAAATTCTGTAGCTCATTATAAAAGGCAAATTCGTGGGATGTAGAAGCTTACTTATTTATTTAGATCTTTGGTCTTCTATCTTGAAAAATACAAGTCAAAAAAATTAATTAAAAAATAAATATGTAAAAGTTTGAAAGAATCATGTTATAAAAATGGTTTGAGTAGAAGAATATTAATTTTTATTCTTCTACTCAAACCATTTTTGGACCATGATTTTGGGAAGGCAACTATACTCATCCACATCCGAAAACTTTTATATTTTCTTTTATATCGTGTTTTTGTCCACTCTTTAGGAGGAACTTTTCTGCTGTTTATGTCAGCATGACAGATATATAATATATATAGGACGTGGCAGAAACTCATGATTGTGCAACCTACCAGATTGTTTCAAGTTATCATCCACTGAATTATTCCGCGCAGCCATCTCTAAAATAAGGATTGTCATTTTGATCAGCAACCTCTGAGAAAGATGCTGAATAGAAGCAGAAGAAACGTTAATTAGATTTTTTTGATATGAGTTTTTTCTGAAGATATCCACTTTACTCTTTTTTAATTTTTTGATCTGAATTTTTTTCTTTATCCTTTAAATACAAATCATTAGAAAAACGTTTTCGATTTTATTTTAAACCATGTTTCTTTATCTTTGCTTTTGAGTGAAGATATCTTCATAAATCTTTTGATAAACTTTCTTGATATTACCTTATCTTTTGAGTGAAGATATCTTCATAAATCTTGTAATAAACTTTCTTGTTACTATCTTATCTTTTGTGTGAAGATATCTTCATAAATCTTGTAATAAACTTTCTTGTTATTATCTTATCTTTAGTCTTTCAATGAAGATATTTTTAAAATCTTTGTATAAACATTTGTAAGTTTTTGATTTCTTTTTCTTTCGACGTGTTAAATTCATCACTAAAGTGATTATTATAGTTTGTAATGAATAAGGATAATTTATTTAACCAGCAACACTGGTCCTAATTAAGAGGGCAAAGGTCACGGCACATCCATCCGCTGGCCGCGTCCGTTCATTTTTGATGGACAGCCCGGTGCCAGCAATCACGGCAATGTGGGCTACCAGATGGGTTCAACGAGTTTAATTGATTTCGTTAGTGCCCGTCCCTGCGTGTACATTAATTACTTTCATTTGCATTTGCTAGGTAGACTTAATTAATATTTACCGTTCTGTCGTCAAGAGAGGAGCGTTGCCTCTCGTTTATAATCAACTCTTTTTTTTATTTTGGATCGTCATCGTCGTCGTCGTCGATTTTAATTACGCACAGGAAATATTCTATTTGCACCCCATCACCACACGTGAACCTGTTTTAAAGTTCGTACCACGCTACAACGAGCAAGGTAAATCCAATTAGTAATTATCTGCTATTAGTGTGTGTTCTATGGATAAACACCTGCGCTTTTGGTTGAACTGTAACTAATTAGGTTTCATGTCAGTGATGTTCAAAATGTAGTTAGTTAACTTTCAAAATTTACCCAACTAAATATAGTATATTAAATTTGCAAATAAATAAATATTAATTTGGTTGATTTGAGTTACTTGAAGATAATAATAACTTTGATTAAAACACTTAGAACCTTTCTTCAATATTTTTTTTTAAATATTAAAGAAAGGTTCTAAGTGTTTTAATCAAAGTAAATAAATATTGTTGAACAATATAATATGTTTCATCATACAGTGGCTTCATCAAGGATCATTTGCAACTATTTGATGAAACAGGCTGCAGTGAACAACAATAAAATTCCTTCCAACTGTGTTAAAAATTCCATCTGGAAAATTTGAAGGGATTTTTTAAAATTTTGAAGCCTTTTGTCTTAAATATGTTTTTGAATTTTGCAGAACTTCTAGCTTTTTTTGTCGGTATGCTCTTTAAAATCCTAAAATTTTCTGAAATTCTTCACTTCTAGATTTCCAAAATTCATAATCAAAAGTTTTTCTGCAATTTCAGATTCTGTAATAATTCTGTTTTATTTTTACAATTTTTAATGATATTGGATTTTAGGTCTTTATAAAATATGAACATTTTCTGAATTTTCTATTTTATTTTTTGAGTTCTGAAATTCTTAATTTCGAGTTTTCTTTTCCTGAAAAAAATCTCTAAAAATGTAAAATTATTATTAAATCCAGTTTGCTGAAAAACTTCTAGAGTTCTAAGACGTTATAAATTTCCTAATAATTCTAAAGTTTTCTACAGGTGAAGTAAGGAATAAACTGTGTGTTATTTTCATTGAGAAATTTTATATTTCCTAAAAATTTCTTAACGGAATTCTGTAATTCTGTAATTATTAATATTTTCAAATTTTGTTTTAATGTATATAATTCAAAATAAATAAAGTTTTTTATAATTAAAATTAATAATAAAATTTTGCATGTTATTTGAATTCCTAAGTTTTAGAATTTTGTAAATATTAAGAAATTCAACTCTTTTAGAAGTTATAAAATTCTTACCAGTTTTAAAGTTCTCTGCACTTCTTAAACTTTCTGGAATTTTAATTTGCAGAATTAATTTTCCAACTATTTTAAATTTCTAAAGAATTTTGTTAAAAATGTGTTTTTTTTAGTTCTAAAAATCTATAATTCTCAATAAAACCAAATTTCTATGAATTTCTAAGTTTTCTAAAATCAATAACAACTCTTAATTGTTTTTAAAGTTTTAAGATTTAAAAAAAATAACAATTTTGGATTTTTATAATCATTTTTCAATTTTTCTCCAAGTTTCTAATGTTTCCACAATTCTTAATTTCCAATTGTAAAGAAATCCAAAATTCTTACTTCAGTATTCAGAATTTCCTGGTACTTTTAACTTGGATAATTCTTAATAATATCAAATTTCTTTGAAGGTATAAAATTACTATTATTAAATGTTCTAAAAATTTTGACGTCTATAATTCTTAACAATAGTAAATTCTCAACAAAACCAAATTTCTATGGATTTCTAAGATTTCTAAAATCAATAACAACTCTTAATTGTTTTTAAAGTTTTAAGACTTACAAAAAAATAACAATTTTGTATATTTATAATCATTCTAAATTTTTCTTAAAGTTTCTAAAGTTTTCACAATTCTTAATTTCCAATTGTAAAGAAATCCAAAATTCTTACTTCAGTATTCAGAATTTCCTGGTACTTTTAATTTTGATAATTCTTAATAATATCAAATTTCTTTGAAGGCATAAAATTAGTATTATTAAATGTTGTAAAAATTTTGACGTTTATAATTCTTAACAATAGTAAATTGCTTAGACTTTGAAATATTAAACTTCTAAGGCAAGTTGACGTTTGGAATTCATAATCTTTTATTTTTTTAACTTCTAAGATATTCTAGAGTTTTAGAATTCATAATCAAATATTTTTTTAGAATTTCAGATTTTGCAATAATTCCGAAATAATTCTCTAGATATTTTTAAAATTTCTAGAGTATTGAAATTCTCAACTTCAGTATTCTTTTTATTAAATCCTCAAAGTGATAACATCTTTATTAATTATAGTTTGCTAAAATTCGGATCATTCAAGAATTCTAAGACGTTTAAAATTCCATAATAATTCTAACATTTTCTCATATTGTACATTTATTTAAAATTTCCAATATTTTCTGATATTTTTAATTCTTAATAATTTTACATTTCTTTGATGGTTCATAATTTTTATTCATTTTAGTTATTTTTTTTTGTAATTCTAGACTTTCAAGACTTTTTAGGTTTTTTAATTTCCCAATATAAAGTTTTTTCAAGTTAATTCTACACGTCTAAGACTTTTAATTTTTAATCTTATTTTTTCTTACAATTTTAAATTTCTTAGAATTTTATGGTATAACTTTTTGTTTTAAAATTTCAGAAAAAACCTTGGCGTCTGTATGTCTTAGTAATACTAAATTTTTCTAGATTTCTAAAATCTTTAACAACTCTAGTGCTTCCTGAAATTATTAACTTCTAAGGTTTTCTAGATTTTTAGAATTCAAAATATAAAGTTACTTCACAATTTTAGATTTTATTGCTAATAATTCAACAATTTTATTGTTAATAATTTAAAGACTTCCTATAGTTTTAAAGTATTTAAACATTCTAAAGTTTTCTGTAAATCTTTGTCTTTTTAATTTCTAGAATTTTGCAATATTTTATTTCCCCAATTTTGTAAAAACTGCAGTATTCCTTTTCCAAAAAAAATCTCTAAAATTGTAAAATCTTTATCAATTCCATATTACTGACATTCTGGACTTCCAGATTTTTTATGTGGGTTTAAATTCTCTAGTAATTCTAAAGTTTTTCTGTATTTTCCTAAAAATTTCGTAAATTTCTAATATTGTCTAAGACTTTTGGCTTCTATGTTTTTTAATAATTCCAATATCTATTAGAAAATGCGCCAGACGTTTAGGATTGGGAAAGTCAACAGTACTAGCAGCGAACAAATTTAAAGCATTTGATCGAAGATGTGTTCAAACTTTGCAAGAACATGATTACGAAAAAAAATCGTTCTGAATTTTGTTTCATGGTACAAGTTGAAGTAGAAATTGATAAAACATTTCCTAAAAAGATCCTGTTTACGGATGAAGCTACATTTACTACAAATGGTGTAGTTTTATCATAAAACCGCCATTGGTAGTCAATACAAAATTTCTAATTATCTACAAAAATCAATATTCTTGAAAAATAAATGTTTGGTGTGGAATATTAAACAGAAATATTAATTCTTATTTCGCCAGAGTTTAAATTCAGAAAGATATTTAGAATTCTTAAATATGGAATTGGAAAATACATTTGACATTGGCTACAAGAAATTCTCTTTGGTTTATGCAGGATGGGACACCTGCAGATAGTTCTGGTGTCGTAGTTGAACAATTTAATGAGAAATGGATTGGAAGACATTCAAGATTTCCATGGCCTGCTCGCACTAGGTTTCCTTCTTCAGAAGTTGCTTAATCTTTCTGAATAGTTCAATAACGAGCGGGTTTTGATATCGATGAGTAGGCCTTCGACAGACCTAAATGGATAATGAATTGATAGGTAAAAGTTTAATTGTTTCATGAGGAGAAGTTCATTATTTAGGATTATGTTGTAGGCTTTTTCGCGATCGCCCTTTGTGATGAATTGGAAGATTGTACGTTGAATTCTTCTAATTTGCAAGCTGGATATATACAAGTTACCATAATTTCCTTCGGATGATAGTTTATAAACGGAGTTAAAGACGTAAAACCTCTTGAAATAATGAAACGCTTTTCCTACCACACATTTAGTCATTGGTGGCTGGAAGCCTTTGTAAAAATCACGCAACATATACATACGTATGGAAATAAAATACCGGAAGCCTCCAAATATGAATATTTCCTCACTTCTAAAGAAGAAAATTTAATGAAAAACATTAGAGACATTAATGAGGATAAACTATTGACGCCAGATGTTATATTGTTTGAACAAGATTTGTACTCGCAGGCTGTGAACAAGTGGAGCGTTAATTTTGATACTGCATTGGTTGATTTAGTATTTTTATCATTACAGCGTCAAATAATGTCAAAAAGTACTGATACATTTTTCTGGGATTTTTCAGCAGTTAATATGGAACCAGAATCAGTCACAACTGCTAAACATTTCATTAAATTTTCAAGGTTACAACATACGTAGTAAGACTATTTTTCGTTTACCAATGCACTGAACGAATTACGGCTATCATGAACCTTTATTTACAAATTTTTTTTACCTTCCAATTATTGTGTGGGTTGTTATTTTCTTTGCATATTTCAGCAACTTGTTAGTGTTGCAATAAAAAATTTGCAAAGACGTGTTAGTATTTTTTAATATATTACGTAGTAAATAAATATCATCTGGAACCCCGAAGCAATTTCGGTACATTAGGCAAATCAGAGTCGCCCACCCTCGCCGCGGGGGTAGGAAATGAAATGGTGTTTTAGTAAAAACGTGGCTTCCATTAGCGTGATTGGGTTATATCCAGTTGGCGGCGATGGAGAGGGGGCGGCGGCGGTGAGTGACTCACTATAGTAGAGATAAAGACACCGTGAAAGATTGATTGGATCCTTTTCTTTGTGCGCCGATCATTTATTACGATGAAAGTACGATACGGAGATTTATATGTAGCCTGTCTTAATCATGTATCCCACTAATTATACCTATTTACGGTCGGCATCGATGCCTATTGAGAAATTATAAAGTCAAACAGATGTTTGCATCAAGAGTTTTATTCTGAATAAATCCTATGAGTGATTTGGATTCTGTGGTGCCGTTTTAATCACGGTCCGTCCACATAAAATATTGTGCTAACACCTTTGAAGAAAATTTAAGTACTTAATAAATTCCTACCCTCAGTAAATCCCTTCATAATCGTCTGTTATAACTAAAACCCATTTCATAATCCCGTGCAATGTGACCTCAGCTGGCCGTGAAATTAACACATCTCGGTAACATGAAAACGCAATCTGTCGCCGCCGAGAAGAGGACGAGAGTCATAATAAAAGCACATCCCGTGCGCAATAAAACCATATAAAGGAGGATCAATCGCCCCCCTAGTGATATCCACCCTCGATCACCGCGCTAGCAATGTAGCTTATATAAGGGTAAACCACCCTCCAATGAATACATCCACTCATTACTCCGCGCCACGAAGTCACGACAATGACCGACGAGGGCGGAATTCCATCACTGTGACGACGACGTTATTGATCCCCGGCGAATCCTTAGTAAATCCTTAATTAAAAAGCAAAAAAATGCTGCCTTCGCATATGTTTCAATTTCCATTTCTTCGTTTTCTTCGTCGCGTGCCGAAGAGACTTCTTTGAAAGGCGCCTACTGTCTCCCTTTTAATGCTAATTATCAACAAGTGCGTATTAAACGGAACCACATGATTACGAGGATATAGTGTGTCGTCGGGTACGTGGATAGTTTTTCATTCGTGGAAAATAAAAGAGTGTGCCGCCTTTGGTCGCCGACTTAAGAAAAAAGTTAATCATTATCACACCATTGTGTATAAATGTTACAAGGTTTATTATAATGGTGTCTACATGTTAGAAACAAGACCAATTTTAACTATATGAGAAACTGCAATTGCTTAATTAGAGTAATTAACACTATTAGAATTTTATTTAAAATGTATAGTTCTGGTCGAAGTCAGATTTTCAAATTTGGTTTATTTTAAACACTACATATGTTTCACCACACTGTGGCATCTTCAGGTGAAGAAAATAGAAAACACTTAATAATTTGGGTTGTTTGGTAAAATAGTGTATTCGAGGAGTTGGGTAAAAGATTATTAGGATGTCTTCAATAGAGGTCAACATATCATTGTATAAATTGTTATGGTGTAGAGGTATACCTTTGCATTTGTATGTTAGGTGTCTGAAATTTTTGGCTCAATTTTTAATTTTTATATTAGTGATTTGGAAATTGGGTTTGAAGAAAAGTTTAGGATCAAATCGCCAAGTTGGTTATGATTGAGAGAGGATTAACGTATTTGGAGGAATGGCCGGTTATTAAAAAGGAAGGGGTTTATCGGTTTTTATTGTTAAGCATTAGGTTTACATGGATGAATAACCCATCGCATATATTCTCTATTTACATTTTCATTGAAAATTTTTTGTTTGTGTTTCAATAATTGGAGGAAGTGATTTTTATTTACGAAAGTGTTGTTGAAATTTAAGCTAAATCGCTGATTTCAATTCCGATTAATTCAACACTATTCGTATTCGTAGTTTTTAAAAAACCAAAACAGAAATAAGAAATGTAAATTAATAATTTCAGAAAATATTCAAAGTAAGGTAGACAAAGTATCGGCTCAAGTGTTTTTATGGTAGTAGCTTTAAAAGCATTGGAGAATCTGCTGATGAAACCTTATATTCACAAAAGCACATATCAAACTATAAATAATAAACACTTTGTAACTTTGTTTGTATAACACAATTTATTTACTGCTGACTATAGTTTCGCCGAAACTATAGTCAGCAGTAAATAAATTGTGTTATACAAAGTTACAAAGTGTTTATTATTTATACTCAACATGTATAACGAAGTAGAAGCCACAAAAATCAATAATACATATCAAACTAATTCCTACGAGAACGTTAAATGTTACCATGTTTAATATTTAATTTATAAGCTATGATTCTGATAAATTTATTCAAATTCTTCCTCGATGCATTATTTTAATTTTAAGGACTTAATAGGTAAGTACATATCAATTAAATAATATAAAATATTATTAAAATTTGTAACACTAACAAAGATCAGATTCCAATTGATACTTCATAAACAATCATGAATCACAGATTAAAAATCATAAAACCAATTACATGTAAATTCCAAGTTTGACTTTGGTGAATTTAGATAATATGGAATGGGGTGAGCATTTGACAACTATAACTGAAGTATTCAAAGACATAAGATTCAAAAATACTCCTCTCGGATCCGAAAGCTGATGAAAATTGAGAGGATTAGCCAAAACGTTGCCAGAATAACAGTTATTATTTACAATAAAATATAGTCACCAAATAAAATGAGCTCGCACTTTGAATTACTGCTACCTACAATTTGAATATCTTCAGTTATGTAGTAGGACGAAGAAAAACAAATTTTTAATTAAAAAATCCACTATATTCATGAACATACTCTCCTTTAAGAGTGATACATTCACTTATTCAGCCAAATTTCCTTCCCTGCTCCAACAGCACTTTTTCCTATTGCATGTAAGGCCATTTTATCCTAATTTCTGTACACAATTGATTCAATAATGTCATGTGATATTCACTATTGATATATTTGCCTTTCTCAAGATAGTCGATGAACAAAATTCTATGCGCATCCTAAAATACAGATGCCAACATCTTGCTAATCGACTTTTGAGTTTATGGTCAATTTAGACGACTTTCACCGGCTGCTGGCCACTCAGCTGACGATTTTTTTGCTTTAGGCGTGTAGTGGTGGATCCATGTTTCATCCAAAGTCAATTCAAGAAACCTTTGAACAGCTCCAAACAGCGCTCTGAATTGTCGACGCGTTGTTGTTTCTGGTCTCACTTCGAAAGCAACTTGCACATGCCCAAATTTTCATGTAAAATTGTAAAGACACTACCTTCTGATAACCCCATAATGCCTCATCAAGCCACGTTTGGCTCCAGCAGTATTTTTCACCATCAAGAAACAGTGTTTAATCTACACATCAAATTCCTATCTATTGTTTTACAAAAACAGAGTAACTAAAACGACTGTAATCTCTAAATTCAGTACCATCCGTAAATTACGTGGGTCAATCAACAATATTTCCTTATACTTATGTGTTATACTGGGGACTTATTGAGTGATGTGTTATGTTGAATTACGAGTCTCTTATTTATTTTGACAAATAGTTATTTTATGGTTTCATTGCTCCCTATCTTCTGACTTTTCAAATTATATTTTACAGCAATAAAGACTCCACCAGCTTTTTTTTACTGCAGTTGTTAAGTGATCTATACGATCTGTATATTTCGTGACTGCTAGTACCTAGTTCAGCGTTATCAGTAGAATCGTTTAACAACGTTTCAACCAAAATATCATTACTCCTCGGAGTGAAGACGCGAATGAGGATGACACTGCTGAAGGTTAATTCACGGAAGTCAGATACTAACGGAAAAAGAAGATAATTGTTGGAGTAAATGAAAGCAACAGCAGTTAAAAAGGCCTTGGTTCACATCGTATGTTACCCTCTGCATACTACATAGAACAAACTGTGATATGATAATATTAGTTGTTCCATAATGTTTTTATTTTCAGTTGTCTGACACGTATTTCGGTCTTCACAGACCATTACCAAAGTTAATATTAAACTGCGATATAATAAGGTCTCAATATTAATGACATTATTTATGAAAAGGTGATCCCCAAACATGACAATCCGACGTATAGTAGCTTTAAAGTAGGAGTTCTTTAAAGCTACTATACGTCGGATTGTCATGTTTGGGAATCACCTTTTCATAAATAATGTCATTAATATTGAGTCTTTACCTTATTATATCCTACCTCTTTTCCTACAAGGAGGCATTAGAGAATGCAAACTCATGGGAAACGGAAATAACAGTTGCAACGTTTAAATTTTTCGTAAAAACCAAATTGAAACAAAATCAAACCTAACCGAATTAGTTAGTTAAGTAAATAGAGTACGCAATTTTAAACTGCTACACTGCAACATATAATGTATAAGAACCAGTATAATTGAAATCAAAAATGTTATCGATGATATTAGAGGCCTTGAAGGCGTTGGCAATTTGATGATCAGCTGCAGTTATAGAACATTCACGATAATTTCAGATTAAACTGCCTCTGCGGTCGCCATAAAAATCAGCATGGAGATGTGGCTATTTATTACAATGTGAATATCGGTTCAACCATTCTCTTTATTAATATTAATAAGTTAACCGTACTAAAACATTTTGAATGTAAAAATTTCTAGTTCATTAATTAACACTCTGCAACATTTGGTTTTAGGATATTTTCAAATAATATCGACTAAATTTTAGACATACTAAAAGACAAAATTGGCAATATTTTATAGCTGGTAATTTCAAAATAGAAAAAATAACAAAATCAAGCCATTATGATATTCGAGCATCAAACAATAACTTCTAAATTGTTAAAATATCGGATAACGAAACAGGAAATACCCTAAGGTCGAATTCTCTGCATATTTCCTTGGGGATTCCGCAGGGCAAACTCTTGGGCCACTACTCTTCATTATATTTATGAATGACAACACCAATATTCTACATCGTTATAGAAATCACACTAAATGGCAGCAAATAATGGACGCACTAAATAAATGGTTCAATAAAACAAAATGCAGAAATAGTGTTACAATACCTCAAACAATGAATCTAGATAGCAGCAGTTATTCATTCTCAGCAACCACTAAATTTTTAAGTATAACTTTAAACGATACGTTAGGTTATACGAAACATCTAAGGAATATTCAAACAGAGCTTCCTATGGCTTCTGCGTGTTCTAAAGCTGTATTAGGTGAAAAATAAGGTTACCACATTCCTGTCGCATATAATGTAAATTTGGAACTTCATAATGCAAATCAACCAAAATGGGGAAAACGTATCTTCACAACCTAAAAAATTCAAACGTGGTAATTTTTTTGGAGACAGGATAAGCCCATTATGTTTTTGCCTAAAACTAAACCTATTGTCAGCTCTATAAAGCTGATATTGAGAACCAAGTATGTTATGAAACAACCTACTTTATATGGATGACATTAGACGCTCAAATGAATCGCAATTGAACCAACTTTTTAAAATCACAGAAAACTTCTTCCGCGATATTGAGATATGGTTTGGCCTGAATAAATGTAAAAACCTTAATGTCAACGAGGGAAAAATATTACGAAATGATTTTGAAACGAAGGATAGAACCACTATCGACTCAATGGAAAACACCGATGTCTACAAATACCTTGGCCTTTATTCAACATAAAACAATTAAATAAAATTGTATGTAGAACATATCAAACCGACAATTTGAAATACAAATTAAATGGGAAAAACACGTGTAAAGCTATTAACACATACGTGGTACTCGCCTTGACTTGTACCTTTGGAACTGTTAAGTGAATAAAAGCTGATTGAGAAAATATAAAGACCAAAACATAAACAACTTTGATTAAATTTCGTGCACACTATCCAAAGATGCCTTATTGACGTTAAGAAATTAAATCAAGAGGTTAAATTAAAAGCAGATTAGGTATGGGTATGCTACTTTATCATCAAACAAACGCCACTCCATGAAGCTATCCGTCTATCAGATAAAAATTATACGCTACTAGGCCTACTACACACGAACGAACTACACGCCCCAAAATCCATGTTAATTAATGCCAATCAACACCTAAACAAATCTGATATAACCTGTCATATTAACTCTGATGGAATCAATTCTTACTTTGGTAAAATTGCGGAAACGTTTTTAGTTAATTTATTGAAATATTGTCGAGCAAATACATAAAACTTATGTTATAAAATACTATTTTTGCAAGTATATATTTTTCTTTTAACGAAATTAGAAATATTATACTCTAAAGAACACGACAGGTAGGGATATGCATGGGATTAATGTGGATCTTATCAAGAGTGTGACAGATATAATTATTTCTGCACTCAGAAAGTTAATTAATGTTTGCATTAAATCGCCCACCTTTCGTAGCATCCTGTAAAATACCTACGAAATTATAATTAGATCTCGGAAAAGAATTTGACTGCATTTCACATGATGTTATTTTGCGAAAACTTCACAACTACAACTTTATGCTTACCAGCTTCAGACTTATTAACTCGTTTCTTATTGATCGATGCTAAATGGTACGGATTGGATATTAGAACTCATCGCACATACTGCAATGGACCAGGATTTGCAGGCAAACGAAATTAGGCCCGAATGTCTGGAATTGTTAAGATCATATGAATCGCCTTTTTTGAACACGTCCTACGTCATAAAATATCGCTTCAAGAAACGACACAAAAACATTCAGTCTGATAAAGTAATCCAAATGCGATAGAAAAAATGAAATGAAAGTATTCTTTTAGAAATATTTCAAAGGTGTTACAATTAAATTATTTGCATAAGTTTCATTTACGCTTAGGAATATTTTTCAATTGTTTATCAATAAAAAATATTTCAAATATCAGAAATTTCAACTGTTACTTTTTAACTGTTTTTTTAGAAAGTTTTAAAATGTTTATAATTTTCTAATGACTAATTATTCAACTATTTTTTAATGATCTTGATTAGAAGAATTAAAAACACTTGGTTTGTTTCACAGAATAATTCTGTGAAACAAACCAAGTGTTTTTAATTTCTAATCAAGAGTTTTCAAATATGTTTCACCACGGGTTAAGTGAGCAATTAATTAAATATGTTTTTTAATGGTTTTCAAATATTTGTTTCATTTATTTTGATTGTTTGAATTGCTTTTATTTTATGTTTTTAAAGGTTATTTGAAAATTGTAAAATTTTATTTTTTTTTTGTTGTAAAATTTCAAATGATTTTAATTAAATACATCAAATGTACAAAAAAGAAGTATTAAATGTTATCAACAAAAGATATGAAAAATAATTGATTATTAAACTATAAGAAACTTTTCGTAATTTAAGTTACTTCTACTTTGACAATGGCAATTTATAGTCGAAACTATAGTCACTATAAAAATGATAAAATATAGTGGTAAAACAAAGTCATCATATTTCAATTCCAAATTAATGAAAACAATTGAAATTCCACTTTTTTGTATAAATGTTTGATGAATGTAATCAATTAATGAATGATGAATGAATGGAATTTCGGGTTGGGGTGGTGAAATAATAGAGGGAAAATGTTACCAGCAAATTCGCTAATCAGACACATCAATTTATAGTATTTTTGAAATTATATTTGAAATGAATGGACTATTAATTTTATTTAATTTTGAAAAAATGTTGAAGATTCCAAATTTGATATTTTCATAGTGTTCAAATCAATCTGATGCGCAAAACCTTACACTCGAAAAAATCTGAAATTCCGACCAATGTATCAAACAATATGAGAAACAGTGAAAAACAGTTGAAGATCGTTTTTTTGCACAATAGATATATATATTTGGTATTGGTGAGATTATTCATTTAATATAATTCGTTAATTTATGGTAACATCTTTTTTCAAGAAGAAGACTATTAGATAAAATAATAAAACTGTGAGACTATAAACAGTTATAAAAAAAACAAAAAGAATAAATAGTTCAATATTTGATGTTGGGGATATTAATAGAAGAATTTTCAATATTTGACAATTATTTCTAAAGTTATTTACATCATATATCGTGATTACGATACTTTTGCAGTGTTTTCAATTTCTAAACTTATAAAATTTCCAACTACTATTCAAAATCTATTAAGCGTTCATAAACCTTTATGAATCACCTCAGGTAAAACTGCAATTTGTTTGCGATAATATCACGAAACTCTTATCTCGAACGCTTTAAAATCAATTAGCCTCTAATACAACAATTGAGCGGAAGTCGGCGAAGAGAACCAATTTGAAGATAAGAACTGGTGCCGTTATCGGGCGCCGGCTTTTAACACTACAACCGTTTAAAATCTATTTTCTTATCGTTACCACCACCGCGGATTTTGCTGCTACAAGACCACTTCCCGTGTCGTTGCATACCTTCGGGGCTACCTTCGCTCCTTTCAATAGGTCACTAAACATGTTTTATAATCTCTGGGAATGTTTTGAATGGCCACGGCCATAAAAACACCTGCACAGGAGATTTCTTCTGGCCGGCCAGGTCGGGACGGACGATGGGCTTTGTCCGGCGCGACGGGGGGTGGCGCCTTACCCCTCTGAAAATAATAACACGGCACACAGGTGTATGGCCTTTCTGTCTACCAGATTTTTGGACGTGTTACTTTCCACGGTTAATTACTCGAAAGAATTTTGATCAACAAATGTGTCCAAAATTTTTATCCATGTTCGAATACATGAAGAGTACAATTAATATTAAAAGTTTAAAATACACAATGTGTCCAAAATGTGCATTTAGACTTTAAATAAACACAGGGAAGTAAAAGATATTTTAAACTTTTAATATTAGACGTTGTTGACTGATTAATAATTCAAATCGTTCCTTTTAGGGTAAGGGAAAAAATTGGTAAGTGAGGCGCCACGGCTGTAAATAATAAAACAATGGCTCATTATGCATTCATCCGACTGAACCAGTTCTTCTAGTAACGGACGCATAAAACTGAAATAATGCATGGAAATAGTGGGCAATCACGATGCCACACATTAACACGGTGCATTACGATTATCACGCCGGAATTAACATATCGAACGTACCGTTTGTGTGGAGTAGAAAGCTACCAAATGCGGGTGTTTTTACGGAAACGAGGGAAAACCGTATGGAAATGGGCGAGTAGATAGCAGCCAGGTATCAGCGGCCGTTTCCTGGTGAGGTTCAACGCTCCGCAGGAGTTCCCACACACACACACACACATGGCAAAATGCGTGCATGTGTGAATATGTACCTGCTGGGTTCGTGAGAACCGTGCCCTGAATGTGCCTCTTTGGACTCTTGCCACCGAAGCAATTGCTTTTGTTGGTACCACACGAATCTACTGTTTCACATGCTTCGTAATCATATATTGTGTTACTGGTGCGTGTGGCAAAATTGATATCTGTGCCGTATAATTGATGATACGTGACAATATAGTAAACGTTTTGAATGAGCTTGTTATGATCATTAAATATTGACAGACAAAAATTTACTATAAAATGGTGATTTGGCCATTATACTACTTTCCCTATATTTTTCTCAGAAACTATGAGGTTTACGTAAAAATGTTATAATCAATTTTGAATTCTTTACAAATAGTTGTTATATAAAAATATATTGTAATTATCCAGCAGGAAACAAAATGACGTCACTTGGAACTTGGTGCAGAAATCTAAAATTGCAATTGAAGGTTTGAAAATTTCTAAAAAATTAATTTTCTGCAGGATGAACTTAAAAATTGCAAAATTCAATAAGAGTAGTTTATATTTTGATATCCCCAAAAATATATTGTAATAATCCTGCAGAAAACAAAATGGCGACACTTGGAACTTGATAGCAAAATCTAAAATTGCAACTGAAGGTTTGAAAAATTCTGGAACATTAATTTTCAGCAGGATGAATTTAAAAATTGCAAAATTCATTAAGAGTAGTTTATATTTTGATATAATCAAAAATATATTGTAATGATCCAGCAGGAAACAAAATGGCGCCACTTAGAACTTGACAACAAAATCAAAAATTGCAATTGGAGATGTGAAAAATTCTGGAAAATTAATTTTTAGCAGGATGAACTTGAAAATTACAAAATTCATTAAGAGTAGTTTATATTTTGACATCCCCAAAATTATATTGTAATAATCCAGCAGGAAACAAAATGGCGGCACTTGGAATTTGGCAGAAAAATCTAAAACTGCAATTGAAGGTTTGAAAAATTCTGGAAAATTAATTTTCAGCAGGATGAATTTTAAAATTGGAAACGTCATTAAGAGTAGTTTATATTTTGATGTCCTCAAAACAATATTGTAATAATCCAGCAGGAAACAAAATTGCGACACTTGGAATTTGGCAGAAAAATCTAAAACTGCAATTGAAGGTTTGAAAAATTCTGGAAAATTAATTTTCAGCAGGATGAATTTTAAAATTGGAAACGTCATTAAGAGTAGTTTATATTTTGATGTCCTCAAAACAATATTGTAATAATCCAGCAGGAAACAAAATCTAAAATTGCAATTAAGGATTTAAAAAATTCTGGAAAATTAATTTTCAGCAGGATGAACTTAAAAATTTCAAAATTTATTAAGAGTAGTTTAGGTTTTGATATCCTTAAAAATATATTGTAATAATCCAGCAGAAAACAAAATGGCGGCTTTTAGAACTTGACAGCAAAATCTAAAATTGCAATTGAAGGTTTGAAAAATTCTGGAAAATTAATTTTCAGCAGGATGAACCTAAAAATTGCAAAATTTATTAAGAGCAGTTTATATTTTGATATCCTTAAAAATATATTGTAATAATCCAGCAGGAAACAAAATGGCTCCATTTAGAACTTGAGAGTAAATTCTAAAATTGCAATTGAAGATTTGAAAAATTCTGGAAAATTAATTTTCAGCAGGATGAACTTAAAATTTGCAAAATTCATTAAGAGTAGTTTATATTTTGATATCCTCAAAAGTATATTGTAATATTTCAGCAGGAAACAAAATTGCGGCACTTGTAAATTGACAACAAAATCAAAAATTGCAATTGAAGGTTTGAAAAATTCTGGGAAATTCATTTTCAACAGGATAAACTTAAAAATAGCAAAATTCATTAAGAGTAGCTTATATTTTCATATCATCAGAAATATATTGTAATAATCCAGCAGGAAACAAAATAACGACACTTGGAATTTGGCAGAAAAATGTAAACTTGCAATTGAAGGTTTAAAAATTTTGGAAAATTAATTTTCAGCAGGATGAACTTAAAAATTGCAAAATTCATTAAGCGTGGTTTATATTTTGATATCCTCAAAATTATTTTGTAATAATCCAGCAGAAAACAAAATGGCAGCACTTGGAACTTGACAACAAAATCTAAAATTGCAGTTGAAAGTTTGAAAACTTCTGGAAAATTAATTTTCAGTTGGATAAACTAAAAAATTACAAAATTCATCAAAGAGTGGTTTATATTTTGCTCTCCTTAAAAATATTTTGTAATAATCCAGCAGGAAACAAGATGGCGGCACTTGAAATTTGATAGCAAAATCAGAGATTGCAATTGAAGGTTTGAAAAATTCTAGAAAATTTATTTTCAACTTAAAAATTGCAAAATTTATTAAGAGTTGTTCATATTTTAATATCCTCAAAAATATAGTGTAATAATCCAGCAGGATACAAAATAGCGGCACTTGGAATTTGGCAGAAAAAATTCAAATTGCAATTGAAGGTTTGAAAATTTCTGGAAAATTAATTTTCAGCAGGATGAACTTAAAAATTGCAAAATTCATTAAGAATAGTTTATATTTTAATATCCTCAAAAATATAGTGTAATAATCCAGTAGGAGACAAAATGGCGGCACTTGGAATTTGACAGAAAAATCTAAAATTGCAATTGAAGGTTTGAAAAATTCTAGAAAATAAATTTTCAGAAGGATGAACTTCAAAATTGCAAAATTCTTAAAGAGTAGTTTATATTTTCATATCCTCAAAGATATATTGTAATAATCCAGCAGGGAACAAAATAACGACACTTGGAATTTGGCAAAAAATGTAAAATTGCAATTGAAGGTTTAAAAATTTTGTAAAATTCATTTTCCGCAGGATGAACTTAAAAATTGCAAAATTCATTAAGAGTAGTTTATATTTTGATATCCTCAAAAATATAGTGTAGTAATCCAGCAGGAGACAAAATGGCGGCACATGGAACTTGACAGCAAAATCTAAAATTGCAATTGTAGGTTTGAAAAATTCTAGAAAATAAATTTTCAGAAGGATGAACTTAAAAATTGCAAACTTCATTAAGAGTAGTTTATGTTTTGATGTCCTCAAAACAATATTGTAATAATGCAGCAGGAAACAAAATTACGGCATTTTGAATTTAATAGCAAAATGTAAAATTTCATTTGAAGGTTTGAAAACCTCCGGAAAATTAATTTTCTGCAGGATGAACTTAAAAATTGCAAAATTCATTAAGAGTAGTTTATATTTTGATATAATCAAAAATATATTGTAATAATCCAGCAGGAAACAAATTGGCGGCACTTGGAACTTGTCAGCAAAATCTAAAATTGCAATTGGAGATTTGAAAAATTCTGGAAAATTAATTTTCAGCAGGATAAACTTAAAAATTGCAAAATTCATTACAAGTAGTTTATATTTTGATATCCTTAAAAATATATAGTAATATTCCAGCAGGAAATAAAATGGCGGCACTTAGAACTTGACAGCAAAATCTAAAATTACAATTATAGGTTTGAAAAATTCTGGAAAATTAATTTTCAGCAGGATGAACTTAAAAATTCCAAAATTCATTAAGAGTAGTTTATATTTTGATATAAGTAAGAATATATTGTAATAATACAGTAGGAAACAAAATGACGGCACTTGGAACTTGACAGCAAAATCTAAAATTGCAATTGGAGATTTGAAAAATTCTGGAAAATTAATTTTCAGCAGGATGAACTTAAAAATTACAAAATTCATAAAAGAGTAGTTTATATTTTAATATCCTCAAAAAAATATTGTAATGATCCATCAGAAAACAAAATGGCGGCACTTAGAACTTGACAGCAAAATCTAAAATTGTAATTGAAGGTTTGAAACATTCTGGAAAATTAATTTTCAGCAGGATGAACTTCAAAATTGCAAAATTCATTAAGATTGGTTTATAGTTTGATATCCTCAAAAACATATTGTAATAATCCAGCAGGAAACAAAATGGCGGTACTTAGAACTTGACAGCAAAATCTAAAATTGCAATTGAAGGTTTGAAAAATTCTGAAAAATTAATTTTCAGCAGGATGAACTTAAAAATTGCAAAATTTATTAAAAGTAGTTTATATTTTGATATCTTCAAAAATATATTGTAATAATCCAGCAGGAAACAAAATGGCGACACTTAGAACTTAACAGCAAAATCTAAAATTGCAATTGCAGATTTGAAAAATTCTGGGAAATTTATTTTCAACAGGATGAACTTAAAAATTGTAAAATTGATTAAGAGTAGTTTAAGTTTTGATATCCTCAAAAATATATTGGAATAGTTCAGCAGAAAACAAAATGGCGGCACTTGGAACTTGACAACAAAATCAAAATTTGCAAATGAAGGTTTGAAAAATTCTAGGTAATTCATTTTCAGCAGGATGAACTTAAAAATTGCAAAACTCATTAAAGGAAGTTTATGTTGTGATATCCTCAAAAATATTTTGTAATAATCCAGCAGAAAACAAAATAGCGGCTTTTAGAACTTGACAGCAAAATTTAAAATTGCAATTGAAGGTTTGAAAAATACTGGAAAATTAATTTTCAGCAGGATGAACCTAAAAATTGCAAAATAATCCAGCAGGAAACAAAATGGCTCCACTTAGAACTTGACAGTAAATTCTAAAATTGCAATTGAAGATTTGAAAAATTCTGGAAAAATAATTTTCAGCAGGATTAACTTAAAAATTGCAAAATTCATTAAGAGTAGTTTATATTTTGATATCCTCAAAAACATATTGTAATAATCCAGCAGGAAACAAAATGGCGGCACTTGGAACTTGACAACAAAATCAAAAATTGCAAATGAAGGTTTGAAAAATTCTAGGAAATTCATTTTCAGCAGGATGAACTTAAAAAATGCAAAACTCATTAAAGGAAGTTTATGTTGTGATATCCTCAAAAATATTTTGTAATAATCCAGCAGAAAACAAAATGGCGGCTTTTAGAACTTGACAGCAAAATTTAAAATTGCAATTGAAGGTTTGAAAAATTCTGGAAAATTAATTTTCAGCAGGATGAACTTAAAAATTACAAAATTTATCAAGAGTAGTTTATATTTTGATATACTCAAAAATATATTGTAATAGTTCAGCAGGAAACAAAGTGGCGGCACTTGGAACTTGACAGCAAAATCTAAAATTGCAATTGAAAGTTTGAAAAATTCTGGAAAATTAATTTTCAGCAGGATGATCTTAAAAATTGCAAAATTTATTAAAAGTAGCTTATATTTTTATATCATCAGAAATATATTGTAATAATCCAGCAGGAAATAAAATGGCAGCTTTTAGAACTTGACAGTAAAATCTAAAATTGCAATTGAATGTTTGAAAAATTTTGGAAAAGTAATTTTCTGCAGGATGAACTTAAAAATTGCAAAATTCATTAAGAATGGTTTATATTTTGATATCCTCAAAAATATAGTGTAATAATCCAACAGGAAACAAAATGGCGGCACTTGGAATTTGACAGAAAAATCTAAAATTGCAATTGAAGGTTTGAAAAATTCTAGAAAATAAATTTTCAGAAGGATGAACTTCAAAATTGCAAAATTCTTAAAGAGTAGTTTATATTTTCATATCCTCAAAGATATATTGTAATAATCCAGCAGGGAACAAAATAACGACACTTGGAATTTGGCAGAAAATGTAAAATTGCAATTGAAGGTTTAAAAATTTTGTAAAATTCATTTTCCGCAGGATGAACTTAAAAATTGCAAAATTCTATAAGAGTAGTTTATATTTTGATATCCTCAAAAATATAGTGTAGTAATCCAGCAGGAGACAAAATGGCGGCACATGGAAGTTGACAGCAAAATCTAAAATTGCAATTGTAGGTTTGAAAAATTCTAGAAAATAAATTTTCAGAAGGATGAACTTAAAAATTGCAAACTTCATTAAGAGTAGTTTATGTTTTGATGTCCTCAAAACAATATTGTAATAATGCAGCAGGAAACAAAATTACGGCATTTTGAATTTAATAGCAAAATGTAAAATTTCATTTGAAGGTTTGAAAACCTCCGGAAAATTAATTTTCTGCAGGATGAACTTAAAAATTGCAAAATTCATTAAGAGTAGTTTATATTTTGATATAATCAAAAATATATTGCAATAATCCAGCAGGAAACAAATTGGCGGCACTTGGAACTTGTCAGCAAAATCTAAAATTGCAATTGGAGATTTGAAAAATTCTGGAAAATTAATTTTCAGCAGGATAAACTTAAAAATTGCAAAATTCATTACAAGTAGTTTATATTTTGATATCCTTAAAAATATATAGTCATATTCCAGCAGGAAATAAAATGGCGGCACATAGAACTTGACAGCAAAATCTAAAATTACAATTATAGGTTTGAAAAATTCTGGAAAATTAATTTTCAGCAGGATGAACTTAAAAATTCCAAAATTCATTAAGAGTAGTTTATATTTTGATATAATTAAGAATATATTGTAATAATACAGTAGGAAACAAAATGACGGCACTTGGAACTTGACAGCAAAATCTAAAATTGCAATTGGAGATTTGAAAAATTCTGGAAAATTAATTTTCAGCAGGATGAACTTAAAAATTGCAAAATTTATTAAAAGTAGTTTATATTTTGATATCCTCAAAAATATATTGTAATAATCCAGCAGGAAACAAAATGGCGACACTTGAAATTTGGCAGAAAAATCTAAAATTGCAATTGAAGATTTGAAAATTTTTGGAAAATTAACTTTCAGCAGGATGAACTTCAAAATTGCAAAATTCATTACGAGTAGTTTATATTTTGATATCCCCAAAAATATATTGTAATAATCCTGCAGAAAACAAAATGGCGGCACTTAGAACTTGATAGCAAAATCTAAAATTGCAATTGAAGGTTTGAAAAATTCTGGAACATAAATTTTCAGCAGGATGAATTTAAAAATTGCAAAATTCATTAAGAGTAGTTTATATTTTGATATAATCAAAAATATATTGTAATGATCCAGCAGGAAACAAAATGGCGGCACTTGGAACTTGACAGCAAAATCAAAAATTGCAATTGGAGATTTGAAAAATTCTGGAAAATTAATTTTCAGCAGGATGAACTTCAAAATTGCAAAATTCTTTAAGAATGGTTTATATTTTGATATCTTCAAAAATATAGTGTAATAATCCAGCAAGAAACAAAATGGCGGCACTTGGAACTTGACAGCAAAATCTAAAATTGCAATTAAGGATTTAAAAAATTCTGGAAAATTAATTTTCAGCAGGATGAACTTAAAGATTGCAAAATTAATTACGAGTAGTTTATATTTTGATAACCTCAAAAATATATTGTAATAATCCAGCAGGGAACAATATGCCGGCACTTAGAACTTGACAGCAAAATTTAAAATTGCAATTGAAGGTTTAAAAAACTCTGGAAAATGAATTTTCAGCAGTATAAACCTAAACATTGCAAAATTCTTAAAGAGTAGTTTATATTTTGATATACTCAAAAACATATTGTAATAGTTCAGCAGGAAACAAAATGGCGGCACTTGGAACTTGACAGCAAAATCTAAAATTGCAATTGAAAGTTTGAAATATTCTGGAAAATTAATTTTCAGCAGGATGAACTTAAAAATTGCAAAATTCATTAAGAGTTGTTTATAGTTTGATATCCTCAAAAATATATTGTAATAATCTAGCAGGAAATAAAATGGCGGCACTTGGAACTTGACAGCAAAATCTAAAATTGCAATTATAGGTTTGAAAAATTCTGGAATATTAATTTTCAGCAGGTTGAACTTAAAAATTGCAAAATTCATTAAGAGTAGTTTATATTTTGATATCCTCAAAAATATATTGTAATAATCCAGTAGGAAACAAAATGGCGACAGTTATAACTTGACAGAAAAATCGAAAATTGCAATTGGAGATTTGAAAAATTCTGGAAAATTAATTTTGAGCAGGATGAACTTAAAAATTGCAAAATTTATCAAGAGTAGTTTATATTTTGATATACTCAAAAATATTTTGTAATAGTTCAGCAGGAAACAAAATGGCGGCACTTGGAACTTGACAGCAAAATCTAAAATTGCAATTGAAGGTTTGAAAAATTCTGGAAAATCAATTTTCAGCAGGATGAACTTAAAAATTGCAAAATTCATTAAGAGTAGTTTATATTTTGATATAATCAAAAATATATTGTAATAATCCAGCAGGAACAATATGGCGGCACTTGGAACTTGACAACAAAATCAAAAATTGTAAATGAAGGTTTGAAAAATTCTGGAATAATAATTTTCAGCAGGATGAATTTAAAATTTACAAAATTCATGAAAAATAGCTTATATTTTGATATTCTTAAAAATTTATTGTAATAAATCAGCAGGAAACAAAATTGCGACACTTGGAATTTGGCAGAAAAATCTAAAATTGCAATTGAAGGTTTGAAAAATTCTGGAAAATTAATTTTCAGCAGGATGAACTTAAAAATTACAAAATTCATTAAGAGGAGCTTATATTTTGATATCTTCAAAAATATAGTGTAATAATCCAGCAAGAAACAAAATGGCGGCACTTGGAACTTGACAGCAAAATCTAAAATTGCAATTAAGGATTTAAAAAATTCTGGAAAATTAATTTTCAGCAGCATGAACTTAAAAATAGAAAAATTCAGTAAGAGTAGTTTATATGTTGATATCCCCAAAAATATATTGTAATAATCCAGCAGAAAACAAAGTGGCTGCACTTGGAATTTGGCAGTAAAATCTAAAATTGCAATTGAAGGTTTGAAAAATTCTAGAAAATATATTTTCAGCAGTATGAACTTAAAAATTGCAAAATTCATTACGAGTAGTTTATATTTTGATATCCTCAAAATACATTGTAATAATCCAGCAGGAAACAAAATGGCGGCACTTTGAATTTGGCAGCAAAATCAAAAATTTCAAATGAAGGTTTAAAAATTCTGGAAAATTAATTTCTAGCAGGATGAACTTAAAAATTGAAAAATTCATTAAGAGTGGTTTATATTTTGATATCCTCAAAAATATATTGTAATAATCCAGCAGGAAACAAAATGGCGGCACTTGGAACTTGACAGCAAAATCTAAAATTGGAATTGGAGATTTAAAAAATTCTGGAAAATTAATTTTCAGCAGGATGAACTTAAAAATTGCAAAATTCATTACGAGTAGTTTATATTTTGATATCCTCAAAAATATATTGTAATATTCTAGCAGGAAACTAATTGGCGGCACTTGGAACTTGACAACAAAATCAAAAATTGTAAATGAAGGTTTGAAAAATTCTGGAATAATAATTTTCAGCAGGATGAATTTGAAAATTACAAAATTCATGAAAAATAGCTTATATTTTGATATTCTTAAAAATTTATTGTAATAAATCAGCAGGAAACAAAATTGCGACACTTGGAATTTGGCAGAAAAATCTAAAATTGCAATTGAAGGTTTGAAAAATTCTGGAAAATTAATTTTCAGCAGGATGAACTTAAAAATTACAAAATTCATTAAGAGGAGCTTATATTTTAATATCCTTAAAAAATATTGTAATAATCCAACAGGAAACAAAATGGCGACAATTGAAATTTGGCAGAAAAATCTAAAATTGCAATTGAAGCTTTGAAATATTCTGGAAAATTAATTTTCAGCAGGATGAACTTAAAAATTGCAAAATTCATTAAGAGTAGTTTATATTTTGATACCGTTAAAAATATATTGTAATAATCCAGTAGGAAACAAAATGGGAGTCACTTGGAATTGACAGGAAAATTTAAAATAGCAATTGAAGGTTTGAAAAATTCTGGAAAATTAATTTTCAGCAGGATGAACTAAAAAATTGAAAAATTCATTAAAGTGTAGATTATATTTTGATATCCTCAAAAATATAATGTAATAATCCAGCAGGAAACAAAATAGCGGCACTTGGAATTTGGCAGAAAAATTTCAAATTGCAATTGAAGGTTTGAAAATTTCTGGAAAATTAATATTCAGCAGGATGAACTTAAAAATTGCAAAATTCATTAAGAGTAGTTTATATTTTGATATCGTTAAAAATATATTGTAATAATCCAGTAGGAAACAAAATGGGAGTCACTTGGAATTGGCAGGAAAATCTAAAATAGCAATTGAAGGTTTGAAAAGTTCTGGAAAATTAATTTTTAGCAGGATGAACTTCAAAATTGCAAAATTCATTAAGAGTAGTTTATATTTTGATATCCTTAAAAATATAGGGTAATAATCCAGCAGGAATCAAAATAACGACACTTGGAATTTGACAGAAAAATCTAAAATTGCAATTGAAGGTTTGAAACATTCTGGAAAATTAATTTTCAGCAGGATGAACTTAAAAATTTCAAAATTCATTAAGAGTAGTTTATATTTTGATATCCTCAAAAATATAGAGTAATAATCCAGCAGGAGACAAAATGGCGGCACTTGGAACTTGACAGCAAAATCTAAAATTGCAATTGTAGGTTTGAAAAATTCTAGAAAATAAATTTTCAGAAGGATTAACTTAAAAATTGCAAACTTCATTAAGAGTAGTTTATATTTTGATATCGTCAAAAATATATTGTAATAATCCAGCAGGAAACAAAGTGGGCGTCACTTGGAATTGGCAGGAAAATCTAAAATAGCAATTGAAGGTTTGAAAAGTTCTGGAAAATTAATTTTTAGCAGGATGAACTTCAAAATTGCAAAATTCATTAAGATTAGTTTATATTTTGATATCCTCAAAAATATATTGTAATAATCCAGCAGAAAACAAATCGGCGGCACTTGGAATTTGGCAGTAAAATCTAAAATTGCAATGAAGGTTTGAAAAATTTTGGAAAATCAATTTTCAGCAGGATGAACTTAAAAATTGCAAAATTTATTAAGAGTAGTTTATATTTTGATATCATCAAAAATACAGTGTAATAATCCAGCAGGATACAAAATAGCGGCACTTGGAATTTGGCAGGAAAATTTAAAATTGCAATTGAAGGTTAGAAAACTACTTGAACATTAATTTTCATTCATTTACAAAAATGTGATTAATTACATTTCTTTTTTATTCATAGCTTGATGCAATCATTTAAACTGGTAGGATTTAACAGCTGAATAAATTTAAATCGTTTGATTGGATGAGAACCTTCAGTTTTACACTGAAATATTCATACTATACAGAACCAGATCGAGCGGTTTCTATTAATGCTAATGAATCAAATAATTAATTTCCACAAATAAAATTACCAATAATTACTAGAGCCGCTCCTAATTACGGATTTACATATCCTGTGACGATGAGCGACCGTGTGATTCGCATGCAAATGCCGACGGTTATTGCTCGGCTATTCCCTCTTCTTTCTAATTCGATATCCTGTTATTACAATTTCGCCACACACTTGTGTAATTTTTTCCTTGGTATCCAGCAGCTAGTGCAATCGAATAAATAATGCATGAGGTTGCGTTTCGAAACGTTTTCCTCGTAATTCCCTGCGGTGGTTCGTTTTATTGTTTATTTTTCCCTCACTCGCCACATCGTTTGGTGGTGTTGCTGGTGGAAAGCGTCGAAACCCATTGGCCATCAATATTCGATTAGGTCGGCGTATTTTTTTTCACGGTTTTATCGGTTTTCTAGTGCGCACCACCCTTTAGGGACCGCGCGAGCTATTGAAATTCCACGCATGAGGCCATTTGGTAGTTGCTCCCGTTGGTCGATCATGGGATATTCATGAAGCGCAGATGTCGGCTTTTACGGAATTGGATAATGGTTTTATGTACTGGTCTAGTTTGTAGAAGGGAAAATTCTTTTGTATGTTAATAAATATTAAATATTTAATTGTTTGATTGTGGAGGCGTTTATTTTCTGATTACCCGTTTGCACCGTGCGGAGCGTTGGCGAATAGAATGTGTGCTAACATGTTCAGTTGACTGATTGTGCTGATTATTATAAACACTCATTATAATGTTCAAGAAAATAAAGAACGTCGCTAGTTGTGGTTAGATTTCTCATCGCAAGAAATGCTTGAAGGATGTGTTAATAGGGATGAGTTTGTTTCTGATCATCTTCAGATTTCCATCGTTTGCAGAGTATTAATTACTTTGATTAACTTATCATTGCGGCACACTCGCGATTCGTATTTTTCTCATCGCGTCGGATGAAGTCATGTGTTGTCGGCTGAAATATATTCATTCGCGATTTGATATCCGTTTCCCTTGCGCACACGTGGCCGACGTCGTTTTGCGCTACAATTA
Source organism: Ontholestes murinus (assembly GCA_963969525.1). NCBI lineage: Eukaryota > Metazoa > Arthropoda > Insecta > Coleoptera > Staphylinidae > Ontholestes > Ontholestes murinus. The sequence goes on along the minus strand of OZ018398.1, from coordinate 45,893,476 downwards.
ACATGCGTCTTACATAATTCATTGGGCCCGTTTGGTTGCACGCGTGCGATCCTCCGTTACAGATCATAATATCAGGTCGTTATCTACATAATCGAATGCTTATAACGTTACAGGTATTAATTTTTCCTGGCCGGAAATCGTCGGATCGCCAGGACGTGGGCTGCGACTGGAACGCAAACGATCATCATCATCACAGAAAATTCTAGAATATTTTAGAAACAATTCTAAACATCAATAAAACACCTTTCAGATGATATTATCGTCCAATTTCTTTTAAAGTCCTTTAAGTTTTGATGATCTAGGGTAATTTTACAGTCCGCTAAATGGTTGATGCAACAAATTACGCTGCAGGTAATGGGACTCCTCAGTTTGGCCTCCTCTGATTATATTGACCTACTCTCATGTACCTGCTACTCATACCCATCATTGTATTAACTTTTTCTTATCTGTTCCTGTCTTTCTACCTCTTTCACTTTCTCCTGATTCAATGAATCTTTGCTCATTTCATTCCAAGCAAATTTCTCGCATTAGTAAACGTCATATTCCTAGGGTTTCGTGAATCTTTCCTTCATTCTGGTACATCTGATTGATTCAATAAGGTTCATGCGAAATTCGGCAATGGCCAATGCGCAATCTTGCAAGCACAACTTCATCCCGACGGTTTTCCAGGCTGGATGTTGTCCAAGGCTTAACTGCATCCTTGACACCACGAAGCTTATTTGTTACGAAAGAAAACCACCCCAATTGCCAAACTATTGTTAATTAACTTCATCAAAGACTGCTTTAAATGGTTAAATGTAAATGTATTAATAAATGCGAGCATCATTAGCTGCTTCGTCTGCCTGTTCATTACCTACAATGCCCACGTGGCTTGGTACCCAAAAGAAGCTCACAATATTATCTTGCATCTTGTGTGACGTCAGTAATTCATGAATATCAGATACAAGTAGGTTACTCGACATGTAACGATCCAAAGACTTCAATGAGCTTAAAAAAAATCTGTAAATATGTCAATTCTTTCATGCCTGAATGCCAGAATTTCCGCACGTCATGTCGAATTTTCCATTTGTAGAATTTGATGGAATAACTTCCAATTAGCGCCTGACAGTTTCCATCGCCTTGGTCTTATATGTTCGTGTGACTCTTGGAAAATATTGGACAAAATTGGAAAATGATCACTACCTACGAGTTCCGGAGTGACTTTCCAAGTAAGACTGGGTGTAGGACCAGGAGAGGCGAAGGAAAGATCTATGCACGACAAAGTCCATTTGTCGTTTCTAAAGAGTAGTTGTTCCAGCACTCTACTACAGAGCGGGTTGTGGGCATTAAAATCATCCATTACCAAGAATTGCCGTGGCAACTGCTCTAAGAGATGTTCTATGTCTGTTAGTGATATAATTTCTCCTGGAGGGATGTTCACTGAACACAGGGTAATTGGGTTAACAATCTAACTTCAATGGTTTGAATTGAACTTGTGATATCAATAGTTTGAGTATATAAAGGGTGGGACATCCAATGGTTTATTTTTCCTTCTCGAAATCTTGACAGAAAGTCAGTATCATACCTCCGCGCTATCAAATGAGTCGCTTTACGCTTGAACAACATTGGGAAATATTGCAAACATATGCCTAAAGTGAGTGTTGAAAAATCATCTTTTCTGACGTGGCGCGTTTTCATCTTGGGAGCTACGTTAACAATCAAAATTGCCACATCTGGGGATCGGAAAACCCGCACGTTATTATCGAGAGAGTGACACTTTGGTGCGGATTGTGGAATCATTCGACCATTTTTCTTTGAAAATGAGGCTGGGAACAACGTTTCGATCAATGGAGAGTGTTACAAAGCCATCTTATCCAAATTGAAGACCTTGATTTGAATGACCTCTGGTTCATGCAAAATAATGCGCCATGCCAAACAGCCCATGCCATAATCGATCTTTTGAGCACCAAATTCCCAAATTGTGTTATCAGCCGTCTTGGCGATGTCAATAGGCCGCCTCGGAGCTGCTATTTGGCCCCTTTCGATTTTTTTTTGAGGGAGAGCGTGAAGGACTGATGTTATGCCAACAATTCAGAAACGATTCATGCATCTCAAGGCAATATCATCCAAAAAATCCGTGAGTTACAACGAGAAGCCATCAACAAGGTCTTGGAAAATTGGAGTAACAGAATTCGCTACTGCGATGCCACTCGAGGCAGCCACTTGAACGAAGTTGTGTCCATAGGGGGTAGGGGGTGAGAAATATAAAAGTTAAATAGGAACCCCCATTTTTTTGTACGGATTTGAATACACCGAGAAAAAATTAGTAAATTTTATCTGAAATTTTTTTTTGTATTCGTGATAGACGACGCTATAATCGACAAAATTTGGAGATTTGACAGTGTTTTACATTTCTCCTAGCACGTCGCATTATTTCTCATCAGCATAGGAAACCTTATTTTACGAAACCCCCTCGTATTTCTCAGGAAATCCCCATTTTTCAACGTCATCTGTCACGAATACAAAAAAACATTTCAGATAAAACATTCTTATTTTTTCCCGGAGTATTCAAATCCGTACAAAAAAAATGGGGGTTCCTATTTAACTTTTCTATTTCTCACCCCCTACCCCCTAGGGGGTTGAGGGTAGTGGGTCGAGTTTCGTATCATTAGATGTCCCCCTCCGAGGCGAACAAATTTTAATTATAATTGTTTTTAATTCGATGTACAGTTTTCGAGATATTTCAATGTCTTCACTTAAATTGAACACCCTGTATGGTTGATAATTGCCAGTTAAGAGATGACGATTAACAGATGGTTTGATAGTTAACAGATTGTAGATTGCAGATGACAAACAACAGATGGCAGTTGATGGGAGATGAAAATAAATAAATTACATTTGATAGGCAACGGATAATAATCAACAGGTTGTAGGTGACTATTGACAGATGATAGAGAACAGCACCTGATAATACATGATAGTTGACAGATGGCAGTTGACATGTGACAGATGACACATGATAGATATCTGATAACAGTTAATAAATAATACATTATAGATGGCAGATTGCATTTGACAAGTGACAGTTAATATTTAACAGATGACAGTTGATAAGTACCTAACAACAGTTAACAAATAATAGGTGACGAATGACCGCTGATAAACAACAGTTGATGGTTGGGAGATGACAATTAATAAATTACATTTGCCAGGTGACGGTTAGTAATCAACAAATTGTAGGTAACTATTGACAGATGATATAGGTCAGATAATATTTTATAGATACCTGAAAACAGTTAACCAACAATACATGATGGATGACAGATGACAGTTGACATATGGCAGTTGATAGATTTCTGACAACAATTAACAAATAATACAATATAGATGGCAGATGGTAATTGACAAATGACAATTGACAGATGACAGTTAACAAATGACAGTTGACAAATGACAATTGACATTTGACAAATGACAGTTGATAATTAACAGATGACAGTTAATGAATAGCTACAACAGTCAGCAAATAATACATTATAGAAGACAGATGGCAGGTGACAAATAACAGTTGATACATAACTGCAGCAGTTAACAAATAACAGATAATAGGTGACTGATGATGACAATTAATAAATTACATTTTCTCTGACGAGGGTTAATAATTAACAGATTAAAGGTGATAATATTTTATAGACACCTGCAAATAATTAACAAATAATATATTTTATATCCAGATGGTAGTTGACAGATGACAGTTGATAAATAACAAGTGACAGTTGATACATACCTGAACAGTTGACAATCAACAGATCACTGTTGATAGATAGCTAATTACAGTTAACAAATAGATAACAAATAGAATTTGACAAATGACAGTTGACAGTTGGCATATGACAATTGATAATCGACAAATGATAGTTGATTTATACGTGACAAAGGTTAATGTGCCTAATAATTAAGAGATCATAGTTGATAAATATCTGACAACAGTTAACAAATAATACATTATAAATGGCAGATGGCATTTGACAAATGACAGTTATCAACTGATTATCTACAAATGATAGTTAATTCATACTCTCAAAAAAAGTTAACAAATAATAGATAATAGATGACAGTTGACAAATAACAATTGACAGTTGACAAATGACAATTGCAGTTGCCAGATAATAGTTGATAGATATCCTACAACAGTTAACAAATACAATATTATAGATGGCAGATGGGAATTGACATTAATGACAGTTGGCAATGACAGTTGAAAATTAACAGATGACCCTTGATAAGTACACGACAACAGTTTTCAAATTATAGATAGCAGATGGTTGTTATCAAATGACAATTGACAGTTAGAAATCGAAATATAAAACCTGACAACAATTTACAAATAATAGATAATAGATGACAGTTGACAATTGTCAGATAACAATTGTTGACAGTTGATAGATATCTCACAATAGTTATCAATATTTCAGAATGGAAGTTGACTATTGACAATTGATAGTTGGCATATGACAGTTGAAAATCGATAAAAGCCATCAGTTAAGAAATAATAGATGATTGATGATAATTGACAAATGACAGGTGACAGTATATAGATACCTGACAATCATTAACAAATAATATATGATTGATAACAAAGGGCAATTAAAAAAGCAACAAATGTCTGTTGAAAGTTGAGAGACAATTCATAAATTAAATTTGCTTAACGTCGGTTAGTAATTAAAAATTTGTAGGTGACTGATTGATAAATACCTGACAATAGTTAACAAATAATACATGATGGATAACAGATGACAATTGACATATGAAATTTGAAAATAAACAGATGATAGTTGATAGACATCTAACAACAGTTAATAAATAGTACATAATAGATGTAATTAACAAATGACAGTTGATAGACGATAGGCAGCAGTTGGCAAATCCCAATTGACAGTTGTTGTCAGAAATGTACGGCATTTGTTTTTTTTTTAAACTTTTTTATCGACTTGAAAACTGTGCAATCCCGAAAATAATATTACTTACTATTCAATTCGAATTATTTCAAAATATAAAAGTCAAATATTTTGTTTTTGTATGTAAGCATCAAGTATATTCAATTTTTAACCAATACTGAAAATTTCATGCGGACGGCATTTGTTTTATTCTCATTTTTATCAACTTTAAAAATGAGCAATCCTAAAAATAACGACATTCACAATTCAGTTAGAAGAATTTCAAATTCTACAAGTTAAAATTTTTGTTTTTGAATGAAATTTTAACTTGTAGTGTAATTAATTTTTAACCAATTTTGAAAATTACAAGCGTGCGCCATTTGTTTTTCCACTTTTTTATTAACTTAAAAAATGAGGAATCCTCAATATTACGAGATTTAAGTTTCAGTTCGAAATATTTTAAAATCCTCAAATATAACTTTTGATTTCTGTATAAAATCAATACGTGTAATTATTTTTTAATCAATCCTAAAAATTACAAGCGTACAGCATTTGTTTTTTTCACCTTTTTATCAAGTTGAACTACCTTGTAATCCTGAAATAACGAAATTTATGTTTTCGTTGGAATTATTTCAAAATCTACAAGTAAAATAGAAAATTTTTGCATACTATCATTAAATATAGTCAGTTTTTAATCGATTTTGAAAATTTCAAGTGTGAGGCATTTGTTTTTTTCACTTTTTTATCAACTTTAAAAATTTGCGATCTACAAAATAACGAAATTCGTGATTCAATCAGAATTATTTCAAAAACTAAAAGAGAAAAATTTTGTTTTAGCAGAGATTCTTTGAGTTTGAGTAATTTTTAATCAATTTTGAAAATTTTAAGTGTAAGGCATTTGTTTTTCTATTCTTTATCAACTTTAAAAATTTGCGATCTACAAAAAAAAACAAGTTGCGTGATTCAGTTAGAAATATTTCAAAAACTAAAAGTGAAAAATTTTGTTTTTGCAGAGATTCGTTGAGTGTGATCAATTTTTAATCGATTTTGAAAATTTTAAGTGTAAGGCATTTGTTTTTCCATTTTTTATCAACTTTAAAAATTTACGATCTACAAAATAACGAAATTCGTGATTCAGTCGGAATTATTTCAAAAACTAAAAGATAAAAAATTTGTTTTAGCAGAGATTCTTTGAGTTTGAGCAATTTTTAATTAATTTTGAAAATTTCAACTATGATTCATTTGTTTTTCACTTTTTTTTAATCAATTTTAAAAATTTGCGATCTACAAAATAACGAAATTCGTGATTCAGTCGGAATTATTTCAAAAACTAAAAGTGAAAAATTTTGTTTTTGTAGAGACTCGTTAAATGTGACCAATTTTTAATCAATTTTGAAAATTTCAAATGTGAGGCATAGATGATAATCAAACGATCACAGTTGAGAGATATATGAAAATAGTTATCAAATAATACATTATAGATGACAAATGGCATTTGATAATTGACAGTTGACAGTTGGCATATGACAGTTAAAAATCGATAGATGACTGTTGATATATACCTGACAACAAATAAAATAGGTGACTGACAAGTTTTATTAAAATAGTTTTTTTCATAAAGTTCTTAACTCCGCACTGCTGTAATGTAAATTCTATTATGTATTGGGAGATGTAAAATTCTCCTTATGTTCAATTTCTTTATTTTCAAGTAACTGACACGTTGAAAATGATCTGTAAGAACCGAAACACCTGAGAATAAAGAAATTGAAAATAACGAGTGTTTTACTTCATCAAATTTGTAAATTTAGTACCATGAAAAGAGTAGCAGAACAAATCGATTCTGTTGTATATATAGAGTGGGTGGGTGGCCATTATCCCACCCTCCAATTTTAAAATAATGAACAATGGTTTCATTACATAAAAGGTGAAGTTTATTTACTAAATCCAATAATAATCAATCAATTTAATATTTAGTAAAACACTGGTGTATGATATATAGATTGGAGGGTAGGATAGTGGCCACCCACCCACCCTACTTATGAAATTTAAACTACAATAGTGCTTCTAAAATCCATAACAATATTTACATAATCTCGTCTCTTGTTGTAGGAAACATAAACAGTTATAGTAATGAACTTGCAAATATTTATGTAGGGTGGATGGGTGGCCTCTATTATACCTTTCAACCTCTAAATCATACATTAAAATTTTGCTACATAACAATTAATGACAAGTTTGGGTAGATCAGTATCTATTATTGATTGTCTTCTGTGAATTTTTATCTATCTTCTATCTGCTATCTTTAGTCAAAAGCCATCGGACAGTTGATTTGTGCGTAATAGCTTTTTGATTAAAGTAGTTTTTTTATTGGAAAATAATGGATACAAAGGAATTTCGTGTGTTTTTTTAATGGGAAAAACTAGTGCAGAAACAAAAACTTGGCTTTATACGTGTTATCCCAATTTGTAAGTGGTTAAATTTCGTAAAGGCCATATGAGCATCGAAGATGGTGAGCGCAAAGGCTGCTACAGATGAAAACATCAAAAAAATCCATAAAATAATTTTGAATGAACGTAAAGTGAAGTTGATCGTGATAGCTGAGACTCTGAACATATCAAAGGAACGTCTTGCATGAATGTTTGGGCATCAAAAAGCTCTGTGAAACACTTTTCTTGCCGCGCGAGCTCACAGTCGATCAACTGTTTGAAACTATTAAAGCGAAATAAACGGTGTGTAACAATGAATGAAACATGGATGCATCATCACACTCCAGAGTCCAATCGATCAGAAGAACCTAATCCAAAGTGAGGAACAGTCGGTTGGAAAGGTTATAGTTATGTATTTTGGGATGTAGATGCAATGTTGTTCATCGATAATCTTGAAAAGGAAAAATCAATAGTATTGGTGGAGCGTTTGAAGGATGAAGTGGAGAAAAAAAACGGCCTCATTTGAAGAAAAAAACGTGAAAATGCTCCGTGTTACAAGTCGATCAAAACGATGGTCAAACTTAATAAGTTGGGCTATGAATTGCTTTCCCATCCACCATATTCTCCAAATGTGGCCCCAGCGAAAATTTTCTCTTTGCAGACGTCAAGAGAATGCTCACTGGAAAGAAATTTAGCATCAATGAAGAAGTAGAGGCCTATTTTGAGGCTGAAGATAAATCATATTACAAACACGGTATCGATTTTAAAATTAATGTTTTTTGTTTGTTAACCTAACCATCCATCTAGAAATGTGCCCCGTTGAAGATGTCTTTTTCATGAAAATTAGGTTCCAAATCCTCCCTATTTGAAGACGCTTTATATTTGAAGTTTTGAAAATATATACACTAAAAATTACAATTGCAACGGTTGAATCTCCAAACTTCTTGAAGAAACAGAAAAGTCTTGACACGAAACAATTCATTAAACAAGACGCAAAAAAAATAAACGACCGCACGCGCAATTTATGCGCGTCCTTAAGCGGACTGTCGACGGTGATGTTGAGTTATGACCGTCGCACGGTTTATATTTATTGCATTAATTTAATTTACGTCGTCGATTGGTCACTTCTGAGAATATTGAATTTTTATTATTCCACCCATTGGTTACTCATAAAAAGTAAACAGAAAAAAACACGTCGTCTCGTAATGTCGGTCATTATTCTCGGTGCGTCATTAATTACGATCCGGCATCGACATTTTTATGTCATGTTATTCACAATTGGTCTTTAACACAACTAATCGGTACGTTTGTACATGGCGAAGAATTCTTGAAACTCGAACTTTATTAGCCTATAAAATTCAAATCAAACTTATATATTAATTATTGTAACTAGGTAATTTTTTTCTTATCCGTATAATTTGTAAATATGGAAGGTAAATATTTATCATGAATGTAACCACCGTTAGTCATTTATATTCGTTGTTCGTTTCGATGAAAAAAAAAAAAAACAGTTGCGAGGGGACGAAGACGAGCGCTGATCCCACAATCCTCTGGTATACAGTGCGACCCTCGCAGAGCACCCGCACCCCAAACCTAGATTAGTGCGGCGATAGAGCCATGCATCATAATCTGCTACACCATCATTTCAGTATCAGTGCCTCCCCCTAACTATCTAGCCTTTGGGCTTTTGAAGCTTACACGTATTTACAAACGATTAGATTCCGAATCTCTACACTCATTACGTCCATGAATCATTGCTCATCATACAGACTCAAAGAGTTCCCTATTAAAACTCCTATACTATCCAGAAAGTATGTTTTTAGTATTATAAAAATAATCGTACTAAAAAATTGTTGTTGGCTAATGGATGATAACATGATAACATTTTCCAAAGCCAGGCAAATGCCAGTAATTTTAAAGAAAAAATCTAAATGTATTCATTTTTATAACTTCTTAAAATATTAAAGAAGAGATGTGTGCTATTATTTTTTCAAAGTTTTTCCATCAATAAAAAAACGAGTTATAAGAATTCACATACGATTTTTGATCAATCTAGAGTTGTTCACCTTCTTATCACCCTAGAATATTAAAGAAGAGACTTCCAAAATGGTAAAAAGGCTACAAAATACTGCTTGCGCAGTGATGAAAGTTCATATTAGAAGTACTGCGCGAGCAGTATTTTCTGGATGGTTAACATCAATAAGATACTTGTGGATTAAACATCAATCACTGCGCAAGCAGTATTTTTTAGTTGGTTTATTATCAATACGTATTTTTGGATAATTATTTATTAGCAGCAATCAATTACAAAACGAGTAATACGAAAAATCTCTGATGTTATTCTTCATATCATCTGAAAATATCGAAGAAGAGACTTTTAAAGGTCCGCATTTTTAAAATTTGTTAGTTAAGTATAATTTTCTCTCTTTCTTTCTATATAGGTGTACAAACACTTTTAATAATAGATTTTGTAAGTGTTCAGCATATGTGCGTGGAAAGAAATTTGGTAAGGGGGTGGCCACGTGTGTAATCAGCTGACGAATACACACGCACATAATGCCGGATCCGGCCACGTGACCGGAACATCTCGAGTCGCGTGGCGCACCGGAACTAAGCCATATCTTTCAACCCCGCGAGATCACTTTAATGCACGCCATTCTCTACCGTGACTCATGACTTAATGGACCCAATAGGGCCTCACCCACAATCCGCCATACGATCAGACAATGGAATATTTATGAGACGATACGATAAAACGAAATCATAAATTAGAGTAGATTTCAGATTGGTAGAAGTAAAACTCTTGTTATGTTCCATTTCTTTATAAACAACAGAAAGTTTTACTTCTCCCAATTTGAAAATTTGGTTCCATCAAGAGAGTAACACAACGAGTATTGACTTTTTACTTTAGATTTATACGAATTCATCTTATGTCTTTTGCAAACAATAAAAGAAGACAAAACTGAAGTTACAGTGACTTGTAGCCAAGAAATGATGGTAAAGAGGATGAAGATTTTTATATATTTCAAAATATAGTCTAAGTAAAATTAGGGTCAATTCCATTCATTCCTTATTCTAAAATCGACTTATATTTTAAGGCTATCGTGTAGAAATTTTGAGTTTTATCGCTATGGTTATTTTATGATTTAAATTTAAATTTATGCACACGTCAGTAATTCCCATTTCCTGTTGGTATTGTTTATAAAGGCGTTGCGTCACTAATGGAAATATTAATCAACTGCTGATTACATCGGCACTCTATTTACACAATTTTGTTTGCCTCGGCCGTTTTTTTCTTCCCGTCCAGTTGCATTAATGCTCGCATTGCATGTTGCCCCTTATTGTTTACTTGCAGGTTTTAAAACAGCGTTATCGCGCACATTAATATTTTATGAGTATACGATTATTTGCAAAACAATTAAGTTGATTTATTAAGATGTTGGTAACCAGGATTACTACGTGATAGGCTTTAGAAAACGTGGAAAATGAAGAAAAAACCTACTGCACCTTCAAACTCTTGCAAAACCTCTTCTAGTTTTGTACTGTCACATTTAATATTGATTTCTGTTAACGTTTTTGTCCTCCTGTACTTTTGGTAATTATAAAAGGTTCACTTATTTCTGTACTGTTACTACGAAGTAATTATCACTGTCTTTTTCTCTTTTTCCTCTTTTCTAAAACCGACTGTAGGTTTCCTTCCTAACACAAATCTTATTATAGATTTTTCATCGTATATTTATATATATTTTTGTATTCATAAATTTAATTCGTGTCGTAGAATTCTGGGCCAGGCTGTTCACAAGTTTTGGTGTTCCACGTACTCCTTTTCACTGGTCAATGTCTTATTGAATCCACGGGTTGATGAGTCTCTAACGGTATTATAGAAGGCCCATCAAAACTGATGTCCAATTTGGTAACTGGTTGTATAGATATACCCATGACTGTGATTGCTATATTTTCAGTTGGCAATAGTATTAACTCTATGCTCTAGATTGAACATTTACTTGTAATTTATAGAATTGTACCGTTGAATAGTATGTTGTTCATCTCTCCTCTGCAGATTGCTGTCACTGTCCTAGGATCCTTGGCAATAAACATCTAGGTGTTGGCTGTAAGCATAGACTTCTTTAAAGAATGTTCAAGTATTTTGTGCGAACATGACTCAATGCTTTGATGCACTACTTCGATAGCACAATCCTTCCCTATTTGTAAAATGAAGTTGCATTTATTGATTTGTTCCCGATTAATTGTAGTATCATTTCTACTTGATTTTCGAAGCCTTTTAGATGTTGATCTGGTGCAATGTTAGCAAAATTACTCATTCCACATGGCTCTGTCTGTTGATTAGTGTTTGATGGTTTTCACCTAAACTGTCTAGGTTATGGTAGACTTCATCGTTCACTCCAAAATCGTTTTCTTGAAGCTTATAAATAGTAACAAAATCTTGTTTCTGTCACTGCGATGAAGACACAGATCATTATCTTTGAAGTTTCTATAAAGTTTAGAGGCCTGGTTTTTTTTGGCCTCTCCTCAGGCCCTCAAGAATCAAGAAAATTATGTCTTTTTTCAATTAAATGAAAGTCTTATTATCATTACTTCTGTTTCCAAACGTTTTAAATATTAATAATAACGTTTTCAGATTTGGTTAATAAGATATGTTTGATTATCAAATATTTAAAAATGAAGTCTACATTAAATAAATAAATATGGATTTTTTTCAAGTGTCTTGTCAATCAGTTTATTGAAAGTGTTCTTTTGCTACTAGAATAAAATCTAAAAGTATTGTTGCATTCTGCTATTTCGATAGTACATAAATACCTTTGGCTTCTGTCCATCCTCAAGACTTCAAATATTAAGAAAATTATATTTTATGCCATTTGAATAACGACTGGAACCCTTGTGAGTCTTTCTCTGTTCTTGAAGTTTCTAGATACCAACAAAATCTTATTTTTGATACTGGCATAGATTTTTTAAGTGCCTCGTCAATCAGTTTATTTAAATCGTTCGTTTGCTACTAGGGTAAAGTCTAAAATGATTGTTGTATTCTGTTATTTGGATAATATTTATAAACCTCGTTGCTTTCTGCCCATCCTTAAGGCTTTAAATATTAAGAAACAAAAATTGTCTGCAATTGGAAGAAGACTGGAACCCTTGTGCTCCTTTCTCTTGTTTTTGATACTGGCATGAAATCACACATCATTATCTTTGCCGTTTTTATAGTGTTTGGAGGTTTGGTTGCTTTTTTTCTGGCTTCACAAATCAAGAAAATTAAGTTTTCTACCATTTGAAATTTTGAAATAATTAGAAAAAACACGAAAATATTTCGTAAAACTACAACAAATAAGTCTTATTATGACTACAAAGCAAATTACTTATTGAAACAACTACTTCTCTGGCTAACACACAGAATGATTAAATGTTTTTGTCTTTTTTAATATCAACAAAAGCCTTTTTGCTGCTAGGATGAAGATGAAAAGGCTTCAAATATTTTTTTCTAAATATTGTTGCTTTCTGATGTTTGTATAATATTATAAGGCCTCTTTGCATTCTACCTATTCTCGAGGCTTTAAAAGTCATAATAATTATCTCTTCTGTCATTTAAATAAACGCTTTAATATTGTTGGCAAAATCACAAAAGGCAATAATAATTTCCGAAAAAAGCTATTCTAGATATTTAGAATCCTTAGGAACAAAACCTCGAAGACAGGTAGATAGCTACAAGGCCTCTAAACAGCATATGAATGCTAAAAAATAATAATGAAGATTTTATTGGTACGATGAATTAAATTCTCACTTAAACCGGTGGCGAAATATTTTTATGTTATCTAGAAGGTTAAATTAACCCTTGGTTTTGTTTCACTATTAGTATTATATATTAAATATTTTTTACGGAAATATCCAATTTGGAGTCCCCTGAGCCCATTACACTAATTTCTGGAAAAAAAATTGTGTCTGTGTGTGTGTGTGTGTGTCTGTCTGTCTGTCCTTGGGCGCTGTATCTCAAAAACAAATTTTCTGTTTGAGATGAAATTTTAAACTTAAGGTTTTATCATTAAAAACTGGAACTGAAAAAAAATAAAAATTGAAAATTTCGACATTTTTTGACAATTGCTAATAAACTATAGGAGTTACAGAAAATGTATACAAAAAATAATTGTAGAGAATTTTAAACTGAATAAATTATTAAGAGTAATCTTTTTGCGTAAACCGCATAGTTCTCGAGTAAAATATAGGGAAAGTACTATGATGGCCACATCACCATTTTTATAGATGTTTCCGAGGCAAAAAATTATTTAAAATTAAGTTTTCATTTAGTGACAGTGACAGTGACAGTGAGAGTGACAGTGACAGTGACAGTGACAGTGACAGTGACAGTGACAGTGACAGTGACAGTGACAGTGACAGTGACAGTGACAGTGACAGTGACAGTGACAGTGACAGTGACAGTGACAGTGACAGTGAGTTTAAAGTTTCGAACTGCTTATATTACCAAATTTTAATTATTCTTTGAAGATTTTCATTTTTTATTAAATTTTTATTGATTTTCTATTTTTTTTAAATAAATTTTCAATTATAAAATTTGTTATTTCATCTTTTTTTTACTATTTTAAGTTTGTTTCATTTGTTTGCAACAAATTTTTTATCTCAAATATTTTTCCAACATTTTAAAATATTTTTAACCGTTTCATCATTAAATTTTCAAAATGCTTTTGGCAAATATATACCTATGTGTTTTTTTAAATCAATTGATTTTTAAGATATTTAAAAATATAAATTATTTTTAGAAGCTTTTCAATTCGCTTTTCATCTCCAATTATTTTAAAGCAAATTTTACTTTTTGAGAAAGTTATTAATTACTTGAATTTCAAAATTTTACATGTTTTAAATTTTTATTTCTTTTTTATATTTTTATTGTTTAAAGATTATATTTTAAATAAGTGTATATATATATATATATATATATATAACATTTGTCAGTTTATGAGTATTCGACAGTTATCCATCTGAAATAATCTGACAGCTGTCAATGATTGTATACGTTTGACAGATTAATTCATTTATTAGTTTGTAATAATTTGACAGTCTATAGTAATATGACAGTTATAAGTTTATGAGAATTTGATAGCTGTCACTCAGTATACACACGTTTGACAGTTTAGTCAATTTATTAGTTTGTAATAATTTGACAGCTCTCCACCTATATTGATTTGACAGTTGTCAATCTGTACAGCTATCAATATGTAACAATTTGTCAGCTGTCAATCAGTATTTGAGAGTCTATTTATTACTTAATAATAATTAAACAGTTCTCAATCTATAATAATTTGATAATTGTCAGTTTATATATATTTGACAGCTATTAATCTGTAATAGTTTTACAGCTATAAACCAGTACCCATAGACAAGATTGTTTAATAATCCATTTATTAGTCTGTAATAATTTGACAGCTCTCAGTCTATAATAATATGACAGTTATTGGTTTATGAGTATTTGACAGCTAATAATCTATAATAATTTGACAGCTGTCACTCAGTTTACGCAGATTTGGCAGACTAGTCAATTTATTAGATTGTAATAATTTGACAGCTCTCAATCTATATTGATGTGACAGTTGTCAGTTTATAAGTATTTAATAGAACAGCTCAGTTAATATGTGGTCATTTGACAGCTATCAATCATTCCTCATAGACTTTTAATAGATTCGTACATCTGTTTATAATAATTTGATTAATCAGTCTGTTCGTTTGCAACAATTTGACACCTCTTAGTCTATAGTAATTTGACAGTTGTCAGTTTATAGGTATTAGACCACTATCAATCAGTATACAACGTTTGGCCGTTTAGTCCATTTATTAGTTTGTATTTATTTGACAGCTCACACTATTATTCTTTAACAATTGCCAGTTTATTCGTACTTGAAATCTGTAAAAATTTGAGAACTGTCAATTAATTTACACACGTTTGACAATTTCGTTCATTTATTAGTTTGTAATAATTAGTTGACATTAATTAGTTTATAATAATTTGACAGCACTCAACCTATAACAATTTGACAGATGTTAATAAATTTACACACGTTTGACAGTTTAGTCAATTTATTATTAATCACTCCGTATTAATTTGAAAGTTGTCAGTTTATGATTATTTGACAGTTGTTAATATGTAATTATTTGATACTTGTCAATCAGTAAACACACGTTTGGCACCTTAGTCAATTTATTAGTTTGTAATAATTTGATATCTCTCACTCTATCATAATTTGACAGCTGTCAATCTTTAATAATTTGATAGCTGGTTTAGTAAATTTATTAGTTTAAAATAATTAGACAGCTCACACTCTGTAATAATTTGACAAGTGTTAATCAATTTACACACGTTTGATAGTTTAGTCAATTTATTACTTTGTAATAAATTGACAACTGTCAATCGTAGTAATTTAACAGCCGTAAATCAGTCCTCATAGATTTGAGAGTTTTGTCCATTTATTAGTTTAGAATAATTTGACAGCTCACACTCTATAATAATTTGTCAGTTGTTAGTTGGTATTTGCCCACTATCAACCTATGGTAATTTGACAGGTGTTAATCAATTAACACACGTTTGACAGTTTAATCAAATTGATTATTATGTAATAATTTTACCGATCTCACATCATATTAATTTGACAGCTGCCAGTTTATGATTATTTGACAGTTATTAATCTGTAATCACTTGACATTTGTCAATCAGAATACACACGTTTGACCGTCTAGTCAATTTATTAGTTTGTAATAATTTGACAGCTGTGAATGTGTAGCACTTTGACAGTTGCCGATCATTCCTCATAGATATGACAGCTGAATCCATTTATTAATTTATATCCCACTTCATATTAATTTGACAGTTGTCAGTTTATTGGTATTTTACAGCTATCAACCTATAATAATTTGACAGGTGTTAATCAATTTACACACGTTTGACAGTTGAATCAATTTATTATTATGTAATAATTTGACCGATCTCACTCCACATTAATTTGACAGTTGTCACTTTATGATTATTTGACAGTTATTAATCTGTAATCACTTGACATTTATCAATCAGTATACACACGTTTGGCAGATCTCAGTCTATAATAATTTGACAGCTATCAATTTGTAATACTTTAATAGCTGTCAATCAGTCCTTATAGATTTGACAGTTTAATCCATTATGAGTATTTGAGAGTATATTAATAGTTAATCTGTATTAATTTGACACTTGTCAATCAGTATACACACGTCAATTTACTCGTTTGTAATAATTTGACAGCTGAGAATCTGTATTACTTTAACAGCTATCGATCAGCCTCATAGATTTGACAGTTTAATCCATTTAATAGTTCGTAATAATTTTATAGGTCGCAGTCTATAATAATTTAATAACTGTCAGTTTGTTGATATTTGACAGCTGTCAATCGGTAGTAATTTGACATCTATTAATCGATAGTTAATTGACAGTTATTAATCAGGTTATACATGTTTGACATTTATTAGTTTGGAATTATTTGATGGCTCTCAGTCTATAATAATTTAACAACTATCAGTTTGTGAATATTTGACAGATGCCAATTGATTGTAATTTGACAGCTCTCAATGTATAATAATTTAACAGTTGTCAGTTTATGGGTACTTCACAGCTGTCATTCTGTAAAAAAAATGGCAGTTGTCAATAAATCATCATAGAACTTGAAGACCGTTTAATCCATCTCTTAATTGTAATAATTTGACAGTCTATAATAATTTACAGATGTTAATTAATCCATAAAAAAATAATAATTGTTATTTTCAACAACAAACAAACAAATTAAACAAATACTGACGAGTATCAGTTACTAATATGTTAACAGCTGTCAGTTAAAATTAAACTTTTTAACAGTCAATCAATTGTAATTGTAATTGTAAAAAAAATGGAAAAAAGTATATTAATTGACTGTCGATATTATTTTGTCAACTGTTACTGTTTGTAGAAATTTGGTAACTGTAAGCAGAAGTGTCAGTTAAAAATAATTTAACAGTCAGTTCATGGGCATTTAGTCTAACAAACAGTATGTAATGTTATGTCATAATGTTATGATACAATTTAATCAAAAACACAGCATTTTAATCTTTGAAAACTTCAGCGATAAAACAGGCGAGTTTTAATTTAATCTAAACACTGCTTTTTAATTTTCTGCAATAAAACTGGTGTGATTTTTTGGATACTAATGGTGTGGCAGGAATTTAAATGCAAATAAATTTGTAGGATGGGTAGGTGTCCAATAATACACATTCCAACGAGTATAATTTACAGAATTTTTGATTTATTAACAATAAGTCGTCCGCATTATTAAATACAAGAATATTTTTTGTAGTAATTTTCTTTAGATTAAATAATTGTAGAAGTTTTTAAAATTGGAGGTTGAGATAGTGGGCACCCACCCCACATATACACGGAAATTCAATCAAACACTCTAACAAACAGTACATACAAGTAGATTTTTCCGAGAAAAAAAGAACCAACGAAAAATTAAACTTTTTGTTTAAACGGCACAGGCAAATTGACAGCTCAATTCGTTTTGCAATTTTCATGGTCCACTCAGATTTTCCCGAGGATTTTTCGTTTTTTTATTTGTTACAATTGAAATCAGAGACAAACATTTTCGCTACTAACTCAAAAACGGTCACTGTTATCAAAATTTTCAAAGAGTGATAAAAGTTTCTAAAATAAATTTTCTATTATAATGTGGAAGAATAGATGTAGACTTACGAGCAAACAATAATGTTCTGAGCAAACAAATTTTAGGAACACCCTGTATAACAAGGTTCCCGCGGTCCGATCGAAGTGACAAATTGCCTAAGGAATTTACCTGATGTTACACCCTGTATAATACCAGAAAAAATTGATTAGAGTATGTAAAAATTAAGTGTTGTTCTATTTTCTTAAATCTAAAATTCTAATTGCTTCTTCTCTATCCTGAAAATTTATTGATGTAAACTCCTGTCTTCTTCTGCCTTTATGGATTATCCTATAAGCCTAACTTATGTTTGAATGAGCAGAGTGAAGGAGCGCAAATATAAATTACATCAGAAAGAAATGAAAAATTATGTCTGGAATCTTAATTGTTTCCTCTGAATCCTACAGGTTTCTAAATAAGAGAAGTAATGATGGTCCAAAAAGCAGAAGACATGAATGAGTTGTCTTCTGCTTTTTGGACCATCATTACTTCTCTTAATACAGGTTATTTCATATGATTAATACGAGAGGTTATATATTGATTTAAGGATCAAATCCAGGATTTATTGAGGTAGGCCAAAAATACGCTACATTATTTTATTTGTAGGATTTACAACAATTTTCTTTTGGTTTATATTGAACAGAATTATTAAACAAGCATCACGTTTGGTTTATTATTTTTAGATGCAAACTATTTGTCGTTTCGATTCAGCAGGTACATTTAAATAAAGCAAACATCACGGATGCGACGATGACAAACATAAAAGTGGCAAAACGTACATTCACGAATAATTACACGTGAAATCTCGCAGGTATGCATAATGGCCGTGCATACACAAACACACTTGACTATGTTTATGAGATAGCCATGAATATGGGGATCGCATTAGCCAAAATCGAATGCAAATCGACGACGGGACAAATTGATTTTCTTTGTCGTGTTTGTCCATCTAAGGGCATAGGTGTTTTGTTTGCATGATGTCTGTGTAGAGGCAAGTGCATACACACACACACATATAAACGTTATATTCCTGTCCCCGAGGACTTGACTTATTGATCCTTGGCGGCCATGGCGGAGCTCCTCTCGCCACCCGCCCCACAGCCCCAACGTTGCCCGGCAACGCGCTACCGCCCCCGGCGCTCTTTTACATAATGCAACTCTTGAAACAACAATTCCGCACGCTCTGAATTCGATGGGGAAATGAGACCAAAAAAATAATAATAATAATTTTAAACAGATACATGAAAGAAAATATGAATATTTCAGTTTAATAACTCTACGATTATATACTGTGTGTAATAAATGAATGTCTTGAGGTTGGGCGAATAAAAATGGTTTATATTCCGCACAATTAATAAGAACGCGTCATTTAAATGTTCCAATAAATGCCGAATAATTAAATAAATGGCCGCGGTGACAGCTGCCAGCAAAATATTAAACATCGTGGGTGACCCAAGTCTGAACGCCCATTAACTGGCTCTAGGTGAATATATAAATATATAAAATTAGTTTAGAACATATTTTTAGAAAATTGCACTTTATAATTTCAAACGTTACAAATATCATATCATTTGCATATGGCCATTAAATATAATCAGATTTTAATCAATTTAAAAAATTTCCACTTTTTCAATTGAAAAAAGCTGCAATCCTAAATTACAAGAATTTATAATTCAGTTGGAATTATTTTAGAATCTACAAATTAAACTTTTTGTTTTTGCACAGGATTACTAAGCACGATTAATTTTTAATCAATTTTGAAAATTTCAACTGTAATGTTTTTGGTTTTCCACTTTTTAAGCAACTTGGAAAAGATCAAATCGTTAACGGTGGAGGCTTCTACTTCGTTATACATTATTCTTCACAAATAAAAAACTTTTTAACTTTGTTTAACTTTGTAAAGTCAGTGTTTTTTTATTTGTAAAGATCAAATCATTAAAATAGCGAAATTTCAAATTCAATTGAAAATATTTAAAATTCTACAAGTTAAAAATTTTATTTTTGAATACAATCTTTTTATTATGATTAATATTTAACCAATTTGGAAAACTTCAAGTGAACAGTATTTATTTTTTAATTTTTTATCACTTTGAAAAAGATGCAATTCTTAAAATAATGAGATTTACGATTTAGTTGGAATTATTTTAAAATCTACACGAAAAATTAAATTACTTTTGCATAGTATCATTAAGTATGATCAATTTTTATTCAATTTTAGAAATTTTTGTGTAAGGCATTTGTTCTTTTCATTCATTTTTTATTAACTTGAAAAATCTTATTTTGAGGATTTACGATTCGGTTGGAATTTTTTCAAAACTTACAAGTCAAAATTTTGTTTTTGTATAAGATCATTAATTGTGATCAATTTTAAATCAATTTTGAAAATTTTATGTCCGAGACATTGGTTCTTTTCACTCTTTCAACAACTTGAAAAAGCTGCAATCCTAAAAATAATGACATTTGCAATTCAGTTCAAATTATTTCAAAATTCACAAGTAAAACAATTTTTTTGTAAATAATTATTAAATATGATAATTTTTTAATCAATTCTAAAAATTTTAAGCGTACAGAATTTGTTTTTCCTTTTTTATTAACTCGAAATATCTTATTTTGAGGATTTACGATTCATTTGGAATTATTTCAAAACATACAAGTCAAAATTTTGTTTTTGTATAGGATCATTAATTGTGATCAATTATAAATCAATTTTTTAAATTTCAACTACGAAGCATTTGTTTTTTTTTCACTTTTTATCAACTTTAAAAATGTTAGATCTACAAAATATCGAAATTCGTGATTCAGTTGGAATTATTTCAAAACCTAAAAGTGAAAAATTTTGGTTTTGCAGAAATTCATTGAGTGTGATCAATTTTTAATCAATTTTGAAAATTTCAAGTGTAAGACGTTCGTTTTTTCACTTTTTATCAACTTTAAAAATTTGCGATCTACAAAATAACGAAATTCGTGATTCAGATGTAATTATTTCAAAAACTAAAAGAAAAAAGTGTTGTTTTTGCAGAGATTTATTGAGCATGATTAATTTTTAATCAATTTTGAAAATTTCAAGTGTGAGGAATTTGTTTTTTCAATTTTTATTAACTTTAAAAATTTTCGATCTACAAAATTACGAATTTCGTGATTCAGCTGGAATTATTTCAAAAACTATAAGTGAAAAATTTTGTTTTTGCAGAGATTCATTGAGTGTGAACAGTTTTTAATTGATTTTAAAAATTTCAAGTGTGAGCCATTTGTTTTTTCATTTTTTTTATCAACTTTAAAAATTTGCGATCTACAAAATAAGGAATTTCGCGATTCAGCTTGAATTATTTCAAAAACTAAAACTGAAAATTTTTGTTTTTGCAGAGATTTATTGAGTGTGATCAATTTTTAATAAATTTTAAAAATTTTAAGTGTGAGGCATTTGTTTTTTCACTTTTGTATCAACTTTAAAAAATTTACGGTTCATAAAATAACGAAATTCGTGATTTAGTTCGAATTATTTCAAAAATTAAAAGTGAAAAATTTTGTTTTTGCAGAAATTCATTGAGTGTGATCAATTTTTAATCAACTTTAAAAATTTCAAGTGTAAGCCATTTGTTTTCAGTTTTTTATCAACTTTAAAAATTTGTGATCTACAAAATAACGAATTTCGTGAATCAGTTGGAATTATTTCAAAAACTAAAAGTGAAAAATTTTGGTTTTGCAGAAATTCATTGAGTGTGATCAATTTTTAATCAATTTTGAAAATTTGAAGTGTAAGACATTTGTTTTTTCACTTTTTATCAACATTAAAAAATTGCGATCTATAAAGTAACAAAATTCGTGATTCAGTTGGAATTATTTCAAAACGTACAAGTTAAAATTCTGTTTATGTATAGGATCATTAATAGTCATTAATTCTAAATCAATTTTGAAAATTTCAAGTGTATGGCATTTGTTTTACCAATTTTGAACCACTTAAAAATTGTACAGTTCTAAAAATAACAAAAATTACAATTCAGTTAGAAATATCGTCATTTCTGCAAGTAAAGACAATTGTTTTTGCATAAAATCATTACAATTAATATATTTATAGTCATATTTGAAAGTTTTAGGTATATGGCATTTGTTTTTCTATGTTTTTATCAATTTAAAACACGTGCAATTCATAAAATAACGAAATTAACGATTATTTCAAAAATCTACTAGTCAAATAACTTTTTTTGGTTATGATCATTAATGAGGATAGATCTTTAATTAATTTAAAAATTTCAAGCGCACAACATTTGTTTTTTTCTTTTTTATCAACTTGAAAAAGTTGCAATCCTCAAAATAACAAATTTTGCGATTCAGCTCAAATTATTTCAAAATTTACAGGTCAAAAAATTTGTTTTTATATAAAATTATAAATTATGGTTAATATTTAATATATTCTGAGTATTTCAAGCGGACGACATTTGTTTTTCACTCTTTTTATCAACTTGAAAAAGCTCCCATCCTATAAATAACGAAATTTGCTATCCACTTTTGAATTGTTTCAAAATTTACAAGTGGAGAATTTTGTTTTTAAGTATAATCATCAAATATGTACAATTATTAATCAATTTTGAAAATTTCAAGTGCGCGGCATTTGTTTTTCCATTTTTTAATCAACTTGAAAAAGCTGCAATCCTCAAAATAACGAAATTTGCGATTCAACTCGAATTATTTCAAAATTTACAGGTCAAAAAAATTGTTTTCGTAGAGAATTATAAATTTTAATTAATATTTAATCGATTCTGAATATTTTAAGCGTACGGAATTTGTTTTTCACTTTTTTTAACTAATTCAAAAAGCTATCCTCCAAATAATAAAATTTGCTATTCACTTTTGAATTATTTCAAAATTTTAAAAGTAGAAAATTTATTTTTTAAGTAGGATCATTAAATATATACAACTATTCAACAATTTTGAAAATTTAAAGTGCGCGGCATTTGTTTTTCCATTTTTTTTGTGAATTCTAAAAACAGCAATCCTTAAAATAACTAACTTCACAAATCAGTTAGAATTAGTTTAAAATCTACAAGTAATAAAATATTTTTACGTTGGGTAATTAAGATTAATCCATTTTTAATCAATATAGAAAATTTCAAGTGCGAGGCATTTGTTTTTCTATTTTTTATCAACTTGAAAAAGCTGCAATCTTCAAAATAACGAAATTTACGATTCAACTCGAATTATTTGAAAATTTACAGGTCAAAAGAATTGTTTTTTATATAGAATTATAAATTATGATTAATATTTAATTGATTCGGAATATTTCACACGCAAGGCATTTGTTTTTCACTTTCTTATCTACTTCAAAAAGCTGCCATCCTCCAAATAAAGAAATTTACTATTCACTTTTGATTATTTCAAAATCTATAAGTGGAAATTTTATTTTTTAGGTAGGATCATTAAATATATATAACTATTCATCAATTTTGAAAATTTAAAGTGCGCGGCATTTGTTTTTCCATTTTTTTTTTGTGAATTCTAAAAACTGCAATCCTTAAAATAACTAGCTTTACAAATCAGGTTAGAATTAGTTTAAAATCTACAAGTAAAATAATATTTTTACTTATGGTAATTAAGATTAATCAATTTTTAATCAATTTTGAAAATTTTAAGTGCACAGCATTTGTTTTACCATTTTTTATGAACTTATAATTACTGCTACCCTCAAAATAACGAAATATGTGATTTTGTAGGAATTATTTCAAAATCTAAGTAATAAATTATATTTTTGCATAGGATTATTAAGTATTGTCATTTCTTAATCAATTTTGAAAATTTTATATGCACGACTTTATGTTTTTTAACTTTTTTTCAACTTGAAAAATGTGCAATCTCTAAAATAATATTACTAACGATTCAATTCGAATTATTTCAAAAAATACAAGTCAGATATTTCATTTTCATACATAAATAGTAAGTATATTAAATTTATAACCAATTCTGAAAATTTCATGCGAACGGCATTTGTTTTTCTCTATTTTTATCAACTTTAAAAAACTGCAATCTTAAAAATAACGAAAGTTACAATTCAGTTAGAAGAAGTTCAAATTCTACAAGTTAAAACCTTTGTTTCTGCATAAAATCATTTAGTGTGATTAATTTTTAACCAATTTTGAAAATTTCAAGTGCGCGGCATTTGTTTTTCCATTTTTTATTAACTTCAAAAATGTGCAACCCTCAACATTACAAGATTTAAGTTTCAGTTCGAAATATTTTAAAATACTCAAGTATAACTTTTTATTTCTGTATAAAATCGATACGTGTGATTATTTTTTAATCAATCCTAAAAATTTCAATCGTACTGCATTTGTTTTTCACATTTTTATCATGTTAAATTATCTGCAATCCTGAAATAACGAAATTTATGTTTTCGTTGGAATTATTTCAAAATCTACAAGTAAAATAGAAATTTTGTTGCATAGTATCATTAAGTATAATCAGTTTTTAATCGATTTTGAAAATTTCAAGAGTGAGGCATTTGTTTTTTCACTTTTTTATCAACTTTAAACATTGGGATCCACAAAATAACGAAATTCGTGATTCAGTTGGAATTATTTAAAAAACTAAAAGTGAAAATTTTTGTTTTTGCAGAGGATCCTTGAGTGTGATCATTTTTTAATCGATTTTGAAAATTTTAAATATAAGGCATTTGTTTTTTCAGTTTTAATCAATTTTTAAAATTTGCGATCTACAAAATAACGAAATTAGTGATTTAGTTGGAATTATTTCAAAAACTAAAAGTGAAAATTTTGTTTTTTGCAGATATTCATTGAGTGTGATAAGTTTTTAATCGATTTTGAAAATTCCAAGTACGCGGCATTTGTTTTTCCATTTTTTATCAACTTGAAAAAGCTGCAATCCTCAAAATAAAAAAATTTACAATTCAGCTCAAATTCTTTTAAAATTTACAGGTCAAAAAAATCGTTTTTATATAGATTTATAAATTATGATTAATATTTAATCGATTCTGAATATTTCAAGCGCACGGCATTTGTTTTTCATTTTTTAACTAGTTCAAAAAGCTGCCATCCTCCAAATAAAGAAATTTACTATTCACTTTTGAATTATTTCAAAATCTACAAGTAGAAAATTTTGTTTTTAAGTACTATATATAAATATATACAATTATTAATCAATTTTGAAAATTTCAAGCGCGCGGCATTTGTTTTTCATTTTTTTATTAACTTGAAAAAGCGGCAATCTTCAAAATAACGAAATTTGCGATTCAACTCGAATTATTACAAAATTTACAGGTCAAAAAATTTGTTTTCGTATAGAATTATAAATTATGTTTAATATTTAATCGATTCTGAATATTTCAAGTGTACGGCATTTGTTTTTCCACCTTTTTTATGACCATAAAATTTCTGCTACCTTCAAAATAACGAGATGTATGATTTAGTCGGAATTATTTCAATAACTACAAGTAAAAAATTATGTTTTTGTATAGGATAATTAAGTATTATCAATTCTTAATGAAGTTTGAAAATATTAAATGTACGGCATTTGTTTTTTTAACTTTTTTATCGACTTGAAAACTGTGCAGTCCCGAAAATAATATTACTTACGATTCAATTAGAATTATTTCAAAATATACAAGTCAAATATTTTATTTTTATACGTAAGCATCAAGTATATTCAATTTTTAACCAATTCTGAAAATTTCATGCGAACGGTATTTGTTTTTCTCTTTTTTTATCAACTTGAAAAGGTTGCAATTCTCAAAATAACAAATTTTGGGATTCAGTTCAAATTCTTTTAAAATTTACAGGTAAAAAAAAATATTTTTATACTGAATTATAAATTATGATTCATATTTAATCTATTCTGAGTATTTCAAGCGTACGGCATTTGTTTTTCACTTTTTTAACTACTTTAAAAAGCTGCTATCCTCCAAATAACGAAATTTACTATTCACTTTTAATTATTTCAAAATCTACAAATAGAAAATTGTGTTTTTAAGTTGGATCATTAAATATGTAGAATTATTAATCAATTTTGAAAATTTCAAGAGCGCTACATTTGTTTTTCCATTTTTTATCACCTTGAAAAGCTGCAATCCTTAAAATTAGTAGCTTCACAAATCAGTTAGAATTAGTTTAAAATCTACAAGTAAAAAAATATTTTTACATGGAATAATTAAGATTAATCAATTTTTGATCAATTTTGAAAATTTTAAGTGCACGACATTTGTTTTTCCACCTTTTTTAAGATTCTAAAATTACTGGTAACGAAATATATTATTTAGTCGAAATTATTTCAAAATCTACAAGTAATAAATTATATTTTTGCATAGGATTATTAGGTATTGTCATTTCTTAATCAATTTTGAAAATTTTAAATGCACGGCTTTATGTTTTTTTAAACTTTTTTATCAACTTGAAAACTGTGGAATCTCTAAAATTATATTACTAATGATTTAATTCGAATTATTTAAAAAAATCCAAGTCAGATATTTTATTTTTGTACATAAACATTAAGTAAATTAAATTTATAACCAATTCTAAAAATTTCATTCGAACGGCATTTGTTTTTCTCCTTTTTATCAACTTTGAAAATGTGCAATTCTAAAAATAACGAAATTTACAATTCAGTTAAAAGAAATTCAAAATCAACAAGTTAAAATATTTGTTTTTGCAGAAAATCATTTAGTGTGATTAATTTTTAACCAATTTTGAAAATTTCATATGCGCTGCATTTGTTTTTCCATTTTTTATTAACTTACAAATGTGCAACCCTCAACATTACAAGATTTAAGTTTCAGTTCGAAATATTTTAAAATCCTGAAGTATAACTTTCTATTTCTGTATAAAATCAATACGTATGATAATTTTTTAATCAATCTTAAAATTTCAAGCGTACTGCATTTGTTTTTCACATTTTTATCATGTTAAATTATCTGCAATCTTGAAATAACGAAATTTATGTTTTCGTTAGAATTATTTCAAAATCTACAAGTAAAATAGAAATTTTTTGCATAGTATCATTAAGTATAATCAGTTTTTAATCGATTTTGAAAATTTCAAGTGTGAGGCATTTGCTTTTTCACTTTTTTATCAACTTTAAACATTGGGATCCACAAAATAACGAAATTCGTGATTCAGTTGGAATTATTTAAAAAACTAAAAGTGAAAATTTTTGTTTTTGCAGAGATCCCTTGAGTGTGATCATTTTTTAATCGATTTTGAAAATTTCAAATGTGAGGCATTTGTTTTTTCACTTTTAATCAATTTTTAAAATTTGCGATCTACAAAATAACGAAATTAGTGATTTAGTTGGAAATATTTCAAAAACTAAAAGTAAAAATTTTGTTTTTTGCAGATATTCATTGAGTGTGATAAGTTTTTAATCGATTTTGAAAATTTCAAGTGCGCGGCATTTGTTTTTCCAATTTTTTATCAACTTGAAAAAACTGCAATCCTCAAAATAAAAAAAATTACAATTCAGCTCAAATTCTTTTAAAATTTACAGGTCAAAAAAATCGTTTTTATATAGATTTATAAATTATGATTAATATTTAATCGATTCTGAATATTTCAAGCGCACGGCATTTGTTTTTCATTTTTTAACTAGTTCAAAAAGCTGCCATCCCCCAAATAAAGAAATTTACTATTCACTTTTGAATTATTTCAAAAGCTACAAATAGAAAATTTTGTTTTTAAGTGGGATCATTAAATATGTACAATTATTAATCAATTTTGAAAATTTCAAGTGCGCTGCATTTGTTTTTCCCCGTTTATTATCAACTTGAAAAGGCTGCAATTCTCAAAATAACAAATTTTGCGATTCAGCTCAAATTATTTAAAAATTTACATTTCAAAAAAA
The DNA here is from genome assembly GCA_963969525.1 of Ontholestes murinus. Lineage (NCBI taxonomy): Eukaryota > Metazoa > Arthropoda > Insecta > Coleoptera > Staphylinidae > Ontholestes > Ontholestes murinus. The sequence goes on along the minus strand of OZ018398.1, from coordinate 45,865,558 downwards.
TTGTTTTTATATAAAATTATTAATTATGATTAATATTTAATATATTCTGAGTATTTCAAGCGGACGGCATTTGTTTTTCACTTTTTTTATCTACTTCAAAAAGCTGCCATCCTCCAATTAACGAAATTTGAATTTATGTTTACATTATTTCAAAATCTACAAGTAGAAAATTTTGTTTTTAAGTACGATCTATAAATATATACAATTATTAATCAATTTTGAAAATTTCAAGTGCACGGCATTTGTTTTTTCATTTTTTTTATCAACTTGAAAAAGCTGCAATCTTCAAAATAACGAAATTTGCGATTCAACTCGAATTATTACAAAATTTACAGGTCAAAAAATTTGTTTTCGTAGAGAATTATAAATTATGTTTAATATTTAATCGATTCTGATTATTGCAAGTGTACGACATTTGTTTTTCCACCTTTTTTATGACCTTAAAATTACTGCTACCTTCAAAATATATGATTTAGTCAAAATTATTTCAAAAACTACAAGTAATAAATTATGTTTTTGTATAGGATAATTAAGTATTATCAATTCTTAATGAAGTTTGAAAATATTAAATGTACGGCATTTGTTTTTTTAACTTTTTTATCAACTTGAAAACAGTGCAATCTCTAAAATAATATTATTTACGATTCAATTCGAATTATTTCAAAAAATGCAAGTCAGATATTTTATTTTTGTACATAAACATTAAGTACATTAAATTTATAACCAATTCTATAAATATCATGCGAACGGCATTTGTTTTTCTACTTTTTATCAACTTTAAAAAACTGCAATCTTAAAAATAACGAAAGTTACAATTCAGTTAGAAGAAGTTCAAATTCTACAAGTTAAAACCTTTGTTTCTGCATAAAATCATTTAGTGTGATTAATTTTTCACCAATTTTGAAAATTTCAAGTGCGCGGTATTTGTTTTTCCACTTTTTTTATTAACTTTAAAAATGAACAACCCTCAACATTACAAGATTTAAATTTCAGTTCGAAATATTTTAAAATTCTCAAGTACAACTTTCTATTTCTGTATAAAATCAATACGTATGATAATTTTTTAATCAATCCTAAAAATTACAAGCGTACACCATTTGTTTTTTCACCTTTTTATCAAGTTAAATTACCTGCAATCCTGAAAATAACGAGATGTATGTTTTAGTTGGAGTTATTTTAAAATCTACAACTAAAATAGAAAGATTTTACATAGTATCATTAAGTATAATCAGTTTTTAATTAATTATGAAAATTTTAAGCAGACGGCATTTGTTTTTTCACCTTTTATCTATTTGAAAAACGTACAATCCTAATAATAATGAGATATACAATTAACTTAAAATTATTTTAAAATCTACAAGCCAAAATGTTTGCTTTTGCATAAGATCATTTAGTATGATTAATGGTTAATCAAATTTGCAAATTTCAAGTGCACGGCATTTGTTTCTTCACTAGTTTATCAACTTGAAATAGCTACAATATTCAAAATAACCATAATTTCAATTCAATTCGAATAATTTCAAAATTTACATGTAGAAAAAATTATTTTTGCATAGAGTCATTAAGCACGATCATATTTTAATCAATTCTGGAAATGTCAAACATATAGCATTTGTTTCTCCCATATTTTATGAACTTGAAAAATGTGCAATCTTCAAAATAACCAAGTTTATGTTTCAATCGGAATTATTTAAAAACGTATAAGTTAAAAAAGTTGTTTTTGCATTATATCATTAATTATGATTAATTTTTAATCGATTTTGAAAATATCAAGTGCACGGCATTTGTTTTTCCACTTTATTTTTATCAATTTAAAAAATGTGCACTACTCAAAATTACGAGATTTAAGATTAAGTTCGAATTAATTCAAAATCTGCAAGTAAAATTAAAATTTTTTGCATAGAATCATTAAGAATGGCCAATTTCTAATCAATTTAGAAAATTTTAAACAAACGGCATTTGTTTTTCTCTTTTTCTTCAACGTAAAAAATGTGCAATCCTAAAAATAACGAAATTTTTGATTCAACTAGAATTATTTCAAATTTTACAAGTAAAAAGTTCTATTTTTGCATTCGATTATTAAGTATGATCAGTTTTTAATCGATTTTGAAAATTTTAAGTGTGAGGCATTTGTTTTTTTATTTTTTATCAACCTTAAAAATTTGCGATCCACAAAACAACGAAATTCATAATTCAGTTGGAATTATTTCAAAAACTAAAAGTGAAAAATGTTGTTTTTGCAGATTCTTTGAGTGTGATCAATTTTTAATCAATTTTGAAAATTTCAAGGGTAAGGCATTTGTTTTTTTCAATTTTTTATCAACTTTAAAAATTTGCGACCTAGAAACTAACGAAATTCGTGTTTCAGTTGGAATTATTTCAAAAATTAAAAGTGAAAAATTTTGTTTTTGCAGAGATTTATTGAGTGTGATCAAATTTTAAACAATTTTGAAAATTTCAAGTGTCAGGCATTTGTTTTTTTACTTTTTTATCAACTTTAAAAATTTGCGATCTACAAAATAACGAAATTCACGATACAGTTGGAATTATTGCAAAAACTAAAAGTGAAAAATTTTGTTTTTGCAGAGATTCATTGAGTGTGACTAATTTTTAATCAATTTTGAAAATTTCAAATATGAGGCATTTGCTTTTTTCACTTTTTACCAACTTTATAAGTAACGAAATTATTCAGGTGGAATTATTTTTTGTTGTATCTAAAAAATTTTCCATTCAAATCCCATTCCCAGCTGGGAACGGTCTGGTTTGTCTCATCACAACCAGGAAGTATTAATTAAGCGCAATCATACAAATTACAGTTAATTAATAAATGCGAAAACAACGATCCATCAATTGCTCCGCGGCGGTTTCCTCGCCAAAAAAAAAAGAAAGAAAACGAATTTGAATCGATTAAGTTGGACGATCCGAGTCCAATAAATAACGAATATTAATCACCGTGGTAAATCATCCTCCTCGTTTGGTCGAATCGCGTCCGAATAGAATAATAATTTTCGGCGGTGCCGCGCCGGTAATTGCGGTGCTGAAAGCAAAATTGAAAGCCTCGCCGGCGAATAATTTTCAGGAGCCTTAATATATTTTTTTTTTGTTCGTTTTCGATTTTATTAAATTTTTGCTCCGCTCAGATTTAAGTCCTAAGGCTCAGTCGACGGATTCACTAATTAAGGTTGGGAAACACCTCTCACTACGGTGCAGGTGTTCGAAAGCGTGTAGCGGCTTTAATTTTTGCCCAGCGCCGTTGTTTCGTATTTTTTTTTTTTAATTTGAACGAATCTTTTTCATTGCCAGTCACGACCGGTTACCTCGATCTCTTCGAATTACCCTGTAAACGTAAGAAAAAAAAAACGCGGACAGTGATTGCCTCGGTATTATCCTTCCATTAATATCGCGTAAGATATTTCCACATTGGAATTTATATTTAATAAAATAAGTTCTGGAATTTAATTTTTAAAAAAGAGTTGCAAAGTAGATTTCCATCAAAAATTTCTTAAAGATCTTGTAATATTGATTTTAATTGAAGAAGAACAAAGAATTTCAGAATAGTGGGTATGGTATTAAGTCCGAAGAGATATAATTTTTATAGTTATGGGATGTATTATATACCTGAATTTAAAAATGTTTCACCACGGCTTAAGTGATAAATTAATTCATGGTATATACCAGAAAGTCTGGTAATTGTATTAACATTTTGTTTGTATAAGGAATGTAAAAAAAAACTACTGGAGTAGCTCTGATTGATCAAATATAATTTCTATATAATTCAGATTTAGATTCAGGATTAAATTAAAATTATAATAATGGCCTGAAGCTAGAACCTTATGGGGTACCATGCTTTAAACATATGAATGATTTTGAATAAGGCGGTTTGTGGTGAGAAAATTAAAACCATTATTAGGCACTTTATAAATAATTTACAAATGATAAAAAATATTGTGATTGTGTATTTATTTATATCTTGTTTTAAACAAGGTTTAAAGTATTAAATTAATATACTAGGTGTACTTATTTTTAAATTTTTTAGTAAATCAAATTAAATTTTTTAATATCTACTCAAAATATTTTTAACTTATAGCTTCATGTTGATACAAAAAAATCTTTCCTAATTTTAAGTTTATATTAGAAAACAATTCAAAAGTAAGGAGAAGTGATTAATTAATTTCTCAGCAAGGAAGAAGTGTTAAAATCATTTAATATTTCTTACCGAAGAAGTTATTTAAAACGATTATGACTAAAATCGTTAATGATATGAAACATTTTACTTTACAAGTCAATTTATACATTCATACGTTTGTGCACTAAGAAAATTAATTTCGCAAACTATAAAATGTAGACATCTATCGGTGCTGCTTTGAAGCAGACATGAGAATGTTATTCGAAACGAGTTTGGTGGCGACATCTCTTACATAAAGGTGCAACGTTATTAAAGAAATCTATTTCCACTCCAGTTTTACAGATAATGACAAAATTAAATTGCACAATTTATATTACTGGAATAATATTTTATTAAATTAAAATTTATCGCAAATACAATTAGTATGGTGTTGTTAAAATGTGATAAATTAACGTCAGAACAAATTGAATTAAAAGTGTTAATTAAGGAAATCACGTAATTATCCAAAGATGTTTGATAAAACCGTTGAGTGAAATATTTAAATCAACGATAAAACCTTGATTAAACGTACTACTGATATACAACTAGCCCATACCAAATATAAATCTTCGGGCGATCCTCAAGACTATGCAATTTTTAGTCGTATTCGAGAAGAGTGCTCTTTATTAAAACCATAGGAATCCCATCAAGTTTGAAGATCTATAAATGATGTGAGGAATACAACATCAATGACTTTCAAGGATAAAATCATTTCGAATGAAGCTGTAATTGCAAACGCCTTCGCTAAATAATAATTTATATGTCTCTTGAGGATGTAAAAAATAATTTCAGTTGTGGAATATTTTCTATCTGTGTTTGTTCATTAGCAATTCCAATACATTTACTACTTACATCATTCCTTCAACCCATAAGATATCTGGTTCTGGTATAAAGAAAAAGCCACTCGGAGTATGTCTGTTGATACAGTTGTTCATAGATTGCGTATAAGGAAAATGTTAAAATAGCTTGCTAGGCATAGCATCGCCTTGAGTTGCCCATGTTAATCTGATATCTCTAAGCACACCTAAGAATTTAACTGATTTTTTTCATGCCCATTCTTTGACAGAGTAAAAGTTAGGGTTGTTGATTTTCTGCTATCGAGTTTAAGCCTATTATTAAGGAACCAATCTGAAGCCATTCTGCTGTTTGTATTTGTATATTAGTGTGGTAGCATCCGCATGTAAAATAAATTCCTCACTACCAGCCCATTCTGACAGGTCATTGATTTATATCAACAATAGCAATGGCCCCAGAATGGAACCCTGCGACACACCACGTTTTCTGGAGGGGCAGAAGAAATATAATGATTTAAAATTACGCTTTGCGTTCTTCCGGAAATACATGAATTAATTAAGCGACAGCTGTCTAAGTGTAAGTTATAAAAGAAGAGCTTTCGTAATAAAATTTGATGAGAGACACAATCAAATGCTTTCGGGAGGTCTAGAAAGCTTGTTTTGGGTATTGAGCCTTGTTCGAAGCAATCTACTACCATTTCCGTTAAGTTTAAGATTGCTTCAGTTGTCGTTCGCCCTTTTCTGAAACCAAACTGCTCGTCTCGAAGAAGCATTGAGTTTTCAAATTAGTTGTAATTGAAGAATATGTTCGAAAATCTTGGGAAAACTAGGCAGCAGCAAAATTATCAGGAACATCAAGTTCACCTTCTTTATAGACTAGAATTATTCATCAATAAAAATCCATGAGTCTAAAAATTGGAAAAGAGTAAATTTACAATTTGCTGCGATGGATGGCTTGCTTGAGTTCATTTAGATCCTTCGATCCAATATGAAATAAGATTCCTCTATGGTCCGACATGCTCATTTATAGAGGTTGTGCTACTGAGTCAATACAATGTGTGCTAACATTATCAATGCAATTATTGTGGTGAATAGGAAAAGTTACCAAAAACTTCAGCCACCACACCGCAACCATAAATCTGTACAAAATCAATAAGTACACATTTTTTAATATCATCATTACCATTGAATCTATATATATATCCTATATATTTTCTATCGCAGTTCTGACATTGTACTTGATAAATGCCGGATTTTTCTAGTGGGTCTAGTGTCTCTATTTTGTTGTTAACTAAGTGTTTTTTTATTTAATTTTCTCTGTACACTTCTATTACTTTTTTAGACGTTGTGTTTGGTAAGTTCCTTTGCAATCTTCTGGGTGACGTATACAATTAAAAAGTTCGAATCTCTCTGGACGTTTCCGCATAATATTGTAACAACTTCTTTTAAATTAGTTATTTTTGTAATTCCTTTGAGAATGGTCGTCATTGACCGAAACACGTGTCAGGAAACTGATTATAACAATATGAAACTAAACAAGCGTTTTAATTTGATTTGGGATTCAATATTAAGTTAGTTTTTAAGTGTTTTATAGTTTTTTATCGTTCTACACCTGTGCATTTCGAAAGTGTAACGTTGTACCCGGGAAGAATAAGGTAAGAGTGACTAGGTCGTGTCTTATTTTATTGCATATTATCCGAAATTATATAAATTTGAAATTACCTAATACAGTAATAATTCCTTGACTTTTTCAGTTCTGGAGACATATCTAAAAGTCACCAGCTTTCGAAGAATAGGTTTCACTGCCCATTAAAGTAGGGCTTAGTTTCTCTTGGATAGTGTTATAATATTGGAGGCTATGCTCCAACCTTCTTGTGAAAGGGTATGAATCTCCTGCTAGTATTCATCCCCCTCCTCCATGTTTTTGCAGACGGGTAAATGAGGTTGTCAGTATTATCTTTTTCAATATTCGAAATTTTGGGTCTTTGAAGATGTTATTTCAGCCTGCATTCTTGACATATGGTTCTCAACTTCTTCTAGTCGTTTTGATAAGGTTTTTGTAAATAAGTTTAGTACCTAATTAATAACATATGCATCTGTGATATGACTACGACAGAGTATCTGTTGACACATGTTAGTTCTGGATGTGCTTGCTTATACTCTCACTAGCTAGGGTGCTATCAATCACCTCTTAGCTTCTTGAAGTAATAAATGTTGGTTCATTTCATTTCTCTATTTAATATGTGTAGATTTGTGCTAGAAATTATTTTGAGAAGAGCTTTTTTCCTTATATTGAGATTGATGATGCTGGTTTAACAGTATTTGATCGCAACCTCCAATTCTTACGAGGGAGGTGGATTGATTGCATAGTAGGGTAGGTATGCGGAGATTAGAAAAACCTTACTACAATACTCTTTTTCGAAACAGACCATTGTGAGATCCGCTGTGGAAAATTGAGGCATAAGTATGCCTTTCATGAAGATAAATCCGATGACCTCGGTGGCCAGGCCAGCGTATTCAAAGAAGTTCATTGTGGCTCTTGAAATAAGTCGACAGGCATCACTTTGCTGAAAAGTTAGATTTGGCAATGTCTGAGTAGGAGATAAGGTTATAGAATTTCTTCGATGTAATGTTGTGCTGTCATGTTGCCTCTAACGAAGATTAAAGGTATCCTAAAGCCATAAGCAATGGCATACCATAACCCCAACAGTATGATGAACGTGCCTTTCGACAAAAAAAAATATTGATTTCTCCTTTCACCACGTCATCTTCTGACTCTGGCCCGGCCATCATGCATCCCTAAACAGAATCTAGATTTGTCATTAAACTTTATATCATCCCATTCTTGTTACAATATTTAATTGTAATTCTTGGTATATAATGTGGGTGTGAGTTCTTCTGTCCATCGAATATAGCATTTTAAAGATTTGATTTTGTTGTATTTGGAGTGCGGATAGACTTTTATTTGAAGTATTCCCCCATACACTTATTAAGTAGACGAGATGATAGATGTAATTTTTTATTTCATGGGGTTTAAAATTCCGTATTTTTTATATTTTATTTTATTTATGCGTCTTATTAGAAGTTATCCTGTAATCTTAGGCCTAGGTAATCTATCTCGCTGGTTTTATTTATTTTATGTCCTTTTATTTTTATCTCTAGCCGAGGCGTATTTGATTTTATGTTACTTTTCTTAACGGTTTTGGATGCGGAAATGTAAAGTACATATTTCTATTCAGTATGTGAAATGGGAGTTTCAATCTTGGGATTAAGTGTGACAAGTTGGAATTGGTGTCTAAGACGACATTTTACATCCTTGCCACGCTGTTGTAGTACGGTGAACTCTCATCATGAACGATCATGGCCGATCTGCCTTCGGGTTTTTCTTTGGTGATGAAGGCACACCGCCGATCTATCGTCAGCTCTCGGTTATTAATTTGGATAAGCGTTAGTTTTGCTCCTGCTTAGTGGGGCTAGCTTTCGACTGACTTCAAGAGTAAATCTAACGATTATTTATGCAGACAGGTTATTCTGAGGATCTATCTGGAGTATAGCCAACGATCGAGGATGGGGCTGACATCGCCCGATATGGTTTTGACCAATTCGGAAGCGAGAGCACTATCCAAAATCTTAACTTGATGCCGAGTTTCCCCCCGAGGTTTTGGCGGTCAATTATCGCTAGTAGATGCCTGTTAGCAGCCTCTTTGTAGTTTGTTGTCTTGAGTTTAACGGGTGACTACCTCTACCTACCATTTTTTTTTTGGGGTTCAGCCCAGGAGATATGGTAGCTGGATCATACGATCTGTTCCTCTTCTTCTTCTATCTGCAAGGCTTTAGGTTTCTCAGGGGCTGCCAGCGGATGTTCATTCTTTGATGGCTGGTGTCCACAGTATTAACGAAAGGTTTTGGTTTTTATCCAGCCTGCGCCTTCCTCCTCATTTTAGTTTCAGCTCCGCTAATTCTTTTCCGGTATTTTGGAGCTGTGGAAGAGGTATCTGAAACATGAGTGATAACAGAGCTGACAAAATTGTATCTTTAGTGCCCATTGTTACCAAGATGATCAAATTTGGCCATATCCTAAGTTCTTAGGTAGTTGATTTTTAGAAGTTTAGAAGGTTTCGTTAGTATTAAAAACATCTTGCAATATTTAACAGTAAATGTGAAACTCTCTTAAATTTGTGGTTTCATTTCATTTTTTAAATAGAATAGACAAATGTTTCATTTAATTTTTGGAGCAGACGCACATCTCATACAACAAGCAATTATAGACGAACACGAAGAAGAAACACAACGCGGTAAAGGTCCTGATGAACTATTCGAATCTATTAGACGGCGTCACTAAAATGGAGGAAATAAAGTAGAAAATACTGGAAGAAAAAATAATAAAACAGGAACGCAAACATAAATTAGCGCAGGCGAAAAATATCTTCATCACTTACAACCTTATCACTTATGAGCTGAATTAATCGTAGGCTTATTACCGTGCTGGTGATGTTGCAGAGAATGTCTTGGGAGCTGCAAGTTTGAGTATACGCAAACGCGAAAAACAAGTCTTCGCGGAGAAAACGTTGATTATAATGAGAGTGTCGAAGAGGAAGAGGAGGCCCCGAAGGTAGAAGGAATGAAGGTGAAGAAGGCAAGGGTGTCGCGAGTAAGCGTACAGGCAGAGGTAGCGCCTGAAGATGTGTGATTGGTAAATTACCTGAGAAGGGTGAATGTGAAGGTGAAATGATAACTGAAGAAGAAGCGATGATGATAGAGGAGGAACGTGGAGGAACTGACGGAATTGTCATCAGCTGAAGAAGAGGAGATTTGCAGGAATATTCTGGAAAGAATAGGGCTTCGTCACCTATGGACGTTCCTGTAGAGGGGATGAGTGATTCAATAGACATATAGATTGTATAAATTATCATTTAAATGATAAAATTATAAATCAGACATAAATGGCAGAAACAATCACAAAAGTGATAATTTAGGTAAATCCTAACCCATAGGTGGAGTGGATGGGTGGATGGATATGGATTTAACACAGGGGTGGAATTGTAAATTAAATTTTCATTTGAAAACGACAAGCAATTGACGAAACATATGTCAGGAAATTGATAAATTAATTATGAAACGAAACAAGTCTTTAATTACAAATCCACCCCTGTAATATATATGTTTCACCAAGAATGTAGCAGTGGAAGAATTAATTTTACTATTTTAACCTTCAAAATTAGATAGATAGATTCCTAAACAAGGATTTTTTATTAAGAAATTGTATAATAAACATTCATTTTTTTATGCTTGATAATTCATTTTATAAACTTTCGCTTATATTTTACTGATTGTAGGGTACTAGAGGAACCCCCAACCAACCTTACCAATATGAATTTGATTTCAATCACTTCTACTCTTTAAAACTTATTTTCAGTTTATTGCCTAGATCCTTATCAGTGGCGGTTTTTTTCGAATATTAGTGTAGTTCCTGGATGAAATCGTTAATCTTATTCCTTGTGCTTTGTGTTGTTATCTTTTTTAGTTCTTCAATCTTTGCTCCTATTTTGCTTAAGTTTCCTTGGTCTTCATTTTCTCTTCCATAGTTAGTCAAAGATGTGCCATCTCGTTTTTCTTTTCAGCTGTTCTCCTTCATTACTTTCGTCTGCTATACATACTCTTTGTGAGGTTAGTGTTTTGGAGACTTCTCCACTCTTCTCCTTATTTGGTAGTGTACCTTTAAGGAAAGCCAATATTCCTGCTTCTATGCTAGCAGTTTTATCCTTGACGCCTCTACTGCTCCAGAAGTATGCCCTTCCTCCTGGACGGATTCGCGCAATTTGAAAACGTCCTCTTTCTTTCTTTGTCCATGGATGATTACAAAAAAAACATTAAATTTTATTTACGTAAACGGTTTCTGTTTTATAATTTAATGTTCATTTACAAAAATCAATTCGTTTTTACTTACAGCAAATATTCTTAAGTAATGTGTTGATTAAGTTGCATAACCTAATAATCTGGTATATCATATAGCGTTTGTAATTTAATTCGAATAAAACGTTATTCAAGAGATAATGTATAATTTAAAACAATCATTAAATATTAGGAAATATTATCGATTGTAAAGTTATGACTTTAGTTTTATCACGTTTGAGATTTGCAATGTTGTGTTTAATAAATCATAACTTTAAAATTACACACTTGATTTTAATTCTGAAAAGCAGTTCAGATTCTCGATTAATTTATCTTTCTAATAGTATCAATTGTGTACTCATTTTTTTTTATTTTGCGAATTGTTTGTGTCTAAATTTTTATAACGGATAATTAGAAGTATTAGTTCAAAACTGCACAACTCTAAAATTACAGTTTTGATTTTAATTATTTACAGATTTCCTAATAGTCAATTAATATGTCTTTAAGAAAATATCAATTGTGTAGACCTATTCTTTTTTGTTTATGTGTTGTTTGCGATGAAAATTCTTTACCATCATAACTCTTAAACTACGCAATCGATTTAAATTCTATGCAGGGATTAAAATTCCCGATTCATTTTTCTTTCAGTGAGTTTTACTTAAGTAAATTTAATTTTTTTGGTTTACGACTTATTTGTGATTAATCTTCCCACCCTCCAATCATTAAAACATTCTCAAGTACACAAGATAAATTGTAGAAAAGATATAAATTTTTCCATAATTAAAAGTGCGTAATTTCTTTGTAAGCGATTGTTCATTTGCATAAAACCCTCGCGAATGTTCCAATGATTGAAGGGTGGAATAGAGGCCACCCACCCACCCTACATATATTCTTAAACTTAACATCGAACAAAGTTTAAAAATTCAGGAATTATTTCGCCACTAACACTGCAGTAGTTCTTAAAAAAATAAAATTGTGACAGTGATGGAAGTCAGTTGTATATGTAGGGTGGTTGGGCGGCCTCTATGCCACCCTCCAATCAGTAAAACATTCTCAAGTATATACAAAATAAATTGTAGAAAAGATGTAAATTTTTCTATAATTAAAAGTGCGCAACTTGTTTGTAAGAAATTATTTATTTATATAAAACCCTCGCGTATGGTCTAATGATTAGAAGGTAGGATAGAGGCCACCCACCCACCCTACATATATTCTTAAACTTAACATCGAACACAGTTTAAAAATTCAGGAATTATTTCGCTACTAACACTGCAGTAGTTCTTAGAAAAATAAAATTGTGAAAACATTCTCAAGTATACAAAATAAATTATAGAAAAGATGTAGGAGTATTTTTTTCCATAATTAAAAGTGCGCGACTTGTTTGTAAGTAATTATTTGTTGGAATAAAACCCTCTCGTATGTACTAATGATTGAAGGGTGGGATAGAGGCCACCCACCCACCCTACATATATTCTTGAACTTAAACTAGAACACAGTTTAAAAATTCAGGAATTATTTCGCCTCTGACACTGCAGTAATTCTTGCGACAGTGATGGAAGTACAGTTCTCTACTCTACCATTTAATAAGTTCGTTTGCAGCGTTAGGTTTAAAAAATTATTATTCCAAAACTACACAATTAATGTTAGATCAGTAAAGGTGATTATATTACTAATTAACTCCTCTTTTAAATAGTATTAAGTCTGTAAAATCAAATTTTTGCGTTTGTTGGCTGTGGACTTATAAAATCGATTAGTAATTTTAAAATTGGTCCATTTTTTGCGTTAGGTTTAAAGTTGCATAACTCTAAAATTACAGATCTAATGTTAATTCTATGAAGATTCCCTAATAGTCAATTAATATGTCTTTCAAAAAGTGTCAATTTTGTGGACCTATTCTTTTTTGTTTAAGAGTTATTTGTGATGAAAATTTTATAATCTGAAAATGTAGGGTTCAAGCTTTACAATCATAACTCTAAAACTACACATTTTTATTCTAATTTACAAAGGTGCTTTGATTGTTAATTAATTAGTCATTTGAATAATGTTAGAAGTATAAACTCTTAATTTTTAATTTACGAGTTTTATAACTTAAAAATATCACGTTCGTAATTTTATAATTGGTCCATTTGTAGCATTCAGTTTAAAAAATGGTAACTCTCAAACAACACATACGATTTCAATTCTGTAAAGGTATTTAATTTCCTGATTAATTCGTCTTTCAGTAAATATCAGTTGTGTTAACCTAGGTTTTTTAATTTAAGACTTATTTGTGAACAAATTTTGGTAACCTTAAAATTTCGTGTTTGAGTCCGTTTGCAAAATGATTACTTCAAAACTACACATTTGATTTTAGATTTATAAAAGTGTTTAGATTGCTAATTAATTTCCCCTTTTAAATAGTGTTAAGTATGTAAACTTTCTTTCGTATTTTTATTCTTATAAACAACCAAAATTATGATTTCGTTTGTAATAATATAAATACGAAACGATAAAAAAAGTTTCGTATTTTAGAATTAATAATAATTAATCATTTTGGGTGTGGGTAGGAATTAAAATTGTGAAAAAAATAAAGCAAAAGACATACTAACAACATATCTTCAATATTATATTTTATACAATAGTATAAATATAAAATTATCACATTTTTAAGGAAACTTTCTACGCAAATAAAACAAAGTTGGTGTTCCGACGACAACAACCATTAAAACTAACAAAAAAAAAACAACAAATCATACTAATCAATTTAATAATAATAATTATAGTAGTAATAGTAATATCGGATCCGCGTAAAAATTATTTTCTTTTAAAGTAGCTGCCGTTTTTTAAGAATTTGCAGGTTTCGCACCGACTTGGCGGAATTGTATCCTAATTTATTTTTTGTTTTAAGTACAGCATCATTCAACTAAAACCTTTAAGTTCTTTGGTTAAAATTAAGAAATGAAATTAAAATTATAATGGTAATAATAAAGAAGAAGAAGAAGTAGAGGAAAAACGATCGGAGCGCGCTTAAACGTTTAAGGAAATAAATTAAGTTCACATTTTAATATAAAATAACCTCTCTGTTTTCCTATGTCATGGATTGGATTTGAAAAAGAAACGACGTAAACAATAAATATTCGAGCACCTGTGAATACCATGAACACATGATGAAAAATATACAATATGTACAATGATTTTTTTTTCGTGTTTGTTTTCTATACGGTAAATGTATAGCATCATCAATGGACAAAAACAGGTCAAGAGCAGAGTAACGTTTCGGTATTTACAAAATGTTTGTCACAGCCACTCTTTCTTTAGGTAACCTATTTATTAGTACAAGTCCTCGTTTTCCATGTTCACCAGGAGCAACTTTTTCTCGTCCTTCTCCGAGCTGACTAACGCTCTAATGGATGGGGGCTCGAAACAGGGCTAAAAATTAGCAATATAAGTTATCTATACATTAATAATAAGTCGGTTTTACGCTACTTTATTGTAATAGGTCGGAAGGACGATATTTATTTGTTACTCACCGTTTCACACACGTTCATATTGCAACAGTTTTCGATGGTGATTTCACATTGTGCCGCCGGGGGTTGTTGCGGCGTGTACGCCAACGGGGTGATATTTTTGTTCACTACGATACGCTTCTTGATGCGAGGCCTTCGCTGCTTCTTCGTATGTAAGACTACCAATACTATTATTATTACAGATTGTACAACCGCTACTGATAACACCGCGTCGAAGAATGGGTCCTCTAATCTGTTTCTCGAGTCACCAAATAAATCTTCCGATATTCTGCAATTTAAAAAAAAATGTAGCTCATAAAAAAATATAGATATGGATTAATAAGGATAATATATTTTGGAATTTTAATCGCTTTAAATAAAGCCTTAGTATATTTTAACTACATTTTAGTTCAAGCATTACTTTTTTAGGTTATGTAACTTTAATCTTATAAAAACTTAGGGAAATAACGTCGTAAAAATTGAAAAATCGATCTGGATGTAGTGGGTTAGGTCAACACTTCATCCAGATCTTATAATTTGACTAATGTAGTAAAATGGTTTCGAAAAAATATTTAATTTGCATAACGAAGGTAATTTTTTACTTAAAATTAAGCATCTATTAACAGAGTTATGATTATTTTTGCAACAAAATGTTATTTATTGTAGCTTCAACTAAGGTATTAATTTTAAAGTCACTTACCTTTCTGATTGTGTCAAATTTTCATTAGAAACCATCTCACAATGGTCTCCGTGGAAACCTTGCCTACAAGTGCACATCGCCGTATCATCCATCACGCTGCAATGACCGTCGTTCAAACAGAAGTTCTCGCACAAATTCTTATCGCATCTCACACCGGCGTATCCGTAAAAGCATCGGCATTCTGGAGTGTCTTGGGTCGGCACACAAGTGCCGTGAACACATTGGTTGTAACAGGTATCAATTTGGCATCTATCGCCGCGAAAACCAAGAGGGCAAACGCACCTCCCCCTCTTGGTCATCGTGCCGTTGTTCATGCACACGTTCTCCTTCTTCTCCTTCACCTCCTCCACCACCAAAGGAACTGGTGCGTCTGGTGGCTTTTCCAGCACTTTCGTTTTACTGCAATCGGGTACACCCAAAAAACCCAAGCTCCTCGAGGTCATTCCCAACGGTGCGGTTTCGAACGTTGTTATATTTATCTCTTCCGAGTTACCAGACTTGTGTTTCTTCCATATGGCTTCATTATTTCGATCGGACCAGTAGATGTAATCTCCGACAACGGCCAGACCGAAAGGTTTCTGATGCCTGCCTCTGTAGAAGAGTTGCCTGTCTGTTCCGTTCAAAGATATGCTTTCGATGTGGAAGTAACTACCTTCCCGCACGTCCACCCAATATATCCTTTGCAAGTAATGATCGATCGCTATTCCCATAGGTTTCAAGAGATCCTCGTCTACTAGGACAGTGCGGTTTTTACCATCTAACGTCGACATTTCAATCGATGGTTTTTTTCTATTGGAATTTGTCCAGTATAACATTCTGAAAATTTAAAAAACATATATTATTTATATGTAAAGAAGTATTCAATTATAAATTTACGTACCTATTACAACTATCAACTAAAATATCTTGAGGTGTTTCAATATCGAACTTAAAAACCACCTCGACCTCCTTATGCTGCTCATCAGCCAATGATATGGAATTAATGGATTTGTTCGAAGAGTCAGTCCAGTACAGTCTGTCCTCAACTGGATCGACGGATAATCCCTGAAATCGTAATATATCTAGTTTTTTGGGTTTTGCAAAGAGTAAGAATATAAGTAAAACTAAAATTACAGTGGTTAAAAACATAAGTGTTTTATTCAATGTTCATAAATAAAACTGTTGTATTTTGAAGTGTTTTAGTTCATCAAGACTTACCATAACGTCGTGGGAAAGATCGTGAATAATCGGAACGACGTCGGTCTCCTTCGATATCTTCAGTGAGTAGATGGTGTCGCCGCCGCCGGTTTTTTCGTCGCTTACCAAAAACTGTTTTCGATTGTAGTCGTACGTTATCGCCTTGAGTCCGTCAAATTCGTATGCATCCGTCAAGATTATTTTTCCGTCGGTGTCTATCAGATTGATCTCATTGTTGACTACTACTGCTAAATCTGTAACCAATGAAAAAATAGAAGATTAGTACCCAAAAATCTCTTCTTAGCATTAGCACAAAAACAGATTAATCAGTTATGCTCAATTCATCCAGATTATCATGAGAAACAATTGCTAACGACTTAACATTTTCCAAAATGACTGAGAGAAGTGTCTACTTGAGATTTCACTATTTATCTAAAAAATATCTAGATGAAAATTGATGATAATCAGGAGAAATTGGAGATTTCATTTGATCTTACACAAGTAGATTTTGTATCTTTAAAAAAATATGTAAAAACAATTGCTATCGACCAGAAATTTCCCAAAATGACTGAGAGAAGTTTCTGCTTGAGATTTCACCATTAATCTAAAAAAAATCTAGATGAAAATTGAAGATAATCACGAAGAAATGAAGTTTAGTTTATGTTTTACACAGGCAGATTTTATCTTTGGAAAAAATAGATAAAAACAATTGCTAACGACTAGAAATTTTCCTAATTGACTCAGAGAAGTTTCTACTTGAGAATTCACTATTCATCTAAAAAAAATCTTGATGAAAATTGAAGATAATCACGAGAAAATTGAGATTTGTTTATATTCTACACAAAGCAGATTTTGTTTCTTTGAAATAATATGTAAAATCAATTGCTATCGACCAGAAATTTTCCAAAATGAGTGAATGAAGTTTGTACTTGAGATTTCACTATTCATCTAAAAAAAATCTAGACGAAAATTGAAGGTAATCACGAGAAAATTGGGAGTTGTTTATATTTTAGATAGCCACATGTTTTATCTTTGAAAAAAATATATAAAAACAATTGCTATCGACCAGATTTTTTTTAGAATGACTGAAAGATCTTTCTACTTGAGAATTCACTATTAATCTAAAAAAAATCTTGACCAAAATTGAAAAAAATCACGAGAAAATGAAGATTCGTTTATATTCCTCACAAGTAGATTTTGTATCTTTGAAAAAATATATAAAAAAATTGCTATCGACTAGAAATTTTCCAAAACAACTAAAAGAAGTTTCTACTTAAGAATTCACTATTAATCTAAGAATAATTCTAATCACAAGAAAATGGAGATTTGTTTATATTCCCCACAAACAGATTTTGTATCCTTGAAAAAATATATAAAAACAATTGCTATCGACTAGAAATTTTTCAAAATGACTGAGAGACGTTTCTTCTTGAGAATTCACTATTTATCTAAAAAAAATCTAGACGAAAATTGAAGATAATCACGAGAAAATGTAGATTTGTTTATATTTTACACAAGTAGATTTTGTATCTTTGAAAAACTATATAAAAACAATTGCTATCGACAAGAAATTTTTCAAAAAGGCTGAGAGAAGTTTCCACTTGAGAATTTACTACTCATCTATAAAAAATCTAGATGAAAATTGAAGATAATTACAAGAAAATTGAGATTTGTTTATATTCCCCATAAACAGATTCTGTATATTTGAAAAAATATATAAAAACAATTGCTATGGGCTAGGAATTTTTCAAAATGACTGAGAGAAGTTTCTACTTAAAAATTAACTATTAATCTAGAAAAAATCTAGAAAAAAATTGAAGATAATCACGAGAAAATGGAGATTTCTTTATTTTCCACACAAGCAGATTTTCCATCTTTGAAAAAATATGTAAAAACAATTGCTATCGACTAGAAATTTTCCAAAATGACTGAGGGAAGTGTCTACTTGAGAATTCAAAATTAATCTAAAAAAATTCTAGATGAAAATTGAAGATAATCGCGAGAAAATGGAGATTTGTTTATATTCAACACAAGATTTTGTACCGTTGAAAAAATATATAAAAACAATTGCTATCGACCAGAAATTTGTTAAAATGAGTAATAGAAGTTTCTATTTGAGAATTCACTATTCATCTAAAAAAAATTAGATGAAAATTGAAGATAATCACGAAAAAATGGAGTTTCGTTTATATTCTACACAAGCAGATTTTATTTCTTTGAAAAAATATATAAAAACAATTGCTATCGACTAAAAATTTTCCAAAATGACTGAGAGAAGTGTCTACTGGAGAATTCACTATTCATGTTAAAAAAAATGTAGGCGAAAATTGAAGATAATCACAAGAAAATGGAGATGTTTAAATTCTACACAAGTTGATTTTGTTTCTTTGAAAAAATATAAAAAACGACTGCTATCGACTAGAAATTTTCCAAAATGACTGAGAGATGTTTCTACTTGAGAATTCTCTATTCATCTAAAAAAATTCTAGATAAAAATTGAAGATATTCACGAGAAAAAGGAGATTCGTTTATATTTTACACAGGCAGATTTTGTTTCGTTGAAAAAATATATAAAAACAATTGCTATCGACTAGAAATTTTTCAAAATGACTAAGAGAAGTTTCTATTTGAGAATTCATTATTAATCTTAAAAATTTATAAATGAAAATTGAAGATAATCATGAGAAAATGGAGATTCATTTATATTACACACAAGAACATTTTGTATCTTTGAAAAAATATGTAAAAACAATTGCTATAGACCAGGAATTTTCCAAAATGACTGAGAGAAGTTTCTACTTGAGAATGCACTATTAATCTAAAAAAAATCTAGATAAAAATTAAAGATAATCACGAGAAAATTGAGATTCGTTTATATTACCCACAAGCTGATTTTGTATCTTTAGAAACATATATAAAAACAATTGCTATCGACTAGAAATTTTACAAAATGACTGAGAGAAGTTTCTACTTGAGAATTCACTATTCATCTAAAAAAATCTGGATGAAAATTGGAGATAATAACGAAAAAATGGAGATTAGTTTATATTCTACACAGGCAGATTTTGTTTCTTTGAAAACAAATATGTAAAAACAATTGCTATCGACTAGAAATTTTACAGAATGACTCAGAGAAGTCTCTACTTGAGAATCCGCTATTTATTTTTGAAAAAATCTAGATGAAAATTGAAGATAATCACGATAAAATGGAGATTTGTTTATATTCTTCACAAGAAGATTTTGTAACCTTGAAAAAAGTGTAAAAACAATTGCTATCGACCAGAAGTTTTCCAAAATGTCTGAGAGGAGTTTCTAGTTTAAAATTCACTATTCACCTAAAAAAATTCTTGATGAGAATTGAAGTTAATCACGAGAAAATCGAGTATTGTATATATTTCACACAAGCAGATTTTGTACTTTTGAAAAAATATATTAAAACAATTGCTATCGACAAGAAATTTTCCAAAATGGCTAAGAGAAGTTTCCACTTGAGAATTTACTACTCATCTATAAAAAATCTAGATGAAAATTGAAGATAATCACGAGAAAAAGGAGATTTGTTTATATTCTACACAGGCACATTTTGTTTCTTTGAAAAAAATATATAAAAGCAATTGCAATCGACCAGAAGTTTTTCAACATGACTAAGAGAAGTTTCTTCTTGAGATTTCACTATTAATCTGAAAAAAATCTAGATGAAAATTGAAGATAATCACGAAAAAATTAAGTTTCGTTTATATTCAACCCAGGCAGATTTTTATCATTGGAAAAAATAGATAAAAACAACTGCTATCGACTAGAAGTATTTCAAAATGACTAAGAGAAGTTTCTACTTCAGAATGCACTATTAACCTAAAAAAAAATCTAGATGAAAATTGAAGATAATCACGAGAAAATGGAGATTCGTTTATATTCAACACAAGATTTTGTACCGTTGAAAAAATATATAAAAACAATTGCTATCGACCAGAAATTTGTTAAAATGAGTAAGAGAAGTTTCTATTTGAGAATTCACTATTAATCTAAAAAAAATTAGATGAAAATTGAAGATAATCACGAAAAAATGGAGTTTCGTTTATATTCTACACAAGCAGATTTTATTTCTTTGAAAAAATATATAAAAACAATTGCTATCGACTAAAAATTTTCCAAAATGACTGAGAGAAGTGTCTACTTGAGAATTCACTATTCATGTTAAAAAAAATTCTGGATGAAAATTGAAGATAATCACGAGAAAATGGAAGTTTGTTTATATTTCACACAAGTAGATTTTGTATCTTTAAAAAAAATATATAAAAACAATTGCTATCGACTAAAAAATTTCCAAAATGACCAAGAGAAGTCTCTACTTGAGAATTCACTACTCATTTAGAAAAAAATCTAGATGAAAATTGAAGATAATCACAAGAAAATTGAGATTCGTTTATTTTACACAGGCAAATTCTGTATCTTTACAAACATATATAAAAACAATTGCTATCGACTAGAAATATTCCAAAATGACTGAGAGACGTTTCTACTTGAGAATTCACTATTCATCTAAAAAAATTAAGGACGAAAATTGAAGATAATCACGAGAAAATGGAGATTTGTTTATATTCCACACAAGCAGATATTCTTTCTTTGAAAAATATATATAAAAACAATGGCTATCGACAAAAAAATTTCCAAAATGACAGAGAAAAGTTTCTACATGAGAATTCACTATTAACCTAAAAAAATTCTTGATGAGAATTGAAGTTAATCACGAGAAAATGGAGTATTATTTATATTTCACACAAGAAGATTTTGTAACCTTGAAAAAATGTGTAAAAATAATTGCTATCGACCAGTTTTTTTTGCAAAATGACTGAGAGAAGTGTCTACTTGAGAATTCACTATTCACCTAAAAAAAATCTAGACGAAAATTGAAGATAATCACGAGAAAATGGAGATTTGTTTATATTTCACACAAGCAGATTTTGTATCTTTAGAAAAAATATATAAAAACAATTGGTATCGACTAAAAAAATTCAAAACGACTAAAAGCAGTTTCTACTTTAATATCCAATATTTATCTAAAAGAATTATGTATAAGAATTAAAGATATTTTATCGAAAATTGAGCTTGGAAATATTTTACTTAGGAAGGTTTTAATCTTTTGTGAAAAAAAAAAATACAAAAACATTTGCTATCGACTAGAAACTTTTCAAAACGATTGTAAGTAGTTTCATCTCGTGAATTTACTATTGATTTAAAAGGAATTCTAAACAAGAATTGAATATGACCATTAAAAAAAATGGAGATACGAGGACATTCTGATTAAATTTCATACCTTTAAAAAGACTGAAAAAACAATTGCTATCGGCTAGAAAGTATACAAATTTATTCAGCATAGTTTTCACTTGAAAATTTATTATTGGTTTAAAGAAATTCTAAAGCAAAATCAAAGATTGTTTTAAGAAAATGTGGATTTGTCAGATTCTAATTAGGTATATTTTGTATCTTAAAAAAAGCTTAGAAAAAACAATTGAGATTGACTTGAAATTTTTAAAATTAATTCAAAGTAGATTTTTCTTTACGATTCAAACGCAATTTTTATTTAATCGGCCTTAAAATTTATAATAAACTTAATAGAATTGAGGATTGTATTCATCGTAATGTTACACATTTTCTAAGGTCTTAAATACGTTAAAAAACAATGGCTATAGATTTGAAATTTTCTAAATTAACGTAAAATAGATTGTATTTGATACTACAAAAGCTATCTGTAGAAGTTTTGCTTTTAAAATTAACATAACCTTATGAAAAAAAGTGTGTGATCATTACTATTTTATACATTTTTGTATGGCCTTGAAATTTAAAAAAAAAAACAATTGCTAAATGAAAATAACACACAGTTTATTCCTTACTTCACTTGTTTATTAAGTGTTAAATGTACATTTCGTTCAGAAGGTGAACATTATCAATAATAAACAATTTTTTTTTAACACTTCACCTAAACTCAAACCAACAATAGTGAAAACAATCGCTACCGATTTGAAACTTTGCAAATATACCCAAACGTAATTTGTGCTTGATACTTTATTTCAAATCTTAGGAAAATTTACATAAAAATTAAAGATAATCATGAAAGTAACGTTCAGGGTAATTTTCAAGTTACGCTTTGAAAAAGCATACTAAAACAATTGCTATCGACTTGAAATTTTTAAACAAAACTCAAAATCAATTGTGCTTCATGACTCAAAAACGTAATTTGCATAAATTCAGACTTAAAATTTAAATCAATCTCTTTCAAATTCATGGCGATGTTAAAAAAATTTATACGGCTTTAAATACATAAAAAAACAATTGCAATCGACGTAAAATTTTCAAATTAATTTAAAAATACTTTCAGCTTCATGGATCAATAGAAACAAAAATTCTGCCATGAAATTTAAAATAATTTTATAAAAAGAGTGTATGGTTATTTTTAATTATTATTTCTCAAAAAATATAACAAAAAGGTACAAAAAACAATTGCTTTCTACAACGAACTAAAGGTTTTTAATACATTTTATTAATTGCTATAGATTTTAAACTTAAAAGAAATTAACTCGAAACAGATTCTGATTCATAATTTTAAAGTGTTTTTACTAAAAATCTAGTTCAATAGTTAAAAGAAAGATTTGTGTTTAAAGACATGATAGGCTTTTTATAGCCTTAAAAAATGAAAAAAGAAACAATTGACTGTAATAGAAAACATTACAAATAAGCACAGCGTAGTTAATACTTTTTAATTTCATAGGATTACGAGAAAGTTTATACATAAAGATTAAAGATTATCTTAAGAGAAGAGTTTTCTGCAATTTTCAAGTTACAAATTTAGAATACCGTTGAAAAAAATATAAAAACAATTGCTATAGACTTTAGATATTAGAAGTTAACTCCAAATAGACTCTTATTAATAATTCAAAAGCAATTAGTACAAAAATCCTTTCGTTTAATTTTAAAAATAATCCTTAAAGTACAGTTTACGTTTTCAAACAACGTCTATTTCATGTCTTTTAAAACAATAGAAAAACAAATGCTATCGGCTTGAATCTTTTCAAATTTACTCATTATAGTTTGTAGTTGATAGTTAGATAAAAATCTATTAAAATAATGACGTAAATTTTAAGATATTCATTGCAGAATAAGTTATTATAATTATAAGGCTAAATAGGTTTATATGGTTTTAAAACATTACATAAACAATTGCTATCGAGGTAGAATCTAATTCAATTTAATTATAATAGATTAATACTTTGCAAAAGTGTTAGATTTAATTGATAGGGCAAAAGAGATATTTTAATAATACACTTTTATTGCATGTTTAATTATAAATCAATAAAATATGATATTTTTTGTTTGTTTGTGTTAACTACTACGAAAGGTACGAAATTACAAACTTATCTTAACTTATTTAAAAAAAACAAATGAATTTATTTATTCATACGCTTTTTTTGTAATATATCGTTTACATAAAATCACTTCATGATGTTCCTCATTATCTTAATACAAAAAAATCTCTTTGCATGCTTGATAACACTATCTCAAGGTTGTTGTTAAGAACAACGCTGACCTTGCTCAAGTAGAATTATTTATCATTTAAGTAAATACATTGTAAATGTAAAAAAAAAACAATCTTTAAATGGTCAATTGTATTATTTATTCAACAGTAATGAATGTTTTGAATGTTTGAAGCCATAACATTTTATGAAAACGTTTAAATAGAATTATTTATCATTTGCGTAAATCCATTGTAAATTTAAGAACAGTCTTTAAATGGCCAATTGTATTAATTATTCAACCGTAATTATTTTTTGAATGCTTAACTTTCTGAAAACGTTTACTGTGAAATAGATAAAACTAGGAAATGCATTTATGTTAAGGTCATCGTACTCAACATTCCATTCTATTCAATAAATTAATGCTTAAACGAATTATAAAATTGGCATTAAATTAAACAACACGCACGCAAAATTTATTAACGATCGATACAACAATCGTTTAGCCACACATTCGCAATATCAGCAGAATTAACGTTTATTGTCCATTGTGAGTTTAATAGAATTTACAATCTTCATTCAATTATTTATTACATAACAATGATTCGTTTCAGAGACGATTACACCGAAATAATAGCGCAATTCCGTGTAAATAAATTAAATGTTTAATTTAATTAAGTCGACTGTCCAACATGCAATAAGAGTTAAACACAAATATTAAATTGGTTGATTGAGTTACGTGAAGATCAAATTAATTTGACGAATTTGAAGCAATAATAATAAAGAAATGTACATTTGGTAATTCAAATAAAATTGTGAAGAAAGGTTATTAAGTGCTTTATTCGTCAAACAAATATTGAAGTCGAAAAATAATTCTATATTACTAATAAAACACTTTTTAACTGGGACTTTTATTTACTTTTGTCAATTTCAAATTGTCGTTTTCAAACTAGAAGTCTTTCTTATTTATTTATTTATTAGTTTTCTAGTGAATTATGATGTATAACGAAATAGAGGCCTTCGCTATTAACAATTATATTTCAATTAAGAACATCTAAACACGGTAGCAATTAATTGATATCAATTAATTGTCAGAATCAATTTGCGAGAAATCTATTATTAAACATAATTGTAAAGGAAAAACGTTTACAAACCGCGGAAATTGTTGTGGTCGAGATTTTTTTGTAATGAGGCTTATTTATAGATTGGCGCTTAGTAACGTGAATAAATCACTAGAATTATGACTTAATTAACATAAATGTAGATTTTTCGTATTATAATTTTATTTCTTAAAACTTTACGCCTTTAATAATCAACAAGGAATTTTTATTTATTTAATCTCTTCAGGTGTTTCCAGGATGCAAAAAAATTTCTAGTAGTTATCATCAAAGACCTTCAGAAATAAGTAAATTGCAGGTTGAACCTCGATAATCATTTGGGAGTAGGCTGAATTAATGCTTAGACTATTGGGAAAGGTCAAGAGTACGCTGTATTAATGCAAAATCTATTGGAAAACGTCAAGAGAAAACTCATTTAAAATGTACACTATAATAAACTACTTAAGCTATTTTTATTGTAATATTATTGTCGCACTTTCTGGATTTAATTTATTTATATTTTATTATTCTTTTTTCTAATTTATAAATCAAATTTAGAAACTGCACATAACACTAAATTTTCTGTAGATTTATGTCTCAAAACATTTTTGTTAATTAAATAATTTCTTATTGGTTGTTTATTTCTAATCTCCCTCAATAAATTATTCATTGTGTTTAGTTAGCGTACTCTTGACCTACCTTAATAATGCATGTATTGTCATAGGTAACGTACTCCTGACCTACCCTAAGAAATTGATTGATTGTGGCAGGTAGCGTACTCTTGACCTACGGTAACAAATATGTAAATAAGGTGGGTCAGAGGTGAACGACCTTCGCGATGATTCAATTGTGGTAGGTCAAGAGTACGCAACTTCGCGCCATAAATATATCGTTGGGGTAGGTCAAGGGTACGCGATCTAGCACAAATCATTAGCTATTAGGGTAGGTCGGGAGTACGCTAGTAACGACTTTAATTTATTGTATTTTATATTAGATTAGATAACAAATTTAACTATTAACTAATAATTAATAACACGATAAAATGAGTGATGGATGAGAGATGTTAATTGTCAATTGACAGTTGATAATCAACAATTAATACGTGACAGGTGGGAAAAATTAAATTCATAGTTAGTGGTTGAGAAATAATTATTTATAGATGAGAGCAAGATTTGATGACAGTTGAAAGATAACAGGTGATATTTAATAGATGTCGCCTGACAATTTTTAATTAACTGATCAAAAATTATTTATAACAAAAGGTAGATTATAAGTAAGATGATAGATTAAAGATAATAAACAAATGACTGATGACAGATGGTGAATGATAAATGGCAGCTGATAGTTTACAGATGATTTACAGAATTAAAAAACTGATGATTTATGACAATTGATTAATGAAAAATTGTACTGTTGACAGGTGGCAACAGATTTAAAAAAAATATAGGCAACAGAAAACAAGTGAATAAACTAAAATTACAAAGTATTAATGAAGGACGACAATTGCGAATTGACAGATGGCAGATGATGAATAACAGTTGACATGGGATAACAAAAATTATATTTTTTGAAGCAGTTGGTAGATAATAAATAAGATTACAAATAAAATGACTGATAATAGTGGATACTATACACGTAAGAATTAAATCAGAAATGATTGATGTCGATTAAAAAAATGCTGGATGATAGCCGACAGTTGGCAGATGGTGATGGTCAATTGACAAATGGAAGATGCTGGAAAATGTCAATAATGGCAAAATGTACTCCTGTGTATCCAAAATTTGCGGGGATTGTATAAGAAAATTGCATTTCGTTGTTATAATCTTTAACTTTATTTTTGTGTAAATTTCGAGATGCATCAAATATAAGACACTTTTGTAAAATTATCCTCCAAATCTTAGACTGTTGTTGGTCATCTGAAAATGGGGGAATCTACAACGCTAATTCGCTAGAGATGTGAATTAATGCAATGCCAAAAAAATGAAGGATGGTATAGAGTCACCCACCCACCCTACATATATTTATTAACCTTAAATTATAAACATTGTTTTTGGTTTATGAAAACAAAAATTCGAACAGAAATGTAAATGCAGTTTTAAATAACGTAAAAGAAGGGTTATTGTTTTAAATTATCAAAAATATGTAGGGTGGGTGGGTGGCCACTATTACACTCTACAATTATTTGAACATAAACCAGAGATCATTTTATGGTTTTTGGAATATATCTAAAATTTTAATTGTTAATTTTGATTGTATTAAATTAATTTCAAGCACATCCTATGCTAATGTTTAAAAAATTGAAGGGTAGGTTAGAGGCCACCCACCCACCCTACATATATTTATTAATCCTAAATTACAAACAGTGTTTTTAATTTATGAAAACAAAAATACGAACAGAAATATAAATGCAGGGTTTTGAATTTAAATTAACAAAATTATGTAGGGTGGGTGGGTGTCCACTATCCCACCCTCTAATTATTTGAACATAAAGCAGAGATTATTTTATGTTTCTTGTAATATATCCAAAATTTTAATTGTAAATTTTGTTTGTATTAAATTAATTTCAAGCAATTGCTATGCTAATGTTTAAAACATTGGAGGGTGGGATAGAGGCCACCCACCCACCCTACATTATTAAACTTAAATTATAAACAGTGTTTTTAATTTATGAAAACAAAAATACGAACAGAAATGTAAATGCAGTTTCAAATAACATAAAAACAGGGTCTTGGTTTTAAATTAACCAAAATATGTAGGGTGGGTGGGTGGCCACTATCCCACCCTCCAATTATTTGAACATAAACCAGAGATCATTTTATGGTTTTTGGAATATATCTAAAATTTTAATTGTTAATTTTGATTGTATTAAATTAATTTCAAGCACATCCTATGCTAATGTTTAAAAAATTGAAGGGTAGGTTAGAGGCCACCCACCCACCCTACATATATTTATTAATCCTAAATTACAAACAGTGTTTTTAATTTATGAAAACAAAAATACGAACAGAAATATAAATGCAGGGTTTTGAATTTAAATTAACAAAATTATGTAGGGTGGGTGGGTGTCCACTATCCCACCCTCTAATTATTTGAACATAAAGCAGAGATTATTTTATGTTTCTTGTAATATATCCAAAATTTTAATTGTAAATTTTGTTTGTATTAAATTAATTTCAAGCAATTGCTATGCTAATGTTTAAAACATTGGAGGGTGGGATAGAGGCCACCCACCCACCCTACATTATTAAACTTAAATTATAAACAGTGTTTTTAATTTATGAAAACAAAAATACGAACAGAAATGTAAATGCAGTTTCAAATAACATAAAAACAGGGTCTTGGTTTTAAATTAACCAAAATATGTAGGGTGGGTGGGTGGCCACTATCCCACCCTCCAATTATTTGAACATAAACCAAAGATTATTTTATGGTTCTTAGAAAATATATAAAATTTTAATTGTTAATTTTGATTGTATTATTTAATTTCAAGCAGATCCTACGCTAATCTTTAAAAAATTGGAGGGTAGGTTAGAGGACACCCACCCACCCTACATATATTTATTAAACTTAAATTACAAACAGTGTTTCTAGATTGTAGAAACAAAAATTACAAACAGGGTTTCTACTTTATGAAAACAAAAATACGAACAGAAATGTAAATGGAGTTTTAAATAACGTAAAAACAGGAATCTGCTTTTAAATTATCAAAAATATGTAGGGTGGGTGGGTGGCCACTATCACACCCTCCAATTATTTTAACATAAACAAGAGATTATTGTATGGTTCTTGGAATATATCTAAAATTTTAATAGAAAATTTTGATTGTATTTAAATTATCTTTAAGCAAATCCTACGCGAATGTTTAAAAAAATGGAGGGTGGGGTAGAGGCCACCCATAACCCCTACATATATTTATTAACCCTAATTAACCCTAAACAGTGTTTAGTTTATGAAAACAAAAATACGAACAGAAATATAAATGCAGTTTTAAATAACGTAAAAACAGGGTTCTAAATTTAAATTAACAAAATTATGTAAGGTGGGTGGGTGTTTGGCCACTATCCCACCCTCAAATTTTTTGAGATTATTTTACAGTTCTTGGAATATATCTAAAATTTTAATTAAAAATTTTGATTGTATTAAATTAATTTCAAGCAAATACTATGTTAATATTTAAAAAAATTGGAGGGTGGGATAGTGGCCACCCACCCACCCTACATATATTTATTAAACCTAAGTTACAAACAGGGTTTTTAGTTTACGAAAACAACAAAAATACGAACAGAAATGTAAATGCAGTTTTAAATAACGTAAGAAGAGGGTTCTGGTTTTAAATTATCAATATATGTAGGGTGGGTGGGTGGTCACTATCCCACCCTCCAATTATTTGAACCTAAACCAGAGATTATTTTATTGTTCTTGGAATATATCTAAAATTTTAATTGTAAAATTTGATTGTATTATATAAATTTCAATTAAATCCTATGCTAATGTTTAAAAAAGTTTTAGGATAGAATAGACAAAACCCACCCACCCTACATATATTTATTAAACTTAAATTACAAACGGTGATTTTAGTTTATGAAACAAAAATACGGATATAAGTGTAAATGCAATATTAAATAACGTAAAAGCAGGGTTCTGAACTTTAAATTAACAAAAATATGTAGGGTGGGTGGGTGGCAACTATCACACCCTCCAATTATTTGAACATAAACCAGAGATTATTTTATCGTTCTTGGAATATAACTAAAATTAATAATAAAAATTTGTCATCAATTAATTTCAAGGAAATCTTCTGCATATGTTTAAAAAATTGGAGGATGAGATAGAGACACCCACCCACCCTACATATGTTACATCTTGAATTTTTTGACTACATTTGGTAAATTTCAAGATGTAACATTTGTTTTAGTACTTTTAAAAAATTACTTCAAGCTTTACAATTATATTTTTGAGTTTGAAGTGGAATTCTTAAAATTTAGTTATTCAATATTTTCAAACTTCTACATGATTATTAAAAACAGTCGATTCTGAAGGAAACCGAGAATTTTCAAGCTTGCAACATTTGATTTTTGTATATTTAATTGCTGATACGATTTTAAAATTTTGAGTTTGAATTGAATAATTTTCTTTTTATAATTACGTAAAAATCTATTTAAAAAAAATTGCATCAAAATTTTTTAAGAAAATCACTTCAAACTCAAAATTCTGATTTTTAAATTTTGGGCAGCATTTTTAACGTATAAAAAAAAACAAATGATACAACTTTACTAAAGAAAATGCTTAAAATTTAAGTTTTTATTCAAAATCAATTACGTTTTATGATTATTAATTCTTAATAATTTTAGGCCCAGAATTTTGAGAAAATCTCATCAAACTCAAAAATTTAAAATTTAAAAATTGTAGCAGCAATTAAATATATAAATCAATGGTTACAAAATAACTAAATTTTAAGAAAACTTCAAGATCGAAAATTTGATTTTAAAGCTTGAAGCAACTTATTATTATAAAGTTATTATAACTATTTAAAAGTACGAAAACAAATGTTACAGCTTGAAATTTGCCAGATTTACTCAAATTTACAATTACATAAAAATCTATTAAAAATTGAAATGTTACTACAGTTTGAAATTTATCAAATTTCGTCAAATTCAATTGTATTCTTTTTATAATTACGTAAAAACGATAAAAAAAATTGTAGCAAAATTTTTTAAGAAAATGACTTGCAACTCAAAATTCTTAAACTTAAAAAATTTTGGGCAGCTATTTTAATGTATAAAAACAAATGCTACAACTTTAAAATTTCGTAATTTAATTTATAATCAATAGTTTTATACGGTTATGTGAGAATCTAAAAGGATTAAATACCAAAATTTAAAAAAAAATTATTAACTCAAAATTCAATTTTTATAAAGGTAAATAATTGATTTTTTTAAATCAAAATGTTACTATAAAAATGCCACCTATTGTTTTAGCGTTGAACTAGAATTTTTGAATGGATAACCATTGATAAATCAAAGGGAATGGACTGGTTTCGATCTATTTTAGATCTCATCAGCATTGTAAAACGTCAAGGGTATAGGTGGAACTTCTACGGTAATATCTTTATCCAGAGAGTTTAAGAACTCCAAACTAAAACTTGGTTTCCCTGACTTCAACTGCGTTACGCTGATGGGATCCAAAAATAATTATTTTTCCTGGTCTAAATGTTACTAAATAATTTTTTGACTTTACTATTTTATAATGTTTATTTATAAATTGTTGGTCCAATCTCTCTTCTTTTAAAAGTTCATCTGATATTGATGTTCTAGTATTCTTTAGTAATTTAATGTTTTGGTAAATTTCCTGCTTTATAAGTATGTCGTAAATTGTAATTAGTATGCATTAATTCATGCGGTTTTCTAAGAGAGGGCGCTACTAGTATTATTTCGCTTCGTGTTCATCCGTGACTATATTCATTTGAAAACTACTGTCATTGCGCATCTTTTTCAATATATGTAATTTTATTGAAGCGTAAACAACATTTTTTTTTCTATTCATTTGAACATGTCGAACTTTGTGCCAGAAAAAGTGTTTTTGCGGGGAGTTCTTCTTCATTACTTTAACATGAAGAAAAGTGCTACCGAAAGTTGTCGTATTTTAGTAGAGGTTTATGGTGACCATGCTCTTGCTGAAAGAACGTGCCATAAGTGGTTTGCACGGTTTAAAAGTGGCGATTTCAACTTAGAAGACGATAAACTACCCGGAGAGCCAAAAAGGTTTGAAGATGAAGAATTGGAGGCATTGCTTGATGAAGATGCGTGCCAAACGCAAAAAGATCTAGCAAAATCATTGGGACCATTTCCAGACGTTTAAAAGCATTGGGATTCATCCAAAAGCTTGGAAATTGGGTGCCGTATGAATTAAAGCCAAGCCGATTCTGCATGTCGGAAATGTTGCTTCAACGCCACAAAAAGAAGTCATTTTTGCATCGGATTGTCACTGGTGATGAAAAATGGATTCATTACGATAACCCCAAGCGCAAGAAATCGTATGTGAAGCCTGGCCAGCCATCAACATCCACGGCAAAGGAAAGAATATCCATGGCGACAAGGTAATGCTCTGTATTTGGTGGGATCAGAAGGGTGTGTTGTATTATGAGCTGTTGAAATCGGGTCAGAAGATCAAAGGGAACCTCTACCGAACACAATTAATTCTTTTGAAGAGAGCGATTGCGAATAAACGACCAGAATATGCAACCAGACACGAATCCATAATTTTCCATCATGACAACGCTCGGCCACATGTTTCAAGACAGGTTCAAAACTATTTGGGAAAACAGTGGGTGGGAAGTTCTACCTCACCTGCATTATAGCCAAGACATAGCCCCTTCTGATTACTACTTGTTCAGATCAATGCAGAATGTCCTCACCGGAATACGCTTCACTTCAGAACAGGGTATCAAAAATTGGCTCGATTCATTTTTCATCACCAAGCCGGAGAAGTTCTTTTGGGATGGAATCCACAAACTGCCAGAAAGATGGGCAAATGTTGTAGCTTCCGATGGACAATACTTTGATCATTGAGTGTATAACAATTTTTTTTACAAATTCGAAAAAAAAAAACGCTTTTCCTAATAAATCCAAGTTCTTAATTTCCTCAAACTTGTGAGTACTCTGCTGTATTAAAGCAGTTGTTAGTTTTGAAGAAACGGAAAAATTATGTATTTAAATATGAAATTCTTATTACTATTGAATACGATTTTCAATTATAGTCGTTTAGTAAAAATTAGTTAACCAAGACCATGGTTTAGGACGTAGCCTTTTAAATATTTTTCGCAATAGCACACTATTTTTGAAAGTCAATATTGGACATTTATCTTATAGAAGATAAACGATTTTATGAAACCTTAGTAATAGTTTGTTTTTCTTCATCGTACATAATTAGAAAGCCAAAGAAATGAATAACCATATGTGTGGTAATCCTTCGTCATAACACCTACATGTATCTAGTAATTTTCCGAATCAACCACATCGTTACATAATTGATACGGTGTAATCTCAGATAAGGAGAACTGATAAAACTATTTCTATTTGCATATGACAGAGCGGTCTGGTTGCAAATAAAACGGACGGTAATCTGGAGTGCCAATGCACTGAATGGAATAATAATAATAAAAAAAAAATGTGCAAGCTTCGA
Organism: Ontholestes murinus; assembly: GCA_963969525.1. Lineage (NCBI taxonomy): Eukaryota > Metazoa > Arthropoda > Insecta > Coleoptera > Staphylinidae > Ontholestes > Ontholestes murinus. Next base: position 45,832,560 of record OZ018398.1, on the reverse strand, counting down.
ATATCCTCTACTACGTGACTGAATGCACGTACGCTCTCTCGAAAACCACGTGGTATCGATCCGAGTCGGCGCCGGGGCGTCAGCATTTTCCTTACGTAACACAATTGGAAGCTTTCGGTATTATTCCTCACACTACATACACTATGCCATGTGGGCGAGAGCTTAATCGAGTCGATTGTACATCGATTTGTCAGTTGTCTCGAGATGATTAAGTAGATTAAATTTTTAATTGCTTACATTAGACCATTGTGATGGTTAAGTCTTAAACGAATACATTCTAAATAAGTAATTCTTGTAGCTAAATTTTGATTCTCGTTTATCACGTGGTGAAACATTTTTAATATTAAGGGTTGTTTATAGAAAGGCACTTGGTTGGCTTAAATATTTTGTTTGTTTGTTGTGAAACCAACCAAATGCCTTTATATAAACAACCCTTAAATTTTGATGATTCAAAATTAAACCAATAACTTTTTTGATATTACTATAATTTCGACAACTTAAGCTCGTCATAACCATCTATAGACACGTGTTTCGAACTATCGATCTCTTCAGTACAAATAGTGTAACTTGATTAGAACACTTAGAAACCTTTCTTCACTATTGTATTTGTAAGTAGATGTATATTACGAACAAAAAGTAACTCAATTCATCCAAAAATTAATAACAAGCTGAAATGGTTATTACTACAAATGCGAATCAAGAATCTTAATGTATTGAAATTTCTAAACATAATTTATTCGAAATACAACAAATAACTTTTTTGGTATCACTAGTTACTATAATGATTTTTTGTATTTCGAATAAATTATGTTTCGAAATTTCAATACATTAAGATTCTTGATTTGCATTTGTAGTAATAACCATAATTTCCTATTTACGAGACTAAATTAGGAAAAAAAATAGCTTTCATAAAAAGTTGAAACGCTGGTGATTATGGTAAAAATTTTGCGAACTATACCATTCGTCATTGAGAGTAGCAGTCGATACTGAATAACATACTTGTATAATGGAACGAAACCTGAAGTTCAAAGTTCAATCGTTTACAATTCGAACGTCTATTGTTTTCGATCGTGCATTATATGATAAACCTACCGAGTCAAAATTGGCATTATTCTAGAATGTTTTTTTATTGGTTTATACTGAATACCCTACTTATTATTTTGTAACTTTTATATAAATAAACTTTTGATTTGAGTTTGTTTAAGCTACAGTTATTTGTAATGGCTTTAAAATAATTAAAAAAACAATTGTCACACGTTGAAAATTCATGGCATTCGCTCAAAAACTATCGTTTTTAATAATTCTTGAAAAAAATAAGGTTATTTATCTTAAGACGATTATTTAAAATCACTTTTATTAAGCGAATGCGTTTTTATTAATTCAAACTTTAATGATGGCTTTAAAAAAATTAAAAAAAACCATTGCTATTGGTATGAAATTTGTAATACACGCTTAAAAATGATTGTTTTTAATAATTTTGGAAGAAAATTAAATAATTTATTTTTAAAATTTCATTTAAGTCTACTTCAATTGAGCGAACGTTTTTTCTAAACTACACTTCTTATGATTGCTTTAAAAAAATGGAAAAACAATTGATACACGACTGAAATTTACAGTGTGGATTAAAAAAAGTATCGTTTTTAATAATCCTTAAAAAAATAAAATTATTTATTTTAAAATTTTTATTTAAATCAACTTTATTTGAGCGAATGTATTTTTTAAAACGACTCTTTAAAATGGCTTAAAAAATTTAAAAAAAACAATTGCCACGTGTTGAAAATTCACGGTACTCACTCAAAAATTATTGTTTTTAATAATTCTTGTCAAAAATAAAATTATTTATCGAAAAATTTTATTTAAATCGACTTTTATTGAACGAACGTGTTTTTATTAATCACACTTTATGAGACGGCTTAAAAAAAATAGAAAAACAATTGCTACTGGTATGAAATTTGCAAATTACACTTAAAAATAATTGTTTTTAATAGTTTTAGGAAAAAATTGAATAATTTATTTTAAAATTTTTATTTACTCCACTTCAATTGAGCGAACGTTTTTCTAAACTACACTTCTTATGATTGATTCAAAAAAAAATGGAAAAACAATTGATACACGCTTAAAATTTACAGTATGGATTAAAAAAAATATCGTTTTTAACAATCCTTAAAGAAACAAAATTATTTATTTTGTAAGTTTTATTTAAATCAATTTTATTTGAGGGAATGTATTTTTTAAAACAACACTTTTAATGATGGCTTTAAAAAAATATAAAAAAACAATTGCCACGTGTTGAAAATTCACGGTATTCACTCAAAAATTATCGCTTTTAATAATTTTGGCGAAAAATAAAATTATTTATATTAAAACTTTTATTTAAAACCACTTTTATTGAGCGAATGCAATTTTATTAATTCCAACTTTAATGATGGCTTTAAAAAAATAGAAAAATAATTGCCACTGGTATTAAATTTGCAATATACACTTAAAAATTATTGTTTTTAATTATTTTGGAAGAATATTAAATAATTTATTTTTAAAATTGCATTTAACTCTACTTCAATTGAGCGAACGTGTTTCTAAACTACACTTCTTATGATTGCTTTAAAAAAATAGAAAAACAATTGCCACTGATATGAAATTTGCAATATGCACTTAAAAATGATTGTTTTTAATAATTTTCAAGGAAAAGTGAATAATTTATTTTTAAAATTTCATTTAATTCTACTTCAATTGAGCGAACGTATTTTCTAAACTACACTTCTTATGATTGCTTAAAAAAAATGGAAAAACAATTGATACACGCTTAAAATTTACAGTATGGATTAAAAAAATTATCGTTTTTAATAATCCTTAAAGAAACAAAATGATTTATTTTAAAATTTTTATTTAAATCAACTTTATTTGAGCGAATGAATTTTTTAAAACGACTCTTTTTAAAATGGCTTAAAAAATTTAAAAAAAACAATTGCCACGTGTTGAAAATTCACGGTACTCACTCAAAAATTATTGTTTTTAATAATTCTTGTCAAAAATAAAATTATTTATCGAAAACTTTTATTTAAATCTACTTTTACTGAATGAACGTGTTTTTATTAATCACACTTTATGTGACGGCTTAAAAAAAATAGAAAAACAATTGCCACTGGTATGAAATTTGCAATATACGCTTAAAAATGATTGTTTTTAATAATTTTGGAAGAAAATTAAATAATTTATTTTTAAAATTTCATTTAACTCTACTTCAATTGAACGAACGTTTTTCTATACATCACTTCTTATGATTGCTTTAAAAAATAATAGAAAAACAATTGATACACACTTGAAATTTACACTGTAGATTTAAAAAAATATCGTTTTTAATAATCCTTAAAAAAATAAAATCATTTATTTTGAAATTTTTATTTAAATCAACTTTATTTGAGCGAATGTTTTTTTTAAAACGACTCTTTTAAAATGGCTTTAAAAAAATTAAAAAAACAATTGCCACGCGTTGAAAATTCACGGTATTCACTCAAAAATTATTGTTTTTAATAATTCTTGCCAAAAATAAAATTATTTATCGAACGCTTTTATTTAAATCGACTTTTATTGAACGAACGTGTTTTTATTAATCACACTTTATATGATGGCTTAAAAAAAATAGAAAAACAATTGCCACTGGTATGAAATTTGCAATATACGCTTAAAAATGATTGTTTTTAATAATTTCGGAAGAAAATTAAATAATTTATTTTTAAAATTTCATTTAATTCTACTTCAATTGAGAGAACGTTTTTCTATTCTACACTTCTTATGATTGCTTTAAAAAATAATAGAAAAACAATTGATACACGCTTGAAATTTACACTGTGCATTAAAAAGTTTATAGTTTTTAATAATCCTTAAAAAAATAAAATTATTTATTTTAAAATTTTTATTTAAATCAACTTTATTTGAGCGAACGTGATTTTCAAAATTACATTTTTTATAATGCCTTTAAAAAAAATCAAAAAACAATTGCCACGTGTTAAAAATTCACTGTATTCGCTTAAAATTGATCGTTTTTAATATGCCTTTAAAAAAATATGTATTTTTAATTTGCAACTTTTATATAAATGCATGTAAATAACCAATGATTTATTTCATTATAGTAACTAGTTTTTTGCGATTAGATGTTAAACAATTTTTACTGTTATATCGACGCGTGTAATAACGTTCGTTTGACCTTGAGGTAGTCTATTATTACACGCAAAAAAATATCGTATTTGCTGCCACACTCGATATTTGCACTGTGACATCGTTAAATTTTAATTACTCGTCTTACTTTTAAATATTATGTAAGTACAAATTATAATTTATTAATTAATTTAATTAATTTTGTCGTCTCGACAACAACAAGATAGATAGATTAGTTTTGACAGATAGATGCAAACAGAATTATAATATTTGTATATTTTTGTTTGTATCTATCTGTCAAAACTAATCTATCAATCTTGTTGTTGTCGAGTCGACGTCGGTCAATAATAAATTTAAAGTGATGGATGCAACGCACGCCACTGGTTCATAGGTTAATATCGTATCAAAACCGCAATGCACTTGTGGCAATTGACCACGACAACCGAAAGTGCGATAAACAAATCCATTAATACGGTAAACAAGATTGCGCCAACATCCTCATCGTCGAAAAATTTACAAAACCGATTATTAATTAGCGTTCGGAAGACCTTGCGCCGTCTTGTTACGAAATGAAAGGAATGAGATCAACGATCGCCAAACGGAATCGCCGTGAGGTGAACGTCGCGAAAACTTATTTTTAATCTAGATCTAATCCACCAAGGTGGGTTGTACGACTTTGACAACGATACGGAGAGGAAGTGACAACTCTTGAACTCTTACTTCCGTTGCGTGTTTTGTTTTCGTCGATTCTCCTCAACCTTGCGCTGGGTGTGCAAGAAAAATTAATAACAATGCTGACAGGTCGGTTAAAACGGTATCTTGCCCAATGTACGCATTTTGCAATTGGATCCAATTAACGGCGCAATTTATTAATTATTTGTTTGCTTTTATCGCGTTTTATAATGAAATTACAAAAAAAAAACACGTAAGTGATATGTTGGTCAATAAGGTCAAGTGGTTACATTATTATTATTATGTGAAAACAATTGCAGTATTTATCGGTTCGTGATAAGAGCGTGATAATTTTTATACTTTTAACTTGTAGAGGATAGTGAGAGATTATAGAGAATTTAATTGTATTAATAATAATAAGTAAATCCATTTCGTAATAGATAATATAAAATACAACAATAAACTCAAAAGTGGCTTTTATCTCACTTAAATATTTATTAACTAATATTTGACGAAATATTTGACTTATAAAGAGAAAGATATTTGGGGAAATATTTGACTTGAGATTTTAATCAATTTTATTTATAAAAGTTACGTTATAATAATAAACATGTTGATTTGATAACGTATTTATAGAATTTATACAGTAACCTCAGAATTTCCATCAACTGCATGCATACTTAATCTTTGACCTAACTTTGAACTGAAGGAACAGTTTTTCTTTTAATGTTAATTAATGTTTTATGTTGACCCAATAAACAACAATATTTTATAAGTTAATTTAGCTATTATTAAGTTAAGGACTTTTATTTTTAATTGCTGATATCAAAAACGACATCTTCATACGTTAATACTTTAATGTGCGTAGAATTGTAATCAGTTTAAATAAATTTGAAAAATAAATAATAAAGATTTGACGTCAAACTCATCGCTTACGCAAATGTATGCAATTTCTCTATCTATTACAATTAACTTTTTGTGCATTTGAAAAATACATACTAATTTCCATGTTTCTATTACAATTTAATTATGTTCTCCATCTTAATTGAGTAATTTCTGTAAAGATTTTTTTTGCTTTCTATTATTTGCATAAAATTAATGGTAAATTTTTTTATTTAAAAATTATTTATTTGATTATATGATACACATCAGCATGTCTTAGCATTTAATCTCAGTTTATTTTTAATGCACCAATCAATCATAGTCATATTAAGTTGAATCAACATCACTTTGGTTAGATATCTTCTTATAAATTTTATTATCATTCGCATAAGCTAACGTTTTGCAGGTTAATGAGATCATCAATGAAAATGATAAATAGGAGGGGACCAAGGTTAGTACCTTGAGGCACACCATTGTTAACCATTGTAAAAAACATAATTATGCCTGTTACACAAATAATTAGATATAAGTTTGATAAAGCTGGTAGAAATACCAAATGCACTTAAGTTTATTTAACAGTATACTATGATTTACACTGTCAAGAGAACTGGAAAAATCTTTGTACACCACGTCACCTTCCCCTTTTGGTCGAAACTTTCACTTGTAAGTTGCATTATTGATGCTAGGTTAGGTATTGTTGACCGTCGGTAACAAGTGTAAACACATGTTATTGAAAATTAGGTTGTGGATTAATTGTTCAAAGACCTTTGCAAAATTTGAAAGGATAGATATTGGTCTACAGTTTTCTTCAACGACACTGTATCCCTTCTTAGGTACCGGCCAAATTTTTGCACGTTTCCAAAGGTCAAGGGAAATTGTTGTTTTAATCGCAAAGTTAATGATGTTTTTTAGTGGTTTAGCAAATGCAAATCTTGTATCTCTAATAAGAAAGCTGGGAACCATGTCATCTCCTGCGGTACCTTTGTTTGCAAGAGTGGCAATTATCTTTATAATATCATCTTCAGCTGGAGGTTGCTTAAAAAATTAAGGATAGTTTAAATTGGTATCAGTAGAGATTTACAATATCCTATGGCAGTTCAATATTTAAATAATTTTGTTTAACGCTTCCGGGAATTCTTCAGATGCATAAATTTCCTTAGTGCGTTCAGATTAATTTCTATTTCGCGTCGCACTTCGTCTACATAATTGTAGTAATCATATTTACATCCCTTGTGATAGCCGCACAGAGTCTTTTAAATGGATTATGATATCTTGGATTATTCGATTATGCTTCCATTTCGACCTATAATATTGCTTCAACTGTAAATTTCTTATATTCCCCAAAACTTCTGCAACGTATCTCTCTACTCCGTGTGGTTTTGGAACAGTCTGATCAAAGATGACGTACAAGGTGCTCAAGTGCATAATTTACATCATTAATATAATCTATGAAAGACCAATCCATTTCAGAAAGATCATTACATAGTTTAATAAAACTGGCTATCCCAAAATTATATTTGAAATTTTTAGAAAATGGAAACAGTGAAGGCTTTGGTTTGTTAAGAAATGTTGTAGTAATAGACATCGGGAAATGATAGAGATCAACCGGCACAAATTGTTGATCATCTATATTGAATTCGAATTATGAATCTGCACACTAAGTCGAGAAGCCTGTTATTCATATTCGTTATGTTAATTACTTGTTCAAGTCTAATTATACTACAGAAATTATTGAATGCTGTAACTTTTGCGACTATTAAGATATGTGTGGTTCTAATATCAAATTAAAATTACTGGTTTATCAAGGAGTGTAATTTCCAAAATAGGAACTAAATAAAATACAACAGAATCGATGCTACATTTATTTATTACAAGGTCAATCAGAGGCAAAAGACCAGAAATACTGACAGTAGAACTAATTTTATAAAGTTAGTTAAAGCAACAAAAACACCGCCACCAGTAGTTATGAAATTTTCTCTCACTCTGAGTTACATTATATTATGGAGGCAAAATGTCAGCATTGCTAATAAAGTTGTTTAACCCAGACTCACTAATTAAAATAATATCATATGCAAGATCACAAGCACTAGTGCAGAACAAAAGCGTTTTAGAGCGTAAGCCACTTGTATTCTGGTAATAAATATGCATGATGGGTTGATTAATTCCGTTGGGTTATTCTAGTTTTCCTGAGTTGATGAAATGATAGATGAAACTCTATTCTTGTATTTAATTCTCAGGCTAGATTCAACTTAGTCTTTAGAGATTTGTAAATTTCATTTTGCATGGAGAAACAGATATGATCTTCCATTTGTCAGACAGTTTTCAGCTTTTTGAAAAGTCGCATTTCAGATTGCTTTTGTAGCTCAGATGACAAACGTATACTAATCGGACGGCAAATCGAAAGTGTCCAACATTATCTTCATTTAATCCGATATATGAAAAAATATCTTTAACTGCTGGAATATCAACGGTGACTTATTCCTCATTCGATTTACAATTAAAATCTCTTTGAAGCCACATAAAATAATGTTACATTTACGCCTGTCTCGATTAGCAATTACCTGGATAATTTTTCGGACTCTAATATGGTAGGAATTACTGATGTAGGTGTTCCAATGTGCATTTTAAAACACGAAAATCATCTGTTTTCAGATTGTTCAAGTCATTGCCAAGCTTAGAACAATTTATATGTGACCAGACTAGGCCCGATTGGGAATGGATTTTACGAACTTCTGAATTTGAAATGTCTACGCAATCATTTTATAAGATTTATTTCAAATGCTGCAGTGGACGAAGATATGAATTTCAACAAATTTCCGTACCAAACACAGCTATTCATGATTGTGAATTAAAAATAATAGTATAAAACAATAATAACAGGGACGCACTTCAGACAAGACACACGAATGCAAAATACTCATGTGATTTCCGTGTAGAATAAACCTTTATACAGTACGTGTCAAAATTTCATGGGATTCTGACCGTTAGTTAAGAAGTTACAGTCATTTTAGTTACCACGGTTATCTAATTTTCAAGACACTGGATAGAAAGGAATTTTGTGTATTGTTTTTTTGATGGGGAAAAGTACTGCTGGATCCAAACAATGGCTTATAAGCATGAACTATTACTGACTGGTATGCTGAATTTAAACGCGGCCCCACTGATGTTACTGAACGCTCTGGTCGCCAAAAATCGGCAGTTGTTCCGGAAAACATAGAAAATGTCCACAAAAGAGTATTAAAAGATCGTAACATGAAGATATGTGAGATAGCTGACACCTCGTAGATATCAAAAGGTATTTTAGATGGAATTTTAGGCATGCGCAAGTTGCTTCCGAAGTGGGTGCAGCATTTACTCATACCGGACCAAAAACAAGAACGCGTCGACGATTCAGAACGCTTTTCGAAGCTGTTCAAGCTGTTGAATTGGTATGATACAATGGATGAAATGTGGATCCAATCAAAAAGATCGTCAGCTGAGTGGACAGCAGTAGGTGAAAGTCGTCCAAAGTGAGCAAAAACTGAAAAGTCGGCCGGCAAGATTATGGCATTCATATTTTGGGAAGCGCATGGAATTTTGTTCAATGACCATCTTGAGAAAGGCAAAACTATCAATATTAATATTACCTGGCGTATATTGCATCGATTGAGAGCATAAATCAAGTCAAAATAGCGCCACATACAAAAGAAAAAAGTTATGTTTCAACCCACTTCACAAAGTGATGAAAATAATGTTTAAATTGGATGAATTACGATTTCAATTGCTTCCCCACCCACCGTACTCTTTAGATCTGGCTTTTTGCAAACATTGCCTCAAATGAAGAAGTGATTGCCGTAACTAAGGCTAATTTTGAGAGCAAAGACAAATCGTTTCACATAAAGAGCATCGAAAAATTAGAGGAGCGTTGGAATGAATTATTGACTTTTAAAGAAGAGTGTGTTGATGAATAAAGTGGAATTTCTAAAAAAAATATTTGTCTTCCTTAGTTAGACTAGTAACTTTTTGAGTGATGTGTTATATTGGTGGTCTGAAAGGCCTGGCCCTATTTTTGTATTTCATTTTAATGGATTGGTCATGGGGTTTGAAAGGGAGTTTTGTGTCTAACAGGATGCCTAGGTATTTGCAGGTGTGCGTAGATTCGATGTTCTCAATTATAATTCTCGTGAGATTTTCTGGAACGGGATAAATAGTTTGTTTATACTGGGATTTATTTTTATCGCCATTTTAAACACCAAGCTTGGATGGAGTCAAAGGAGGATTGCAGGGATCACTGACCAATTTGAAGGATGGAGAGTGAGTCTCGACGGCAAAGAGTAAAGAATATTGTGATACATGGGATCGGGATTATGTATGTTATGACAATACATGTTACAAAAGAGAGGACATAAGGGAGAGCCCTGCGGGATTACTGAAAGTATTTGTCAGGTTCTTCCATTCCAGTATCTATTAGAGAGAAAGTTTTGTATTAGGATAAATAAATAACAAGGAATATTTATTAGGTAACATGTATACAGGAGTCCAATATGCAAAACGGTGTAGAAAGCTTTTGGATGTTCAAAAAGAGTATGGCCTACTTTTGGCCTTCAAGATGTTCGGTTTGTTTATTGGAGGTAAGAATGGAAAGTAGAGGCATAGTTGATTTTTTAAGAAGGAACGAAATTGATTATCTGCGATGGATTTAATGCATGTTTTGATTTACAATATATTCTAACATTTCAATGTGAAGATCAAGTAAATTCGATTCATATATTTTGTTATAAGCCTTCATCGGACAACGTGGAGTATAATTCCACTTTGACAACCGAGCGAGGATTGTAAATGTAAGGACGCCTGAATGGAAGAACTGGAAAAGAAAAGGATCGATTTAATAGACAGGTTAATGATATTTAATGAAAATATTGAGAATCAAAGAGATACTTACATGAAAGCTGAAGAATCAAATCAATCTTCCCACGTAAAATAATTAAAGGAATTATAAGGACTAAAAGATAATATTATCGAAAACCAGAAAGATACCAATACATTGTTAAAACAACACTTACAATTGTTATATAAAATAACAAATTCAATCTCCGAACAACAACAAATCCCAATCTAAGGAAATGTAGATACCGCAACTATCGTACAGCCGGAAACACAGCCCTTTGCGTAGGCGCAACTAAAACCAATAGTTAAGACTGTGAAATCGACACGAGTAAACAATGATCGGAAATGTGTTAAGCAATTTAAAAATGTAACCGAAAAACAGTGTACCGACGATACAATACAAATGTATACGTGTGTACATACAAAAGAAAGCAATGGATGACGAGAATCAGTGGCCTTCCTAATCAATGTTTGTGCTCTGCATTGTTACTACTGGACGTACTGTATGGTACTGGTTGCATTGACAACTTACACATTGAACCAAGGAGCAAGAACCAGAAGAAAAAGAAATATTACAAGCAATGCTGGATGCGCTAAAAAAGCCATCGGTACTCAACACACTACCATTCCAGATACTTCACATTTTTTACTACATGATACTTTCAATGCCTTCCACTATATTGCTATTCAAACAAAGAATTGAAGAGAAAAAAGCTTCGGAAAGAAAAAGTTGAAGAAGACTATAACATGAATAAATATTATATACTATTTATCCACCCTCTCAATATTAACATTATTATTATTATCTCTGTATACTTAATCCTCAGTTTACAATAGACATATTCATAATAAATAACTTAACCTTCATCATATTGTTGATAAGGCCGGTAAAGAAGTATCCTGAAGGAACATCAAAGCGCTGGTAGTTTATTGCAGATTGTATGAATCGATCTGTAAATGAAGTAACATAACAGGTAGGCTGAAAAGTTCGTAGGCTAACACAGTAAAACAATTTTTTTTTGCAAAATTCTATTTTATTATTCAACATAGTTGCCTTCAAGGGCGGTACAACGATTATAGCGGTCATGTAATTTGTTGATACCATTTTTAAAATACAAATTCTCTTTAGCCTCAGAATAAGTCTCAGTTGCAGTGCTGTCCACTCGGCTGACTGTCGATTGTACTCTGGAGTGTAGTGAAGGAGCCACGTTTCATTTATTGTCACATATCGACGGAAAAATTCGTTTTTATTGCGGTTGAATATCGTTAAACATTCCTCTGAATCATTGACACGTTGCTGTTTTTGATCGATTGTGAGCTCGCGCGGCACTCACTTTGTACACAGCTTTCGCATGTCCAAATATTCATGCACAATATGCCCAACACGTTCTTTCGATATCTTCAGAGTCTCAGCTATCTCGATCAGCTTCACTTTACGGCTATTCATTATTGTTTTATGAACTTTTTTCACATTTTCGACCGTAACAGCCTCTTTCGGGCGTCCACTGCGTGCACCGTCATTAGTGCTCATTTCGTCCAGTTTAAATTTAGCAAACCACTTCTAAACGGTTGATTTTCCTGGTGCAGAGTCCAAATAATGTTCATCAAGCCAAGCTTTGGTTTCAACGGTATTTTTTTCATAATATAGCAATGCTTTATTAAGAAACGAAAATATTTTTTTTCCATATTTTTCACTCTAACAAAAGTTTTTAACTCCCAATGTTATATCTCACGAACTAATTATCCGACAGCAGTCAAATTTATACACGTGTCATCTGAAGGTTAGTTCTACTATAAACCTTATGTATTTAATTCTAATAGCACCATCTATGTCTTAGCCTACGAACTTTTCAGCCTACCTGTTACATGGCAAACAGAATGAAATCCAACGGCTATAAAATGCCTTCTCAAGAAGAGGAAGAGGTCGGTACTGAAAAGGTGAAGCAGAAAACCAAGGGAGGGATATTGGCGGGGAATTTTAAAGAGACCAGTTGGAATAATCACTAGCAAAATGCGCTAGATGTGCTACTGATAGGCAGGATCGAACCGCAGACTTAGTTCGTGGTAGGAGCAAAGAAGAGTTTGTGCTAAGGTTTAAACATCCAGCAACATCGATTATAAAGAAACGTGCGCATTGAGATGACTTATAGGGAGTTGTGTATTAGGATAATTAAATGGAAATTTTGACAATTATACAGGAGCCCAATATGCCAAATGATTTTGGAAGCGTTTTGGATATAGCCGACTTTTGACCTTCAAGATGTTTGGTTTGTATTTTGGTGATAAGAATGGAAAGTGTAAGCATGGTTAATTTTTTAAGAAGGAATTCAAATTCATAATCTGGGATGGATTTAATCGAGTTTTAGTTTTCATTTACAACATATTTCAACTTTTCATGTTTTGGTAGAAATAATTTTGCAGCGATTGTTTATTCAATCTGCGAGAATTATCTTCAAGGACCAAGAGTAGTGTAAAAAAAACTAATAACTCTCCTCCGTTAAAATAAATTTTTAAAGATGAACATTCCCCTAAATTGGTTCTCAAACTCCTTATATAACAATTAACTACTACATTTTTGATGTGGCCGAACTTTACAACAAAGAGAATATTATAGAAAATTAAAGATGAACTTAATATGCGTATTGAGAATGGCGAAGCAAATATTTTAATTAAATTTTCTTAATAATAGTGTCAAGCCTACTGAGAATAATTCATTATCAGAACGCAGATGATATGATAACGAAACTAAACTATTTTATGTTTAATATTAATAATTGTATATATGATGCAGTTATAATAACAGAGACCTGGTTTAATTGTGATCTCTTATATGGTCAATTTTTAATTCTAAATTATATAATCTGTCGTGTTGAAAGGACAATTCGTGGGGATTGCTATCAAAAAATGCTTCAAATCTGTTTATTTTTGTGGTTCTAAGAATATTAAACATATCTTTGTTGCCATTACTTTTGGAAATATGAAAATAATTATCGGTGGCGTTTTATTCCATCCTCTCCTTCATTTTCAATTCATTAAGAACATTGTTTTATTATAGAACAATTGCGTGAAAATTTCATTAACCAAACCTGCATATATTGAAATTGTATATCAATTTAATAATTCTTTTTTATTTGAAATATTTCTATTGTAATCAAAAAGAAACATTGCATAATTCACAAGTAAAGATCGCTTCTCAATGTAAGGTCAAACAAAAACGAGATTGCAATGTCAATCGTAATTCATTTTTACGCCAATAAAGTGTCAATTATTATTTTTTGCTCCTCTTCTTCGCGTAAAATGCAATTATTCTAACAGCTTTTTTTACCAATCGGTGACATTGTAGCTGCATGTAACGTAACAAGAACCCTTGAAACTATTCACCCGATTTTTGCGCGCTTATTCCAAAAGACCTCGCTCGACATTATTCTCCGCGGATTTATTATTGTATTTCCTCGATAATAAACAACCTTTCAATGCTTTTAATCAATTACGTTTTTAACTTTAATCGACGATAAATTTATATTATAATGGTTAACGAATGACTTTAACAAAACAAAAAAATATTTGAAAGAAATATTAGAACGTTAATTATTGTTCCTTGCCAACAATAGACATGGACCGGTTTCGATCTATTTTGGATCTCATCAGCGTGGCGCAGTTGGAGATAAAGAATCTAGTTTTGCAATGGAGTATTTAATTCTCCGGGTTAACAATCTATTAGATTTAGTTGGTACTGTTAAGAAATATTGAGAGTTTAATGCAATGCATTTTTTTTTTAATATTAAAATTGCAGTTTTATAAAATTTGATTGGAAGATAGCCGTAAAATCAATTACGATTATTTCCTATGTAACAAATAATAATAAATAAAGATGTTTGTCTCTCTAAAATTTGTTTGATTGTGACATTCTCTTTTTGACCTAATATTGATTGTTGGGTTACGTGAAGATGAATAGTAATAATAAAAACACTTGTAATCACTTTCTCCACAATTTATTTATCTTTTTTTATTTAAATAAATTTTGGAGAAAGTGATTACAAGTGTTTTTATTATTTTCTTTTTGTCTTGTTCTAGAGAAATTTACTTCATAGAAAATGAAATATAAAAAAATTAATGTATTAAATTTTTACTATTATTTAAATAAATTCTTCCAAATAATACATTACTCTAAATAAATAATATTAAAATATTATGTAAGCGCTGATAATATCGATTAAAAAATCTGTTACAATTTACTTCCTCTAAGAAAATACCTTATCATCAACGTGTTTGAACTTCCGTCGGGTTGGATTTCCCGGTAATTGAATTCTCCACTTATCACCTTCATATCCGAATCGCTTATCTTCTGTTCACATTTACTGTGGCGTTTTTATCGATTAAGTTCTATCCCCAACATTTTTTGCCTCGCTCGTGGTGTAAATAATTTTATATCGAGCGCAAAAGGAATATTTTGGATTTTCCTCAAAGTAAGGTCATTTAAAAAAACAATAATTAAGGAAATTACAATTATATTTAAAAAGGATCACTGCAAAGATAGATTACATAAGCAAATTCAGAGGAGTATGCATGCATTCAATCAGCTACTCTATAGATCCTAGATAGCATCCACAAAATTAAAAATTGTAATGAATTCTTGAATTTTGGAGGCGTTTACTTCGTGGTACATTTTCGATTTTTAAATAAAGAAAACACTTAACTTTTTTATACCACTTATATTTTTTAAATGTAGGATGAAATAAAACACAATTTTCTATGTTTTTTACCACGGTATATTAATGATTTTACATTAATGAATTATGTTCGACTATAGTTTCGACTCTTTCAAGTCATTATCAAGTTGATAATGACTTGAAAGAGTCGAAACTATAGTCGAACATAATTCATTAATGTAAAATCATTAATATACCGTGGTAAAAAACATAGAAAATTGTGTTTTATTTCATCCTACATTTGAAAATGAAATACCACATAGTAACGGTCACCACCATCCTGTTTCTTATATTTTTTATTTCAGTTTGATAATGATTACCTTGTAATTGAAACTAGTCACGAGAAATAAAAAATATAAGTGGTATAAAAAAGTTAAGTGTTTTCTTTATTTAAAAATTGTAATTGTTGGGCAAAGGCATTATTATAGCTGAAGAATAACACGATTTTTGATAAGGGAAGTCAACTACAACAAATCTAAATAAATATAATTAAAATCAGGTGGATGCTTTCCACACAGATTTCTTTAAGGTATTCGATAGGGTCTGCCTAGATGTGCTACTCTAGAAGTTTGGAAATGCTGGGATTTAATTCTAAAATTATAAATGGCCAAGAATCGTAAATGATATGATATGAAATTAGGGTAAAGTATGGTGTCCCACAAGGATCACACATAGGTCCATTATTGTTTTTAGTTTTTATTATTCCCAATTTCTGTTGTTGCTTACTGCACATTGATGTCCTAAAATTCTTCGCCATTATAAAAAAAATATGGACGACGCAGCTTTTATGTAGAAAGATTTTGACTTTATATCATATTATTATATATTCATATGTTATAGAAATAGACTTCAGCTAAACGTGGGGAAATGCAAATCTACATCATTTTATAGGGATATTTTTTTAATAATTCGTTGATTTGAGAATCAAATTCGACAAGAAGAAAGTTTATTTCTCACATTAAGAATATATGTAAGGATTTTTCTGAATTAAATTAATTAAGTAGGGTAGAAGAAAGGAATTCAAGAATAGTTGAGCTATTACAAGATCCAAATACCACGGAAACGTTGGCTGTCATTAAATCAGCACATAGGCAAAATTCGACAACCAGATCAAGATGCAGTATCACTATGGAGAAGACTCAAAGGCAAAATAACGGGAATACTAAGTGAACATATTAGAGATAAAGCCAAAATAATATTTAAAAAACGAATGATAGATAATATTCTAGAAGACATAAAGCAAAGAGGGCTTTGTAAAAACATTCCTGGCATGCATAAGAAATTACAAAGGAAGATCAGAGCAAGCATACGTACTACAAAGAACCATTGGATGAGAGAAAATCAGTGGAAGTTGAGTACCTATATTCTAGGCACGATGTGTTCAACATGCAAAAAAATAAAACGAGTTGCCAGTATATATAAGAAAAACTGAAGACTCAGATGCACCGATAATAGATGAACATGTTCTCATAAAAACATGGGAGAACTACATCACAGAATTGTTCCAAGATGATAGGGTAACGGGCTAATATCAAAACTACAGAGAAGGACTGGAAATACTGAAATCCAAAGTAATATATACCTGTAAAACTTTTCAACAGTGTCTAACATAACATATTGTACACTGGTACAATTCTAGAAGATAGGTTAATGTCGGTATTCATATTGCGCTCTAAAAAAAAGCGAAAACATGTGACCATAAGTTAATAAACATAATAAGACAATTCTTAAAACTATTGTTGCTAATTGTACATAATAGAAACCGAAGAAACCTTGGAAGCAACTCAATACAGTTTCAAAAATGCGTTGAGAACCTATGAAGCTCTATTTGTTTTGAATATTCTGCTGCTAAAATGTCTCGAACAATGCAAAGACGTCGCTGTCTGACTATGAGAAAGGCTTCGCCATGTGGAGCTCAAAGAAATACTATAGGTAAATAGTATACACATAAACGACACTGAAATCATTAAAAACTTATACTGGTATTAAACAGCCTGGATCAATATAGAAGACAGCAAGTTAATATCCAGTGAGGAGTGATACAAGGGTTGCGTATTATCCCCTTTACTATTCCATGTTTATTCGGACGAAATTTTCAGATATGCCGATAATACTGCAATTACGCAAACAGCAAACATGAAATTCAACAACTACTGAATTGTATCAATGAAGAGACACAAGAAAAATGGGATTAAATATAAACGTAAGCAAAACAAAGTTTATGATTTTAAAATGGAGAATTATAGCTAAAGGAATGACACAGGTTAAGTGAAAAAGCAGCAATTCAGTTGAACTTCGCCTGTTTTTTAAACATTATTATATTTATATGTAAAAAAATATGGCCAACAAAGACAACTTATTAATATTACTAAAGATTATTTGAAGTATTTTGCACCTAAATTATAGACCAACTAGATCCGGATACATTCACTAGGATGAAAATACTTTTCTGTAACGACTCTCTAAACCTAAAACTAAAATAAAGAATGATCAAATCTTACATTTGGTCAATTTTATTATATAAAACAGAAATTTGGAGCCAAAAATTATCGATATTGAACCGTTTAGAAGCCCTTGAAATATAGATAGATCATGGGTTGATGATGTAACTAACGCCGAAGTCTTACGTGAAGCAAATGTCATTCTGGAGCTCATAACGACCATTAAATGTAGAGAAATCTGGGACATATCTTACGAGGCATCTTAAAATTAATAATAAAAGGAAACATTGAAGGTAGACGAGGCATCGGTAGGAAACAAGCATCCTGGTTAAAGATATCAGAGAGTAGACGGATATTCGTAGTGTAGAACAACTATTCTGACTGCGGAAGATAGAAATAGATTCGCGGATTTGATTGCCAACGTTAGGGTGGAAGGGCAGAGCACAAAGTAGAAGAAGAAGAAGGAAGGTTTAGATGTGTTAACTCATATAGTAAGTTTTCGTGCCAAATTGAATCGAATGCCTTCTGTATATCTAAAAAGAGTATGGCGGAGGGTTTGTTTTCCCAGAGTACCTGCTGACAATTAGAGGTTAATATGGATAAAGGTAGTATAGTTGAGCTTTTAGTTTACAGACAAATTGGTATTTGAGGATGGAGCTATTAAGTTTTTTGTGATGATAGATTGTAAGATTTTGCTCAGGATTGGAAGAAGAGTAATGGAGCGCTAGCTGGACACTTTGTTTGGATCATAACCAGTTTTATGAATACATGCTATAATTCCTTTTATTCATTCAGGTGGGAAATATTGGTGCCTGATTATTAGAATTCGAAAATTTTAATAATGTGATGATGAATGTTTACAGTGCGGTTTTTACGGACAAGAGGAGAGATTTTATGATAGCCTCCCGCTATGAGTTTACTAGTGTAAGCTCCTTGTATGTCTAGTTCATCGGGAGTAGGGAGAATAGAGGATATAGGAAAGTAATGGAACCGTTTGTTAATATTATTGAGAAAGGATTTGTCCGATTGATTGCCTTGTAAAAATTGTAAAATTTTTGTTGAAAAGTTTTGCAAATGCATTGGAAATGCTGTATTTATCTATTACTTCGACGTTGATCAATTATGGTTTTAATATATTCTGTCGATTTATATTTGGACAGTTTTTTTACACATGTCATGTAATTGATTTATTTTTTTATATGTTGAGATTTGTTTCTAATAAATTATAAATTATACTTTATTAGTAAGTACAACGTCGTATTTATTCTTCCATCTTGGTGCTATTTTTTATATATAGAAGTTGGTATTTTAGATAACTGTGTCCAAAATTTCTTCAGAAAACAACATCCACCACTAAATGTTTGCGTTTTTTGCACCAGGCAATTGGGTGATGATATTTTGCTGCCTTGTTTGAACTCGTTAAGCTGAGGCATGCTTTTCCCACTTGGTTCCATCTCCACAAAAATACTGAGATCTGGAGGTTGCACTCTGTTCGCTAAGACATAATTGTCTTCGGAGGAGGATGTTTCAGAAATGTCATGGGTTGGTACTTCATCGTAGTAAAGTCTAATAATTTCTCTTTCATAAGCATCCATTTTGCCAAACGAAAGTAATAAAGTCACAAGCGGAAAACGCCACAAATTGAAAACTTTCAGTTGCACGTTTAATAGAGACTAAACCAAAAAAAATCCCTTATTCAAATTAAAAACCACACTCAAAACAGTGTATAAAGTACTAGGATCATTTAAAAAAGAAATTATACCAGAATGGTTTGTTCATGTTTATGAGTCTTCAAATACATTCGAATATACACAAATATTATAATAAAAATATATGAAAGTCCTTTATGTTGTATAAAATTAATTAATAATTAGAAAAACCACACGAAAATATATCATTCTTTGTAAATATATGAAATATTTTTTCTAATTATTACACAAATATTATACAAAATGTACAAAAATTTTGGATGAATGAAGCTGTGCGGAGTTTATGGAACTGCGATGATCTTCCATTCTAACCCTTGTTTTTGCCCATGGTGCTGAGAGAGTAAATGTCTCTTGGACATCTTGATGAAAAGTGCAGAGCAACTATTAATACAAGAAAAGTCCCCAAATCGATACAAGCGAAAGGAAGGAAGCATTCAAACAAGCAAGAAGAGAAGCAGACAAACTCTGCAGAAAGACAAAAGACAGAAATATGAAAATGTTCAAGCAAATTTTATGAAAAACAATAGGAGGAATGATTTCAAATACCTTTAAGGGTTTAAATCGCGCACTACTCTCTGTAGAATAATTAGTGATCAAAATAAAGTAGAAGAGACATGGGAAAAACATTTCGAGGAGTTACTTAACAAAACGAAAGAAGAAATAACGGAGAGGGCAACCGAAAAAAAAGAGGAAGACGAAGGAAACATTGAGCTAACGGCTACAACAAGACTAGAAGAAGTAAAAAGTTAATTAAAAAACAATAAGGTGCCAGGAATAGAGAATATCAAAGCTGATGTCCATAAATACGGAGGGGAAAGATTAGTTACACACCTCCACGCTTTAATATTTAAAATCTGGGGCGAAGAACGTATACTTAAGGAATGGAAAACGACTTCGAAGAATGCCGGAAGACAGGATGCCACGAAGAGTACACAAGTGCAAGTTGGAAGGCAAAAAGCCAATTGGAAAGCGCTGGGAGGATGTGTTGAAGAAGATGCCAAAAAGTTCTAAAACTAAGTGGTTGGTAAAGAGTTTAGAATGGAGGAATAAATTAAGGGAGGCTAAAGTCCTAATCAAGGCTGTAGAGCCATTGATTTGAATTGAATTGAAAATTGTCTAGTAACTCAATCCATTTGTTCGAAAATTATTTACAATTTCTATCTTATTTTAATTTCTCATTACAATTTTCCAACACCAAAAATATTTCGAGCAAATTTTAATACATTTTTATAAAAAGCGTAAATAAAGATTTGTTTGATAAAGTTGAATGTCTTGATGAAAAACCCTCAAGACTTTTATAGGTTCAAAATTTGACTGAAAAAACTGATCAAGTCTGAATTTATAAATTCACAAACTATACTTTATTTCTTTTAATGTGACTTAGGGATTTAATTGCTCAAATCTATAATTATGGAGTAAAATATTATTCTTATACAGAGAAAACTATTAATTAAATGCCGTATAAATATATTTTTTTAATAAAACGATCAAAAATTTCGTTTGAAAAGCTGATGGTGCTAAAGGTAGAGAAAAATTAAAGCTATTGATTTAATCGAAACCTAAAATTATTGAGCTTACTTGTCATTTCCAGAAATATTTACAAAATCGCCAAGGAAGCTATCAAAACAAGACGAACACATCTATATGATTGTAAATACCTTTTTTACTATCACACACTTTTTATTTTGTTCAACGCCATCTAAATTGTTTGTAAAATTGTTTATAAAGTGGTTTCTAAAAAATATTTTGAAGTATAGTTTGAAAATGACAAAAAATCTGTCGAAACTATAGTCACAAATAAAGATTAAAAGTGTGTGATAGTAAAAAAGGCATTTACAATCTTTTATATAGATAATGGATCACAATGTAGAGGCATCCACAATTACGAACACATGTAAAGAAAATATTTTTACAGAAGCCGAAATATGTATATAATTTGATTATTTATTCTTTATCAAATTGTAGTTATTACAAAATAGATAAAAAATTATTCAAAACATACTAATACAATTTTGACAGTAAGTTGAAGGAGTTCATCTTGTAAAATGTTCTTCCACTCAATCCTTTGAATCAATTAGATTCAAAAGTACTTTTTATTAATTAAAATGCTTGTATTTCCCATTTTTTTTTTTTTGGGATATGTTTACAAAGAATTGTCACGTTGACAATAATAATATTCCATTTTTAAGGCCAAGACAAAATTTTTGTTTAATAAAGTGAAATGGTATTATAAAAATTCTTAAAGACCTTGATGAATAGAAAATTTAATTGAAACGACTGATGAAATTTTAATTTATTAATGTACTAGCTATATTTTAAAATGATTTAAAAATAATCAGAGAAAAAATGGAAATTATAGTTTTTGGCAAAGAAATCTCTCTTCTAGGACTCTAGAAGAGGGATTCTTTGTATCATAGATCAGAACAAAGTTTAATGTAAAATCTAAAAAATTTTACAGAAACTATTTATTAAATCTGAATTAAGCATACGAACTAATTTATCCAAAAAAATTGAAATGAACTAATTCAATAGGTAAAACATAATGGAGGGTGTGTTCGAGGCCATCCACCCACCCTACATATACAGGGTGACTGACGAAAAACCTTTGGTGCTGTATCTCGCTTATTTTTTATCCGATTTTAATAAATAAAACATCAAATTAAACCATTTTTAAAAGACTTTAATAGGATCGGAACTGTTATTTTTTCTCGCACCCAGTTTTTGACAAAATACGATCAACATTTTTTTTTAAATTGCACTGTATATATATTTTTATTGATTCGCAAGGAGATTTTTTGTCTGAATATAAAATTGTAGACAAATTTATCCATACATCAAACTTAAGTCGAGAAATTGAGGATTAAAAAAATAAATAAAAAGTCAAGTATCCATTGTAAACAATATACAGACCCTATTTTAAATGTCAAAAGTGACAGTGACAGCCATTGATACAATAATGCAACGATTTTTAATTATTTCATAATTAAAATGTTGCAATATTTCAAACACTGTGCTAGAATTTTGTGCTTTACAGAAATCGTTTTTCAGTTTTTGAAATCTTGCAACATTTTTATTATGAAATTATTAAAAATCATTGCGGTATTGTACCAATGACTGACACTGTCACTTTTGACATTTGGAATAGGCTCTGTATATTGTTTACTATGGGTATTTGATTTTTAATTTTTGTTTTTAATACTCAATTTCTCGACTTTGGTTTGATGAATGGATAAAATCGTTTACAAATTTAGATTCAGAAAAAAATCTCCTTGCGGATCAGTACAAAATATATATACAGTGCAATTTGAAAAAAAAAAGTTGATCGTCTTTTGTTAAAAACTGGATGCAAGAAAAAATATCAGTACAGTTCATATTAAAGTCTTTTTAAAATCATTTAATTTGATGTTTTATTTATTCAAATCGGATCAAAAATAAGCGAGATACAGCACCAAAGGTTTTTCGTCAGTCACCCTGTATTTATTAAATTTAGGTACAACACTGCTGATGATTTTTGTAAAGTATATCAACGCTTTTACCGTTTATTTTCCTGAAAACTAAAAGTCGGTCATTAGATTAAAATAAAGAGCATATGTAGGGTGGGTGGGTGGCCTCGATCCCACCCTCCAAAAAGTACAACATACTCAAGGATTTATAAAAATTTTAACAATCCTCGTATGAAGTAATTCATGTGATAAATTATTTTCTTTGATTAGAGATTGAATTAATTAAACAGTAAAACCGCCTAGTATGTTTTACAGATTGGAGGGTGGGTTCGAGGCCACCCGCCCACCCTACATATATAGATTAATTCTAAGTATAAGAGTGATGATGATTTTTGGAAATTGTATTAACATCTTCACCGATGATTTTCTTGAAAATAACAATCGATCGATAGTTGAAATTGATTTGTATATGCAGGGTGGTTGGGCTGCCCTGAAGCTAATCTTCAACTAGTTCAACATTTTCCAGGATTTTATAAAAACAAAAACCTCCAGGTTAATTTATTTACATATTTACAGACCAATTTCCAATTATAAATCCGTTACACACATCATGAGAAAACATTGATGACATCAAACGTAAACACCAGGCTAAATCTAATTATTTGCCAATTCACCGCGGTGGAATAAATGTTTTTATGGAATACACACGACAGAACGAACAGTTTTACGTAATTTACGACGTTTTATCGGAAATTGTTTGTTGCCATTTTATATAACTGGTTATATAAAACTTATCTTACAACTCATAGAACGCAAACGTGATAAAGTAAGATAAATCGTAATCTGTGTTATAATTGTTATCTACGATATCAACAATTATTTTACGATGTTAAATTGTTGGTAATTATATTAATTACAATGTGTTTACATCTGTACATAATAATTACATAAATAACATGGTTTAAAAAAGATACTATTAATATTGTTACTTCAGAAATAAGTAAGATATTTCTAGAATTAATTTCGTAATAAATGTTCAGTTTATAAATAAAGAAAATAACGTGTTGTACCTTAAGTTAATATTAAATTAAGAGCATGTCGTGACTGAATAGTGAAAGTATAAGTCAATAAAAAAATTGAACTTTTTATACCACTTTTTATTTTAATGTAGATATAATAGTAGTCATTACCAAAATTAAATAATATTCCTTATGATAATAAAAATGCATTAAAGATATTTACGTTGTAGAAAATTAACTAATAAGTAGTAAGACTCATTGCTTCAGATTTTTAATTATTCCTTATGATAGTAAGAAATTTATTTGCGAAAGCAAAAACTAAGAAAAGTTAAGGATTTAGTAATTGTGGAGGCTTTCACTTTAATAATTCAAAATAAATAAAACATTTAACTTTTTTAATAATAACGAGTAGTAAAAAAACACAGTGAATGAAGGGATATTTTTACTACTTGTAATTACTCTACTCTTCACGTACTCAAACGTTTTCTAAAATTTTAATTTAACGCTTTTAGATTATTTCTTGTTATCATAATTATAATGTCACCTCCATCACCTTCATATTTCTGGAAGACGAAATTAGAAATTAACTTTGTTGGTATGATTTCTTTAGTAAGAAGTGATACCAACAAAGTTAATTGTTTTATTTATTTTGATGTTAAACTATGTTTAAATTCCTAGCCTATCTTTCTATAAGAATTTATACCATTCAACTTTATCAGTTTTCGAATTATATATTAAGGTTAATAAATTTTAGAGTAAAAGCTATAAATTAAAATGTGAAGGTAAAAAATTTCTTAATTCTATAATACATTTTTTACTAAAGAATGACCTTGTTGACCATTACAAAAATATTGTACGTTTATTTTAATTCATAAACGTGTTTGTGTGTATATTAAGAATAGTTTAAAAAAAACTATTGGCACTGTTTTTGAATTTAGTACGTAAATCCTGAATGAATTATCATTATTATCACTACGACTCGTATGCACTTTGAACTAATAATTATACAACGCAGCGATTTTGTTGTTTTCCATAAACATAGTAAAGTAAATCATGAACTTATTGATTGATCAATTTTTTTATTGTGATTGATAACAACTGCG
The DNA here is from genome assembly GCA_963969525.1 of Ontholestes murinus. Classification (NCBI taxonomy): domain Eukaryota; kingdom Metazoa; phylum Arthropoda; class Insecta; order Coleoptera; family Staphylinidae; genus Ontholestes; species Ontholestes murinus. Next base: position 45,807,561 of record OZ018398.1, on the reverse strand, counting down.
TATTTTCACTAATCCAAACGTAATAAGCAAAAAGCTGTTGGAATTTATGTAGATTATTAAAAATAGAACGTCACGTGTTTTTTTTAATTTCCATGAATAAACGCCGCTGGAAATCAACTTTTATAATTCTGCATAAATTAATTGTTTATATACGTATGTTTAAATAATACATTTAGCTGTAAAATTCGTAAATGATGATAGGTTATATAATCACGCGGCGTAACAGATAAATTTTTGGCACTACTTACGCGGTAAAAATAATTTTTCTTACACGTAAAAATTTTTTTTTGGTTAATTGAACACGAGGTTTTTAACTTGTAACAATTTCCCCCTACTTTAATATTTCTGTTATACAGGTGAAGTTTTCCGTTTGTAATAAATGAAAATGTGCCGTGAGGATGTATACGTGACCGCGGCCGTCGTATCGATGGCGAAAATCCGTACTATATAGATTATACAATTTCGTACTCACCCCAGTCCCGATTTTGAATTTGGCCCACTGTTACCTCCAATAGAACGAAAATCGCACTCAGTTTAATAAACATCATTGGTTCGGCGTTTTGTGAAAACGTGTTTTATCAACCGAAATAGTCGGGAGCGGCGGCAGTACGCACATTGGATTGTGTGAGAGCGCCGTCGTCGTTCGTTTCAGACACGGACTGCTTTCGACTTTCAATTTATTCGTCTCTCCTCCTATTCGGAACCGTGCGACGACACTGCTGCGCCGGTTCGCCGACGGACGCCAGTGGCGGCACACGCGGGCGCCCCGAAAGGGATTGCCCGTCTAATGGCGGGCGCCCAACGTTCGAGAGCGCGTGCCAAAAAATTTGCATCCCTAACGGTTTTATATTTAGACATAGATTAAGACAACAGTTACCACTTTAACCTTATCAATACGCGTGATGATTTCAAATAGGTTTTTAATGAAAAGTTGTAAAATATAAAGAAACAAAAAAAATTGTGGCCATCATAGTATTTCCTTTACATTTTTCTCGAAAACTAAGAGGTTTACACAAAACGCTATTCTTAATAATTTGCTGAAATTTGGATTCTTTACAATTAATTGTTATATAAATGTAACTCCTATAGTTTATTAGCAATAGACAAAAAATGTCGAAATTTTTAATTTTTAATTATTTTCTCACAAATTAAAAACTTTACAAAAAAAAATGTTTTAATAGAATAGAACTTGTTCAGTTTCTCATTCCCTTTAACTTTTGTTTGTTACGTATAATTTTTCAAATTTAGGAAAATATCGAAAAAAATGAAAAAAAAAGCCTCGAATAAACCTCCACTTCCGGTTTTTGAATGTTTACCAAAAGCTTTTCAGTTCAAACGGATCATTCGTTTTTGAGATACAACTTTTATATACATTATCAATAAATACTTTTCCTATATTCTATATAGGGAAAGTTACAATCAATTTGTAAAGAAGTGTGTTAAGTTTTGAATTTGAATGTACTGCCAATCACAGCTGTTTAAAGTAATTAGATTTAGTTCTAAGAGACGTGACAACGCTGCGTAAAATGGAATGACAGACGTAGTCAACCGAACGTCTAACCAGCAACGCGCGTCCGCCAACTGCGTTTTGTTCTTTCTGTTTGTTCAACTTGTTCGTTCAATAAATCATACATTTACACGACTATGCTTATTTAAAAACATCACAGGTTATGGGCCCAGTAATCGTTTTTAAGCCAAAACGTGTAAATTGTGGAAGCAAGGTTTATTTGCAAGTTTTTTCGTCGTGACTGCATCGTGTTCGTGCATCGTGTTAGAGTGAGCGCGTGTATTCTTGTACGTTGAAACACGAAAAGACGAAAGACAATATACACAAGTGGAGTGAGTTGCAAAAGTGTTCAAGATGGCGGAAAAAAGTTCTCATCCCGTGATAAGGCTAAAAGGCGTGGAAAACTGGAGTCTGTGGAAATTCCAGACGCAAATATACCTAAAGTCCAAGTCGCTATTTACATTGGCGAACGGAATGGAGAAAAAAACGGATGCCACATTGACAACTGACCAACAGTTCAAAGAGTGGGACATGAAAGATTTGAGAGCCCAAGAGGCGATTGTTTCGCGGCTGGAAGATGGCCCCACATCGCACCTGTTGAATTGCACGACAGCAGCGGAAATGTGGTCTAAACTGTTAAGTGTTTATGAAATGAAATCGCAAACCACCGTATATCTGTTGCAGCAGAAGTTTTATAATATTAAATACGAAGGTGAGGGAATGGCAAAATCAAGGAATTAATGAATTGATGGCGAGGCTACAAGTGGAAGAAAGCAGGGTGCAAACACGAGAGGCTCCAGTGGCAGCATTAAACGTGCAAAGTGACAAACAATATAAATGCTACGGTTGCGGCCGTTCGGGTCATTTTAGAAACAAGTGTCCGTAAAAGCGTAAAGCTAAAAATAACTTAAAGTGTACTAACTGTCAAAGGCGGGGACACCTTGTTAAAGATTGTCGGGATCTTAAACAATCAAACAAAGAAAGTTCTGCGAGTACAGCTGTAGTTAATGCAAACGCGTTCGTGAGTTGGGCGCTACTAAATAAAGAAGCGGATCCTGGATCTTGGTACTTGGACAGTGGTGCGACTGAGCATATGTGCTCGGAAATCGAAAAGTTTCACACGTATACTGAATACAAAAGTGAAAGATCGGTAAAAATTTCGAGCACGTCAAACTCTTCCTTATTGTGAAGCCTGTCAGATGGGAAAATTCAAACGAAGTCCGTTTCCAAGAAGTGAAAGCAGAAGTTCAATACCAGGTGAGCTCATACATGCGGACTTGTGCGGGCCCATGGTCAAATCACTGGGGGGTTCCAGCTATTTCTTACTATTGAAAGACGATTACAGTCAATACCGAACCATATACTTTCTCAAAGCAAAGTCGGAAGTTTCGACAAAATTATCAGCTTTTCTGCAAAAAGTTGAGGTAATCACTGGAAATAAGGTGAAGTTTTTGCGCTCTGATAATGGTGGTGAATTCATCAATAATGAATTTGAACAATTGGCTGAATCAAAGGGGATTACGCACCAGAAGACTGTTCCTTACACGCCCCAACAAAATGGTCGCGCGGAAAGAGAGATGCGCACCATAATGGAGGCAGCAAGGACTATGATGTTAGGAAAAAATCTGGAAAAACCTTTTTGGGCAGAAGCCGTTAATGCATCAGTGTTTACAATCAATCGGTCAGGAAATAGTCCAGTCAAAGGTAGCACCCCATATGAGTTATGGCATAAGAAGTCATTCGATCCGAGTCAACTGAAGATCTTTGGCTCAGAGGTTTTCATCCATGTTCCGAAGGAAAAACGAACAAAACTTGATCCGAAGGCTAAAAAGGGCATATTCATCGGGAATATCGAAGAAGTAAAGGGGTTAAAAGTATACCTTCCAGAAGATAATTCCACCGTGTTCGCTCGAGATGTGGTTTTTGTGCCAGAGACTGACAAACCCATGATCACTGAAAAAGTCAAAGAAAGGGTGGAAATGTTTGTCGAGGAATCCGAGGACGAAGAAGTCAGTGAAGAAGACGAGGCCGACGAAGAAATCGATGAACCTGAACAGGAAACCGATGAGCAAGACCCGGAGCAACAGAAGTACAACGATGAAGAACCTGAACAGCAGGTTGACGACGAAGATGCACCAGAAGACATCAGAGGTCTACGTCCCAGACGCAATATAAAGCGTCCTGCTCACCATGAGGACTACGACACCAGCTTCTTTGCGTTAGACATCGATGAACCAACATCATACGCAAAAGCAGTGGCGGGTAGGCATGGCAGCGAGTGGAAGTGCGCTATCGACCGAGAGTTAAGTGCGTTAACCGAAAACGGTACGTGGGAAATCGTCGATAAACCGCGTGAGAATGAAGTGATCGACAGTAAATTTGTGTTCAAGGTCAAACGTGACCAGCACGGTAAAGTGGCGCAATTTAAGTGTCGGTTGGTCACAAGAGGATTTCAACAGAAAAGTGTTCTAGAAGACATTTATTCACCCGTTGTAAAATTAAGCACCATTCGTGTACTTTTCTCAGTAGCGGTAAATCAGGGTTGGCTGTTGCACCAACTAGATGTTTGTAATGCTTTCCTGCATGGAAAACTTAAAGAGGAAATATTTATGTATTTGCCGGAAGGATGCAAAATGCCAAAAGGAAAAGTATGTAAGTTGAAAAAGGCTATTTATGGCCTAAAAAAGGCACCGTTATACTGGTACACCGAATTTGATAAATTTATGAAAGGAAAAGGTTTTCAAAAAGCTGTGTCAGATGTTTGTTTATACATTAAAACTAATGGTAAAAATCATTTTTATGTATGTGTTTATGTCGATGACATTGTTATAACCGGATCAGATGAAAATCAAATAAGCATACTAAAATTAGAAATGTCAAAAGCGTTTAAAATTAAAGATCTTGGGTTACTGAATTATTATCTAGGTATGAACATTAAACAGGACATTGATAATGGTACAATTCATGTTAATCAAAAACAGTACTTGAAAGACTTATTGCTGAAATTTGGTATGAGTGAGTGTTCGTCGGCAAACACTCCTATGGAAAGCAATTTTATTGCAGAAAACTTGAAGTATGATCAGTCAGAATCAGTTGAAATTGAAAATGAATGCAGGCAGATAATAGGATCGATTATGTATGCCATGTTAGGCACACGTCCGGATCTGTGTTCGAGCATTAGTTTGCTTTCGCGGTACCAGAATTGTGCAAGCCAAAACCTGCTCACAAGTCTAAAACGAGTCCTTCGATACATTAAAGGTACTTTGAATTTGGAATTGGTTTATAGAAAGAATACCAAAGAAATAATAACAGGCTTTGCTGATGCTGATTGGGGGGGCGATACACTAGATCGCAAATCCACAAGTGGCTTTATGTTTTTTGTACTCGGCGGTCTGGAAAAAGCAACCCACTTTAACAATTTCCTCTACTGAAGCAGAGTATGTTGCATTAAGTCTGTCAATAACTGAAGCATGTTGGCTTAAGAATTTAATTGATGAATTAAAATTGTTTCCAAAGGTTTCAAAAATAACAATATTTGAGGATAATCAAAGTGCAATTAAGCTTTGTAAGAGTAATGAGCAGCTTAAAAGAATTAAGCATATTGAAATTAAATACCACTTCGTAAAAGAAAAGGTAAAATCAGGGCTTTTTGATATTGTGTATGTTAACACAACCGACCAATTGGCGGATATACTGACAAAACCTCTGAATAATGTTCCTTTTAAGACAATAAGGAAGCACCTATTGTTGTGAAATGCTTGTTACTTATATGTAGTTATTAGTTAGTGGATAAGTTTGAAATGTTGTATTTCTATTGAAAAGAAAACAGTCGTGATTGAGGGAGGGTGTTAAGTTTTGAATTTGAATGTACTGCCAATCACAGCTGTAATTAGATTTAGTTCTAAGAGACGTGACAACGCTGCGTAAAATGGAATGACAGACGTAGTCAACCGAACGTCTAACCAGCAACGCGCGTCCGCCAACTGCGTTTTGTTCTTTCTGTTTGTTCAACTTGTTCATTCAATAAATCATACATTTACACGACTCTGCTTATTTAAAAACATCACAAAGTGTTAGTGTTTCGATACAATTATACCATAATAATCTTCACGTAACACAAGAAATATATTTCTACCTAAGAAATGTTAAAATTATTCAAAATACTCTCCCTCAGCATCAATACACTTACGGAAACTTGTCTGCTATGCCTGGAAGGCACTTTGAAACTCGAGACGGGTATGTCTCTTAGGAACATTGTAACATACTTCACGAACTTCTGTTGCTCTCCGTTCAGCTCTCTCTTTAGTCCGGGAAACAAAAAAATATTGCACGGAGCTAAGTTAAAACTGTAAGGGGTTTGGGGGACCACCGGGCTGTTGCTCCGGGTCATGAAATTGGTAACGATGAAGGCCCCCAGCCACACGTTGCCAGCTCTTACGAGCGCTGGTCATTCAATCACTTGACCATCTGCAGGTAAAAAGCTGTGTTGACAGTTTCTCCCTGCGGTACAAACTTAATATCGACGATTCCTGGAACGTCAAAAAAGACAATGAACGTCATTTTGCTCATTCACGCTTTCTTGGGGCACACACACGATTCACGTTTTCGTTGGTTCTGGCCATTGTTAGAAGTCCAGAACAGGGTTCGCTGGCAATCTCCTTAGGGCCCCCCTTGTGCCATCACCCGCACTGTGATCTTGAAATACAGTCATTCTTGTACGCCTCTTGAAGCATCTGGAATATTTCGGTTGCATTCTTCCTAAGCCGCGCACAAAACTTGATTACGTATAGCGGTTCAAGCGAATGCTCCATCGCGCCGTGTTACTAAGTCGAGAAACACACTTCACGCGGAGGCACGTCTTTCCACTCACTTCTTCTTCTTCAATAGCACTACAGTCCGACTCGACCCCTGGCCTTCTGGATGCTTTGCTTTAAAAGTTCAAGATCATTGCTGACCTTTTCCACTTCCTTATTTTAAACAATTCTTGGGCGTCTTTGAATCCGCTCACCTTGTTCTTGGTCTACAAACTGGCCTTTTCCCTCCTGGTTGTCTTAGGAGTACCTTAGAAGCCCGTGCCTCTGGCATGCGTTGTACGTGCTAAGCAAAAACCTGAGGCGCATTAGTCTTATGTGTGTTGTAATGGGTGGGTGTCTGTATAGTTGGTAAAATTCTACTAGAGGAAATAAAGAAAAAGAATAGATTTCTACCCCAGAACACCCAGTTAGAATGTATAGTTTCTGGGAGAAATAAGAAATAACGTGAAGAAATTGCGAATCGCATTACACAGAGGAATGATGATCAAAAGTAAACAAGTTCTGGAAACTATAGAAACTACTACACCATTACTAAAGAAAATAAAGAAACATACGAAGAATACTTTAAACAAACAACAAAGCGAAGATCGGATGGCAGATTTACTGTTTCTTTGTCACTAATTATAAGACCGCCAGCAATCGGAGATTCCAGACAACGAGCGAGAGCCAAGTTTATCCAGCAGGAAAAACGAGTACAAAAAGATAATAAAATCAACACAATCACAATCGACTCATAAGTGCAGTGGATATGTGAAAAAGAAGAGATCGTTAGAATCATGGGATAAACAATATAAGAAAAGTCTATTTTCATATTTATTTTATATCATTCATTACTATTTATGATACTATTTTCTATTACTAATACATTTCGTAAATCTACAACCATTAGTCTTCCTAAGACTACAAAACCAATCACTTATTGCAATAACTACTTCTCTACTTGTTGCTATGTAACGTTCTCATTAATGCACTATGGATAATAGTATATTATTCAATGAGTGGTAATGCAGGCTATAACTCACGCGGATAAAATTTGCAGCACGAGCCGTTAGGTGAGCACTGTAATCATCCAAATTTGATTAATTATTCATTGAATAATTGAAATGACATTAAAATATTTAGAATAAATAAAATACTTTTACTTTTTTATACCACTTTAAATTTAAACACTTGGTTTGATAATGATTACCTTATAGTCGAAACTAGTCACTAAAAATAAAATTTAAAGTGGTATATAAAAAAGTAAAAGTGTTTTCTTTATTCTTAATATTGAAATGTACCACCAAGTGAACGCCGTTAAGATCCAAGAATTAAAATATTACTATTAGGTGGAGAGTAACACTTGTTTTGTTCCATAATGTTTTTATTCTCAGTTGCCTGACACGTGTTTCGGTCTTCACAGACCATTTAAAAACAAGTGTTACTCTCCACCTAATATTAATATCTGTTTCCATCAAGAGTGTAGCGCAACAAGTATTAACTTTAAAATATTACTAATCAAAGATAAGTTTTAAACACCAGTTTGTGCAATGATCACTTATTACACATATACCTTAAATAACAATTAATACATCTCTCTATTAAATACATAACTTAATTCGATACTCTGCTTGTTTTCAATATCCCTTCTCCTCCCCTTTCTTAAATTTAGCCTCGTCAGCACCTTTATACTCGATATTTCTTTTCCCATCCAACCAATCCTTTTCTAGTTCCCTGCATTCCTCTTTCAGATGACACCACGTATCCTTCCCGTGCATAGCATGCATTCTCTGTATTCCACGCCCATCAATATCTTTCTCCGTATCTACATCGTCCTAACGCTCTCCCAAAGTACATTATCTAGTCTTTTCTGAAACGGTTCAGGTAACTAAGTTTAATCCTATGTACCTACCACTTCCTATAGCCTTCAGTATATCCATTCTTATTCACACATCTTTGTCTTTCTTACCACTACACTTTCTTTGCCTTTTCATGCACCCATCCCCTGACATTCTCCTTTTGCGTCATCATTCTTCTGCCATTTATTTACTATCCCCTCTAATAAACCCACCCTCTTATTATTTCTCCCCATTTTCACTCTATACCTATTTACTCCTGTCCACACTTCCATTTCATATCTCCTCCACCCTTCTTATCGTTTCACTCCACAAGCCCTCGCTGATCGTTTTCTGAAGCAGTATGAATTCAGATGCTGATTTCTCCATTCCCAACATCTGCTTCAGAAAACACCACTGTTTTTCACCAAATTTTAGTACCTCTGACCTTCCATATGTCCTCGTTCATCAAGTTTTAGCGTTATCAATTTCTTTACAATAAAGGCGTTTATTTCGTAATAAATATTAATTAAACTGGAATTGAGTGGCGACTTTGTTTTACCACTATATTCTATAGTATTCACTATCAAATTATTCTCCTCTTTTCTTATTTCTTGGCTTCCAATCATATGAAAATATTGGGTACTGAGATTAGGGGTTAGTGGAAGTATATCTGCAGTCGATGATATTTAAAGATACGTGTGGGTAACAGAGTGTAGTAGAACTCTAAATGATAAGCTCAGTAAAGTTGAAGACTCTGCAAATGTCTGATTTACATCTTCCAGAAGACGCCGCCATAAGAAAGCCTACACACACAGATGACGTTTGTTTTTGAAATTAGTTTTGTACTTTGAAAATGATCAGGAATGATCGAAACACGTGTCAGGCAACTGAAAATAAAAATATTATGGAACTTAACAAGTGTTTTACCCCATTAAATTTAGAAATTGAATTAATAATAATTGAATTGGGTTAATATTATTAAAACTCCATTCCTCACGGGGGAGACTTCGTCAGGAATGGAGTTTTCCAAATATTAAATATAAATAAATACCTTTGAATCCCTTTATAAGAGGTTAGAGCGCACTAAAGACAAATATTTTTATGTGCCTATGGGTTGCAATAATAAACACCAAAACAAAATTTATTTAGTTTAGTTTTGAATCCCTTTATATTCTGGTAGTTTCAAAACGTTGATTCGCCGGGGTTGTTTGTCAAGTCTGCGGGTTTACAATTATTACGTTTATAGCGTTGACTCTCGATGCAATTTTATTTTAAATATTTAGCAATGTCATCTCGCATTTTCTTCCCAAAATACAAGCAGAAAAGTCTATAAGAGGAGCCTTGAAAACTGGAGTTTTTACGGTGGTGCTGTTGTAAAACTGTATGGCTGACAATTCGATGCGAGGTACACACCAATATAAGACGACCCCTTCCTCAAATTACTTCATTACAACAGTTCATGGGGAATCCAGGAAAAAGCGAAAATGTAGTTGCAGGGCACATCTTGCTTGACGGCCGGTGGGTGCTTTTAAGGACATAAACTATTGCAGTGCTTGGTGGTCGGTGGTGACGATAATGGATGATGGTTAATGGCTAAAGTCATGCTGATCAATATGCCCATAAATGTCAAGTCCGTCGTGGCATTTAAGAGAGAAGCGAAGGGTGAGAAGTTAGAAATGTGGATAGCTCTGGGTTTTCAAGGGAAGTTTGCGGCGGCCTACGCTTCGCCTATTTTGCAAATCCCAAGTTGGTAAAGCCATCCAGGCAAAATACAGCACTTGGAATGCATACCAACACCTGCACAGAAACATCAGTGAGGAACAGAGAGAGGAAATTCAGGACGTGCGTTGTCGCACGATGTTGAGACCCTAGGTCATATCCTAAGTCAGCGTTCAAAGAAAACCAGATTCAGCGTCTCTTTCAAATCGCCAGAGGACGCCAGTTCCCATAGAAAATCAGCAGAAATAAAAGAGTAAGCTTAGATTCACCTACTTATATAATAGGTTTCTCACCAAAGACTGTTTTTTATCCAGAATGTTTTCCGCTGTTCTGATATACCCTGTGTATGTTTTTGTATAAAGACATTGATTAATGTTCATGAAATTTAAACCTGATATTACAAGCAGGTCATCATTATAGTGTGTCGATTCCTAATCCTTTGGAAACGTTGTGCCTCGGTGGAATTGGATTCGAGAGTTACCTTCACGAAGTATTCCTTGGGCAATGGCTTCTCAGTGGAACGCCGGCTAAGTACATCCAGCTCTAGTTGGCACGCAGAAGGCAGAAATAAAGGCTAAGGAAGCGCTGGAAAGGACAGTGGAAGTGTAAATCCTGCATGGCAAGTAGCTCGAGCAACGTCAGATAACCATCCTTGAGTTATTTTTCAAAGTAAAGTAGGTGAAATAATTCCTAATCTAACCTCACTATAACATCTTAATGCGGAGAGTAGAGCCCTTAGGCTCCAACGAGTAGACGCGGAATTTATTAAGGGCTCGTATTTCGTGGTAGTTAGATAGTTTCTTTCGGCTGAAGTCAGCAGGCCTTTCAATTCCCACTCCCTCGACGAAGACTGCAAGTAAAGCTTCATGAGGAACAGTCGTGTAGGCACAGCTGGTGTTAAAACTCTGGTTTTTTGAATAGTTTCGTGATTACGAAATCATAAGCAGGTTTGTATAAAGAATATGTTATTTTTCTGGTCCTTGAGGTTCTTTCACGAAGCGATAGCAGACACTCTCTCTGGGTTGATGGAGATTCCCTTTCTCGTATCCTAAGTAATTTATTTGTTCGGAGCAAAACACTGATTATCCTTGGATTTCTACGAACAGTTTTTGGCTAAGTAATCGGAATACATCCTCCAGGTCCTATGGGAAGTTGTTCTATAGAGAAACAATCTAATTTCCTCCAGATACGTTAGTGGGAGCAAGAGGGTGACCAGTCTAGTCGTGGTTTTTGGTTTTGTTTGAAGTGTTGAATTATTTGTAAGCTGAGTAGACGAGCGAATGCCAACTGCTGATTATTGGGGCGGTTAACCCTTAACTAGGGCGTAAGCTGGTGTTTAAGTGAGCGAAAGTTAAGAAGTATACTGCTTTTTAACTTATGTTAACAAAATATATTCAAAAAAGGATGCAATCCCATCATTCAATCAATCAAACCTACGCAAGGTTTTTTTTAATAAAAAAACTTTTACTTAATAAATCACCGATCTTCTCATAAACCAGTGATAAACATAAAATGTTTGCTTATATTTTACCACCCACGCACTTTATATATGTTTTGTTGCTATCATCGACACTTTTCTTATATTTCTTAAAACTACAACAGTATTGTTGTAAATGTTGTTATAGAATAAACAAGTTATATTTTAGTTTAAGTTTATATGTATATGTAGGGTGGGTGGGTGGCCACTATCCCACCCTCCAATCTGTAAAACATAGGCGAGGATTCAACTAAAATTCACTGAATTATTAAAACAATGTAATTATTTTACTAAGTAAATATTTTTTCATAATCAATTTTCTTTATTCTAAACCCTCGCGTAAGTTTTACTGATTAGAGGGTGTGATAGAGGCCACCCACCCACCCTACATATACATATAATCTTAAGCCACTGACCGTCGTTTAAGCTGCAGCTCAAACACATTACGGTAACTGTAGGGTGTTTAAATAAAATAAGTAAACAGTATATTAACTAATGTTAAAAAAATCTATACAAGAAAGGTGGGTTGCCACAATCCCACCAAAAATCAATCAAAAATTAGCAATGGTTTTGTTCATAAAACAACTTTTACTTAATAAATCACTTTTCTTCTTATAAACCAGATTATACGTAAATATTTTTTCGTATTTAATTTTCTTTACCCAAAACCCTCGCGTATGTTTTACTGATTGGAGGGTGGGATAGGGAACACCCACCCACCCTATAGAGTGGACATTATAGTGTAGAATTATATATAATATTTTCATCATCTATAATTAATTTAAAGCCAATTATCAAGATATACCACAACAATTATGTATTTTTCTGAATGGGAGTTTAAACAAAAAAAAAACACAAACCATAACGATAATTATGTTTAATTATGAGGTAATTGATAACCACGTATATTGATTTAGCTAAAAATAAAGATTTGCATGAGAAATTGATTGTAAATCCCACGTATTGGTTTATGGATCTCGGTAATTGTTTGAATAACCAAGAGTGTAATTAGTGTGGAATTGACGTTATTTAATTATTAACTAGTTGGTGTTTATCTTCACAATTATTTATTGATATCGACTTACAATACAAATCTTTAGTTATTAATAATTTTCATTTATAGAAAGACTTGAGAAAAAGTTAAAACGTTCAGGTTTTCTAAATGGCGCAAAAAAAAAAATATTAGAAAATGTGGTTCTAATTTCATGTTTATTTTATTTCATGTCATGTTGACATTAATCAAATATTTACACACATTTTACAAATTTTAAGCAAAATGCTTAATATATTAAGTATAAATTAAAATAACTAATATCTACAGTTGTAGAAACAATCCGAAGAAATTCTGGAATATATGGAACATTCCATCAGGGTCTGACTGGAAGAACATTCTGAAGAATGAAGTCCGCCTGCGATTCCTGTGCTCAAAATTTATTGTATTTTTTATGTATGTATCTATTCGTGTTTTTTGTTAACAGGTTAGCCAAAGAATAATAATAAATAAATAAATATTAGGATTTGTGTTGAGTAATGTATTTGGGTTTTTAAAATTTTATTTTAAAGTGTTATATATATAATTAAAAGTGTTGTTTCAATTACGCGCATTATTTGTAACATAAACGAGACAATTTGTTCTCGTAAGATACGACATGTTATTATATTACTGGAACTGGCCTGACCAGTTTTGTAATTATAATTCTGCACGCTGCCAGAGGAAAAAAACACTTATTTGACTTAATTCTATATGTTTAATAATATTAGTACGCAATTACTGTCAATTAGATAAAAATAAAGATTGAAATCATCAACATCATTTGATAATATCATTAATTTTATTTATATAACATCATTTGATCTTTCTATTAATTGAGTTACCTGAAGATGATAATAACATAACAAGTTATCATTTGATCTTATTAATTCAACAGTTTTAATATTAAAATTACATGGAAATTATTATTACATTTAAAGAATGTATTACAAAAATATCATTACTTAAGGGTGAAATAAAATGTTTTAATGTAATACAATCAGTTTATAAGATTGTAAGATAGAAAACGAATATACTTTCCTCGTTGTTTATACCTGCTCGTAATATTTACGTCATTCGCAGTGAACAACAATTTTGTGTTAACGTCATCGCTGTGATCTACATTTTTTCCAAATGATTCTTGGAATATGGGTCATGAAATGAAAAGTACAGAAATTTGGGATTTTCCTACGGTGAAGAATAACGTACGTAAACTTGTTTAAAACGATTTTTTCGTCATTTCATTAACGTCATCATGATAATTAATGATGGATAGGTAATGTCCTGTTGGATACAATAAAAATTCGTTCACTGAAATCCATTAACAAATCATAGAGTGTAAAAAAACGAAAATATTCAAAACCTTATTTACAATACTGTCTTTTAAATTTTGTATCAACATTCAACATTTTAGAAAAACGTTTAACTTTTTTATACTACTTTTTATTTTTATACAACGCTTTGTGACTAGTTTCGAATTATACAGTAATCATTATCAAACTAAGTTCAACATTTTAGTTTATTATAGTAAATTGTATTCAAAATATTAAAACTTTCTTCACAAATTTGTTTTTTTTTTAACTAAATATACATTTCGAACACAATGTGTTCCTTATCAATAGTTATTTTAAATACAATTTACTATAATAATAATCTTCACGTAACTTGAGAAATATATTTCTAATAGGTTTATTATTTCTAAAAATTAAAACGAGTGGTGTAGTTTAAATTAAAATATTTATGAAGGGTGGATGGATGGCCTCTGACCCACCCTCCAATCAACAAAACATAAACTAAAGTATGATCGTTAATGATCAACTTATTATTTAAAACTACTCCAACAATATTTCTTTATTCATAAAATTAATCCACCTAATACAAACTTGCAATTATGTTGAATATCGTTCGCATATTCGAACGTCTACAATATTTCTAATCTATTAAAGAATTTGTATACCATAAACAACGGTACAGTTGCGTAATTTATTTTATTATTATCATCTTTAAATTTACTCATGCATATTACTAACGTTCTAGTAATAATTTCTCGTATCTCTTCTAAGAAATTATCACAATGTTATTTAATTTATTTATTTATGCACACATAAATCATATAATTAAGTGGTAAACCTCTTTTTATTATAAAACTATGAATCAAATTTATTGCTTTGATAACAAGAGGATTTAAATATATAAATGTTGATTGTCTAAACGGTTGGTTTTATAATTCCACGTACGACTTCCGCTAGTATAATTTAATTAAATTATGATAATTTCGTCTGGTGTGCAAGTTTATAATCAACACCGCCCACAGAATGAAATTAATGATGATTACTTATTAATAGCAATAGTGAAAAGTAGTAATTTCGTTTTTGAATCGTATTTTTTGTAAATTATTATACATTTTGATAGCTGATATGAACAAATTCTTATCAAAGACATAATCAATCTAACTACACGACGTGCAGTCCTTTGGCGGCAAAGAAAACTTTTTTTTTTAGAAATCTACAACCCTTTTAGTTGACATTCCACTTGCTTTCATTAGAAAGGAACATTTCAAAGCGGGGCATTTTGACAACTACACTTGAGCCCGACATCTACACTTCAGGCCAGTGTTTTATTATTTTATGGATTGGAGGGTGTGATAGTGGCCACCCACCCACCCTACATATATTTTTAAACTTTAAATTAAAACACTGCTGATGATTCCTTTGATAATACCAACATTTTCATTATTAATTTTATTGGATAATTAAAACGGATCAGTGGGTGAAATTAATACGTATATGTAGGGTGGGTGGGTGGTACCTATCCCAACCTTCAATCACTACAAAATACTCGAGGGTTTATAGAAAATTAAGCAAGAATTTTGAACAATTCTCCTGATGAATTTTGTTTATCATTTTTTCTCATAATTAATTATTAATTAAGGAAACTCGTTTTATTATTTTATGGATTCGAGGGTGTGATAGTGGCCACCCTCCCACCCTACATATATTTTTAAACTTTAAATTACAACACTGCTGATGATACCTTTGATAAGACCAATTATTCCTATAAATTTGTTTGCATATTGATAATTACCAATTTCTACATTTGTCCTTTTTAATTTTAAGACTTTTTTTCAATCAATTCTAGAATTTTCAATAGTAATTTTCTCCTAGATTACTAAAACTTCCCAACAATGTTTTTCTTAGCTGCATAAATATTCTAAAATTTTCCAGTAATTTCTACCAATTTTCCCTTCGACATTTTGAGTTTTAGAAATTTCTTATAAAATCACTTTTTCTTTATCAATTGCGAGAATTTTGTTTGTTAATCATACAGCTTTTCAGTGATTTCTCTTACCGATTTATAATTTTTTTTAAGATTCTCTATTAAGCAATTTTATTTCAGATTTCAAAAATTTTCAATTCTTCTTTCTTAATACGAAAAGGTTTCGCGTGTCTTAAAATTCTCCAGCTTTATAGAATTTTCCAGTATTTTTTTTTTCTAGAATTTTCCTTCAAATTTTTTAGTTATGGAATAATCTTTCAGATTTCTAAAATTTTTCCTAATTTTTTCAACTGCTTTTCAGATTATATAATTTTATTAATTTATAATTTTTTTCTTTGAATATTTTATTTTTTCTTCTAAATGCTTTCTTCAAAATATCAAGATATTATTCCTCTTTAACGCTTTTAGACCTTTTAAGCAGTTTTTCTTCCAATTTATGAGAAATTTCCTTGAGTAAATTTGGTTTTAAATTTTTAGATTTTTTCAGCATTTTTCGTTTATTTTTCTCACTAAACAGAATGTTTTTTGTTGATTTCTAAGTAAACATATTTCCTTGAAAATTGCATATATTTTTCCTTTACCATGTAGAATTTACAATTTGACAGATGGCAAATAGCAAATGACAGAAAACAGCTGACAGTTAATAGATGATAGATGACAAAAGACAGATGATAGATGACGGATGACGGATAACAGATGACATATGGCAAGTGATATATAAATTTTACTAAAATTAAATTATTATTTATACACTTCATACTCTGACCAGGTAAACGCTAAATATGTTTGCAAATTCTAAAGAATATAAAATCTATTAAGCAAAATAGATGTTAGATAATAGATGACAGTTGACGGATGACAAATGACAGATGATACGTAATAATGACAGATGACAGATGACAAATGACAGCTAGAAAATGACAAAAGATAATTGACAGATGACAAATTAAAGATGACAGATCGCAGAAGACAGATGATAAATGACATATGACAGATAAGAGACTGTAAATGGTAGATGATAGATAAAATACGATAAATAATAATCTGACTGATGGGTGAGCATAGGTGTTAAATAGTAGAATTTTCCTTAGAGTCCTAAAATTTTCTGGTGATTTATTTTGCTTATACAATTTTCCAGCACTTCATCTAGATTCCTCAAAATTTTATATCAAATGTATTTCGATGAATAAAACTGGTCAAATGACAAATGCCAGATAACAGTTGACCTGCGATTACCGATGAAAGAGGCAGATGACAAATAATAGATTAACAGAAAATCAAATAGCTTACAGTAAACGGATAAGAAAATACAAACTAAAGGATAGACAGAGCAAAATATCACAGATGACAGTGGTCAGAATAATACAATAGAATAGAATATAACATTTATTTACAGATTACTGTTTTACATAAAATATAATGTAATGTCTGAAGAAAGAAAAGAAGAGATGGCGAAACAAATGAAGAGGAGAAATATGATAATTGACAGATAAAAATACCAGATGACAGAATGATGTGGTTGATGATTGACGATGAAACGATAGATGGCTGAAAGGTGGATGTGGATTGACATATAATAAATAAAAGATGACAGTTAACAAAATAATGTATGACAGTATATCAAACAAAACACAACAGTTGGTAGACTAATAGAATGACTGCAAAAGAAAACAAAAACAACGGCATATGACCCATGAACAGTAACAAATGACAGATGACGGATGCCAGATTGCAGATGACAGATGACAGATGACCAATAACAGATGGCAGATGACAGATCTCAGATGACAGATGACAGATAACAGATAACAGATTACAGATAGCAGCTGACAAACAACAGCTGAAAGATGACAAATGATAATTGACAGATGAAACATGGCAACAGACAATAGAGTAATAAAAGACAACAACAATTTTCTTTCTTAGTTGCATAAATATTCCTGGCAGGTTCTAGAATTTTCCAGTAATTTGTACATTTTGAGTTTTAGAAATTTCATTTATATTTCTAAAATCCTGATTTTTTCTTTATCAATTACGAGATTTTTCTTTGTTAAGCGTAGAATTTTTCAGTGATTTCTCTTACAGATTTAATTTATTAAGGTTCTATATTTAAGCATTTTATTTCATATTTCAAAAATTTTCTATTTTTCCTTTTATATACGAAAAGGTTTCATATGTCTTAAAATTCTCAAGCTTTATAGAATTTTCTAATAATTTTTTTCTTGAGTTTTCCTTAAAATTTTTTAGTTATGGAATTTTCTTTTCAACTGCTGACATTAACTTGTCGATTTTTTAATTTTCCAGTGATTTTTTTTTCCTTTTTTATAATTTTGACTAGAAATTCAATGAATATTTTATTTTTTCTTTTAAATTCTTTCTTCTATTTATCGAGGGATTATTCTCGGGTGACTTTTAAACATTTAGCCTTCCAATTTTCGAGAAATTTTCTTGAGTAATTTTGCTTTTAGTTTTCTAGATTTTTTCAGCATTTTTCGTTCATATTTCTCTCTAAATAGAATGTTTTACGCCGATTTTTAAGTCAACATTTTTTTTTTACAAAATTGCATACATCAATTTCAAATGGGCAAATTATAGCTAAAAAATAGTAGACCTTAGATGACAGTTGACATATGATAGATGCCATAGACAGATTACAGATGACCGATGATAGATCATAAGTAGTAAATGACAGATGGCAGATGACAGATGACACATAACAAATAGCAGGTGTAAGATAACAGCTGACATACAACAGCTATGAGATGATAGATGACAATTGACCGATGACAGAGGACAAAACACAATTGACAGATGACAGATTACAGAAGATAGATGACAGATGATAAATGACATATGACAGATAACAAATAGAAAATGGTAGATAATAGATAAAAAAACGATAAATAATAATCTGACTGATGGCAGAAGGTGTTGAATAGTAGAATTCTCCTAAGAGTCCTAAAATTTGCTGGTGTTTTATTTGACGGACTTATAAAGCGTATCCCTAGGCTTATACAATTTTTCAATAGTTGTTCATTCAGATTTCAAATATTTATTTCAAATGTATTTCGATAGATAAAATTTATCAAATGACAAATAACAAAAATTAAAAGATAGACAGAGCAAAATATGATAGATGACAGTGGCCAGAATAATGTAATATAAGAAGAAAGAATAGAAAATATGGCTAAACAAATATGAAGAGGAGACATATGATAATTGACCGATGAAAAATACCAGGTGACAGAATGATAGATAGAAAATTAAACAATACCTTAATGCTAGTAGATGATTGATGATGAAACGATAGCTGGCAGAATTACAAAATAATGTATGACACTATATCAAACAAAACCCAACAGTTCATAGACTAATCGAATGACTAAAAAGAGAACAGATAAAAATAAATGGCATATGATTCATGAACTATGACAGATAGCAGATGATAGATGATAGATGATAGATGATAGATGACAGATGACAGATGACAGATGACAGATGACAGATGACAGATGACAGATGACAGATGACAGATGACAGATGACAGATGACAGATGACAGATGACAGATGACAGATGACAGATGACAGATGACAGATGACAGATGACAGATGACAGATGACAGATGACAGATGACAGATGACAGATGACAGATGACAGATGACAGATGACAGATGACAGATGACAGATGACAGATGACAGATAAAAGCTAACGGACAACAGCTGAGAGATGACAGATGACAATTGAAAGATGAAACATGACAATAGACAATTGAGAGATGACAGAAGAATAGAAAACATAACGAACGATTTTAATTTCAAAATAATAGAGTAATAAAAGATAGATTACGAAAGACAGTTGATAGATAATATTTACTATTACAGAAGAAAAAAAATACATATATACAGTAGAGGATATTATATGTACATAAAAAAGGTAAAATATATTTAAAAATTGAACTAAAGATTGACTAATAGTAGATTTATAGAAGAATAACAGATGATTACAAATCACAACTAACAGGTGCCAAACAATTAATGACAGAACCACAGGTGACGTAAGACAAAAAAATCTATTGTTAAAAGCATATCATCAAATTACAATTTATCTAAATGACATTCCAAACACTGCGATCACAACACCTTATGTTTTTTTTAATATACAAGGTTGACAGAGAAACGCCGCTCAAACGTTATTAAAATTCACGAAACTACCATTTTGCTTAGCGAACATCGACAATATTTTAGTAAGAATGAACAAGATCACGTTTATCACTTCAATTGACATCTATCAGTATCAAAATTAGCTGTAGTAAATATGAAACTGAGTTAGATTTTTGAGGCCAAGAATTAAAACTTTTTAATTTAGAGTTGACGCAATTGTGTCTTTTCCGCAACCCACAGCATTTTCTTGACATTGTCAATTTTTGCCTTGAATTTATTGAATCATGCTCAAGTTATTAAGCCCCCCCTCAACCAGTTTTCAACAAATGCTACACGCAATAAACCACTGGTTCGGTCTCACTCTGCTCTTCAAACATTTACAACAGTGACAGCTGTACTGGCAAACTGTACTATGCTTGCTTTACCACACCTTCTTGCGAAGTTAAAGTTTACGGTAGATGCACCTGATTCTGCTGCTAGCGCAGTCTTGCAACAAAATGATTGTTTTACATTATTAGTATAATTTTATATTCTTTTATGTAATGCATGATAGATAAAGATTAAATAAATAAATAAATAGGATATTTCTGAAGTCTTTAGACAGCTCGCTTTGTATTCCAAATCTTTTTCGTTAACAGAACATAACTATAGTACTTTCGGTTCTGACTTTCTGGCTGTTAAAAAATAATATTCAAATATGACCTTTTTAATTAGTTTTGCAGATCATAAACCTTTGCTTTCTGCTATAAATTCCAACTCTGGTCGTTTCTCAGGATTGGAACACAGACACATCACCTTTATGGCGTAATTCAGTACATGAATCAGATTCGTACCAGGTTCTATCAAAGGGAATGATGATTTTTTAGGTCACATTGCCATTTTTTGATGAGACACCCTAGAATCTAAACAAGCATGCTTAGACAACCAGGAGAATATCCACTTCGAAAAATTTAAACCTGTTTGTGTACGAGAAAAGTTCTTGCAACTGTTTTTCGGAATAGAAAAGGCATACTACTTGTTGATTTCCTTCATGAGCGACGCTCAGTCAATGCAAGTTCCTTTATGATAGCTTGTTGGCAGAAAAGACGAGTTATGCCCATCCGAAATTTGATTTTCCTTCATTACAAAACTCGGCCACACATAGCTTTAGCCCGAGAAAAAATAAAGAAATTTCATTGGAAAATATTGGAACACCCGTTCCTAAGCTCTTAAGTTCTGTGTCTCCGTGTAACTTTCATATGTTTGGTCCATTCAAAGACGAATTGAGAGGACACTATTTTCACAGTTACCAAGATGTGTAATCGTTTGTGAGCAATTAACTGAAGATACACTTGTGTACATAAAAGCGGAAACTATGTAGAAAATGAAACAACTTTTTTTTTACAATAATATACACACTAAATTCCGGTTTATATTTGATTCACCCTCGTATACACAATAATAAACGTTATACCTTCAAACCATCTGAATTTGACATAATATTTAATAAATGTAAAACTATCAAATAATTTAAAAAAATAGCAACAATTGACTTGAAAGGTCAAGGTAAATTATTTATATATTTTTAATTAATAATTAGTTAATATTAAATTAATAATCGGTTTTAATTAATTTATATCTATAAATTAATTCGATAAATTTTACGAACTGATAATTTTTGAACCTGTAAAAATTTAAAATCTCGTATGTTTATGTGTAACTTAACATTTATCTAATCTTAATTTTTTTCGTATTAAAATGTCAGGAATTCCCATTTTGTAATTGGTACTAGATAGATTAAATCATGTTTATAATAAAATACAATAACAAGTTTGTTTTGCCGCTGTTCGATAATTGAAAAAATGTTTTATCTTAAGACCTATTTAATATTGAAATGATTTTAAATGTGAGATAATAATTATACATCACACTATCAAACCGGTTGCTGAGGAAATCTAAAAATCTAGACGAAAATTTTCTAGAAAATTTTTAAAGTCAAAAAGAAGAACAAGAATTTCAATGATAACCAAAAACTCGAAGGAAAATCGTTGGATAATTCTATAAGAAAATTCTAAAACAATAATAAATATAAAAAATTCTAACATCCTCAAAAATTAAATATTAAAGTTATAACAATATTAAATAATATAAAATGTACTGATAAGATCTAAAAGATCATCATCTAACCTAATTACCATTTGACAGGAGACACTGTCATTAAAAAAAAGTAAGTGTAGTCATCATAAAGCAGTGGTCGAAAGATGGAAAATGGAAAAACTCAACGTAAGCCCATAAAATCTTATGTGCTGTATATGGTAGAGATTGCTTAATAGAACACTACTGCCAGAATTGGATTGCAAAATTCCGTTCCGGTAATTTCAGTGTCAAAGATACGCCAAGTTCAGGAAGGCCAGTTGAAGCCGAGGACGATAAAATAAAGGCATTAATCGAAGCAAACCGCTATTACAAGGCTCAACAAGCCTCAGATATATTAAATATTTCTCAAACGACTGTGGAAAGACATTTGCACTCAATATTTGGGAATCCAATGAACTCAAAGGAATTAATTTAACAAAGCACACAAAAGCCTGCGATAAACTCTTTAAAAACAATGAAAATTATCAATTTGTCAAACGTATTATCACTGGCGATGAGAAATAGATAGTTTACGACAGCGTTGTGTGTAAACGATCGTGGTGCAAGCTAAAACCACTTCGAAAGCAAATATCAATTCAAAGAAGGTTTTACTCTCATTTTCGTGGGATTACTAAGGTGTCGTGTATTTTGAGCTGTTACTACAGAACCAAAACATCAATAGGACTGTGTACTGTCGCTAGTTGAAGAAATTAAATCAAGTCATCAAGGAAAACCGGCTAGAATTGGCAAATTGTAAGGGTGTTGTGTTCCACCATGACAACTTGAGACCACACATAAGTTTACTGACCAGCCAGAAGTTGCTGGAGCTTGGATGGGATTTGATGGACCATCCACCATACTTACCAGACCTTTCGCCGTCCGACGACTATTTGTTTCGATTTTTGCAAAATCCTTTGAATGGTAAACAATGCAATTCAAACTTGCTTTAATTTTTTTTGCTGAGAAAGGCCAGAAGATCTTTGAGTGTGGGATCTTGTTATCCGAAAGATAGGAAAAGGTCACCAAGAAAAATGATCAATGCATAAGTGAATAAAATTATTTCTTTCTATAAAAAATCGCCTTTGATTATTATAGTAAAAAACCGAAATTACATAGGACTCAACCTAATACTATACCTTTTCTTATAATACAACCGTGTGGAAAATAGATCTTGAATTTCTACTTTAGGTAAATTCAAGACCTTTTTTTAAATACAGCTTTGAATATGTGTGTGTAAATATGATTCTGATGGGTGTATTATCTATTACTAAGTAGTTTAATTATAGCCCAATTTTGAATAATTAATTATTATCGCTTCATTAAATTGATGCATTATTTACATTCATTATATCCAACAAAAAAAATTTGACCTTTACAAAATTAATAGTTGGTAATATTTGAATAATCAATTAACTTTCACTAATTAATCTTCATATTATTTTAAACAATTCACAATCACAATATAGTTGATTTAATACTCAGATTATAATTGAATGAGATGAAACTTTAAAATTAATTCTCGAATGTTCTCAGCGTTTACTTGGTATATTCACTATTTGTTTTGAGTTATGTGAAGTAATAATCACTAATAAAACACCGTTTGATTTCCTTTCTTCACTAATTTATTTTTACACGTTAAATGTACATTTCGAGCACCATGTGCTCATTTTCAATAACTGTTATTGTTCAGTTATTGAAAATGAGCACATGGTGCTCGAAATGTACATTTAACGTGTAAAAATAAATTAGTGAAGAAAGGAAATCAAATGGTGTTTTATTAGTTTACTTGGTGGTATAATTTGATTAAAAAATAAATACACTTTTCACTTTGATTTACCATAATAGATTGGTTGTGGTAAAATAATGTGAAAAGTGTATTTACTTTAAAATTAGAATTAGAATTAGTATGTCTATTATATTATAATTTACAATATTTAATAGGTCGAGTACTTACATATAAATTTTAACTCTAAAAACACAATTTTAAACATTCTTTTTTGTAAATGGTTAAAGAATTAATGTAGAAAATTAAATATCTAATAATTCAAAGTGAAAATTGTGTTTAATTTGTCTTCTAATAATTTAGATAAAAAATATAATGTTCCTCCAACCACAACCCTTCAATTTCGCTGTTTAATTATTAATTTATTATTTGGATTTTTTTCTAATAAATGAATTGGAACGATAATGTCTTTCTAATATAATACTGATGTGCCAACTGTGATAAACTTCCTCCGCAGAAGGACATATGATTCACCTGTTTGAGGACCGTTTACTTGAGGACTTTTAAGTTCAATAATTTATACATTACGAGGTCGTTTCGTGAATTTGTAGTGTAACGGTGCGGAAACAGAAATATGTTATTTATTTATTATGAGGAAGTGATTCATTTGATTAAATCAGTCAATCTTAGACTTACCAATAATAATAATGATAATACATCTTGAAACAGGAAACTACAGTAACTGAATAATTAAAACAGTACAGTATTATTTATCGTCTGATAAAGTTCCTAAATGATTTTAGTTGAATTAAAATCGTCGACTGTAATTTTTATTTTTCCAGTTGCTATACAGTGTGTCCCAATTTAGTATAAAATTTCAAAACTAGCCAAATTTCTTAATGGAGCTTGAGCTTTTAAGCTCAACTCTTCGTTTATTTTTTCTCTACAAATGTTAAAATCATCGATTACAATTTCCATGTATCCACTGTATGTTTGAGAGGCCGCCATTTTGTTTCAAATCAAGATATAGCATTTGTTTTATAAAATATCAAAACTGTCTTTATTTTTCCAATAAAATTTGAGCCTCCCAATTTTTTTCCACCAGTTATTATTTTTTGACAATTGTTTAAATCATCGATCATCTACTGCAATTTTCATTTTTTTACTCTACGTTTGAGAGGCGGCCATTTTGTTTTAAATTAATATATGGCATTTGTTTTATGAAATATCAAAACTGCCTCTATTTTTCCAATGAAATTTGAGCTTTGGAACTCTGTTCTGCCATTAATTATGTTTTAACATATTTTTAAATCATCGACTGCAATTTTCAATTTTTCACTCTACGTTGAAGAGGCTGCCATTTTGTTTCAAATCAAGATAAGGCAATTGTTTTATGAAATATCAAAACTGTCCCTATTTTTTCAATAAAATTAGAGCTTCCCAACTTTTTTCCGTTAATAATTATTTTTTAACAAATTTTTAAATCATCGACTGCAATTTTAATTTTTTACTCAATGTTGTTTTGTGTTGAGATATAGCATTTGTTTTAGAAAATATCAAAACTGTCTCTATTTTTTCAATAAAATTTGAGTTCCTCAACTTTTTTCCGTCATTAATTACTTTTTAACAAATTTTTTCATCGACTGCAATTTTCATTTTTTCACTCTACGTTTGAGAGGCCGCCATTTTGTTTTAAATCAAAATATGGCGTTTGTTTTATGAAATATCAAAACTGTCTCTATTTTTTCAATAAAATATGAGTTCCTCAACTTGTTTCCGTCATTGATTACTTTTTGACAAAGTTTTAAATCATCGACTGAAATTTTCATTTTTTCACTTTACGTTTGAGAGGCCGCCATTTTGTTTTAAATCAAAATATGGCGTATGTTTTATGAAATATCAAAACTGTCTCCATTTTTTCAATAAAATTAGAGCTTCCCAACTTTTTTCCGTTAATCATCGACTGCAATTTTAATTTTTTACTCAATGTTTGAAAGGCCGCCATTTTGTTTTACGTTGAGATATAGCAATTGTTTTATGAAATATCAAAACTGTCTCCATTTTTTAAATATAATTTGAGCTTCCCAACTTTTTTTCCGCCATTAATTATTTTTTGATAAACTTTTAAATCATCAACTGTAATTTTCATTTTTCAGTCTATGTTTGAAAGGCCGCCATTTTGTTTTGTGTTGAGATATAGCATTTGTTTTAGAAAATATCAAAACTGTCTCTATTTTTTCTATAAAATTTGAGTTCCTCAACTTTTTTCTGTCATTAATTACATTTTGACATATTTTTAAATCATCGACTGCAATTTTAATTATTTCACTCTACGTTTGAGAGGCCGCCATTTTGTTTTAAAACAAAATATAGCGTTTGTTTTATGAAATATCAAAACTGTCTCTACTTTTTCAATAAAATTTGTGCTTCCCAACTTTTTTCCGTCATGAATTATTTTTTAACAAATTTTTAAATAATCGAATGCAATTTTTAATTTTTCACTCTATGTTGAAAGGCCGCCATTTTGTTTTAGGTTGAGATATAGCAATTGTTTTATGAAATATTAGAACTGAATGAATTTATAAAAAGACCTTGAGTTTATTTAGCTCATTCTTTTGTTTAATATCCTTCAACAAAATTTCAAATCAAAGACAGCAATTTTCACTTTTGTAGCCCATGTTTGTAAAGTTGCCATTTTGTTTTAAGCCACGATTTAGCAATTGTTTTATATAATATTAAAAAAAATACATATTTTAAAATAGAGCTTAGAACTTTTTAAGGTAATTCCTTTGATTATTATATGTTTACAAGCTTTCAAATAATCGACTGCAATTTTCATAAATCCTCACTTTGTTTAAAAAGTTGCTATTTTGTTTTGGACCAAGTTACAGCATTTGTTTTTATAAAATATCAAAACTAGCTGTATTTTTTAATAGAGCTTGGGCTTTCTAACTCATCTCTCCGTTTATTTTATTCTCTATAAATGCTAAAATCATCGATTAAAATTTTCATCTTTCTATTGTATGTTTGAGAGGCCACCATTTTGTTTTAAATCAAGATAAAGCATCTGTTTTAAAAAATATCAAAACTGTCTTTATTCTTTCAATAAAATTTGAGCTTTCGAACTTTTCTGCCATTAATTATTTTTTTAACAAATTTTCAAATCATCGACTGCAATTTTCATTTTTTTACTCTACGTTGAAGAGGCTGCCATTTTGTTTCAAATCAAGATAAGGCAATTGTTTTATGAAATATCAAAACTGTCCCTATTTTTCTAATAAAATTTGAGCTTTCCAACTTTTTCCGTCATGAATTATTTTGTGACAAATTTTTAAATCATCGACTGCAACCTTAATTTTTTTCACTCTGCGTTTGAGAGGCACCATTTTGTTTTAAATAAAGATAAAGCATTTGTTTTAGAAAATATCGAAACTGTCTCTATTTTTTTAATAAAATTTGAGCATCCCTACTTTATTCCGTCATTAATAATTTTTTGACAAATTTTTAAATCATCGACTGCAATTTTAATATTTTCACTCTACATTTGAGAGGCCGCCATTTTGTTTTAAATCAAGATATAGAATTTGTTTTATGAAATATCAAAACTATCTCTATTTTTTCAATAAAATTTTTGCTTCCCAACTTTTTTCCGGCATTAATTATTTTTTGGCGAATTCCTAAACCATCGATTGCAATTTTTATTTTTTCACTTTCCGTTTGAGAGACCGCCATTTTGTTTTAAATAAAGATATAGCCTTTGTTTTATAAAATATCGAAACTGTCTCTGTTTTTTCAATAAAATTTGTGCTTTCCAACTTTTTTTCGTCATAAATGACTTTTTGACAAATTTTTAAATCATCGACTGCAACTTTAATTTTTCACTCTGTGTTTGAGAGGCGCCATTTTGTTTAAAATCAAAATATAGCATTTGTTTTATGAAATACCAAAACTCTCTCTATTTTTTCAATAAAATTTGAGCTTTCGAACTTTTTTCCGTCATTAATTATTTTTTGACAAATTTTTAAATCATCGTCTGCAATTTTCACATTTTTACTCTATGTTAGAAAAGCCACCATTTTGTTTTAAATTAAGATATAGCATTTATTTTACGGGATATTAAAACTATTTCTATTTTTTCAATAAAATTGAGCTTTCCAACTTTTTTCCATCATGCATTATTACTTGACAAATTTTTAAATCATAAACTACAATCTTCATTTTTTCACTCTACGTTTAAGAGGCCGCCATTTTGTTTTAGATTAAGATATAGCATTTATATTGTGAAATATAAAAACTGTCTTTATTTTATCAATACAATAAGAGCTTCCCAACTTTTTTCCACCATTAATTATTTTTTCACAAATTTTTAAAGCATCTACTGCAAATTTCATTTTTTCAGTATACGTTTGGGAGGCCGCCATTTTGTTTTAAATCAAGATATAGCATTTGTTTTATGAAATATTAAAACTGTCGTTATTTTTCCAATAAAATTTGTGCTTTTCAACTCTTTCCAGTTATTAATTATTTTTTGACAAATTTTTATATCATCGACTGAAATTTTCATTTTTTCACTCAACTTTTGAGAGGCCGCCATTTTGTTTTAAATCAAGATATAGCATTTGTTTTATGAAATATCAAAACTGCCTTTATTTTTTCAATAATATTTCAGCTTCACAATTTTTTCCGCCATTAATTAATCTTTGACAAATGTTTAAACATTCGACAGCAATTTTCAATTTTTCACTCTACGTTTGAAAGGCCGCCATTTTGTTTTAAGTTAAGATACAACAATTGTTTTATGAAATATCAAAATTGATTATATTTCTAAAGAAATATTGAGTTTATTAATCTCATTCTTCTCTTTAATATTAAAAAAATCGATACAATTTTCATCCTTCCAGTTTACGTTTGTAAAATGACAATTTTTTAAATTATTTTTGATGTAATAACATTTATAATTTAATTAATATAATTTTTTACTGTAATAATTTAACAACCCTTACTGTCCATCCCTTATGTTACGCCTATGGATCCAGACATGCGCGCGTCAGACCAAGTGGGGCCAACCGCAGTAGATTTGACAGCGCCGTGTTTTGTACCCGACTTTTTAGCATTTTTGACCTTTTCCGTTAAAATAAACATTAAGTGTGTGCCAATGGACGTTAAGGATTAACCGTAAACCTCCGAGAGGGTGAGTCCTAGCATTACCATCTATTAAATCCGTACCTTTCACTCATATTAACGATGCACAACCTGTTGTTCTCCACAGGTTATGTTTTGAACAATTATTACACGATTAAACGCGTTTTAATCAATTAAACGATCGCATTAATAACGTAAATTTATTATTTTACGCAGTGGAAACGATTTTTATTCATGTATTTATTTTCCCTAGTGTAGACAAAGTGTTGCCTCTAAAAAAAACAATACAGTGATTTATTATTGTTATTATTAATATTATTATTGCAGGTAGTATGTATTGAATGTTTATTGTTATATGTAGTGTTGATTTATTTTTTTATAGAATATTAGAAGTATGTTTTAGGTCAAAATTTCGATTATTTATCACTGCTGAACGTGTTGGATGGCCGTATTACTTAGAGGTGAGTGTTATTATATTTTCCTTTTAATATTAGTCGATTTTTGTAATATTTCTATTTCCATCTTTTTTATTTTCATTCGAATCGTAACTTATGCCGCAAAATTGTTTTTTTAATGTAGTTGACCTAGTTTGCGCGTGTATATATGGTTGCCTACGTTAGAACTCTATCATTGATTTTTTTCAAATATATAAAAAGCATTTAAAAAGAATATACGTTAAAGACGGTAAATTTAATGGAAAAAATATGTTAATTAATGAATATAATAAGCTAATGAGGGGTGTATATAATTGAAGTCTATATTAATTACATTTTAATGATAATTTAAGTGAGTTTTTGCTGTGATTTTAACACAAACCAACATTTTAAGGGAGTCGATAAACTCTTAGAAGAATTGAAGGACTTTTGATAATATAAGAGCAGCTATTTGGAAGGAATAAATCTGCAAGTCAGTTTTTGCTCTAAAAGAAAAACATTATTAATACAATGCAAAAGATTATCATTTCAAAATTTTTGTAATTGAATTAATAAAGACATGCAACTTGTAACCGTTTGGGAAAACTTTCAAAAAATCAAGAATTGAAAATTATCTTCTTATACCTTCTCTAAATATGTAGATCTTAGGATTTTGCAATTGTTTTTGCTGATAAACTTGCTCAATCTTATGTTCCTTTGCTTTTGCCGAAATATTCGATCGTAATCCTACCATTAATGATTTAACTAGAAAAATCACTTTAAAAGAACTTGAGGGTATTATAAAACAAAAATCTACAACTACCTCTACGGGTCTTGATGGTAAAACACATTCCATATACCGTCAAGAGGATTCTAGTTGTCATATTCAACAAAATTCTAAAAGGAGAGTGGATATCTCAATAGATTAATATAAAAGTTATTCTTTTCTTGAAAAAAGGGAAAGACTCGAACTTAGGTTCTTCATATCATCAAATTACTTTAGCCTCTTGCCTTCTTAAGATTTTTTGGAGGATATTTAAAGATTGTCTCTACTTATGGTTAGAAAGCAAAAGGCTAATTCTAAACTCTTAATCAGATTTCAGAATAAAACAGAAGTACAATCGACAACATTACTACATTGTATACAGATATCCTAAATAACTTTCCAAACCATAATTATATGCTCACTCTCTTCCTGGACATGAATCTGCATTCGACTCAGTTCTTATGGATATTTTAAGAAGTTCTAACCTACCTTCCACACTTCTCAACATAATTTATAAATGCACTTATTCTCGCAATTTAAATACATTCTTTCAATCGGTGATTATTAAAAGAATTTGCTATCAAGGACTTCCCAGCGTGCTATTTTAATTCCATTACTTTTTATTGCAAATGTATTTCGAATTCAGCAAGCACTCACACCAGATATTTAAAAAAAACTTGAGTACGCCGATGATCTGGTGATGATCTTCTTTAGAATTAGCACTTTAGTTTAAATACATTGCTTCAACATCTGGGTCTCAATCTGTCATTAGAAAAATTTAAATTAATAGTCTTCGCCAATAAAAGATTTGATTTTGATAATCGCACCCTTAATAGAGCCTTTTTTCCTATCGAGCTTGCAGTAAAATTTCTAGGATTAACCTTCGATAAAAAAAACTGTCATGGAAGAAACATATAGATAATGAGAAATCTCTGAACATCATGCATGCTATCGCCCATATCAAATGGGAAGGTCATCCCAATATTCTGCCTAATACAGGGTGACTGACGAAAAACCTTTGGTGGTGTATCTCGCTTATTTTTTATCCGATTTTAATAAATAAAACATCAAATTAAACCATTTTTAAAAGACTTTAATAGGATCTGAACTGTTATTTTTTCTCGCACCCAGTTTTTGACAAAATACGATCAACATTTTTTTTTTAAATTGCACTGTATATATATTTTTATTGATTCGCAAGGAGATTTTTTTTCTGAATATAAAATTGTAGACAAATTTATCCATACATCAAACTTAAGTCGAGAAATTGAGCATTAAAAAAATAAATAAAAAGTGAAGTATCCATTGTAAACAATATACAGACCCTATTTTAAATGTCAAAAGTGACAGTGACAGCCATTGATACAATACTGCAACGATTTTTAATTATTTCATAATTAAAATGTTGCAATATTTCAAACACTGTACTAGAATTTTGTGCTTCTACAGAAATCGTTTTTCAGTTTTTGAAATCTTGCAACATTACGTTTCAACACATATCTAATTATTAGTGACAGCAAATCTGTTCTTCAAGCCCTTCATTTAGATCCAAAAAACAATTAAACATCCAGAAATATTAGAACTGATTATGATTATGATTATTTATTCTTTATCACACTTGCTTAAAAAATACTGTTTCTTGACATCCAATTATTAATAAATAATAACAAACAAATAGCTTTTCTATGGCTTAAGGGTTAAGGAATTCATGGAAATAAAGTGGCCAATAGGTTGGCGAAGAAGTCCGAAGCAAAAGATGTAGAGTTAAGCTTTCTTCTGAAGTCGGATATTTTAAATTTAATGATGAAGGAAAACATCTCACAATTTGAAAGAATTTCCGTCGAAAAAGGTTCAAAATATTATTGCATTGTTAGGGGTATACTTTAAACTCCACGGTTTAAATGGACTCTATCCCACCCTCCAATTTTTTAAACAATACCATACGTTTTGTTTGGAATCAATTCGTGATGAATCAAAATTAGCAATAAAAATTGTAAATATATTCCAATAATAATAAAATAATCTTTAGGACGATACATCTATCGCAAAGTAATGGTTTCAAGCATCAACTATAAAATAATCTTTGGTTTATGATAAAATAATTGAAGGGGGGGATAGTGGTCACCCACCCACCCTACATATTTTTCTTAATTTAAAATCAGAATTCTGTATTTACGTTATTTGTAACTGCATTTACATTTCTGTTCGTATTTTTGTTTTCATAAACTAAAAACACTGTTTGTAATTTAAGTTTAATAAATATATGTAGGGTGGGTGGGTGGCCTCGATCCCACCCTCCAATGTTTTATACATTAGCGTAGGATTTGCTTGAAATTAATTTAATACAATCAAAATTTACAATGGAAATTTTACATATATTCCAAGAAACATAAAATAATCTCCGGTTTATGTTCAAATAATTGGAGTGTGGGATAGTGGCCACCCACCCACCCTACATATTTTGATAATTTAAAACCACAACCCTCTTTTTACGTTATTTAAAATTGTATTTATATTTCTGTTCGTATTTTTGTTTTCATAAACTAAAAACACTGTTTGTAATTTAAGGTTAATAAATATATGTAGGGTGGGTGGGTGGCCTCTATCCCACCGTCAATTTTTTTTAACAGTAGCATAAGATTTGTTTGAACATAATTTAATACAATCAAAAATTACAATTGAAATTTTAGATATATTTCAAGAACCATAGAATAATCTTTGGTTTATGTTCAAATAATTGGAGGGTAGGATAGTGGCCATCCACCTACCCTACATATTTTTGACAAGTTAAAACAAAAACCCTCTCTTTACGTTTTTTAAATTACATTCGTATTTCTTTTCGTATTTTTGGTTCTACAAACACTAGTTTTAATTTAAGGTTAATAAATATATGTAAGGTGGGTGGGTGGCCTTTATCCCACCCTTCATTTTTTTTTTAAACATTAGCATAGGATTTGCTTGAAATTAATTTAATATAATCAAAATTTACAATTAGAATTTTAGATATATGTATTCCAAGAACAATAAAATAATCTGTGGTTTATGTTTAAATAATTGGAGGGTGGGATAGTGAGCACCCACCCACCCTACATATTTTTGTTAATTTAAATTCAGAGACCTATTTTTACGTTTATTGAAATTGTATTTACATTTCTGTTTGTATTTTTCTTTTTATAAACTAAACACACTGTTTGTAATTTAAGTTTAAAAATATAATAATAATAATAATAAACTGTTTGTAGGGTGGGTGGGTGGCCTCTATCCCACTCTCCAATTTTTTAAACATCAGTGTAGGGCTTACTTGAAATTAATTTAATATAATCAAAATTTACAATGGAAATTTTACATATATTCCAAGAAACATAAAATAATCTCCGGTTTATGTTCAAATAATTGGAGGGTGGGATAGTGGCCACCTACCCACCCTACATATTTTGATAATTTAAAACCAGAACCCTATTTTTACGTTATTTAAAACTGTATTTATATTTCTGTTCGTATTTTTGTTTTCATAAACTAATAACACTGTAATTTAAGGTTAATAAATATATGTAGGGTGGGTGGGTGGCCTCTATCCCACCCTCCATTTTTTTAATGATTAGCATAGGATTTGCTTAAATTAATTTAATACAATCAAAATTTACAATTAAAATTTTAGTTATATTTCAAGCACCATAAAATAATCTCTGATTTATGTTTAAATAATTGGAGGGTGGGATACTGGCCACCCACCCACCCTACATATTTTTGTTAATTTAAAGCCAGATCCCTGGTTTTAGGTTATTTGAAACTGCATTTACATTTCTTGTCGTATTTTTGTTTTCACAAACTAAAAACACTGTTTGTAATTTAAGATTAACAAGTATATGTAGGGTGGGTGGGTGGCCTCTATTCCACCCTCCAATTTTTTTAAATATTAGCATAGGATTTGCTTGAAATTAATTTAATATAATCAAAATCTACAATTAAAATTTTAGATATATTTCAAGAACCATAAAATAATCTCTGGTTTGTGTTCAAATAATTGGAGGGTGGGATAGTGGCCACCCACCCACCCTACATATTTTTGATAGTTTAATGTCAGAACCCTGTTTTTATGTTATTTAAAACTGCATTTACATTTCTGTACCTATTTTTGTTTTCATAAACTAAAAACACTGTTTGTAATTTAAGTTTAATAAATATATGTAGGGTGGGTGGGTGGCCTCTATCCCACCCTTCTTATTTTTTAAACATTAGCATAGGATTTACTTGAAATTAATTTAAGACAATCAAAAATTTCAATTAAAATTTTAGATATATTCCAAGAAACATAAAATAATCTCTCGTTTATGTTCAAATAATTCGAGGGTGGGATAGTGGCCACCCACCCACCCTACATATTTTTGTTAATTCAACGTCAGAACCTCGTTTTTACGTTATTTGAAACTGCATTTAAATTTCTGTTTGTATTTTTGTTTTCACAAACTAAACACTGTTTGTAATTTAAGGTTAATAAGTATATGTAGGGTGGGTGGGTGGCCTCTATCCCACCCTGCAATTTTTAAACATTAACATAGGATTTGCTTGAAACTAATTTAATAGAATCGAAATTTACAATTAAAATTTTAGATATATTCCAAAAATAATAAAATAATCTCTGGTTTATATTCAAATAATTGGAAGGTGTGATAGTGGCCACCCACCCACCCTACATATTTTTGTTAATTTAAAGTCATAACCCTCTTTTTTCGTTATTTTAAATTACATTCATATTTCTATTCGTATTTTTGTTTCTACAAACTAAAAACAGTGTTTATAATTTAAGTTTAATAAATATATGTAGGGTGGGTGGGTGGCCTCTATCCCACCCTCCAATTTTTTTAAACATTAGCATAGGATTTGCTTGAAATTAATTTAATACAATCAAAAATTACAATTACAATTTTAGATATATTCCAAGAACAAATAAAATAATCTCTGGTTTATGTTCAAATAATTGAGGGTGGGATAGTGGCCACCCACCCACCCTACATATTTTTGTTTATGTAAAATCAGAACCCTTTTTTTATGATATTTAAAACTGCATTTACATTTCCGTGCGTATTTTTGTTTTCTTAAACTAAAAACACTGTTTGCAATTTAAGTTTAATAAATTTATATATAGGGTGGGTGGGTGTAATCTATACTACCCTCCATTTTTTTGTTGCTTTAATTCATATCTCCACAGAATTGGCCTTGTAGATTCCCCTATTTGCAGATGTTAAACAACAGTCCAAGATTTGGAGGAGAGTTTTTCAAAAGTGTCCCTTATTTGATGCATCTCGAAATATACTCAAAAATAAAGTTAACGATTATAACAACGAAATACAATTTTCCTCTAAAACCCCCGCGAATTTTGGAAACATAAGAATACATTTTGCCACTATTGACATTTTCCATCATCTCCCATTTGCCAATTGTCCATCGCCATCTGTCAACTGTCAGCTATCATCCAGCATTTTTTAATCGATATCAATCATTACTGATTGAATTGTTACCTGTCTAGTATCCGCTATTATCAGTCATTCTATTTGTAATCTTATTTATTATCTACTAACTACTTCCAAAAATATTATTTTTATTATCACCTGTCAACATCTGTTAACTGTTAGCTGTTATTCATCATCTGCCATCTGTTAATTCGCAATTGTCGTCCTTGATTAATAATTTGTAATTTTAGTTTATTTATTTGTAAGTCGCAGCTGCTAATATATTAATTGATTGATAAATATCATCTATCAATAGTACCATTTTTCATTTATCAATCGTCATGTATAATCAGTTATTTAATTGTTAATTAACTTATCTATTATCAGTTGCAAACTATCAGCTGTCAATTAACATTCACCATCAGTCATTTGTTTATTATCTTTAATCTAACATCTTACTTATAATCCACCGTCTGTTATAAGTAACCTTTGATTAGTTAACTAAAAATTGTCATGTGGCATCTATTAAACATCACCTGTTATCCTTCAACTGTCATCAATTTTAGCTCTCATCTATAAATTATTATTTCTAACTAACTGTAAGTTAATTTTTTTCCACGTATTAATTATTGATTATTAACTGTGATTTAACAATTATCATATCTCATCCGCTACTAATTTTATCGTGTTATTAATTATTAGTTAATAGATACATTTGTTATCTAATCTAATACAAAATACAATAAATTGAAGTCGTTGCTAGCGTACTCCCGACCTACCCTAATAACCAATGATGTGCGCTAGATCGCGTACCCTTGACCTACCCTAACGATGTATTTATGGCGCGAAGTTGCGTACTCTTGACCTACCACAATTGAACCGACCGCGGAGGTCGTTCACCTCTGACCTACCTTATTTACGTATTTGTTACGGTAGGTCAAGAGTACGCTACCTGCCACAATCAATCAATTTCTTAGGGTAGGTCAGGAGTACGTTACCTATTACAATACATGCTTTATTCAGGTAGGTCAAGAGTACGCTAACTAACACAATGAATAATTTATTGAGGGAGATTAGAAATACACAACCAATAAGAAATTATTTAATTATTATAATTATTTTAAGACGTACATCTATAGACAATTTAATGTTACGTGTGCAGTTTCAAATAATAGCCAACCACTACAATATGTACCTTTGGTGACCTGTAAAAGTTCTTCTACTTCAACTGGGTCTTTAATGATGAATTAAATATATTGTTTCCAAAATATTCTCCAAATCAAAAAATCCTGCAAGTTCCAGTCGTTGTTACACCAGAATGCACAGTCGATAGAATGTTGGAAATTGTTGTTATATCGGTAGCCTCATCAGTGGAATCAGCTACCTTAAAGATAATTATGTTTCTTGCCTTTTTCTTGCGTCCATCCGCTACTCCATCGCAGTCCATGGATGATTTTGTTCGAATTACATCTAATTCATTACGAATATTCTACAGCTTTCTTTTTGTTTACTACATCTCTTAACCTTACATTCACCAATAATAAGATCTAGATCGTTTATTCCATATTAATTATAAATGCTATTACGCCTCTTTAAAAGGCATTATAAACACACACATAACTACTGTTTTGAAAAAATACGCGAAAATCTATTGAGGAAAAATTGTTTATTATTTTTAAAGCCTTGTATGTTTGGAATGTGTACTGAAAATTTTAATTAAGATCGTTGATAGATTTTTGACTTGATCTCTACTTAAAAAATAGAAGTTTGTGGAGAATTTTAGAAAATTAAGTGGCGATAATTTGATGATTATTCATTTGTTTTAAATGTTTTGCTAAAAATTTTACCACAATACTTTGGAGAAAATTCGCTTTAATTTAAATATACCTTTGTTTGTTTAGAAAATTATGGGAAATGTGCTGACGAAATTTCCTTCGTTGTCAATTTTTATTATAGCTTTATTTATTAAGAATGTCTGGAAAAAGAATTAATACAAATCGTTGCAGTATTTTTATTATAAATCGAAAAAGATATGATTTTAAAAATTACTGTTTGATAAAAAAAAATACAGAAAATCTACTGACAGAAATTTGTTGATGGTATATTTGTTTTAATGCTTTTTAGATTGTGTACTGAAGATTTTAATTAAGTCTGTCGACAGATTTCGGTTTTAATTTATAAAATTTGTCAACCATGTGAATTATTCATATTTCGGTTTCGCTTTCTGTGTTGAGAAAGTCTACTGAAAATTTTATTACAATTGATCAAATGATTTTCATTTTAATCGAAATATAAATAATTTACAGGTTGTACTTAGAAAATTATAGATTGGAAGGAAAATTCTGGAAAATATATCGATGAAGCATTGTTGTTTGATTACTTATTTTAAAGCTTTATTTGTTTAGAATGTCTGGAAAAAAATTGATAAAATCCATCAAAGGATTTTAATTTTAAGTCGAAATAAACAGTTTGATGAATAATTACAGGAAATTTAGTGTTGATGATGTGTTTTAAAGCTATGTATGTTTAGAATGTCTATTAGAAATTTTAATAAAAATCGTCAAAGGATTTTATTTTAAATCAAGGAAATGATTCCTACTACATTTTGAAAACTTGATGATAAATATCTAGATCTTTTGAGTAAGGAAATTTTATTTATAATTCATTTGTTTTAAAGCTTTATGTGTTTAGAAGGTCGATTAAAAATTTTAATTATGTTTGATAATTGGTTTTGGTTTTAAATTTAAAAAAAATATAAATAACTATACCTTGATTATTACTTAAAATACTCAAGTTTGATGGAGATTTATTGACGACTATTCCACTCCTATTGTATGTAGCCAATGAAAATGAGGCATGTGATATTTTTTAGCCAATCACGTCAATTTATAAGTGAATAAACACCAAGTTGCTGTTTATTCACCTGAATAACCTGAAGTTAGCTATTAGATTATGACAATGCTGTACCGATTCAACTTTCATTGAAATTTTCACATCGCCGTCATAAGGAATTATTAAATAAAAACACGACTGTTTAGAGTTTTGCTTTATTTGTAGATAAACTGCTACAAATAAAGCAAAACTCTAAACAGTCGTGTTTTTATTTAATAATTGCATAATGGAGTTTCGCCAAGTATGAGCCTCATTAATCCAATATTTGTCGTCATAAGGGTAACATCTAACATGATTATCATTACTTTGATTGATGAATTAATAAAGGTCCTCAGTGGCTACCTTGAGGGACACCATAGATACCTCTATACAGTCAGATATGAAATTGCGAATTCGAATGTTCTGTTGCCTTTAAGATAAATAGGATGGAAGTCAATTTATAGCACTATTTTTAAAATTATAGGCATTCATTTTTGATAGTAAGGTGAAGTGGTTTAATTGTCGAAAGCCTTTGAAAACATCAGTTTGGCACGTTTTCTGAGAGAGAGCAGATATTGTGGATGCTTCAAATTGATTAACAACGGTAGATCTTCTTTGGTTAAATCCGCGTTTCATATATTCTAACACTTGCTTGGGTTTTCAAAATAATTGTCTTGAAATTATTAAAGAATTTTTGGAATAAACGACTAAATTGCTACTCCTCTGTAATTTCGCAACATATCATTTTCTGCTAGATTTATGTATGGGTACCAAAAAGCTAGATTTCCACCCGAACAAGTTTCTTCAGTAAGTTAACATGAAGATATTTTATTTTATTTTAAACTTTATTGACGGAATGAACAAGTGATGGTTCCAATAATGTACACACACATAATTATTAAAAAAAATATTACTGGAACATCATTAGGACCAAAATGGTGTTGTTGCCAAGCGATTCCATTATTCTTGTAATGAAATCTAGAATTAAGCATTTATTTATTAAAATAGCTTGTCCTATATGTCTTGACAAAATACCTGATGATTTATCATTATCAAAAGTTGAAATCCCACCAAACAGCTAATAATATCAGCTTTCGAAGTGGTTTGAGCTCTGTTTTAACGATCACTTCCATTTCACAATATTGTAAACAACACATTTCTCGCCCTCGCTGATGATGTTCTTCAAAAATGTATCATTATTTAGTCGTCTGAGAAGTAAATTCCAGAGATCAATGCGATGGCATAAATTCCTTTCCATAAGGATATGTGGAAACTATTTTTAGAGAGAACATAGGCGCTTAAAATGACCAAGATAAATTGATAAATTTAATCTCTCAGTAATCTCATAAGTTGTTATTCTTTGCTTTTATTATTACTATTATTAATTCCTTTATTGTGACTTCTTCAGCTTCGATTGGTCTTTCAGAGCATCACGTTCTGGAACAATTGCAACAATCTGTTCTATCAATATATTTGGCTGAGCCTTAAGTCATTTTGTTTTTTTCTGTAATAATATAAGACGATTTTTTATAGAAAGAAATAATTTTTGCCATCGTTTGGGTAACATCATGATGCCACGCTAAAAAAACTTCTGGCTTTTCTCAGCAAATTAATGAAGCTCTTTGGCATCACTGTCTGAATTAGATTTGCAAAGACCGAAACAAATATTAGAAGGTATGGTGAGTATGGTGCATGGTCCATCAAATCCCATCCAAGCTCCAGTAACTTCTTGCGAGTCTCTAAACTTGTGTTTGGTGTTGCGTTGTCATGGTGGAACACAATACTCTTAAGATTTGCCAATTCTACCCGCTTTTCGTTGATGGCTTCATTTAATTTGTCCAATTGGCGACAGCACAGAGCCGTATTGATGGTTTGGTTCCATGGTAGCAGTTCAAAATACATGACGCCTTTGTAATATCAGCATATTGAGAGGATAACCTTCTTTTGATGGATATTTGCGGTCAAAGTGGTTGCAGTTGTTCACCGGGCTTCCATCATGATTATTTTCACACGACGTTGTTGTAAAATATTAATTTCTCATCTCCAGTAGCTATACGTTTGAGAAATGGATCATTTTCATTGTTTTTTAAGAGATTGTTTCAGGCGTTTATGCGCTTTGTTAAATGAATTGTCTGGAACAATTGCAACAATCTGTTCTATCAATATATTGGGCTGAGCCTTAAGTCATTTCGCTTTTTTTCTGTAATAATATAAGACGATTTTTTATAGAAAGAAATAATTTTTTTCAGGTATGTATTGACAATTTTTGCCATCGTTTGGGTAACATCATGATTCCACGCTAAAAAAACTTCTGGCCTTTTTCAGCAAATTAATGAAGCTCTTTGGCATCACTGTCTGAATTAGATTTGCAAAGACCGAAACAAATATTAGAAGGTATGGTGAGTATGGTGCATGGTCCATCAAATCCCATCCAAGCTCCAGTAACTTCTTGCGAGTCTCTAAACTTGTGTTTGGTGTTGCGTTGTCATGGTGGAACACAATACTCTGAAGATTTGCCAATTCTGGCCGCATTTCGTTGATGGCTTCATTTAATTTGTCCAATTGGCGACAGTACACAGCCGCATTGATGGTTTGGTTCCGTGGTAGCAGCTCAAAATACATGACGCCTTTGTAATATCAGCATATTGAGAGGATAACCTTCTTTTGATGGATATTTGCGGTCAAAGTGGTTGCAGCTTGTTCACCGGGCTTCCATCATGATTATTTTCACACGACGTTGTTGTAAAATATTAATTTCTCATCTCCAGTAGCTATATGTTTAGAAAATGGATCATTTTCATAGTTTTTTAAGAGCATGTTGCAGGCGTTTATGCGCTATGTTAAATGAATTACTTTGGAACTCAAATATTGAATTTACTAACATATCCCAGCTTATGCAAATGTCTTTCCAGGGTCGTTTGAGAAATGTTTAATATGATTGCGACCTTTCGAGTCGTGTAACATCGGTTTGCTTCAATGAATGCTTTTAATTTATCGTCTTCGGCTTCAACTTGCCTTTCTGAACGTGGTGCATACAGCACATAACTTTTTATGGGTTTGCGTTGCTGATTTTCCTTTTCTGAAGTAAAACAGTAAAACATAGCTTTCTCGGTTTGCTTATCCACTGCTTTACGTCGACCACCAAATCGATTCACTTACTTATTTTAAATGGCATTTGAAGTATCTATCAAATGGTACTTAGGTTAGATGACTGAAGATAGTTGGTTAGAAATACAAGTGTAGACATCTTTTGGTCGGAACTGAAATGTCTTACCTCCCAATATCTTCTCTACACACATCGGGCAATTTTTGCTTGCTTGAACAATATTTTTATCTTCTCTATAGTATGACAAATGAACAATTCAAATTGTTTTAAGTAAACAAGAAATTCTTTTGAAGATCAATTGATTTTCCTGTTCTTTTGCACAAAAAAAATCACTGCTGACATGCCGGAAAGCCTAACCTTTATTCGGTTCAATGCATTCAAAAATGGCTACTGATAAGTAGCATATATGACACTGCATTCTTTGCGAATTTTAACAAGAGCCTGAGAATTGATTTGTTCTTTTCTTGGCGAAGGTGTTGTATCATACGGCGTGTGTACATTTTGGTTTAAGTGGTGTAAATCGATGATTTCTGTCTAAACGATAATCAACGACTTGGAGGCCTAAGAAAGTGCGTTAACGATGAGTTGAAGAAGATGCTCGTTGAAAATTCAGCACAATCGCAAATAGATCTTGCAGAATAATTGGTAGTAATCCAGCAGGCATAAAATTGGAAAGTTTTAGAAAGAAGCAAAATGGTTTCTGCATAAATTCACCGAAAACAAACAAAAATCAACAAGTGGCAGCTTGGCTTTCTCTGCTCAATAAACACCATCGAAAGTTTTTCTTAAAAAATCGTTACGGGTCATGAGAAGTGGATACTCTATGACAATCCGAAGGGCAGAAAATCGTGGGTAAATCCTGGCGAATCATTTCAAATGGTGGCAAAACCCAATCGCTTTGAAAATAAGGTTCTTCTCTGCATTTGGTGGAATATGAAGGTCGTGCTTTATTATAAATTGTTGCAAGGGGGTTAAAACAGTTACTGCGGACTGCTACCAACATGAATTAATTCGCTTGAGTCAAGAATTGGAAAGAAAACCTCCGGTGAACATCCAATGAAATTGTTGTATGACGACGCCCGGAAACACATCACTTCCTCTTAAAGTGTCTTTGTTCTGGGACGTCTTACAGCACCCTGAATATTCACCAGACATTGCTCCATCCGATTACCACTTATTCCGGTCGATGCAACACCCCTTATCCAAAATGCATTTCCAATCAGTAGTTGTGATACGAAAAAGTCTTGATGACCTTATCGTCTCCAAAGACGTAACATTTTTCCGAGATGGAATTGATCAGCTGCCTGAAAATGGTGCCTGAAATGGCGAATACTTCGATCGAATCATTTAACTTACCTTCTTTTAAAATAAACATCTGAACCTTTTCGATTAATGTGTACACCGAATGGAAAAGTAGATTATTCCAAAATTTACATTTTCACAAACAAGACTTTCTGTATCAAACATGAAGTTATAGAATTAAATTCCCTTTTGGAAAAAAAAACTAATTACTTTCTGAACGACCCAATATATTACATATTTATTAAAATATCAACATCATCATTTTCTACAATTGTCGTAAGAAATGTCGCGACTGACATTTCAGTTTTTTTACGTCTAAGTTTACTTCTCTACTTTGTGTGAAAATACCACGAACTATATTATTGTATGGATAAAACTGCCCTTTACAAATCCCTTCAAATGTTATACGTACATGGAATCCTGGTATTTGACATTTCGCCGGGGATCGTGTTTTTTTTTAATTAATAATTTTCACGATTAGAAATGTTCAAGTCGCACCAATTAAGTCCTAATTACTGCGCATTTGTTAACAGATAACCGTTGCCGTAATCCACAACTGGATGGGCATTTAGCTCTTGGTCACGGTGCGCCGGTGGATAAATTGATCTAAGTAGATCAAACAGGATAATTAATTACTTATTGTGGCGACAAAAAATAATAATTCAATTCAGTACCGAGCGCGACATTTACACGTCGGTTTCACGTGCGTGGAAATTCAATACGTCTGAAAAGTTTTTCCAGTTTTCAGGCCCGGTGCGTACCGAACACACCACATGTCTGGCGGTCCTGAAATACTCTGTGCCCCTCGTCGCCGGCATATGCGCACACACTCTCGACTCCGTGCGTTGCCATTCGAAACCCGCGGTCCGCATTTAACAACAACTTTTCGTGCTTTCCGCAGCGAATTTTCTTATTTCGAAAAATCACAGGAAAATTTTTCGGCCAAACAATCCGCGCGTGAAATTAAGTTTCTGTGCTGTGCTTACTGTTAATGACTCGTTTTAAGTGTTGAACCGAACTGAACTGAACTGAACTGACATTCCGGGATTTACGCACCGATTTTCTAATGTAAGTTTGTTTGAATAATTATGTAACTCGGTGCGTGCTCCAGATAATTCGTGATAATTAAGTCGGCTCGAAGCAAAGGGGGAACACGGGGGAAGGACTTGTCTGGTTGTTATATAACCTCGAAACATTCAAATGCGGATTATTTGTGGGTCAGAAAGATAAGGAATTAACCTCGTGTTGTTATTGTTGTCACAATTCGGATTAATTAAAGAGGCGCGTGTGAGCGCATCAATCGAATAATTCAATTAAAATTTGTTACAAACAGAATCAACAATATTATTTGCGTTTGGAAAGTTCATATATTATGATTAAGTTTGTGTTTAGCGAAGTATTGAAAGTATTCAATATGATATAAGACATATTTATCTTAACTTTAAATGCTGTGAAATAGAATTGACTACAATCAAAAAGTATAGTTTCGGATTTGAATTATTATTAAAAATTAACCATAAGCGTGATTGGTTTGAAAATCTCAAGGTCAGTTTAGAAATAGCGTATTTTTAATTCAACATTAAAATAAATGAAAGTTTTCATCCAAAAACAAAACTGCAACGCTTTAAAAATAGAATTAATGAAAATCAAAAAGTGTAGTCTTTGATTTAAATTATTATTAAAAATTAACCATCAGCGTGATTGGTTTAAAAATCTCAAGATCAGTTTAGAAATATCGTATTTTTAATTTAAAATTAAAATGAATGGTGATTTTCATCCAGAAACAAAAATGCAACGCTCTAATATAGAATTAATCAAAATCAAAAAATTTAGTTTCGGATTTGAATTATAATGAAAAATTAACCATAAGCGTGATTGGTTTAAAAATCTCGAGACCAGTTTAGAAATAGTGCATTTGTAATTTAACATTAAAACAAATGATAGTTTTCATCCAGAAACACAAAGGCAACGCTTTAAAATAGAATTAACCAAAAATCAAAATGTGTAGTCTCGTATTTAAATTGTTATTAAAAACTAACCATACGCGTGATTTCTTTAAAAAGTTCAATTTAGAAATAGCGTGTTTTTGATTCAGCATGAAAATAAATTACAATTTTCATCAA
Organism: Ontholestes murinus; assembly: GCA_963969525.1. NCBI lineage: Eukaryota > Metazoa > Arthropoda > Insecta > Coleoptera > Staphylinidae > Ontholestes > Ontholestes murinus. The sequence continues at coordinate 45,762,747 of OZ018398.1, read as the reverse complement.
GAAACAAAGAGGCAACGCTTTAAAATAGAATTAACCAAAAATCAAAAAGTTTAGCCTCAGATTTGAATTATTATTAAAAAACAACCATCAGCATGATTGGTTTAAAAATCTCAAGGTCAGTTTAGAAATAGCGTATTTTTAACTTAACATATAAACATATGATCCATTTCATCCAGAAACATAAAGGCAACGTTCTAAAAATATTATTGACCAAAATCAAAAAGTGTAGTCTCTTATTTAAATTATCATTAAAAATTAATCATCAGCGCGATTGGTTCAAAAATCTCAATTTCAGTTTAGAAATAGTGTGTTTTTAATTCCACATTAAAACAAATCATAGTTTTCATCCAGAAACAAAAAGGCAACGCTCTAAAAATATAATTGACCAAAATCAAACAGTGTAGTATCTGATTTAAATTATCATTAAAAATTAACCATCAGCGTGATTGGTTTAAAAATCTCAAGGTTACTTTAGAATAGCGTATTTTTAATTTAACATTAAAATAAATGATAATTTTTATCCAGAAACAAAAAGGCAACACTCTAAAAATAGAATGAACCAAAATCAAAAAGTGTAATCTCGGATTTAAATTATTATTAAAAATTAACCATTGGTTTAAAAATCTCAAGGTCACTTTAGAAATAGTGTATTTTTCATTTAATATTAAAATAAGTGATAGTTTTTGTCCAGGAACAAAAAGCTGACGCTCTAAAAATTACATTAATCAAAATCAAAAAGTGTAGTCTCGGATTTGAATTATTATTAAAAACGAACCATAAATGTGATTGGTTTAAAAATTTCAAGATCAATTTGGAAATAGTGTATTTTTAATACAACATTAATATAAATGCTGATTTTTATCCAGAAACAAAAATGCAACGCTCTAAAATAGAATTAACCAAAATCAAAAAGTGTAGCCTCTGATTTAAATTATCATTAAAAATTAACCACCAGAGTGATTGGTTTAAAAATCTCAAGGTTACTTTAGAAATAACGTACTTTTAATTTAACATTAAAATAAGTGATAGTTTTTGTCCAAAAACAAAAACCTAACGCTCTAAAAATTACATTAATCAAAAAGTGTAGTCTCGGATTTGAATTATTATTAAGCATTAACCATAAGCGTGATTGGTTTAAAAATTTCAAGGTCAATTTAGAAATAATGTGTTTTTAATACAACATTAACATAAATGCTGATTTTCATCCAGAAAGAAAAATGCAACGCTCTAAATTAGAATTAACCAAAATCAAAAAGTAAAGTCCCGGATTTGAATAATTATTAAACGTGAATGGTTTAAAAATTTCAAGATCAGTTTAGAAATAGCGTATTTTTAATTTACCATTAAAATGAATGGTGATTTTCATCCACAAACAAAAAGGCAATGCTCTAAAATTAGAATTAACCAAAATCAAAAAGTTTAGTCTTGGATTTAAATTATTAATAAAAGTTAACTATCTTGGTGATTGGTTCAAAAATTTCATGGTTGGTTTAGAAATAGCGTGTTTTTAACTTAACATATAAATATATGATCCATTTCATCCAGAAACAAAAAGGCAACGTTCTAAAAATATTATTGACCAAAAACAAAAAGTGTAGTCTCTTATTTAAATTATCATTAAAAATTAATCATCAGCGTGATTGTTTTACAAATCTCAAGATCAGTTTAGAAATAGCGTAATTTTAATTTAACATCAAAACAAATGATAGTTTTCATCCAGAAACACAAAAGCAACGCTCTAAAATTAGAATTCACCAAAATCAAAAAGTTTAGTCTTGGATTTAAATTGTTATTAAAAGTTAACCATCTGGGTGATTGGTTTAAAAATATCAAGATTGGTTCAGAAATAGCGTATTTTTAATTTAAGATATAAACATATGATAGTTTTCATCCAGAAACAAAAAGGCAACGCTCTAAAAATATAATTGACCAAAATCAAAAAGTGTAGTCTCGGATTTGAATTATTATTAAAAATTTACCATTAGCGTGATTGGTTTAAAAATTTCAAGATCAATTTAGAAATAGTGTATCTTTAATACAACATTAACATAAATGCTGATTTTTACCCAGAAGCAAAAATGCAACGCTCCAAAATAGAATTAAATTGTAATTTCGGATATAAAAAAATTTAATTTCACAGAAAGGATAGATTATTTAATAAATAAATTGTTACGACTGTTTTACAAGAAAAGTAACAATTTAATAGAACCCTCGCTTATGTTTTAATGATTGGAAGGTAGGATAGAGGCCACCCACCCACCCTACATATATTCCTAAACATAAACTGGAACAGAGCTTTAAAATTTAGGAGTTACATCAACACTATCACTGCTGTAGTTTGCAGAAAATTAAAACTGTAATAGTGATCCTGGTTTAATTTTATATGTAGGGTGGGTGGGTGGCCTCTATCCCACCCTTCAATCAGTAAAACATACTCAAGGGGAATACAAAATAAATTGTAGAAAAAATATAAATTATTCTATAATTAAAAGTGTGCGAATTGTTTGTATATAATTATTTACTGTTATAAAACCCTAAAAGTAAAAGTAAAAGTAAGATAGTGACCACCCACCCATCCTACATATATTTTTAAACTAAGTCTAGAATAGTGCTTTAATATTCAGGAATTATTTAACCACTATCATCCCAGTAGTTCTCAGAAAATTAAAATTGTGACAGTAATGAATGTACACTAATATATGTAGGGTGGGTGGGCGGCCTCTAACCCACCCTCAATCAGTAAAATATACTCGAAGGTTTGAAAAAAAATAAACTGCACAGAAAGGATAGATAATTTAATAAATAAAAGAATACGACTATTTTACAAGAAAAGTAACAATTTAATAAAACCCTCGCGTATGTTTTAATGATTGGAAGGTAGGATATAGGCCACCCACCCACCCTACATATATTCCTAAACTTAAACTGGAACAGAGCTTTAAAATTTAGGAATTACATCAACACTATCACTGCTGTAGTTTACAGAAAATTAAAACTGTAATAGTGAAAGAAGTTTAATTGTATGTGTAGGGTGGGTCTCGATCCCACCCTCCAATCAGTAAAACATACTCAAGAGTGTTTAATATTAAACTGGACAAAAAAAGATTATTTAATAAATAATAAGGTAAGACTGTTTTATACATAATTAGTAATTTAATCAAACTTTCGCGTATATATTAATGGTTAGCAGATGGGATGGAGGACACCCACCCACCCTACATTAATTGATAAACGTAAGTAGACAACGATTTTAAAATTCAGAACTATATGAACACTATTACTGCTGTAGTTTGCAGAATATTAAAACTGTAGTAGTGATAAAAGTTTAATTGTATATATAGGGTGGATGGGTGTCTTCTATCGTGTTTTATTTAATTTTTTATTGGAAATAATTGGAACAATAATAGGTGGGCCACATATCCTATCTAAAAGAATAAATTCAATTTTCTTAATGGTTTTCTTAAGGATGTAATATACCAGCACGATGGTGCACCAGCCCACTATAGTGAAGTGAGAAGATAAGTTAAAGGATAAATACCATCAGCAATGGGTTGTTAGTGGTAGTCCTATTATAGAATGGGCCCCAAGATTTCCAGATCTAGATATTTTGGACTCATTTGCATTAGTATTTAACAAAAACATAGTTTATTAAACGCCACCAGAAACTATTGGAGAGTTGGAACAAAAAATTCGAAATGCAATTCAGTAAGTTTCGACTTGAATGTTGCATAATGGTTAAAATTCAGAACTATATGAAAAATATTGCCTCAGTTGCTGCAATTGCCTAATCAGCAGCTGAGAAGTGTATTGGGTAGAGTGGAAGAACACGAGAAACTGTGAACTCAGGATCTATGCTCAAAATTTCAAAGTGATTTAATATTTATGTAATATGTATGTATTTTTTTCATATTTTTTTAAAATAGATCTTGTAAAGTAAATAAATAAATAAATTCCATTCCATTAAAGGCTACTGCAAGTATTGACTAGCTTCATTGATATTGAGCTAGGGCTCAGCAACAAACAACAGAGAAAAATTTTCTAACTGGTCTACATGTTCGAAATACCGTATTTTAGTTATTGTCTTGTTGTTATGAAATTGATTTTAAATTTATATTTAAAATCAATTTTATATTAAAGCTGTACTGAAGAGATCGAAAGATCGAAACTCGTGTATACAGATGGTTATTAACTGGAGTGTTAAATTAGTCTTTTGTTGTAACTTATTTTATTTCTTGTTTCAAATAGAGTAGTCTAATCAAAGATATTACTTGTTGATATTGTTGGTTATAAAATATTAAAATGACAAGGTTGACAAGTTAAAATTTCTTAATTTGTTATGCGGGAAAGTAACCGTGCGTTTACAAACTTTTTTTGAGAGCAAGTGATATTGAAAGGCAGATAAATCACATGAAAACAAATTAAGAAACAACGCATATCGAACTATTAAAGACATAGTGTTGCCTGTAAGCTTTCTGGAAGATAATTAAGTGGACGGTGTGTATTGTGCGATAAAGCACCATCTTGCTGAAAACATAATATTTCTTTTTAACATTTTCTTATCGTGTTGTGATTTACAGAGAATTGAATACTGAACTTATTGATGTGAATAAAATAAGTTTTTATCTGCGAATCACAACACGATCAGTAACTGAAGTTAACATGTATATGTAGGGTGGATGGGTGGCCTCTATACCACTATCCAATCAGTTGAACACGTGCGAAGGTTTTCAGAAAATATTTTATTACGACTAATAAAAATATATATATTTTTTTCTTAAATGTTGTCGGCGTTTTCTTGGTGGTACATATTGATCAAAATTAAATAACTTTATGTTTGATAATGATCAGGTTATGATCGAAACTATAGTCACAGTCAATAAATAACTATTTTGGTAAAAGAAAGTTAAGAGAGTCAGTTTAACTTTGATAATGGTCTGCGAAGACCGAAACACGTGTCAGGTAAATGAAAATAAAAACAATATGGAACAAAACAAGAGTTACTATTTACCCAATATTAATATCTGTTTCCATCAAGAGTGCAGCGCATCAAGTATTAACTTCACTAAAATTATAGTTGTTAAAAACATAGTAAGTGTTTTATTCAGTGTTCATTATGAATTACCACGTAGTAACGGTCGCAACCATTAATATAATTTCAAATAGTGTTTTTTTAATCCTTTTGAGAATTTCTGTTACAAATTGTAAAAAGTTCATTGATTATTCAATATTTTTTATAATTTTTGGGCAACTTTTCTTACAAATTTTTTCTCTGGATCTTCCAGATGTTTTTTTTTTAAGAAGTTCTATTCGAAACAATAAGAATTATTAATGATACTACTAGGATATTTTAGTAATTCTTCTTTAAGAAAATTATCTTCAAAATTACGAAATTTTCTTTATGGGTTAAAAGCTTTTAAATAATTTGAAAATTTCTGTTACAAACTGCAAACAATTTCTTAGAATGTTTTAATCTTTCTTAATAATTTTTAAAATTTTCCAGCAACATTTCTTCCAAATCGTGAATATTTGTTTCAAGATTTTCCAAATGTCTTTCTAAAAATCTCTTAGCCAAATAACAAAAATTATGAACGAAATTACTTACTCTATTTCAGTAATTTTTTTCCTGTATGTCCAGCAACTTCCTTACAGATTTTTCTGTATTGATTGATCTTGAATACAAAATTTTTCTTTGAAGTTCTTAGATTGTTTTAAACTTTTTCAATAACTTTTACAATTTTTCAGCAACTTTTCTTCCAAATCGTGAACTTTTTTTTCTATAGATCTTCCATGTGGGTTTCTAAGATTTTTCTTAAAAAAAAAACAACAATTATCGATTGAATTAAAACACTTTGTAATTTCCTTCCTTCATATTTATTTTTATATGTCAAATGTACATTTCGAGTACCATCTCATTGATAATGAGACTAATAATCTGACATATAAAAATAAATGTGAAGGAAGGAAATTACAAAGTGTTTTAATTCAATAGTGATAGCTTCACACAACACAAATCAAACCGTGAAAATTATTATCGAGACTACTTAAAATATTTCAGAAAGCTTTTCTTCCTACATTTCCATTTCCTATGGATTTATAGGATCTTCGTTTGTCTTAAAACTTACGAGATTTTTCTTTGGTATTCAAAAAGTGTTTTTTTTAAATATTTTCTATTACAAATTGCAAAAATTGTTGTGATTTTTCTAAGCTTTTTCAATCATTTTTATTATTTTCCAGCAACTTTTCTTCCAAATCGTGAACAATTTTTTCTCTAGATCTTCCAAATGTTTTGCTAAGAATTTATCTTCCAAATAACAAGAATTATTAATGAGATTACTTTGGATATTTTTCTACCTACAATAAATCCAATGAATTTTCTGCAGATTTGTAGGATTTTCAAGAAATTTATCTCCAAAATTACGAGATTTTTCTACAGGGTTTTTAAAGTTTTTGTTTTAATAATTTAAGAATTACAAACAAATTCTTAGATTGTTTTAAACTTTTTAAATAATTTTTAGAAGTTTCCAGCATCATTTTCTCCAAATCGTGTACATTTGTCTCTCTAGATCTTCCAGGTATTTCCTAAGAATATGTGTGCCACGTAACAACAAATTAATTAATGAGATTACTTAGGATATTTTAGTAATTTTTCTAAAAAATTTTAATAAAATTTTCTGCAGGATCGTTAAGAAATTTTTCTTCAAATTTGTAATTTTATTTTTTGAAGCGTCATTTAGCTCTTTGCTTTTGCTTTTACACTCTTTTTATAAATAATGTTTAATTGTTTTTTTTTCGTAAACATGTTTGAGACAAATATATAATAATTATAATTGATTTTTAGAGTTACATTCACTTGTTTTGATATTTTCACAACCTCAGATGTTTCCTAAAATGAATTCAATTATTTTTGCGATTTATTTAAAGAAATTTCTTTTTCTTTCGCCAAACAAATTTTAATCCAGGTAATTTTAATAGTTACATGTTCAGACATTCAATTGTTTTAGCACTTTGTCAATATTTCTTTTTATTACTTTAGATATTATATTAAATTACCCCAAACTCTAATAAACAGATTATTAATTTAATAATGCCATATATAAACCTAAACTTTTGACAATTATTTGTTTCTTCCGTACTCTTGACCTACCGCAACATTCAATATATTGAGCTGTCGTACTCCCGACCTACCTTAATAAATTACGCATTGACCTAGGTCAAGAGTACGCTAGTTTAAGCATACAATTTATTATTGATTACAAATTTAAAATTATAGCTACAATTTCCACAAATAGAGAAAATCATCAACAAAATTAATATCTTTAGTTAGTTTTTTTTAGATTTTTTTGAAACAAAATAAATACTAAGCAATTTGACCAATAAAGCACTAATAACCTTTCTTCACAATTTTATTCGGTTTACCAAATGTACATTTCGGACACAAAATGACCATTATCAATGGATTAAATAAAATAAAATTGTGAAGGTAGGTTATTAGTGCTTTATTCGTCAAATTAATTTGATCTTCACGTAACTCAAGCAACCAATTTAAATACTAAGCATATAGGAAACTCAAGTTTAAGTTGTTATAGTTTTTATCTATAAAGAAAATCATTTATTTCGTCGGTTAGTCTGTTTAGTTCCTTTTAATATAGCTTAAATATTACGATTTGAGAGAATCAAGTTTTTAAATATTTGATTCTAGAGGCTTTCACTTTGTGATACATATAACTTTAAATTAAATAAAATAAACTTTGTTTATATCACACACAAATTGGGAAAAAATGCATTTTACGTAAGGCAAACTTTTTAAAACGCAATATAGTCAAATAGAAAGTTTGGTAGATGATTGAGCCAATGATATGTAGTATGTGATGTTGCGTCATCTTGTTAGAATCGTAGATATGATTATTGTTTTTAATGTTTTATCTCCCACTAATAAATTCATCATCTATTTTTCTGCAAATGGCAACAGATCAGTAACTAAAGTTAAATGTATATGTAGGGTGGGTGGGTGCACTCTATTCTACCGTCCAATTATATTCTATAATAAAAATTGCAAGTAATAAATTAAGCTAATATTTTACTTACTTCCACACCCCACATAAACATTTTAGTTTTAATTACTGATAGCCGCTTTGTAATTAAACCAGCATTTAAATTAAGTTTGTTTAAATACAAAAAATCTCATAATAATGTCTGTTATTATATTTGATAATTATTTATTATTTATTTATTTACAAAATATTACAATAAACATTTTTATAGCAGCTAAAATTGAGAGGTGTAATAATATTAAGAGAACAAATCGAGGAAAAGTGCATGCTACCTAATGTCAACTTTTATGGGCACAATTTTCCTGTAAATTATTTAGTAGTAATGATAAATATAGCACCATCTTGCTAGAACCATAGATCTTCTCGTAATAAAGTCATAAGTGGAAAACTCCATAAATGGAGTTTCAGTTGGACTTCCAATAGAGACAAAACCAAAAAAATCACTTGTTTTAGAATCAAGCTATTTTCATTTCCCTTGAAACATCTTTTGATGAAAAATAAAATAGTTAGACACTTTGAGGTGTATGTATGACTATTCTTTTTTCTTCTAAGTAGCATAAATAGATCAAATTATATATAGATAAATTATTTAGTTTAGTCCTTGACAAATACATGATTATGTGATAGAAATTATTTTCTTATGAGAGAACAAAATTATTTTCTTCAAATATTACATCTATTTACGTTTTATGCACCTGGCCTATATCCAGGCGCTGCGTTTAAATCCGAAACGAAAACTGGATTATCGTACGGATATAACTCTAGAGACGTTTGAAATCAATTACGTCCGTGTTCCAGCTTTAATCGCCCAATAATATCCAACGCGTTTTGTTCCGCAAAGTCGTGAAAATTGCTAGTAATTGAGTAATAATTCGATTCATTAAAAACATTTTATAGACACGTCTACAAAACATCGAGCAGTTATTGTCTGGTACACCATGAAAATATTAATTACATCGTAGGTCCTTCATCGAATTCGAAATTGTAATGGATTGTAAAGGACGTTGTAGCAACGCGTGTTGTTATTTCGTTTTCATACGAATTCGTTACGTATTTGTGGTAATGAATACTGAACAGGTAGTAATAGTGCTTCAAGTGCAGTGGACCAAAAACACGACGGTGTGGTGTATTGAATATTAATATTTTTTTGTTGGTAAATTTTTCCAAAGTCATTGTACACTTACTATGTTTTTATCATAAAGAATTGAAATTATTTCAATACACTCCTCACTAAGTAATACGATTCAGTGACGTAAATAAGTGAAGGCAATTATATCAATTAGATCAATAATAAATAATTGCGGCTCCATATTAAGTGGACGTTACGAATGATTGTGGCGAGGCTGCCCTTTCATCCGTTACTCACTTGTCATGCATGTTACTGGTCGAGGTTAACAAAGGTTATATATTTTGTTGGTATAAACTGATACGACATGGAAGTTTTGACCCTAAAAACATCCACTATAAACAAATATGGATTCTGCGATGGAATGAAAAAGTCCTTCGAAGAGTGGGCTTAAAGCGGGAACTCCTACTCAATATCAAAAAGCAAAAGACAGCTTATCTTCGCCATGTAATGGGTTAAGAACGCTACGAACTATTACGTCTGATAGATCGAAGGAAGAAGAAGCATTGCAAGGAAAAGAATGGCGTGGCTCTGGAACATTATGATGAGAGCAACAGCAGATAGGAAATTATGTGCTAAAATAGTTGTCAACCTCCTCTAAGAGAGGCAGAAAAATAAACTTGATCATCAATCGATGATCATCAATTGAACAATTTTTTTATTATAAACTTAATTAATACAATCAGTAAATAAAAATTTCGCCGCTCTACCCTTACCGGGTCTGCAGGGCACAATTTATAGAGCGTTGGACTACCAAACCAACAATAATCTCATCCGGCAAAGTATTTCAGTAAAGAATTAAATTCCACTCCTTCAAATTGTACATAAAATTAAAATCATCAATCACATGTATTAATTGGCAACAGAATTAGATTCTAATTGTCTGAATTTTAGTTAAAATAATAGCGCGAGCGTCTCTGTTATTTAGTATTATATTAAAATAACCTTCTGTGTGAATTATAATATGTATCCAACACGTCTTATTGGTCATGGTTATTGCCCCTTACCGCTAAATATAAGTGCGGGCATAGTCTTATTTATAAATTACTGTGAGCTGTATACTGTAAGCGCCAAATGATTGATTCTTCCTGAAATAATCTAAAACGGAAATAATCTACAACGGTGGTATTTTCGGACGTGATATCGCGTTGGTTGCGAAAATTCATATTGCATCTGCGGGAAATTTCCTAAAAATACTCTGTATATGCTTTTAAGTGTAGATAATTGATTTATCGCATTTGTAAGTTTATAGTAAAAACCTTAAGTCTTAATCTTCTCTAATAATATATTAAATAAAACTAGGGTGATTTTTACGTTAAAACACCACGTACGTTATTTTTAGATCAAAGATAAACTCGGTGTTAAATTCGATGACTCAATTCAATTAAATAAAAGTTTAAAAAAAAACGCTCGTTTGTTTATGCCGCCGACGAGATAACCGAAGTTTTAATGGATTTTTGTACAACACATAACGGATTTGCTCACACGATCCGCGTTTTCTTTATCAGCAACATTAAACATCTGCAACTCAAACGGTTTTTCGCTTCTACTCAGATAAGCAACGCATCGTAATTAAACCAGATTAGGAGAAGTAAAGTTATAGTTCATTTAAGTACCACACTTTAATCTACTGAGGATTTTTAATTAAATTAAATAAGGAAACATAAAACTTATTAAAGTAGATAAAACATTTTTATACGAATTATAATAATAATTGGAAACATAAATCTATTCTATGTCCTTTAAAAATAACCATAAAGAAAAGATCGAAAATGGTTATTGTAAAATTAAAGTTGTACCCCAAGGATCTACACTATACCCTTTTAAATGTTCAATTGTGGTGGGGTTCACTTTATGGTACATCTTGATACTATCAAAACATTGATAATGGACACTTTGTGTCCGAAATGTGCATCTGGATCAAAATAAAATATTGAAGAAAGGTTCTAAGCGTTTTAATCAAAGTTATTATCTTCAAGTAATTCAATCAACCAAATTGATTGGTAAGAGAAAGTCATCGTGTCTCCTGTACCCTTTTTCCATTTCTAAGATCTTAAATGATCAGAAATATCACCACGAACGAAATTGATTTCACCAATAAGTAATAAGGATATAGATTAAATATATCCTTTCTACTAGTTAATTTTCTTCAACAAGGACTTTAACACAATACACCCATTCTGGCAAAATTTTTACTATTAATTACTTATTTTTCCATACATACCAATAAAATCAATTAAATGGTTAATTCAATTTAATTCATTCAAGTCAAAATTAACGAAGTGATGCACTCTTCCAGAGTACAATTTCGTTCGCGGAGGTATTTACGATCGTCTAAATCTCGGAATCGTATTTATGGCCACTTTGTGTTTAACATCGAGTTTTAAACAAAGACACAGTTCGGAGCTTGATGAGGATGCGACGGAAATAATCGCGTTACATGTGGTGTGCACGTGAATCCAATTACTCTACTCAAATTACTGAAAGAAAACACAATTCGCTGCAGACGTCAAAGGACTGTTGTTTTTTTTTTGGCTTTCACATCAATGGTTGCAATTTGATATAATTTAAAGAAATACAATTATCATCTCATAATGAAATAGAACTACTCAAAATTTCATGGAGTAAAAAAAACTTCAAACAATTAAAATCATTACTTTTCAACACACAAGAAATAATTGTTTGTGATATTGTAATTGGAGAGAAGGATAGTGACCACCCACCCATCTTACGTATACATTTAAACTTTAGGTACACCGCTGCTTTACAATTATTTAAAACCATCCACACAAAGTCTGCAGTTTTTTTTTGGAAATAAATAGAGAGGGAGTGACTAATATTAAAAAAATATATATGTAGGGTGGGTGGGTGGCCTCTATTTCTTATTGAGAATTCATTGTTTGCAATATAGCAATTGGAGGGTGGGATAGTGAACACCCACTATCCACTTAAACTACGACCACAACACTATTAAAATTCTTAAAAACCACAAAAACAAATCTCTGTGGAATTTCTTGGAAACGAATAGAGAGTCAGTATTGAAAATTAACGAAATATATGTAGGGTGGGTGGGTGGCCTCTATCCCACCCTCCAATTTATGCAAGATTCCACATAATTAATGTAATAACGATTGATTGATAAGAGAGTGTTTGCTTACATAAATACCTAATTATTCTTTCGCTAACAATTTCCTATTGGGACGATAATTGTTTGTAATATAGTAATTGGAAGGGGGGATAGGGGACACCCACCCATCCTACAAATACACTAAAACTACAAGTATAACACTGTTTTAAAATTCTTGAAAATCGTCATCACAGACTGGACAGTTGTTCTTGGAAACAAATTAAGAGCGAGTGACTAATGTTAAAAATTTATATGCAGGGTGGGTGGGTGGTCTCTCAAAAAACTTTCTATACATCGAATTTTCTCAACATATTTTTTTTTTAGTATTGAATTTTCTAAACAAAGAATTTTCTGAACATACACTTTTTTGAGTATTGAATTTTCTAAACAAAGACTTTTCTGTACATAAGTATTGAATTTTCTAAACAAAGAAATTTCTATACATCGAATTTTCTAAACAAAGAATGTTCTATACGTTGAATTATATAAATATAAAATTTTATTAGTATTGAATCTTTTATACAATGAATTTCCTAAACAAAGAATTTTCTGTATATTGAATCGAACAAAGAATGTTCTATAGTTGAATTATCTAAACATAAAATTTTATTAGTAATGAATTTTCTATACAATGAGATTTCTAAACAAAGAATTTTCTGTATATTGAATTTTCTACACAAAGATATGTTTATACAACGAATTTTCTAAACAAAACATTTTCTGTACATTCAATTTTCTAAACAAAGAATTTTCTATACATCGAATATTCCAAAAAAAGAATTTTCTGTACATAGAATTTTCTATACAAAGAATTTTCTATACATTGAATTTTCTAAAACTCATGAGTTTTTGAATATTGAATTTTCTTTACAATAAATTATAAAATAAATTTTTTTTCTGAATATTTAATTTTCCGTATTTTCTGCACAGCGAAATTTATAAATATACATTTTTTGAGCATTAAAATTTCTAAATAGAGAATTTTCTAAACATCGATTTTTCTAAACGAAGAATTTTTTATACACCGAATTTTCTAAACTCAATTGTTTTGAGTATTGAATTTTCTACGCAAATAATTTTCTAAACAAAGAATTTTCTGTACATCGAATTTTATAAACAAGGAATTTTCTAAACAAATATTTTTTGAGTATTGATTTTCTAAATAAAGAATTTTCAATACTATGAATTTTCTAAACTAAGAAAATTCTATACATCGAATTTTTTAAACAACAGTTTCTAAATATCGAATTTTCTGAACATACACTTTTTTTGAGTAGTCAATTTTCTAAACAAAGAATTTTCTGTACATCTAATTTTCCGCACAAAGAATTTTCTATACGTTGAATTATCTAAACATAAAATTTTATTAGTATTGAATGTTCTATACAATGAATTTTCTAAACAAAGAATTTTTTATACAACAAAGTTTCTAAACATCGAATTGTCTGAACATACACTTTTTTGAGTATTGACTTTTCTAAACAAAGAACTTTCTATACATCGAATTATCCAAACCGAGAATTAGAAAATTAGATGTACAGAATTTTCTAAACAAAGAATTATTTATTCATCGAGTTTTCTAAATAAAATCTTTTCACTATGTTCGAAACATAAAATCGAATTTTGTTGAATTTTCTAAACAAAGAATTTTCTAAACATAAAATTTTATAAATATTGAATTTTCTAAGCAAAGAAATTTCTATACATCGAATTTTCTTAACAAACAATTTTCTGTACATCGAATTTTCTAAACATAGTTTTGTTGAGAATTGAATATTCTAAACATAATTTTTTCAGTAGTAAATTTTCTAAACATAAAATTTTTATTTCTATACGACGAATTTTCTAAAAAAAGAATTTTCTGTATATCGAATTTTCTAAACAAAGAATTTTTTATAGATCGAATTTTCTAAACAAAACATTTTCTTTTCATTAAATTTTATAAACATAAATGTTTTTTGAGTATTAATTTTTCTAAACGAAGAATTTTCTATACATCGAATTTTCTAAACATAAATATTTTTTGAGTATTGATTTTTCTAAACAAAGAATTTTCTAAACCAAGAATTTTCTATACATCAAATTTTCTAAACAAAATTCGATCCAAACAAAGAATTTTCTATATATCGAATTTTCTAAACAAAGTATTTTCTATACATCGAATTTTCTAAACAAAGAATTTTTTATACATCGAATTATCTAAACATAAAATTTTATTAGTATTGAATTTTCGATACAATGAATGTTCTAAACAACGAATTTTCTGTATATCGAATTTTCTGTATATCGAATTTTCTAAACAACGAATTTTTTATACAACGAATTTTCTAAACAAAACATTTTCTATACATTAAATTTTCTAAACAAAGAAATTTCTATACATCGAATTTTCTAAACAAAGAATTTTCTATATATTGAATTTTCTAAACAACGAATTTTCTGTATATCGAATTTTCTAAACAAAGAATTTTTTATACAACGAATTTTCTAAACAAAACATTTTCTATACATTGAATTTTCTAAACAACGAATTTTCTGTATATCGAATTTTCTAAACAAAGAATTTTTTATACAACGAATTTTCTAAACAAAACATTTTCTATACATTGAATTTTCTAAACAACGAATTTTCTGTATATCGAATTTTCTAAACAAAGAATTTTTTATACAACGAATTTTCTAAACAAAACATTTTCTATACATTGAATTTTCTAAACAACGAATTTTCTGTATATCGAATTTTCTAAACAAAGAATTTTTTATACAACGAATTTTCTAAACAAAACATTTTCTATACATTGAATTTTCTAAACAAAGAATTTTCTATATAACGAATTTTCTATACATTGAATTTTCTAAATAAAGAATTATCTATATATCGAATTTTCTAAACAAAGAATTTTCTATACATCGAAATTTCTATACATTGAATTTTCTAAACAAAGGATTTTCTATGCATCAAATTTTCTAAACAAAGAATTTTGTATGCATCGGATTTTCTATACATTGTATTTTCTAAACAAAGAATTTTCTATATAACGAATTTTCTAAACAAAGAATTTTCTATACATTGAATTTTCTAAACAACGAATTTTCTGTATATCGAATTTTCTAAACAAAGAATTTTTTATACAACGAATTTTCTAAACAAAACATTTTCTATACATTGAATTTTCTAAACAAAGAATTTTCTATATAACGAATTTTCTATACATTGAATTTTCTAAATAAAGAATTATCTATATATCGAATTTTCTAAACAAAGAATTTTCTATACATCGAAATTTCTATACATTGAATTTTCTAAACAAAGAATTTTTTATGCATCGAATTTTCTAAACAAAGAATTTTGTATGCATCGAATTTTCTATACATTGTATTTTCTAAACAAAGAATTTTCTATATAACGAATTTTCTAAACAAAGAATTTTCTATACATTGAATTTTCTAAACAACGAATTTTCTGTATATCGAATTTTCTGTATATCGAATTTTCTAAACAAAGAATTTTTTATACAACGAATTTTCTAAACAAAACATTTTCTATACATTGAATTTTCTAAACAAAGAATTTTCTATATAACGAATTTTCTATACATTGAATTTTCTAAATAAAGAATTGTCTATATATCGAATTTTCTAAACAAAGAATTTTCTATACGTCGAAATTTCTATACATTGAATTTTCTAAACAAAGAATTTTCTAGACATCGAATTTTCTAAACAAAGAATTTTCTATACATTGAATTTTCTAAACAACGAATTTTCTGTATATCGAATTTTCTAAACAAAGAATTTTTTATACAACGAATTTTCTAAACAAAACATTTTCTATACATTGAATTTTCTAAACAAAGAATTTTCTATATAACGAATTTTCTATACATTGAATTTTCTAAATAAAGAATTATCTATATATCGAATTTTCTAAACAAAGAATTCTCTATACATCGAAATTTCTATACATTGAATTTTCTAAACAAAGAATTTTCTATGCATCGAATTTTCTAAACAAAGAATTTTGTATGCATCGAATTTTCTATACATTGAATTTTCTAAACAAAGAATTTTCTATATAACGAATTTTCTAAACAAAGAATTTTCTATACATTGAATTTTCTAAACAACGAATTTTCTGTATATCGAATTTTCTAAACAAAGAATTTTTTATACAACGAATTTTCTAAACAAAACATTTTCTATACATTGAATTTTCTAAACAAAGAATTTTCTATATAACGAATTTTCTAAACAAAGAATGTTCTATACATTGAATTTTCTAAATAAAAAATTATCTATATATCGAATTTTCTAAACAAAGAATTTTCTATACATCGAATTTTCTATACATTGAATTATCTAAACAAAGAATTTTCTATATAACGAATTTTCTAAACAAAGAATTTTCTATACATCGAATTGTCCAAACAAAGAATTTTCTATACATCGAATTTTCTAAACAAAGAATTTTCTATATAACGAATTTTCTAAATAAAGAATTTTCTGTACATCAAATTTTCTAAACAAAGAATTTTCTGTACATCAAATTTTCTAAACAAAGAGTTTTCTGTACATCGATTTGTCTAAACACAGATTTTTCTGTACATCGAATTTTCTTAATAAATAATATTTTATACATCGAAATTTCTAAGCAAAAATTTTCTATACGTTGAATTTTCTAAACATAAAATTTTATAAGAATTGAGCTGTTCCTAATAATTTTTAATTTTTAATTCTCTACAATTATTTGTAACATAAATTTCATGTAACTCGTGTAGTTTATTGGCAATAGGCAAAAAATGTCAACATTTTTAATTTTTAAATTTTTTCTCGTACGTTAAGAACTTTTTGAAAAAATGTTCAAATAAAACTTATTCAGTTTCTCCTTCCTTGTAGCTCCTGTTTGAAAAGTTTTGTAAAATTTTTCATATTTAGAAAAATATTGGAAAAAAAATAAATAATCGCGAAAAAAAAATACTTTAAAATTTTTAATGAATACATAATTCCAATTGCAACTTTAAAAAATATATGCTTTTTCTTTATAATAATTTTAAAAATATATTACATACATACACTTTATGATTGAATGCGCAATGAAACAAAATTATCTGTGAAGGTTTCTTGTGGCATTGGGATTTCAATGTCACTTGGCGCTATAGGATAAAAATATCCAGTTACTTAACACTCTATTTCTGTTGGGTATTTTACCATACACCTTTTTTTCGTGAATGTAGCATATTTATTTAAAAAAACGAAATGTAAACATTACGAAACTACAAGAAAATAAAAATAATTCTTAAAGACACATTTAAGACATTAAGAATAAAGAAAACACATTTATTTTTTTATACCATTTTCATTAATTACCGTGTAATCGAAACTAGCCACTGCAAATAAAGTTTAAAAGTGGTAGGAAAAAGAAAAATTCTTGATTCTAATGATATTGTTAAAAGGGTTACAGCTTTTGTTACAACATACAGATAATTGGGGCTAAATAATTATGAGTTAATGCAGGGTTATATTACAGTCTTTTACGAGGTATAGTGGGAAAATAGTACACATTTGTACCGTGCGGAGCGCTGGCGAACAAAGTAGCTGCTGGATGTATGTTCATTTGTATTTCAGAAATTTGTGTGCAAAATTACGTCTCGCTGGTATTGACTGTGCTGCTTATGCGAGTGTTTATAATGTTCAAGAAAATAAAGAACGCCATCCGTTGTAAAGTTTCTACTGTGATTAGATTCTTCCACGCAAGTGCGTTATTCATCATTAATTGAAGAATTTGTATGGAGAAAATGTTTAGGATGAGTCGTCTGTTCGGCGCTGGCATTGTAACTTCAACTTATAAGGAGAAGATGAACTAATAATTAGAAAAACATGAAAACATACTTCCACAAACGTTGAATGATACAAAAGATGAACGTTCGGAACTCTCAATCATCCACTAAAAAAGATTACGAACTTCAATACACTGGCGGCGGAGGAGTATGAAGCTAGATTACAAAAACTTATCACACGTTAGCTGATCAACTAGTCTAATTATACTGCAGTCAAGCAAGACAAATGCAAACACTCATCTAAAGTTTCTACAGTGTAGATTTAACAATAATCACCAGAATTATTTTACGATTAAATTATGAACAAAATAAAGCTATTATTGGTTTAACATTTCTTTCCCTTTTTGAGAAGCAGAAATTCAATTTTAGCGTAACAATCACTGTTGGATTCACGTGCTTGTTTACCAACACGCGATTACAAAAGGTATTTCTGGCGTGGCTAAAACGAGAAAAACCGTTTCATAAAGTGAGTCAATTCTCGCCCACCGTAATTCCCAATGTCTTCTATTTTCAGTTTGCAATTGGAAGTGTCCGCTTCCCCGTCATTCACATGAGCAACACGTCGAGGTGATCTATCCATCTGCAGGCTCTGCGAAAACATGTATCCTCCCTTTGTGTGTAAATTAGCTAGCCAGCTTATCTCGGATAAATTCCACGCGCCTGCAAAACTGCAGCAGTGTTTGTAATTATATATCTATATATATTTATTTTTGCTGCATCGTATCGTGTATGCGGAGATGAGTTTCTGCGAATCTAATGGATTGCATGATAAAATCATCTCCTCTTACTTATTTATAATGAATTACATGAATTATTAGTAAAGGTAGTTTTAGAAAACTAATATTTTGGTTAGTGCAATCAATGCGACCGAGTTTTTTTTTCTGGAGATGATGTACAGTAGTTACAAATGTTATTTTATTTTAAGGTCTTTCTTTTCATTGTTGGAAATTTTTGATCATTTAATGGAAATTCTAAGTGAGTAGTAAGTAATAAAATCACTTGTTCAGTGAATTTTTGCGGTAGTTTTTTTGGAGACCTTGTTATATTTTAGGGTTAATATGGTTTTTTTATTTGAGTTTTTAGTCGAATAACTCTGCTGATCCTTTTGGTAAATTCTTAGGTATTAGTGAGATCAGCATACATTTAATATTGCATAAACATTTTTTTGTCGAAAAAATTTTTGGCGTTGATTGGTCAAAAGAAATTCTTGAGAAATACGACTGCAATGCTTCAAATTACGTCTATAATCCCTCTCCTCCCCTTCCTGCTCTTCGTGGCATCGATTCTGGGTGATCGATATTTTTTTTAGGTACTGTATCCGAAGCAACCTATAAAAGATTAATTGCTGGACATTCTATAAGATCTATAAGAACGAGAAATGATGAAAACATTGATGAGTTGATTTTTGGAAAATTCTAGAATTCCGAATGTAAGAAGATGAAAATTAATTTCTAGGACGCTAGATAAAAAAAAAAACATTCGTAATTCGAAAGAGAAATAATTACACCTTCAAAAAATATAGAAACATTCTAAAAATTTCGAATCGTATTCTAAATAACTCCGACGAAATTAAGATAAGAGATGTTGGAACTTTTTTAAAAATCTCTAGGGAATGTTTCTAAAAAAAAAACTAAAATTGAATTCTAACTTTAGGAAAATCAAAATCTGAGAAGACGAACAGAAGAGAATATCATTGATTTAATTGATAATTTTCTTTTTAAACGATTTTTTGAGAAGATCCAAGTTTATGTTAAAGTGATTGGATCCTGGGATGGATTTATTAAACTGTACAATTTAGGAATTTATCTTCTAAAAATTATGTGGTCACAGCACTCATTTATTTGAACACTAAAATTTCTTATGACAGATCGGCAGACAGACTCTGTTGTGATGGCTAGCATTTCTTAATGGAGATTTTCTTTCAACACCAACAGAAAACGTAAACTTTTGATTGGATATAACTCCACAAGAAAAAAGTCCATAATGGTTAATTTTGGACTGTGATGGAGATTAATTTGCCATGGAAAATTTCACTTTAACCGGCATCCTATGGATTTAATTTTTGTACCAATTAAATTTTGTAGTTGAGCTGATGTAGGTATTTGTGTATAATACGGCGTAATAACAATATAGGCACATTTAGAGGTTAGAATTGTAACAAACTAATACCTTCATCGTATTATCTGGTTTTAAGACACGATGATGCGGAATGAAATATGAATGACAGGTGAATGTAGTCTTTGCATGTGATTCGAGTCTAAATAATCCCTCATGAAATCAATATGAAGGACGAAGGAGAGGATTGCGAATGAGACAACGTTTGAGTGACAAAAAACGGTTTATTGCAACGGATTTAGAAGAATCGAAGAGGATGTAATGATACTGAAAACCGACCTTTGTTGTTAAGAGAATAGCTCTGAACAAAGATCTCCTCGGCTACAATATCCTCTGGTGACATTACTATTGCCCTTTGGAAAACATTTTCTACATTCCAAAATTTGGAGATTTTGATCCAATGATTCAGTACCAAATGTGAGACGAAATGCATGGATTGGTTGAGGGTGTGGTAAGTTGACCTTTCCCTTTATAACCCATCCGAACAAGGTATTAAGTGCGATTGGAGCCCTTAAGACGACCATCCAGAAATATTTTTGCACCTAAGAACATGTCAATATGGCCTGGGTTACCAAAATTAGGATCAGCTAACGACGAAGAGATTTCATTTTTAGTTGACGACTCGACATTTGATTTCGAATCCGATGGTCTATTGTCGAAGGCTGTGAATTTGTTTTCCGTGGAAATTTAGGAAAATCTAACAAAATATGGTGTTTAAATAGAAACGTGGTTTTTGAGAGTTACTTGAAGACAGATTTGATAATTACACAGGAAAAAATGGTAACACTTTCGTTCACAAAATATTTTTTATTCGCACTCATTATCAATAGCTTACTACAATGCTTTTTCTTTAATTTCTTCGCTAGAAGATCAAAATTTGATTCAATTACTAATACTTTTTAAGGGAAAATCAATAGACCTTTGGGATTCATGCATTTTTCAACGTATTGTTCTATCTTTGATTGCTCAATTTCATCCAAAGCATTTCTTGAAAGTTGATAAAAAATTTGATAAATTGATCTAAAAAAAAGAAAAGATCAGGTCATCAGTAATAGTTCAAAATGTTTCACCAAGTGATAAATATAAAAGTCTTTCAAGCAAGAAAAGATCAAGTAAGAAAATATGGAAGAAAAAAAGGTAGTTATATTTGTAGGAATTAGGTAAGGTACCATTGATCATCAAATATTTTTTGCTCTATGAAATATTGACAAAATTGTTTAGCATATTACTTTTTAAAAGCCAAACTTTGATTCACTGATTACTAATCAATTGTTTGGGAACCTAAAAGAGCTAAAGGTAAAATTTTTACTGTTTTATCTTTAATGAATCTGTTACACCTAAAGCTTCTCTTAGAATATTTCTTGGGGTTTAGTTTAACTAAAGCTTCTCTTAGAATATCTCTTGGAGGTTATTTTATAAGGTACAATTGATTTGTAAACGTTTTGTACGTTTTCTTCGTCTGCTTTAAGCAATACTGACCAAGTTGTTTCGCGTAACACTTTTTAAGAGATCTAACTTTGAAATACTGATTACTAATCAATTTTTTAGGAAACTAAAAGTATTGTTGGATTAATAAGTTTGTTTGTTCTACTTCTGCTGGCTCAATTATTTCTAAAGCATCTCTTGCAAGTTGTAAAAAATTCTTCCATAACTAATATAGTCAGCTTAATTAAGAAGTTTAAAGAAAATTTGTTTAAGTTCTTATGTGACAAAGAATTATATAGTTTAGAAGAATATTTTGATTAGTAATGTATACATATGATTTTATTTTCCTTGTATTTTTTCTTTATTGTGACGCACTTTCTTTCTTATTGTACTTATTGTAATTTAAGATAGAAATAAAAGACTATTATTATTATTATTATTAAGAATTGAAGAAAAATCAAGTGAGAAGTTATGAAAGAAAAAAATCAGGTACGTAAGTAAACGGATGTTACCGATTAGTTTGTAACGTACAATTGATCGTCAAAGCTTTTTTTAAATAGTCCTGCTGTGCCTTATGCAATACTGAAGAAGTTTTTTTGCCCAACACCTTTTTGAACAGTTTACTCTTCAATGACAATTTGTTTGCTAATTCTCAAGATTCTTTTGTACTGCAATAACTCTCTTTTTAAGAGACCTTTCCCAAAATGTTGCTACAGCATTAAATTATCTTCTATTGCAGTTTTTGTGACTAGTAACAGCTCTGGTGACTTGAGGGCATGTTAATAACAACTCTAACATAAAATTTTCGATATTGAAGACTAACAGAGCTGTTGGATTTTGGCTGTTAGATTTTCAATATATTGTTCTACCTTTGATTGCATCTAAAAGATCTATTGAAAATTGCATAAAATTCTTCAATAACTAATTCATCTAGTTTAATTCATCTAAAATTAAAGAAAAAATCAATTGAGGAAACAGGTATTCATGTGTTTAGGGATTAGCTTGTGGGGTACAATAAATTATCAAACCTTCTTTGCTTGTTTTTCCTTTGCCTTAGGCAGTACTGAAAAATTGTTCTACGTAACTTTTTAAAAGATTTTGATTGTCTAATTACTAATCAAGTTTTTTTTTCTATTTAGAGACAATCTGTAAGGATTTGCTTATTCTCACTTGCTTTGGTACTTCTGTAAGTTTTTTTAGGAGACCTTGCTCAAAATGTTGATGTAACAAAAAAACTATCGTTGATTGTACTGTTTTAACTTATAACAGATTTTATAAATTAAGGTGTAGTTAAGAACAACACCCAACCTAAATTTCTTGATCTAAAATAATTCTATGATTAACTACCGAAGACTTTTATTTAAAACTCTTGAAAAAACATCAAACCATAAAAAATCAACCATAAACTTTCCTCAGCAGTAAAGTCCCTAGCGTTAAATGCACTATTTATTGTAATGGTATTCTTTTGAAGACAAGGCTGAAATTCATTTTCTGATTTTTTTTCATGTCCTTCCAAATTTCTAGAATTTTCTTCAAGGGTTCCAAAATTTTCTAATAATTCGTTTTTATATTCCTAGAATTACCAAGAATTCTTTTAACAAATTTGCAAATTTTTCTATCAGCAATTTATTTCCCAAATATTAAAAATTATTCAGCAAATTTTTTAGAATTTTCTATTCCAGAATTTTCAAATTATCTTTTTATAGATTTCTAGAATTGCCATTTTTTTAGATTTAGATTTATAGATTCTAAGACTCTAAGGTATGTAAATAAATCTAGCAACATTTCTTTCAGTCTCCACAAGCTTTCTTTACAATTATCTGAAATTCTCGAAGAAAAATTTCCAGCAGAATGTTTGCAAACTTTGCTTTAGGCTTATAAACTATTTTGGTAATATATTTTCCAAGTTTTTCTACATTTATATAATTTTACAGCTTCTTTTATTCCAGTCTTCAGGAATTTATTTCCGAAGCTTCTAAAAAATATTTAAAAGTTTTTATCAAATACCCTTACAAAATTTATTTTTTAAAAATTTGCTTCTCGCCTGTTCTGACAATTTCTTCTCTGGACTTCCAAGAACTTGCTAGAAATCTAGAAATATCTCTTCCAAATTTTTAGAATGTTCTTTACGTATTTCAAATTGTCCAGCAATTTTTCTTCAGATTCCTAAAAATTTCCAATTTCTTTTCTTCTAGATTTTCAGAATTGAAATTTATATTTTTAGAACTTTCCACACACTGAAAATTCCAGAAATTTCTCTTTAACATTCTAAACTTTTAATATTTTATCTTTCAGATTTCCAGAATTTATGGTAAAAATTGAAAACTTTTCAGATGTCTAAAATTGTCCAGTAATTTCTCTTACAATCTCCAATTTCTGTTACAAATTTAATTTTTTGTTTTGAGGAGTTCCAAAATTGTTTTATTAATTATTTTTGATTCAAAAATGTTTTTCAATATTTTTTAAATTTGTTTCGAGCTAATTGTAAATTTTTCATCAATTCATTTTCCATATTTCAAAAATTTTTGAGTTCTAGAATTTTCTTTATTATAATGCCTCCAGATATTTCCCTTCCAAATTTATAGAATTTTCTTCGAGGGGCCAAAATATTTTAATATAATTTTATTTAGATTACTAGAATTACCAAAAATTTTTCTACCAAATTTCCAAATTTATTTTCGAAGGTTTACCAGCAACTTATTTTCAAAATTTTAAGAATTTCTAGAATTTTCTATGCGTTCAGAATTATAGAATAATTTTTTATAGATTCCCGAAATTACAAGATTATTTTTAGACAGATTTTAATAATATTCTAGCAACATTTCTTCCAGTCTCAGAAAGCTCTCGTTTCTGAATTTCTTAAAGAAAATTTATAGCAGTATGGTTTTAGATTCCTAGAACTTTTCATTTTGTTTCATTATTCTCAAATTTACGTTAGGCTTATAAAACAAATGTCCATCTCATATTGAAATTCTGAAGTTACACTTACTAGGATGTGTGTTATACTTTAAAACTATATTTGGATATAGAGAATGTTAGAAAGTTAGTGAGATAAAATAAAAAAATTTGACATTTCAAAATTTCTAAATATTTAAAATATTCTAGTGACTTGAAATGTTTTAAAGATTCTTAGAAATTCGAGAAATTCAAAGTGGTATAACAATTTCTAAAAATTCTAACGATAAACTTTAAGAAATTCGATTCATTAAAAGAAAATATATTTACACGATAAGATTTAGAGATTCGAGATATTTTGAAATTCCCAAAACACTTTAAGAATGTTGAAAATCGTTCTAAAAATTTTATAAATTCTGTATGTAAATTCTAAGAGATTCTATTGATTCTTAAATATGCAACAACACGAAAAAATTGAGAGATTCTACATATTTAAAAGAATCTACAATTTCTGTATATTAAAAGATCTTAAGAATCATGAAAATCATTCTAAAAATTTCATAGTATCTAACGTTTCCAAAATAATTTATCATACTTGAAAATCATTCTAAAATTTTCATACATTCTGCAGATAAATTTTATGAGATTCTAATAATTCTAAAATTTATAATTACCCAAAAAAGATTTACATATTTTAAAGTTTCTAAAATTCTTAAAAGACCTCAAGAATCCTGAAAATCGTTCTAAGAATTTTAAAATTTCTGCGGATAAATTTTAAGTAATTCTATTGATTCTAAAATATATAATTACACGAAAGGATTTACAGATTCTAAATACTGTAAACTTTCTAAAAGACCTTAAGAATATTAAAAGTCGTAAATTTTAAGAGATTATATTCTTTCTAAAATTTATAATTATATGAAAAGATTTATAGATTGTAAATATGTTAAAGATTCTAAAATTTATAATATTAAAAAAAGCGCGTAAAAAAAAGGAGAGTTAGTGTAGTAAACAAACAAATGGAATTAAATAATGTGAAAAAAAAATATTACAGGATAAAGTTAAAATCTTAAGAATCCTGAAAATCGTTCTAAAAATATCGTAGATTCTCTAGATAAATGTTAAGAGATTCTATTAATTCTAAAATATATAATTACATGAAAAGATTTAGAGTTTCTAATATAATATTAGAAGACATTAAGAATCTTGATAATCGTTCTAAAAATTTCATGAATTCTGCTAAAAAATTTTAAGAGATTCTATTGATTATAAAATATATAATTATTCGAAAAGATTTAGAGATTCTTAAATATTAAAAGACTTTAAGAATCTTGAAAATCGTTCTAAAAATGTAATCGTTTTTAAAATTTCCTTAATAATCTTGAAAATAATTTATGACGAGTGTAAATATTTATTTGTAAATAAGCACAGTAAACTGTTTCGGCAATTTATTTCTCTGGTTTCTAAAATTTCAGGATTTTACAACTACTTTTATTCCATTCTTCAGGAATTTCCTTGCAAATTTAAACATTTCTTCGATCATTCCTAAATTTTCCAGAAATTTCGCTTTAGAATCATTTCATAAATATTTCCAATATTTTCCTTTTTCCAGAAATTCCTAGGAATATTTTTGAACTGTTTTTACTAATAATCCAAAATGTGATCAAGAGTTTTAAATTATTTTAACAATTTCTTTTACAGATCCAAAAACTTGGAATATGTCTTCTAATTTCCTAGGATTTTCTTCAAGTATTTCAGATTGACCAGCAATTTTTCTTCAGATTCCTAGAAATTTCCAAATTTTTTACTTCTACGCTTTCAGAATTTGCTTTTTATAAACTTTACTTTTTGGAACTTTCCAGTAATTTCTTTAATTTTTATCATTATAAAATCCGAATTTCTAGATCTCGATAAATGTTTTTGTTTCGAAATTCGCATTTTTAAAACTCGACAAAAAAATAGAAAAACAAATGCCGTGCGTTTAAAATTTTCAAACTTTATTAAAAAAATGAATGAATTTGATGATTCCTTGTAAAAAACAAAAATTTAATTTTTAAATTTTGAAACTTGAATAATAAATGTTTTTGTTTCGAAAATTGCAATTTTTAAAACTCGATAAAAAATGGAAAAACAAATGACTTGCGTTTAATATTTTCAAACTTAATTAAAAAATGAAAATTGTTGAAGATTCCATGCTAAAACCAAAAATTTGATTGTTAAATTTTGAAATAATTCGCTTGAATTGTAAATGTTTTTGTTTTGAAAATGGCAATTTTTAAAACTCGATTAAAAATAGAAAAACAAATATTGTGCATGTAAAATTTTCAAACTCCATTAAAAAATGAATGTACTTAATGATTCCATGCAGAAATATAAAATTTGATTGTTAAATTTTGAATTAATTCGACTTGAATAATAAATCATTTTGTTTTCAAAATCGCATTTTTAAAACTCAATAAAAATAGGAAAACAAATGCCGTGCGTTTAAAATTTACAAACCTAATTAAGAAATGAATATAATTGATGATTCCATGCAAAAAATCAAAAGTTTGATTTTTAAATTTGGAAATAATTCCACTTGAATGATAAAAGTTTTCGTTTTAAAAATCACATTTTTAAAACTCGATAAAAAATGGGAATAACAAATGCCGTGCGTTTAAAATTTTCAAACTTCATTAATAAATAAATATACTTAATGATTCCACGCGAAAAACAAAAATTTGATTGTTAAATTTTGAAATAATTCTACTTGAATAATAAATGTTTTTGTTTTGAAAAACGCATTTTTAAAACTCGATAAAATACGGGAAAATAAATTCTGAGTGTTTAAAATTTTCAAACTTCATTAAAAATGAATGTATTTGATGATTCCACGCAGAAACCAAAAATTTTATTTAAAAATTTTGAAATAAAAAAAATTGAATTATACTTGTTTTCGTTTAGAAAATCGAATTTTTAAAATTTGATAAAAAAATTGAAGTACGTTTAAAATTTTCAAAATTCATTAAGAAATGAATTTACTTTATGATTGCAAGCAAAAATAAAAAAAAATACTTTTAAATTTTGAAATAATCTATTTGAATTATAAATGGTTTCGTTTTGAAAATTGCATTTTTTAAAATTTGATAAAAAAATAGGAAAACAAATGCCGTCCGTTTAAAATTTTTCAAATTTAATTAAGAAATGAATATAGTTGACAATTCCACGCAAAAAACAAAATTTTGATTTCTAAATTTTGAACTAATTCAACTTAAATG
This sequence comes from Ontholestes murinus, assembly GCA_963969525.1. Taxonomy (NCBI): domain Eukaryota; kingdom Metazoa; phylum Arthropoda; class Insecta; order Coleoptera; family Staphylinidae; genus Ontholestes; species Ontholestes murinus. The sequence continues at coordinate 45,734,914 of OZ018398.1, read as the reverse complement.
ACAAATGTTTTTGTTTCGAAAATTGCATTTTTTTAAACTCGATAAAAAAATAGAAAAACAAATGATGTGCGCTTACAATTTTCAAACGTCATTAAAATATAAATTTACTTGATGATTCCATGTAAAAAAACGAAAATTCGATTGTTAAATTTTGAAATAATTCCACTTGAATGATAAAAAACATTTGATTGAAAATTGATATTTTTAATTATAAAATCCGAATTTCTAGATTTTTTTTGAAAGTTCCAGAATTTTCTTTTTAAAATTCAAAAACTTTCAAGAATTATTTTTCAGATTTTCGAAATATACGTCAAAAGTTGAAATTTTTTTCTGCAATTTCAGATGTCTCGAATTTTCAAGTAAATTCTTTACACTCTCCAATTTCCGTTTTAAATTATGATTGGGTTTTTCAAAAGTTCTAGGATTTTCTAATTGAATATTTATAAATCCTAAAACTTTCCAAAAATTTTCGCTGAAAAATTTTACTTTGTCAATTTTCTTTTATTCAAAATTTGTATTTAAAGTTTATTGCAAACCGCCAACTGATCGCCTCAGTAATTAATATGTATATGTAGGGTGGGCGGGTGGCCTCTATCCCACCCACCAATCAGTAAAACATCTTCAAAAATTATTTGAAAAATTTGTTTGACTAAATCTATTCAATTTTGTAATAATGTTATATTTATTTAGGTTTTACCACTTTTAATTAAATCCATCGCTTATGTGTTACTGATTGGAGGGTGGGTTAGGAGCTACCCATCCACCATAGATTAAAATTTCTTTACTTAATAATTTTGACATTTTTGTTTGTTATTGCTAATAAACTATAAGAGTTAAATGAAATTTATATAATAAGTAATTGGAAGGAATTCAAAATTGAGCCTTTTTGCACAAACCTCATAGTTTTCGAAAAAACAAAAAATAGGGAAAGTACTATGATAGCCACATATTTGTTTTAATGATTTGTTAATTATTTTGAAGTTTAATTCATTATTTTAAACTACACCATCATGTTTAGACGTAGTAAGCTAACAAGACAGTAATTGAGAGCAACCATTTGCATTCTCTACGTTATTTCCTAATCAAAAAACATCGTACTGAGTTGCAGTTTGAAGTCATCAAGATTAATTATTCCTCTAGTGCCGACGCACACGCACACTTATGCGTGAGTGATTATTGAATTAGAGAAGAATAACAAAATTGCTTGGTCATCGGGGTCCTTAAACCAAGATGTGCGTTTGGTGCATGCTTGAAGACTCTAGACGTTCAAATGTTTCAAGTGTGTGCGCGCTGGGAAATTTTGATGGAATTTCGCAATTTGCCGGTGTTATGATTTTTCGGGCTCCGGATCGGTTCTAATTTAAGATGCACATGTGTTTACGTGTCTGGTGGGGGCGTTTCGAGGACGTTATGTTAATGTTAAATTTAATCGAAATCGCCGCTAAATCTGTTTGGTTAGCATGCATGGTGGTGATGACAGGGGCATTTTCCAACTATCGATCCAAGGAATAAATTTGTTTATTAATTACCAGTAATGTTAGGAAATCTTTGGTTTTGAAAATTTCTAAACCTTTGTGAAATGTTTGCTTATCGGTCATTTACATATTACAAACGCCTTCGGGTGCACCTAGAAATTTAATTGAATGGTGATTGATGAGGTCGGGCGATAGCATTGTTGCCGGATGGATTATTTACATATCTAGATGTGTTCGTGTAATGGAATACGTGCACGTACATCGATGTAAACTCGTTCTTTACATACGGTTAACAAATCGATTCAGTGTTGTAATGAAAGGAATTTTTATAGATGTCAATCTAATGATTTAAAATTTTAAAAAATAGAGTAACAAACAAATATTAAGTAATATAATAACTTGTAAACATTTTCAATAGCTGTACAGAAGTACTCTTAAATATTAAATTGGTTGTCATACAAAAAACAACAATCACATTAGGACAAACCTTATAGATAATAACCTTAGGTAATTTTAAAAGTATCTATCGTAGGGTAGGGTATTGATCATTCACCTAAACTACATAAAAAGTAAGATATAATACTACTTAAACATTTACAGAAGTTACTTGTTCTGCTACTCTCTTGATGGAACCAAATTTTCAAATTAGGAGAAGTAAAACTCTTGTTAAAAACTAAATTGAGTTTTAACTTTGATAATGATCCGCAAGGACCGAAACACGTGTCAGTGGAACATAACAAGAGTTTTACTTCTCCTAATTTACAGAAGTTATCTATTTTGATCATATGAAGGACATTACTTTGTAATACATCTTGTAATCAAAAACTTTAAAAGAAACTGCACTTTGGTGATAAATCTTTGATAACAATGCACTGTTGTCGTCTTCGTTTCGATTCAGTCGATCAACAGGTGTTATTAAAACCTTCCTGAAGTAGGACATAAATATTGACACCCCACGAACAAGTGTCACCATAAATCTTTCGGTTTGTAAAAGAAAGCACAATATTTGGGATACCTAACGATCGAATGATTCACTCTTCAAAATTTATAGTACAACACGTGAAGACAATTACATAAATTGTGTCCTTTTTTACTCCGTATTATGATGAATAAAATAAATATTCCTTATTTTTTTTTCAGGTAATTTTTTCTACCTACCTTTCACATCTTAACGTTGCAGATTTACGGATGCACAAAACAATAAACTCGGTTACGGCCGGACCCCGGCTTATACTTCCTTGCCAAAATGTTTTCGTAGTTTTGTAGGTGTGGCCGGATTCATTAAGGAATTTGGGCCAGCTATTATTTTTATTTTTAAATAGCTGATGCGAATGTGCGGATGTTATACAATCGCGCCGGACGCACCGAAACCTAAACACTCTGCACAGAATTGTTACATTTTGACGGAACGCATTCTCGTTGCTGCGAATATGTAGTTATTATAGTTGTACAAAAATTTAATTTGGAATATTTTTCTTCTGAAAAAAAAAATGGCGAATTTAAAATCTAAAATACTAAGGACTCTAAAGAACCTCGAAAAAGTAATAAGTAGATTTTTAATAAAGAACACTGATGTTTCCAGAGTACTCTGGAGGAAGAAACTAGAAGAAAGTAAATCTAAAGAAACCTGAAAGATGAAATTAAGTAATTTTAAATCTAAAAAAACTTGTAAGTGTAAAAGAAGGTTGCAAAGAGATATTAAGGGGTTTTATATCCAGTAAATGTGAAGACTTAAGAGTAGAGATAATACAACTAAAGGACTTTATAAATAAAACACTACAAATTTCAGAAAATGTAAAAAAACTACGAAGGAAAGAATTTAGCTCTTTTACATTCAGATTTTTGAAGTTTTTTCTTTGTACAAACGTATTTTAACTTATCCCAATAAATTATTTATTAAAGTAGCGTATTATTGACCTATCGCAATAGTTTATTTATCATTCTAGAGTATTCTTCAAAATTTATCTCAAAAAATGTTAATTAATCAAACTCGATAAATGTTTTGTTTTGAAAATCACATTTTTAAAACTCGATAAAAAATAGAAAAATAAATGCTGGCAATTTAAAATTTTCAAATTTAATTTAAAAATGAATGTATTTAATGATTTCACGCAAAAATCTAAAAATTGTTTTTTAAATTTTGAAATAATTCCACTTTAATGAAAAATGTTATTGTTTTTAAAACCTCATTTTTTAAAACTCGATAAAATATAGGAAAACAAATGCCGTGCGTTTAAACTTTTCAAACTTAATTAAGAAATTAATATATTTGATGATTTCATGCAAAAACCAAAAATTTGATTTTAGAATTTTGAATTAATTCCTCTTGAATGATAAATGTTTTTGTTTTGAAAATCGCATTTTTAAAACTCGATAAAAAATAGAAAAACAAATGCCGTGCGTTTAAAATTTTCAAAATTGATTAAAAAGTGAATGGATTTGATGATTCCATTTAAAAATTAAAAATTTCATTTTTGAATTTTGAAAAAATTCCACTTGAATTATAAATGTTTTTGTTTTGAAAACGCAATATTTAAACAACTCGTTTATAAATAGAAAAACAAATACCGTGGGTGTAAAATTTTCACACTTAATTAAGAAATTGGTGTAATTAATGATTCCACGCAAAAATCAAAAATTTGATTTTGAAATTTTGAAATAATTCGACCTGAATAATAAATGATTTGTTTTGAAAATCGCATTTTTAAAACTCGTTCAAAAGTAGAAAAACAAAAGACATGCGTTTAATATTTTCAAAATTCATTAAAATATGAATATAGTTGATGATTACACGCAAAAATCATAAATTTTATTTTTAAATTTTGAAATAATTCCACTTGAATGATAAATGTTTTTGTTTTGGAATCCGGATTTTTTAAAACTCGATAAAAAAAAAAATAGAAAAACAAATGACGTGCGTGTAAAATTTACAAACTTTATTAAAAAATGAATATACTTAATCATTCCACACTAAAAGCAAAAATGTGTTCTTTAAATTTTGAAATAGTTCTACTTTAATGATAAATGTTTTTTTTTTGAAAATCGAATTTTTTAAAACTGGATAAAAAATAGGAAAACAAAAGACGAGCGTTTAAAATTTTCAAAATTCATTGAAATATGAATATAGTTGATGATTCCACGCAAAAATCATAAATTTGATTTTTAAATTTTGAAATAATTCCACTTGAATGATAAATGTTTCTTTTTCGGAAATCGCTTTTTTAAAACTCGATTAAAAAAATAGAAAAACAAATGCCGTTTGTTTAAATTTTTCAAACATTATTAAAACTGAATGTACTTGATGATTCTACGCGAAAAAACAAACATTTGATTTTAAAATTTTTAAATAATTCCACTTGAATGATAAATGTTCTTATTTTGAAAATCGCATTTTTTTAAAATCGATAAAAAAATATAGTGCGTTTATAATTTTCAAACCTAATTAAAAATGAATATACTTGATGATTCCATGCAAAAATCAAAAATTTGATTGTTAAATTTTGAAATAATTCTACTTGATTGATAAATGTTTTCGTTGTGAAAATTGCATTTTTTAAAACTCCATAAAAAAATGGGAAAACAAATGCCATCCATTTAATATTTTCAAAATTCATTAAAAAATGAATATACTTAATGATTCCACGCAAAAAACAAAAATTTGATTGTTAAATTTTGAAATATTTCCACTTGAATAATAAATGATTTTGTTTTGGAAATTTCTTTTTTTAAAACTCGATAAAAAATATAGAAAAAGAAATGCCGTGCGTTTAAATTTTTCTAAAATTCATTAAAAAGGTAAATTTATTTGATGATTCAACGCAAAAAAAAACAAAAATTTGATTTTTAAAACTCGAAATAATTCCACTTAAGTGATGAATGTTTTTGTTTAAAAAATTGCTTTTTTCAGAACTTGTTAAAAAATAGAAGAACAAATGCCGTGCGTTTAAAATTTTCAAATTTATTTTGAAAATGAATATACTTGATGATTCCACGCAAAAAACAAAAATTTGAGTTTTAAATTTTGAAATAATTCGACTTGAATGATAAATGTTTTCGATTTGAAAATTGCATTTTTCCAATCTCGATAAAAAATAGAAAAAACTAAAGCCTTGCGGTTAAAATTTTGAAACCTAATTAAGAAATGAATATAGTTGAAGATTCCATGCAAAAATCAAAAATTTGTTCTTAAAATTTTGAAATAATTCCACTTGAATGATAAATGTTTTTGTTTTGAAAACAGCTCGATAAAAAATAGGATAACAAATGCCGTGCGTTTATAATTTTTAAACTTCATTAAAAAGTGATATACTTGATGATTCCACACGAAAACCAAAAATTTTATTTTTAAATTTTGAAATAATTCAACTTCAATGATAAATTTGAAAATCGCATTTTTTAAACTCGATAAAAAAATAGAAAAAAACAAATGCCGTGCGTTTAAAGTTTTTAAAATTCATAGAAAAATGAATGTATTTGATGATTCAAAACAAAAAACAAAAATTTGATTTTTAAATTTTGAAATAATTCCACTTTAATGATAAATGTTTTCGTTTTGAAATTCACATTTTTTAAAACTCGATAAAAAAATAGGAAAACAAAAGCCGTGTGTTTAAAATTTTCAAACCTAGTTAAGAAACGAATATAGTTAATGATCCCATGCAAAAATCAAAAATTTGATTTTTATATTTTGAAATAATTCCACTTTAATGATAAATATTTTCATTTTGAAAGTCGCAATTTTAAAACTCGATATAAAAATATAGAAAAACAAATGCCGTGCGTTTAAAATTTTCAAACTCTATTAAGAAATGAACATAGTTGATGATTCCACACAAAAACCAAAACATTAATTTTAAAATTTTAAAATAATTCTACTTGAAAGATGAATGTTTTTGTTATGAAAATCGCATTTTTAAAACTCGATAAAAAATAGAAAAACAAATGCCGTGTTTTTAAAATTTTAAAATTGAAATAAAAAATGAATGTATTTAATGATTCCACGCAAAAATCCGAAATTTGATTTTTAAATTTAGAAATAATTCCACTTGAAAGATGAATCTTTTTGTTTTGAAAATTGCATGTTTTAAACTCGATAAAAAAATGGGAAAACAAATGCCGTGCGTTTAAAATTTTCAAACCTAATTAAAAAAATGAATGTACTTGATTGATTCGACCCAAAAATCATAAATTTGATTTGAAATAATTCCACTTGAATGATAAATTGTTTTGAAAACCGCATTTTTTAAAAATCGATAAAAATATAGAAAAACAAATGCTGTGCTTTTAAAATTTTCAAACTTAATTAAAAAATGAATGTAGTTGATAATTCCACGTAAAAATAAAAAATTTAATTTTTAAATTTTGAAATAATTCTACTTGAATTGTAAATGTTTTCGTTTTGTAAATTGAATTTTTTTAAACTCGATAAAAAATGAGAAAATAAATGCCTTACGTTTAATATGTTCAAGCTTTATTGAAAAATGAATCTAATTGATGATTCCACGCAAAAATCAAAAATTTGATTCTTAAATTTTAAAATAATTCCACTTGAATGATAAATATTTTGTTTGGAAAATCGCATTTTTAAAACTCGATAAAAAAAATAGAAAAACAAATGCCTTGCATTTAAAATTTTCAAGCTTTATTAAAAAATGAATGTACTTGATGATTCTATGCAAAAAACGAAAATTTGATTTTTAAATTTTGAAATAATTCCACTTGAATAATAAGTGTTTTCGTTTTGAAAATCCAATTTTTAAAACTCGATAAAAATATAGAAAAACAAATGCTATGCGTTTAGAATTTTCAAATCTAATTAAAAAATGAAAATACTTGATGATTCTGTGCAGAAATATAAAATTTTATTGTTAAATTTTGAATTTATTCGACTTGAATGATAAATGATTTTGTTTTGAAAATTGCATTTGTAAAAACTCGATAAAAAAAAGAAAAACAAATGCTGTGCTTTTAAAATTTTCAAACTTAATTAAAAAATGAATGTAGTTGATAATTCCACGTAAAAATCAAAAATTTAATTTTTAAATTTTGAAATAATTCTACTTGAATTGTAAATGTTTTCGTTTTGTAAATTGCATTTTTTTAAAACTCGATAAAAAATGAGAAAGCGAATGCCTTACGTTTAATATGTTCAAGCTTTATTGGTAAATGAATCTTATTGCTGATTCCACGCAAAATCAAAAATTTGATTTTTAAATTTTAAAATAATTCTACTCGATTGATAAATGTTTGTGTTTTGAAAACCGCAATTTTTTAAAATCGATTAAAAATAGGTAAAACAAATGCCGTGCGTTTAAAATTTTTGAACTTAATTAAGACATGAATATAGTTGATGATTTCATGCAAAAAACAAAAATTTGATTTTTAAATTTTGAAATAATTCAACTTTAATGATAAATTTTGAAATTCACATTTTTTAAAACTCGATAAAAAAATAGGAAAACAAATGGCTTGCGTTTAAAATTTTCAAACTTTATTAAAAAATGAATGTATTTGATGATTTCACACAAAAACCAAAAATTATATTTTTAAATTTTGAAAAAAATCTACTTGAATCTTAAATGTTCGTGTTTTGAAAATTGAATTTTTTAAAACTCGTTCAAAAATAGAAAAACAAAAGACATGAGTTTAATATTTTCAAACTTCATTAAAAAACGAATATACTTGATGGTTCAACGCAAAAACAAAAAATTTGATTATTAAATTTTGAAATAATTCCACTTGAATAATAAATATTTTCGTTTTGAAAATCGCAATTTTAAAACTCGATATAAAATAGGAAAGCAAGAGCCGTGCGTTTAATATCTTCAAACACAATTAAGAAATGAATGTACTTGATGATTACACGCGAAAAACAAAAATTTGATTTTTAAATTTTGAAATAATTCGACTTGATATATAAAAGTTTTTGTTTTGAAAATTGCATTTTTTTAAATACGATAAAAAAAATAGACAAACAAATGCCGTGCGTTTAAAATTGTCAAACCTAACTAAGAAATGAATATAGTTAAAGATTCTACGCAAAAATCGTAAACTTGTTTTTTAAATTTTGAAATAATTCCACTTGAAAGATAAATGTTTTTATTTTGAAAATTGCTTTTTTTAAACTCGATAAAAAAATGGAAAAACAAATGCCATGCGTTTAAAATTTTCAAACTTCATTAACAAATGAATATACTTGATGATGCGATGCAAAAACCAAAAATTTGTTTATTAACTTTTGAAATAATTCCACTTGAATTATAAATGTTTTCGTTTTGAAAATCGCTTTTTTTAAAAAACTCGATAAAAAATAGGAAAAACAAATACTGTGTGTTTAAAACTTTCAAAATTTATTAAAATATGAATGTATTTGATGATTTCATGCAAAAACCAAAAATTTGATTTTTGAACTTTGAAATAATTCCACTTTAATGATAAATGTTTTTGTTCCGAAAATCGCATTTTTAAATCTCGATAAAAAAATAGAAAAACAAATGCCGTCCGTTTAAAATTTTCAAAATTCATTAAAAAATGAACATACTTGATGATCCTACACAAAAAACAAAAATTTGATTTTTAAATTTTGAAATAATTCACGTGAATGATAAACGTTTTTGTTTCGGAAATCACATTTTTCAAACTCGATAAAAAAATAGAAAAACAAAAGCCGTGCGTTTAAAATTTTCAAAATTAATTTAGTAATGAATGTACTTGATGATTCCATGCAAAAATCAAAAATTTGATTTTTAAACTTTGAAATAATTCCACTTAAATGATAAATGTTTTCGTTTTGAAACCCGCATTTTTAAAACTCGATATAAATGGAAAAACAAATGCCGTGCGTTTAATAATTTCAAACTTTATTAAAAAATGAATGTATTTGATGATTCCATGCAAAAATCAAAAATTTGATTTTTTTATTTTGTAATAATTCCACTTGAATGATACAAGTTTTTGTTTTGAAAATTGCATTTTTTAAAACTCGATAAAAGAAAAGGATTAATTAAGCACTTGGTTATGTTTCACTATTTTTATATTTCTCCGACTAGTTTCGACCGTTGGTCATTCTCAAGGAGATATGTCTTCACTATAAAAATAGTGAAACATAACCAAGTGCTTAATTAATCCTTTTATTAACATAGAAATGTTTCACCACGGGTTAAGTGAGAAGTTAATTAATCGCTCGATAAAAGAAATAGCCAACAAATGACGTGCATTTAAAATTTTTAAACTTAATTAAGACATGAATATAGTTGATGATTTCACGCAAAAATCAAAAATTTGTTTATTAAATTTTGTAATAATTCCACTTGAAGCATAAAAAACGTTTCTGTTTTGAGAATTGTTGGCTAATTAACTAAAATTCATTCTTGGAAAGTAAGTAGGTAATAGGTAGGTAATTATAATACCAAGTCTTCCATTTCCATTATTCTCGTTATTTTTGAGACGTTGAAGAGCCGACCCTAATCTACTTCCTATGCTTTACAACAGGAAACTGGACGCCACTCCACAGACGAGATAAGAAGGCCATTTCGGCCCAAAGATGGACGACGATGTCCATACCTGGACAGTCGGAATCCCAATAACCGTAACAATAAATCCGGTGAGCTTTAATTGAAGTCGCTCAGCCATTAGGAGGAACGAAGAGTCCGGAGTTTGGAGGCCATTAATTTACGTCGATTAGAAACGAAATAAAAATAATAATAACAATAATAGTGATAATAAAAAAAGCCGGACACAATTCCTCACCCTAGAGTTTGTATTTATGTAAATGATCGTCTTGATGCGTTAACATCGGAAATATTAAAAAGCGGTCGTATAAACTCCGGAGATAAAAGCCAGCCTTCCAAGGCTACGTGTCGAGTCTCACATTACCTTTAAGTCGTGTGGATCGTAAATTATGGTAAGCTTTGCCTAATAATAATAATAATACGTTTATGTTGGTAAGGAATATTTTATTAAGGGCCGTAAAATATTTTTAAATTTTAATTCAGAAACAACTTATATACTTATACTTATATTACTTAGATATATCTTTCTTTAATGAATGAATAAGTTACTTAAGTAATGAGAAGATTCAATTGAAATAGTTTTTTTATACAGAACATAGCTACGCTGATGAGATCAAAATTAGATTGTAACTGGTCTGTGGATGTTGTTGAAAGGGAAACAATTATTGGTTAATATTATTACTTCATATTGGAAAAAGTAATACACTTGTTGTGTTCCATTTGTTTATTATCATTACATTAATCGCCAGTGAATTCTATTATGGCAGTCCACTAAATTTGAATCGTTGGATTTTTAAAGGAACGCTTAATTTAAGTCACGTCCCTACATGCACGTCTGTGAGGAATGACGATAAAGGAATTGCAGCGTAGAGTATTTCCCGTAGTGGAACTGAATACAAAACAGAGATTTTCCGTCGTTATATTGTTGCCATTGATTCCGTGCCCCCTTCAATTAAAACCGCATTACACCTAACAACGTTCTCCTGATTGCAGACATTGTTCTCGTTTTTCTTCTACTGTCTACTTTAATGATCCTCACTTTAATTTATTCGTATTGATGTTATTTACCTTTCTTCTCTATAAATATAGTCATTTACATATTAAAATTATACATGTTCGCTACTTTGTAAAGTATAATCAGTAATAATTAGAAAAATCAGGAAAATATTTCGTAAATCTACATCAAATGAGTCTAATTAAAACTACAAAAACAAATCACTTCTCTGGCTAATACCTCGACAGACATTGAATGATACTAAAGTAATCAGTGTTTAATTAATCATTTGATTGTAGAGGCTTTCACTTTCTGAGACATATTTTATAACTTTAAATAAAGTTTCCTACAATCATATAAACTTATTTATTAATTATTCTACCATTTTAGTGCGCAACTCTTTAAAATTCAACTCGTCACTCGACTCTAACGCGCATGACTTACTCGCCGTCGTTATCTTCTCCCATGTTGTTTGGTTAATAATTACCTCGGTGTTATTAAACCATCTAAGGTCATTCCGATGAACAATCGCTCGAGACAATGGCTTGCTTCAACTCATGTCTGTCCGTGCCTACCTAACGAATTTTCACAATCAATTAATGCAATAAGTATTGATAACCATAATTTGTACCAATGCGCAATTATTTAGAAAGCTAAAGCACTTTTATGAACGGTTAACCTCACCTCTCACTTTTGACTAACGTGTGTGTGTGTGTGTAAGTATGTGCGCGACATCATTCGAAAAATTGTTTCGTTTAAGTAGTGATAAGTGTTGAACGCTAATGCTGCTATTAATTAAATTGAAGAATGAAAGGATGTTATGTTGATACTTTCTAACCGGTGGTATTTTAGATATGTGGAAATCTATTTAATATAAACTTTGTTTATACTTGGTTTTAAATGATAATTTAGTTTGTAGAGGAAACCTCTTTATAATTATTACAACGATTATATTCACTATACTCGCTATTTAGAACACTAGATCTGTTAGGTCAGGCTAACATACCTCACTAGTACCTTATTTAACCTATTTTATACTCGATATTTTTATTTATTTGTAAATAATCTTTAAATAATGTTTACATATCCGAATAGCAAATGGTACAGTTCACCCATACAATTAAATTTCGCAACCGTATTCCATAACCACCAGCATTTGTCTCTCATGATTTATCTAAAATCCTATTAAGCACACAAACACACAGACGGAGAGAATAAGCAGGTGACTTATGTAACTTCCTCCTTAATTAAAATTTTAAATTGGCCCTGCGTTATATAATCGCAATAGTCGGTCTACTACCGTTCTCTTTCCCTTTTAGAATATATTGACGTGTGTACGTGTGTATGTGAGTCTGTGCGTTGTGTAGTTTTCATCTCTAACTTTCTTCGCAATTTATCTCTCTCCACCACTAGATGTTAATTCGGCCTGCGGGAAATCAGGCTTAATCGCGTTATATAATTGTATAAGATAATGCTATATCGAGTTATATTTATGATTATATTTTGTTTTCATTTTATATACCCGGGAATAAATGATTAATACATTTTTAGTATCTAGAAATTTTGGGATCTTAGCAAGTACGTTCAAAAATGTTTTTCTTGATACGGACGAGTAAAAGTAAAATTTCATATTGATTTTAATGATTTCATAAAATCATAATAAACAATTGACGTACGACGAGTGAAAATAATTTTAAAACTTCTAGATTTCACCTTAAGAAAACTGAAATTGCAACTGATGTTTTAAAAAAGTTATAAAAAATCAATGACCCATAAAATTGGACTTAAATTTTAAAAAAATAATAATTTGCTAATATAATATTTTATAAAATCATAATAAACAATTGATGTACGATAAGTGGAAATAATTTTAAAACGCTTTAGATTTCACCTAAAGAAATCCAAAATTGTAACTGATGTTTTAAAAAGTCATCAAAAATCAATGACCCGTAAAATTGGACTTAAATTAAAACAAAGAAAAAAAATAATAATAATTTGCTAATATAATATCTTATAAAATCATAATAAACAATTGATGTACGATAAGTGGAAATAATTTTAAAACATTTTAAATTTTACCTGAAGAAAACCTAAATTGCAACTGATGTTTTAAAAAAGTTATAAAAAATCAATCACCCATAAAATTTTGCTCAAATAATAGAAATCATTTGCGAATATCACATTTTATAAAATCATAATAAACAATTGACGTACGATGAGTGGAAATAATTTTAAAACACTTTAAATTTCACCCGAAGAGAAATTGCAACTGATTTTTTAAAACGTTATAAAAAATTTAATGACTCATAAGATTTTGCTCAAATTAATAAAAATCATTTGCGAATATCAAATTTTATAAAATCATAATAAACAATTGACGTACGATCAGTGGAAATAATTTTAAAACACTTTAAATTTCACTTGAAGAAAACCAGAATTGCAACTGATTTTTTAAAACGTTATAAAAAAATTAATGGCTCGTAAAATTTTGCTTAAATTAATAAAAATTATTTGCAGAGATCACATCTCACAAAATCATAATAAACAATTGACGTACGATAAGTGTAAATAATTTTAAATTGCCATAGATTTCACTTGAAGAAAACTGAAATTGCAATTGATGTTTTAAAAAAGTTATTAAGAATTAATGACCCATAAAATTTTGCTCAAATTAATAAAAATCATTTGCGAATATCAAATTTTATAAAATCATAATAAACAATTGACGTACGATCAGTGGAAATAATTTTAAAACACTTTAAATTTCACTTGAAGAAAACCAGAATTGCAACTGATTTTTTAAAACGTTATAAAAAATCAATGACCCATCAAATTTTGCTCACATTAATAGAAATCATTTGCGAATATCGCATTTTATAAAATCATAATAAACAATTGACGTACGATGAGTGGAAATAATCTTAAAACACTTTAAATTTCACCCGAAGAAAACCAAAATTGCAACTGATGTTTTAAAAAATCATAAAAAATCAATGACCCGCAAAATTGGACTTAAATTAAAAAAAAAAATTGCTAATATAATGTCTTATAAAATCATAATAAACAATTGATGTACGATAAGTGGAAATAATTTTAAAACATTTTAAATTTCACCTGAAGAAAACCAGAAATGCAACTGGATTTTTAAAACGTTATAAAAAATTAATGACCCGTAAAATTTTGCTTAAATTAATAAAAATTATTTGCAGAGATCACATCTCACAAAATCATAATAAACAATTGACGTACGATAAGTGGAAATAATTTTAAAACGCTTTAGATTTCGCCTGAAGAAAACCAAAATTACAACTGATGTTTTAAAAAAGTTATAAAAAATCAATGACCCATCAAATTTTGCTCAAATTAATAGAAATCATTTGCGAATATCACATTTTATAAAATCATAATAAACAATTGACGTACGATGAGTGGAAATAATTTTAAAACACTTTAAATTTCACCCGAAGAAAACCAAAATTGCAACTGATGTTTTAAAAAATCATAAAAAATCAATGACCCGCAAAATTGGACTTAAATTTAAAAAAAAATTGCTAATATAATATCTTATAAAATCATAATAAACAATTGATGTACGATAAGTGGAAATAATTTTAAAACATTTTAAATTTCACCTGAAGAAAACCAAAATTTGCAACTGATGTTTTAAAAAAGTTATAAAAAATCAATGACCCATAAAATTTTGCTCAAATTAATAAAAACCATTTGCGAATATCAAATTTTATAAAATCATAATAAACAATTGACGTACGATGAGTGGAAATAATTTTAAAACACTTTAAATTTCACTTGAAGAAAACCAGAATTGCAACTGATTTTTTAAAACGTTATAAAAAATTAATGACCCGTAAAGTTTTGCTTAAATTAATAAAAATTATTTGCAGAGATCATATCTCACAAAATCATAATAAACAATTGACGTACGATAAGTGGAAATAATTTTAAAACACTTTAAATTTCACTTAAGGAAAACCAGAATTACAACTGATGTTTTAAAAAAGTTATAAAAAGTCATTTGCGAATATCATATTTTATAAAGCCATAATAAACAATTGACGTACAATGAGGGGAAATAATTTTAAAACACTTTAAATTTCACCCGAAGAAAACCAAAACTGCAACTGATTTTTCAAACGTTATAAAAAATTAATGACCCGTAAAATTGGTCCCAACTACGGACAATCCTATTTTTTTTGATAAAGTTCCCGGTCTCAACACGTTCTTATCAGTGGATCCAATTGGAAACTCCTTAATGGTGATTTTCGATATGAAATTTTTAATAGCTTTCATCGTTAATTTTGGTGGATTCTTCAATTTTTCGTTAATTTCCGGCGTGTGTCCACAGTAGTTCACCTCCTTATCGGCGAGTGTGCCTTTAAATAAATGCAGAATTGATCTGGCATCGGCTATACAGTGATGTAATCTGTAAGCGATGGCGTAGATGTTTTTATTAGTTGGATCTGATTCGAGTAAAATCCTTTGCGGGCAGATTAGGACTCTGGTATTAACACCTCATTATTATTTGATGGTTACGTCGAATTGTATGGTATGTACTTCTCAGAGAATTACTTCTTGGTCAAAAACTCCTCACCGGTATCGTCCATGAAATAAACGTAATCTCCTGAAATAATAAAATAATCTTCTCGTGATCATGATTTTCTCTAACTGTTTCGTAACGGCGATTTTGAGATTGTCCAGCGTGTATTCGATGCAGGTGATGTTGCAGGGCACGCTCTTCGGCTTTTGGCTGCAGCACACCGTATGGACTCCATCCATCATTCTACTGTATTTATATTGGTCTCATCTGACGTTTTGATGGTCCTTTTTTCCCAAAAAAAGGAAACTGAGGGTATTTTAAGATAGGTTTACCAAGTTTAAAGTTATGAAGTTTAACTTTTCACAATCCCTGGTCTGCTGTTCTTGCCTCGACTTTTACTGTTTTGCTCTTTTCTTTGCATATTTCATAGTTATTATTGTTTTTGTCATTTAATTACCCTTACCATCATTTTTTCTTTATTATTATCTTTTCACCTATGTCTTCTGATCGACAAGCTGTCTCTTTGTTTTTATTATAGCTTTGATAATTCAATTTTTTACAACAATTAATTTAAACTTTTTGTTTCATCAATTTAATATAGATTTCATCCTACCTATTAGCGATTATTTAATTAGAAAATTATAATTTCTATCATTTCTGTCTCGATTATGCCCTTTAGAAGCTTACTCCACAAATTGATTATTTTTCTTCCAACTATTCAAATCGACGAATGCACTTTTTCTTTAATTGATTGAATGTATTGTGCTGCAATTTCATTCAGACCCAAATTTTAGTGATTATATCGATGGTGAAACATAACACTACTCTTTATTGTATGAATCCTGAGCTTTTAAAAATATTTATATTATTGGTTAATTTTTTACAGCCTTACAAACCAATTGTTGTACCATTAATTAAGAGACAAACATCTTTATTTATTATTTGTTACATTGCTTTGATATCAGTAATAATTATTGTATTATGCTTTTGTTTTCACCTACTTTTTTTTATATAGATTCTACGTCTCGAAAGCTTGTTTGATTGATTTTTTGATAATTTTTCAAATCTACGAAAACATTTTTGTTCTAACCATTATAAAAAATTATTTGAAGGGTTTCAGTTCTGTTCCCCTCGATATTTTAACGACTATTTTAATAGATAATTATTCCTCCTTTATTTTTGTATAGATCATGAGTTTTTAAAACTATTTCCTTCATTCGTTATTTTATTATAACGTTAAAAACCTATGATTGCAATTTTTACCTAATCAACTGAATTTGGAGCGTTATTGTTTTGTTTTACCCTCTGTATTAGGAATTATTTTAATCGGAAATTATAAATCAGTATTTTCTGTGTACATCCTGAGCTTTTAAAGTTTATTCTAGGTTTTACAGCTTTTCAAACGAATGAGTGCACTTTTTAACTAATGAATTGAATTTGAAGCTTTATTACATTGTTTCACCCTATGCATTAGGAATTATTTTAGTTAAAAATTATAACTCAATATTTTCTGTGTAGATTCTGAGCTTTTAAAGTTTATTCTAGGTTTTTATTAATTTTTTACAGCTTTTTATCTAATCAACTGAATTTGGAGCGTTATTGTTTTGTTTTACCTTAGGTATTACGAATTATTTAAATTAGAAATTATAACTCCATAATTTCTGTATAGATGTTGAGCTTTTAACATTTATTCTGGGATTTTTTTAAATTAAAACCGACGAGTATATAATTTGTTTAGTCGATTGAATTTTAAATGTTTTATTTTTCCAACCTTACAAGTTTAAAGAATTTTTTTTTTCAATGGATAATCACAACTTTGCTCTTTCTGTCTGGATCGTAAGATTTAAAAGCTATTTTCTTGATGGTTTAATATGTTACAACAAAGGATAAAATTGTTGGTTTAAAAAACAATTGTATTTTCTGTTTCATTCATTAAATTTATTGTTATTTTAACCTAAATATTAGATGCTAAATTCTAACCCCATTATTTTTATACAGATCCCGTGCTTTAGGAGCTTTTAACATGATTCAGATAATTTTTCAACTAAACAAAAAGTTTAATTTACGTTTTATTTAATGCGGTGAAATAAAAGTATTGCAGTTTTGTTCATAACGAAATTATGGTGATTATTTCGATCCCGAAACATAAATCGACTATTTCGGTGTAAATACTGAGCTTTTAAAACTAGTTTCTTTATTCCGTTATTTTTTTATAACGATTTAAACCAACGATTGCACTTTTTGCTTCGACAATTATGTTTAGAGCGTTATTCTTTTGTTAAACTCTATATATTAGCGGTCATTTCAATATGTAATTATAAATTCAATGCTACTGTTTAGATTTTAAAGATTTAAAGCTTATTCTAAGATGTAGATAATTTTTTTACAGCTATTCAAACCAACCAAAGCATGATCTGTTTTAATCACTCGAATTCAGAGTGTTATTCTTTTGTTTTAATCTATGTTTAAGCAATTATTTTATCAGAAAATTATAACTCCATTGTTTTTATCTGGATCCTGAGCTTTAGAAGCTTATTCCACGAATTAGTTAATTTTTTTTTAACTATTCAAACCATTATTTTGTTTTGACCTACGTTTTAGCAATAATTTCAATTGGAACTTATAACTATATTTTAATCTGAAGCTTTAAAAGCTTATTCCACGGTTTGGTTAATGTGTTAAACTATTCAAACTTTATTTTTAGAAGATTTTATTTAGTGTATTTTTTGTTTTAAACTTAAGTTTTAGCGACTATTTTAATGAGGAATTATAGTTTTACTCTTTTCGTATGTATCCTGAGCTTTTTAATGAATATTTAACTTTTTACAACTTTTCAAACCAACAATTGAACTTTTTATTTCATCAATTGATTTTGTAGCGCTATTCTTTTGTTTTAACTTACGTTTTAGCCATCATTTTAAAAGAAAATTAAAATTCCATCATTTCTATTGAAATATTAATCTTTAATCTTTGAAAGTTTACTCCATGAATTAATTATTTGTTTTCAACGATTCAAACCGACGAATGAACTTTTTCTTTAACTGATTGAATTTAAATGTTTGCAGTTTTGTTCATACCTAAATTTTAGTGATTATTTCGATGGGGAAACATAATTCTATTTTATTTGTATAGATCCTGAGCGTTTAAAGCTATTTCTATTATTATTTATTATTTTACAGCTTTTCAAATCAAATTGAACTTTTTATTTCATCAATTAATTTTGGATCGCCATTCTTTTGTTTTGACCTACGTTTTAGCAATAATTTCAATGGGAACTTATAACTCTATTTTAATCTGAAGCTTTAAAAGCTTGGTTAATATTTTGAAAGCTTATTCCACGGTTTGGTTAATGTGTAAAACTATTCAAACTTTATTTTTGGTAGTTTGATTTT
The DNA here is from genome assembly GCA_963969525.1 of Ontholestes murinus. NCBI lineage: Eukaryota > Metazoa > Arthropoda > Insecta > Coleoptera > Staphylinidae > Ontholestes > Ontholestes murinus. Next base: position 45,715,988 of record OZ018398.1, on the reverse strand, counting down.
AAAGTGTTACATTTTTGTTTCAAGCAAAGTTTTAGTAAAAGCGATTTACTTGATGATTTCGTTTTTTACAACTTTTCAAACCAAAACAATTGAGGTTTTTATTTCATCAATTGATTTTGGAGCGCTGTTCTTTTGTTTTGACCTACGTTTTAGCAATAATTTTAATAGGAAATTATAATTCTATTTTAATCTGAAGCTTTAAAATCTTATTACATAGTTTGGTTACTTTTTTTAACTATTCAAACCTACGAATACACTTTATTTTTAGTAGTTTGATTTTAAAGTGTTATATTTTTGTTTTAAGCTAAGTTTTAGCGATTATTTCAATGAGGAATAACAGCTTGACTTTTTTCCTATGGATGTTGAGCTTTTAAAGCGATTTACTTCATGGTTTAATTTTTTTCAACTTCTCAAACCAACTATTTAACTTTTAATTTCATCAATCGAATTTGAAGCGCTATTCTTTTGTTTTGACCTACGTTTAAGCAATTATTTTAAAAGAAAATTATAATTCCATTATTTCTATTTTACTTTTAAGCTTTGCAAGCTTATTCCACGGTTTGGTTAATGTGTTAAACTATTCAAACCGAAGAATAAACTTTATTTTTTGTAGTTTGATTTTAAAGTGTTATATTTTCAATAAAATATGTACAGTCTTAATAAGATTCATTTGTTGTAGATTTTACGAAAATATTTTCGTGTTTTTTCTATTTTCTATTTGTTATATTTTTGTTTTAAGCTAAGTTTAAGCGATTGTTTCAATGAGGAATCACAGCTTTACTTTTTTCCTATGGATCCTGAGATTTTAAAGCGATTTACTTCATGGTTTAATTTTTTACAACTTCTCAAACCAACAATTGAACTTTTTATTTCATCAATTGATTTTATAGCGCTTATCTTTTGTTTTGACGTACATTTTTAGTAATTATTTCTTATAAAAAATTATAATTCTATTATTCCTACTTTATTATTAAGCTTTGAAAGCTTTTTCCACGGTTTGGTTAATTTTTTAAACTCGTCAAACCGACGAATTCACTTTATTTTTGGTAGTTTGATTTTAGAGTGTTATATTTTTGTTTCAAGCTAAGTTTTATCGACTATTTCAATGTGGAATAATAGCTTTACTCTTTACTTATGGATTCTGAGCTTTTAAAGCGATTTACTTCATGGTTGAATTTTTTACAACTTCTCAAACCAACAATTGAACTTTTATTTCATAAATTGTATTTGGAGCGCTATTCTTTTGTTTTGACCTGCGTATTAGCAATTATTTTAATAGAAAATTAAAATACCATTGTTTCTTTTTAAATCTTAATCTTCGGATGCTTATTCCATGAATTAACTACTTGTTTTCAACTATTCAAACAGACGAATGCACTTTTCTTTAATTGCTTGAATTTAAAGAGTTGCAGTTTTGTTCATACCTAAATTTTAGAGATTATTTCGATGGGGGAACATAATTGTACATTATTTGTAAGGATCCTGGGCTTTTAAAGCTATTTACAAGATTATTTATTTTTTTACAACTGTTCAAACCAAATTGAACTTTTTATTTCATCAATTGAATTTGAAGCGCTATTCTTTTGTTTTTACCTACGTATTAGCAATTATTTTAAAAGATAATTAACAGACCATATTTCTTTTTAAACCTTAACGTTTGGAAGCTTATTCTATGAATTAATTATTTGTTTTTAGCCATTCAAACCGACGGAAGTACTTTTTCTTTAATTGATTTAATTTAAAGGGTTGTAGTTTTTTTCGTACCTAAATTTGAGTGATTATTTTGATGGAAAAACATAATTATTCTCTGTTTGTATTGATTCGGAGCTTTTAAAGCTATTACTATGATTTTTTAAATTTTTTACAGCGTTTCAAAGCAACGGTTGCTCCTATTTTGTTATTAGTTAAATATACACCGTTATTGTTTTGTTTTTATCTACATAGAAGCGATTGTTTAAATGGAAAATTAAAATTGTTTAATTTTTTGTATAGATCCTGAGCGTTTGAAGCTAAACACAGTATTTGGTTGATTTTTAACAATGGTTCAAACCGATTAAACTGTTTTAGTTTAATGGATCTAATTTAGGTGTTGTAGTTTTGTTTCCAACTAAATTTTAGCGATTATTTCTATAAAGATAATTTTCTTAATTATTTCTGTGTGAATATTAAGCTTTTAAAGATATTTCCTTATATGGTTAATTTTTTACAACGTCCTACACTAATAATTACACTATTTGCTTCATTAATTTAATATAGAGTGTTATTGTTTTGTTTTAATTCAGACATTAGCAATTAATTTAGTATGAAATTATAATTATATTGTTTCTATATCTATTCTGAGCTTTTGCAGCCTATCACATGATTTGTTTAATTTTTTACGAATATTCAAACCAACGAAGTACTTTTTGTTTAATACATGGAATCTAAAAGTGTTGTAGCTTTTCCTTAATTTAAACTTTTGCTATAATTTCAATGATACATCATATTAACACTCTTACTGAATGGATTCAGAGCTTTTAAAGCTAATTCCTTCATTAGTAATTTATTTCAAACTGACGAATGCATAAACACAAATTTATTCTCCTCAATAAATCTGTTAACTTTAATAAGAATAAAATAAATTCTCTTGAAAATTATCAAACGAGTATTCGTTGATAATGACTTTCAATGATAATGTGGTGAGTGTTAAATAATAACGTAATAATGCCTACATCGAGGACATATCATTTAGTACCTCATTGGAGTTAATCAAAAGTACGTGGCTACTTTTATTCATTCAAAAAAAAATTGTTTGACCTAATAACTCACTCTAAATTGTCGAACACCCGAATGAGTCACGCGTATTATCGTTTAACGTTACAACGCCATTGTGTCTCGATTAATTGAAAATTTCTCTTGATAGACGACAGTACTGGTGGTTTCTAAATTTCTAAACGTAAATGCAGTTTTATTGTTATTGCGTTCGGTGAGTTTTTAAGAAGAAAAATTGCGCAAATTATTTGCCATGTGGTCGTTCAGCTCTGTTAAACATAATTGTTGGTGTGAATTACTTCCAACTTTGTTAATAAATATAAAATACATCGACACGATCTTACACTTCATGTCATTTTTTCCGTCGATGTTAAAAAAAAATTCAATGAAGAAATAATGCAAATTTCCTATTTACGAATAGAATTTCTGAAATTTTCTTTTTGGCGTCGTCTTCAAGGTCATCTGCCACCACTGATTGTTTGATGGTTTAAATTAATTGAAATAGTGTTAAAAAAATTATGCAATTTGCAAACTAATACAACATATAGGTAAAACATTAATTATTTTCAATTGGGTTGATTGAGTTACTTGAAGATGATAATCACTTTGATAAAAACACTTAGAACCTTTCTTCAATATTTTATTTTGATCCAGATGTGTCCGAAATGTACACCTGGATCAAAATAAAATATTGAAGAAAGGTTCTAAGTAATTATTTTCAAGTGGAAATGTTATTCAATTTTTGTAAATTAACCTTTTCATTTTTTTCCTGCCTTATAGAAGAGCTCTCCAAATAAATTTGTTAGGTAAATGAGGATGTATAAGATTTAATTTATTATTTCTTTTTTTTCCAGTGGATACTGATTTTTCAACCCAAATAATCTATATAAAAAAAAGGAGCCAATTTTAAGGTACAGAATTTTAACCTTGTGTGTGCATAATTTATACCAACTCTAACATTACAGCTTGATTTAATTCTCGAGTGTGTTTTGCTTTAATCGCCGTTTGCACTGTGTGGCCTTTAAAATATGAAAACTCATACACTCCGTAATTTTATTTAACATTTACTGCACATGAAGTGTTACTTTTTATTGCCCACTAAACGTAGTTTTTAAAAGACGAAATAACGTTAGCAGCGAAGGCCGACGAGTTTTGTTCCCTTATAAGGTTTACAACGCCATGGAGTTCGTACACTATGCCAGTGAAGGAAACAGTTTTTAAATAATTAATGGGATTATTGGATCGAATAATTAATTCCTGTTGGTGATTGGAAGGAAACGTCACTTCAGAAACTCAAGTCAATTCAATGAATTAAATTCACACCCAAGTAACATTTTTATATTAATTAGAGGTTAATAAAACTCTTGGGGTTGTTTCACAAGTCAATTCAATTGGCTCTACAGCCCTGATTCGTGTCTTGGCCTTCCTTAATTTATTCCTCCATCGCCAATCTTCATCAACCCTTTAGTTATAGGATTTTTTGGCGTCTTCTTTAACAGCACTTTCTTCGCCTTCCAATTGGTTTTTGCCTTGAGGAACTAATAGATAATAATTGATTGAAAACTAAAAATATTGTGTGGCTCACATAAAACCCTCCCCTAAAAGAATAAAGGATTTAATTATATTATTGTTACAAACTAAATTAGTTTATTTTCTTTCATCAAGATTTTTAACCACAAACAAGTAAATATTTGAAATAATCGAGTGATACAAATTTCATAAATTACACTAACATTTTACCTTGGATTGATGAGGCCGTTATTTGTTGAAACTCCATGGTGATTTTACCTTTGGTTTATTCAGAAATGTTTTTATCAGATACAGTGCCAAAATTTATGACTCTGTTTCGAGTACACTTTCCCCACATAATCATTAATATCCGAACGGTACACAAAACGTTCCTCGTGTTTATCGCACACATACGTCAGGATCTTATTAAGCAAAGTAATCCAATTACTAACTTGGCTGAATCAAAAAGGGGTCAACACCAACTTACTCTACTCATTTTACGTTCTCGTAATTTAATCAAGCGACACGCCACCTTTTTTTCCCCTCCTGATAATTGCGAAATGTTCGCCGTTAATTTTGATACCGAGCGAAAGTTTATTATTATGCATTACGACCAAATTATTGTTTAAAATAAAAACGGCTTCATTGCACAATTAGCCTAATTATTTTATTGCTAATATTTATAGCAAATTTGTACAGTTTCTTGTTTAACCACTCTCAAATTAAGTGTGTGCAAAAATTGAGTGAACCAATTTAATTATTTGAACCAATTAGGTAACTAAAGAATCTAATTTTTCCTATTTTTATTGCGATTAAAAAAATACGAAAATCAATAAGATATGGAATAATAATTTCAGTTTTGTCATTAGATGGTTTTAGTGTAGGTTTTAATTAAACAATTTATGGAGATGTTCGATTAAAAGTTATTTAAAACATTGCGGTACGACATTGCGTAACATCAATCACACAACAATATTATATTAAGGAAACAAATTGTCAACAACACGCGAAATTTATTGATTGTAAAAAAATGAGGCCAAATGTGAACTTTTGATTGATCAATTCGTCGTGGTATTTATGTTAACCAATTTTCAAACTCGTATTATTTGCATAAAAATTGAATTCCACCCCGCTAAATAAATCTATAAGTTAGATCATCATCTTGACAATTGACTGTTGTATTTCCATGATTCCTGTAATTTTTATATTGTTTCAAACTTTGAATTCCAATTTTCGTTTCTTGTAACTTTAAGTTTGAAAATTAATTACTTGTTATGGTCAAAAAATTTATAAAGGAACCCTCGTTAATATTTAAGAGTGGAATAGAGGCCACCCACCCACCCTACATATACATGATTATTTTAGTCACTGATTGACGTTAAGTTTCCAGGAAAACAAATCATTAAGACGTTGATGTTTTTATCCAGAATCATCGACACTGTTTTAGTTTGTGTTAAAATATATATGTAGGGTGGGTGGGTGGCCACTATCCCACCCTCCAATTCAAAAAACATACGCCTAAATTGCACTGATTAAATTTTTAATAAGATTAAAACAATGCTGAATTTTTGTTTCTTGTAACTTTCAAATTTACAGTTTTGATATATAATAATAATCAAAAAAACGTATATTAATTCTTATTTTATTAAAAATATAACAATTCTGAGTATATTAAGCAATTTCAAAGGTAATTTTTATTATTGGTGTAATTCTTAGCATTTCTCAAACTGAAAGTTGCAATTTTCGATTTTTGTAATCTTGAGTTTACAGTGTTGCCATTATATTCGTAGCTAAAATCCGTACAATATTTTTGTATTTTATTAAAACTGCTTTAATTCTGACTTCATTGAGCAATTTTGAAACTACTTTCATGATTAGTGTAATTTTTAGATTGTTTCAATCTATAAATTGCAATTTTCGTTTCATGTAACTTTAAGTTTGAAAATTAATTACTTGTTATGGGCAAAAAATATATAAAGGAACCCTCGCTAATATTTTAAAGGTTGAAAAGTGGAATAGAGGCCACCCACCCACCCTACATATACATGATTATTTTAGTCACTGATTGTCGTTAAGTTTCCAGCAAAACAAATCATTAAGACATTGTTGTTTTTATCCAGAATCATCGACACTGTTTTAGTTTGTGTTAAAGTATATATGTAGGGTGGGTGGGTGGCCACTATCCCACCCTCGAATTCAAAAAATATACGCCTAAATTGCACTGATTAAATTTTTAATAAGATTAATATCAAAGTTGAATTTCGGTTTCTTGTAACTTTCAAATTTATATTATATCAGTTTTGATATATATTAATAACCTAAAACAGTATATTATTTCCTATTTTATTAAAAATATAAGAATTGTGAGTATATTAAACAACTTCAAAGGTAATTTTTTTGAGGGGTGTAATTTTTAGCATAGTTCAAACTAAAAGTTGCAGTTTTTGATTTTTGTAAGTTTGAGTTTACAGTGTTGCCATTATATTTATAGCTAAAATCCGTACAATATTTTTATATTTTATTAAAACTACTTCAATTCTAAGTTCATTTAGCAATTTTGAAGCTACTTTCATGATTTGTGTAATTTTTATATTGTTTCAAACTTTGAATTGCAATTTTCGTTTCTTGTAACTTTAAGTTTGAAAATTAATTACTTCTTATGGGCAAAAAAATTATAAAGGAACCCTCGCTAATATTTTAAAGGTTGAAAAGTAGAATAGAGGCCACCCACCCACCCTACATATACATGATTATTTTAGACGCTGATTGGCGTTAAGTTTCCAGGAAAACAAATCATTAAGACGTTGATGTGTTTACCCAAAACCATCGACACTGTTTTGGTTTATGTTAAAATATATATGTAGGGTGGGCGGGTGGCCACTATCCCACCCTCCAATTCAAAAAACATACGCCTAAATTGCACTGATCAAATTTTTAATTAGATTAAAAACAATGCTGAATTGTTGCTTCTTGTAACTTTCAAATTTACACTTTTGATATATAATAATAATCAAAAAACCGTATATTAATTCTTATTTTATTAAAAATATAACAATTCTGAGTATATTTAGCAATTTCAAAGGTAATTTTTATGATTGGTGTAATTTCTAGCATTGTTCAAACTGAAAGTTGCAATTTTAGATTTTTGCAATCTTGAGTTTACAGTGTTGCCATTATATTCGTAGCTAAAATCCGTACAATATTTTTGTATTTTATTAAAACTGCTTCAATTCTAAGTTCATTTAGCAATTTTGAAGCTACTTTTATGATTTGTGTAATTTTTATATTGTTTTAAACTTTGAATTGCAATTTTCGTTTCTTGTAACTTTAAGTTTGAAAATTAATTACTTGTTATGGACAAAAAATTTATAAAGATTGAAAAGTGGAATAGAGGCCACCCACCCATCCTACATATACATGATTATTTTAGTCACTGATTGTCATTAAGTTTCCAGCAAAACTGCTCACACACTATTTATGTTCTTTGAAACTCAAACTCGTGTCATTTGTTTAAAAATTGAATTCCATCTGGTAAATTAAATTTATAGGTTATGTTAGCATCTTGACAATTGAGTGTTGTATTTATAAATGTCCTCTTCTAGTGTAAATATTTTTTTCAGTCGTTTCTTCAAGATCACACAATATTTTTTTTCTTTAAATTTCAAACTCGTGTCATTTGTTTAAAAATTGAATTTCATCGCGTAAATTAAATTTATAGGTTAGGTTAACATCTTGACAATTGAGTGTTGTATTTATAAAAGTCCACATTTAGTGTTAATAATTTTTTTCAGTCGTTTCTTGAAGATTACTCATTATTTATGTTCTTTAAATTTCAAACTCGTGTCATTTGTTTAAAAATTGAATTCCATCGGGTAAATTAAATTTATAGGTTAGGTTAACGTCTTGACAATTGGGTGTTTTATTTATAAATGTCCATTTCTAGTGTTTATAATTTTTTTCAGTCGTTTCTTGAAGATCACTCACTATTTATGTTTTTTAAATTTCAAACTCGTGTCATTTGTTTAAAAATTGTATTCCATCGGGTTAATTAAATTTATAGGTTAGATTAACATCCTGACAATTGAGTGTTGTATTTATAAATGTCACCTTTCTAGTGTTTATAATTTTTTTAGTCGTTTCTTCAAGATCATACACTATTTATTTTCTTTAAATTTCAAACTGGTGTCATTTGTTTAAAAATTAAATTCCATCGGGTGAATTAAATTTATAGGTTAGGTTAGCATCTTGGTAATTGGGAGTTGTATTTATAAATGTCTACTTCTTGTGTTTATATATTTTTTTTCGGTCGTTTCTTCAAGATCCCAAACTATTTTTGTTCTTTAGAATTCAAACTTGTGTCATTTGTTTATAAATTGAATTTCATCAGTTTAATTAAATTTATAGGTTAGGTTAACATCCTGACAATTGAGTGTTGTATTTATAAATGTCCACATCTAGTGTTTATAATTTTTTACAGTCGTTTCTTTCAGATCGCACACTATTTATGTCCTTTAAATTTCAAACTCATGTCATTTGTTTAAAAAATGAATTTCATCAGGTAAATTTAATTTATAGGTTAGGTTAACATCTTGACATTTGAGTGTTGTATTTATAAATGTCCACTTCGGGTGTTTGTAATTTTTTCCAGTCGTGTCTTTAAGATCACACACTATTTATTTTCTTTAAATTTGAAACCCGTGTCATTTGTTTAAAAATTGAATTCCATCGGTTTAATTAAATTTGTAGGTTAGGTCATCATCTTGACAATTTTTTTTTCGTTTCTAGTAACTTTAATTTTGAAAATTAATTACTTCTTATGGTCAAAAAATTTATAAAGGAACCCTCGCTAATATTTTGAAGATTGAAAAGTGGAATAGAGGACACCCACCCACCCTACATATACACGATTATTTTAGTCACTGATTGACTTTAAGTTTCCAGGAAAACAAATCATTAAGACGTTGATGTTTTTACGAAAAAACATCGACACTGTTTTGGTTTATGTTAAAATATATATGTAGGGTGGGTGGGTGGCAACTATCCCACCCTCCAATTCAAAAAACATACACCTAAATTGTACTGATTAAATTTTTAATCAGATTAAAAACAATGCTGAATTTTTGCTTTTTGTAACTTTCAAATTTACACTTTTGATATATAATAATAACCAAAAAACGTAAATTTATTCTTATTTTATTAAAAATATAACAATTGTGAGTATATTTAACAATTTCACAAGCAATTTTTATGATTGGTGTAATTTTTAGCATTGTTCAAACTCAAAGTTGCAATTTTCGATTTTTGTAATCTTGAGTTTACAGTGTTGCCATTATATTTGTAGCTAAAATCATTACAATATTTTTGTATTTTATTAAAACTGCTTTAATTCTGACTTCATTGAGCAATTTTGAAGCTCCTTTCATGATTTGTGTAATTTTTATATTGTTTCAATCTTCGAATTGCAATTTTCGTTTCTTGTAACTTTAAGTTTGAAAATTAATTACTTGTTATGGGCAAAAAGTTTATAAAGGAACCCTCGCTAATATTTTAAAGATTGAAAAGTGGAATAGAGGCCACCCACCCACCCTAAATATACATGATTATTTTAGTCACTGATTGACGTTAAGTTTCCAGCAAAACTGATCAGACACTATTTATATTCTTTAAATTTCAAACTCGTGACATTTGTTTAAAAATTGAATTCCATCGCGTAAATTAAATTTGTAGGTTAGGTTTACATCTTGACAATTGAGTGTTGTGTTTATAAATGTCTATTTCTAGTGTTTATAATTTTTTTCAGTCGTTTCTTCAAAATCGCACACTGTTTATTTTCTTTAAATTTCAAACTCGTGTCATTTGTTTAAAAATTGAATTCTATCGGTTAAATTAAATTTATAGGTTAGGTTAACATTTTGACAAAAGAGTGTTGTATTTATAAATATCCACTTCTAGTGTTTATAATTTTTTCAGTCGTTTCTTCAAGAACACACACTATTTATGTTCTTTAAATTTCAAACTCGTGTCATTTGTTTAAAAATTGAATTCCATCGGGTGAATTAAATTTATAGGTTAGGTTAGCATCTTGGTAATTGAGTTTTGTATTTATAAATGTCCACTTCTAGTGTTTATAATTTTTTCCAATCGTTTCTTCAAGATCACACACTATTTATTTTCTTTAAATTTCAAACTCGTGTCATTTGTTTAAAAATTGAATTCCATCGGGTGAATTAAATTTATAGGTTAGGTTAACGTCTTGACAATTGAGTGTTGTATTTATAAATGTCCACATCTTGTGTTTATAATTTTTTACAGTCGTTTCTTTCAGATCGCACACTATTTATGTCCTTTAAATTTCAAACTCATGTCATTTGCTTAAAAAATGAATTTCATCAGGTAAATTTAATTTATAGGTTAGTTTAACATCTTGACATTTGAGCGTTGTATTTATAAATGTCCATTTCGGGTGTTTATATTTTTTTCCAGTCGTGTCTTTAAGATCACACACTATTTATTTTCTTTAAATTTGAAACCCGTGTCATTTGTTTAAAAATTGAATTTCATCGGGTAAATTTAATTTTTAGGTTAGTTTAACAACTTGACAACTGAGTGTTGTAATTTATAAATGTCGACTTCTAGTGTTTATAATATTTTTCAGTCGTTTCTTTGAGATCACACACTATTTTTGTTCTTTAATTTTCAAACTCGTTTCATTTCTTTAAAAATTGTATTCCATCGGGTTAATTAAATTTGTAGGTTAGGTTAACATCTTGACAATTGAGTGTTATATTTATAAATGTCCACTTTTAGTGTTTATAATTTTATTCAGTCGTTTTTTTAAGATCACACACTATTTACGTTCTTTAAATTTCAAACTCGTGTCATTTGTTTAAAAATTGAATTCTATCGCGTAAATTAAATTTATAGGTTAGGTTAACATCTTGACAATCGAGTGTTGTATTTATAAATATCCACTTCTGGTGTTTATATATTTTTTTTCAGTCGTTTCTTTAAGATAACATACTATTTATTTTCTTTAAATTTTAAACTCGTGTCATTTGTTTAAAAATTGAATTCCATCGGGTGGATTAAATTTATAGGTTAGGTTAGTATCTTGACAATTGGGAGTTGTATTTATAAATGTTCACTTCTTGTGTTGATATTTTTTTTCAGTTGTTTCTTCAAGATCGTACATAATTTTTGCTTTATAGATTTCAAACTCGTGTTATTTGGTTAGAAATTGAATTCCATCGAGTAAATTAAATTTATAGGTTAGGTTAACATCTTGACAATTGAGTGTTGCTATTAAAAATGTCAAATTCTAGTGTTTATAATTTTTTCAGTCGTTTTTTTTAAGATCACACACTATTTATGTTCTTTAATTTTCAAACTCGTTTCATTTGTTTAAAAATTGTATCCCATCGGGTTAATTAGATTTATAGGTTAGGTTAGCATCTTGACAATTGAGTGTTGTATTTATAAATGTCCATTTCTAGTGTTTATAATTTTTTTCAGTTGTTTCTTTAAGATCACACACTATGGATTTTCTTTAAATTTTAAACTCGTGTCATTTTTTGAAAAATTGAATTCCATCGGGTAAATTAAATTTATAGGTTAGGTTATTATCTTGACAGCTTATATTAATATAATATTTACGTTTTATGTATTAATAATTTAATTGAATTAATGGATTTAATGGAAATGATTTTAAAAACCATAACCAACTACAAAGTTTATTATTATTATTTATTATCACCGATCTGTCTGTGGAAGTAATTTACTGGTGAAGGCCCTATAAATACGCACCATATCATTCGAGCTCTTTCTCTTTCTTTCTTTCTCTCTTCTGGGATATGTTTTATACGGCGGACAATGAAAGCCACGGTAATAAATTAATGGGCCGGTCGAGGGCCGTATAAAAGATGGGGGGATTTATTGCCTCTGAAAGAGTAATTTGGAAACAATAATTGAAAGTTAAATTGGTTAGGTCTTTTAGGGGCGGTTAGTGGAACGTGCTCGTTATCTTGATTCATGCGTCGGCCGTAAAGGTTAATTAGTCGAAAAGTTTATAATCGATGCTAATAAAATTTACAGGAAAAATTTAAAGTGTTTAGCATTTATAATTTTGTAGCGTACTCGTACCTTAATATTTTATGCATTCATAATTGACCTACTTTAGACTAAAATTTTTATACTAGAAGACGATGTGCGTAATAAGTTCTTATAGCCCTTTATATTTAGCTTGGTCTAAACCATGCTGGGTTAATGCATTGTATATTGAGGTAGGTCAAGAGTACGCTAAACCAATATACATATTATGTTGTAATAAGACTAGAATACGCTAGATTAATACGTAGATTAAAAATACACTTGTAATATAGATAATTATAATTCTATGCAAACGTTACCTTATATTGTATCTTCTTAAATGCATTGTTTCACAAAATTAATGCCTTGGAATTATTAATGTTTGCCATAAGCTTCAGTAAATTATTAATGATACAGAGGAAATAGTTAAGTCCCTCTTTTATGTCACCTCAATTTATAGCAGATTTTTCTTATAGAAACCAACACTAACACTAAATTATTGTGCTTGAAGCCTTTACTTTGTGATACACTTTTGAAAATTTCATTTATCATCCTAAATTATTGTGTGGTTGGAACTAAGACTCCTCTTAATATAGACGTTGGATTTTAACTTAACAATTTGAAGATCCTGAGTTCTTTTAAGTTCATAGTTATCTTCAAAAGCAAAATTAATATTCATTCTTCTATCACTGTGGGGAATAGTTTTTTTTTGCAGTAAGAAAGCTAATTGTTTAAAGGAACAATAAAAAAGAACTGTCTAAAATCTTCCACCATTTCCAATCTTCGCAAACCCTCTGGTAAATCCTATGTGTTTTGATATTTATTATTCAAGAGACAAATTTTTTGATTTACGTTCTAATTGTGTAAACATTTACATCTTTAGTGCACTGCAGTAATAAAATAGACACATTTAATGGATATTTGATTTACGAGCCATCACCCACACGCGTACAGTGGCATGCAAGCTGTACTACAAAACCAGAAGCCAATCTTTAAATGGACCTTTATTTATACAGTGCATGATCTTAATGGGTCCCGTTGGCTCTGTGTGTTTACGAATGGCTCATGCCCGTATGTTAAAAATAATGGTTATTAAGTCTGTGTCGGGGCTGTAAAAATAGCACTTGAAGGCCTTCTCGAACGGGCCACTTCAGCGATTTTAAATATTCAATACATTTAAAAGCTTTTAACTGTATAAAACTAGTTTACCTCTTGTCTATTCAGGTACAACGTAATATCTGATAAGAAGCCAATAAGGGCACTTCCTGTTTGTAAGACAATAGCTAGCACGTGCCCTTCCCTTCTCCATCACTAATAATGAAAGCACTGGGGTTGTTGAGCTTGTAAAGCGCTTGTCGCACCATCATCCCCACCGCCGACATTTTTACCTACCTTAACGTCGTTCCACCTTTGGCTGCGCCCATGTCAGTCAGTCAGTCAGTCAAGTCAGATACGCAAGAGACGCCGTGGAGTGCTGTCTGCCCTCCTCCTCTACGCTCGCAACAGGTGTACCAACGGATGTGGTGTGTGCGCGTGTTTGTGTTTTGTTTATTTTTTTTTTAAATATTTTTCGTAACCTACCTTCGGTCACTTCCGTGATTCAGGATCGTATAAACAACATCAAACGAAAGTGTGCATGTGTTGCGATTCGTGCCCGACGTGCCCTCAGGGCGGGAAAGTAAATTTTGGAATATGTGGACCTACTTGGATTTAACGCTCGAAGGTGTGTTTCTCATGTCCTTATTATTTATTACCATTAAATTTTTTGATTGGTGTCGTAACAATGTAATAAATTCCCACAAACATTAAGAGTTTGCCAATAGTAGAATTACCTTCAAAATTCGAAAATTCATTCAGGATTAACGTATTTTGAAAATCCTGTGAGAACAATTGAAGAATTTCACGTTAAAACAAAACGGCAGCGTCCAGTATTAAAGTTAAAGGAAACAAAATTACAGGCGTAGATTTGAACGGTTGTTAAGAGTTTACTAATACTAGAATTACCTTCAAAATTCTAAAATTTATTCAGGATTAACGTATTTTTACAATCCTTATAAAACAATTGAAGTATTTCATATTAAAACAAAACAGCAGCGTTTAGTATTGAAGTTGAAAGAAATAAAATTGCTAGCATAGTTTCTAACGGCTGTTAAGAGTTTACTAATAGTAGAATTATGTTCAAAATTCCAAAATTAACTCAGGATTAACGTATTTTTAAAGTCTTCCTAAAACAATTAAAGTATTTCATGTTAAAACAAAACAGCAGCGTCCAGTATTAAAGTTGAAGGAAATAAAATTGCTAGCATAGTTTATAACGGCTGTTAAGAGTTTACTAATAGTAGAATTATGTTAAAAATTCCAAAATTAATTCAGGATTAACGTATTTTGAAATTCTTGTGAAAAGAATTGAAGTATTTCATGTTAAAACAAAACAGCAGCGTTCAGTATTGAAGTTGAAGGAAATAAAATTGCTAGCATAGTTTTTAACGGCTGTTAAGAGTTTACTAATAGTAAAATTATGTTCAAAATTCCAAAATTAATTCAGGATTAACGTATTTTGAAAATCTTGTGAAAACAATTGAAGTATTTCATGTTAAAACAAAACAACAGCGTTTAGTATTGAAGTCGAAGGAAATAAAATTGCTAGCATAGTTTTTAACGGCTGTTAAGAGTTTACTAATAGTAAAATTATGTTCAAAATTCCAAAATTAATTCAGGATTAACGTATTTTGAAAATCTTGTGAAAACAATTGAAGTATTTCATGTTAAAACAAAACAACAGCGTTCAGTATTGAAGTTGAAGGAAATAAAATTGCTAGCATAGTTTTTAACGGCTGTTAAGAGTTTACTAATAGTAGAATTATGTTCAAAATTCCAAAATTAATTCAGGATTAACGTATTTTGAAAATCTTGTGAAAACAATTGAAGTATTTCATGTTAAAACAAAACAACAGCGTTCAGTATTAAAGTTGAAGGAAATAAAATTGCTAGCATAGTTTTTAACGGCTGTTAAGAGTTTATTAATAGTAGAATTATGTTCAAAATTCCACAATTAATTCAGGATTAACGTATTTTGAAAATCTTGTGAAAACAATTGAAGTATTTCATGTTAAAACAAAACAGCAGCGTTTAGTATTGAAGTTGAAGGAAATAAAATTGCTAGCATAGTTTTTAACGGCTGTTAAGAGTTTACTAATAGTAGAATTATGTTCAAAATTAAAAAATTAATTCAGGATTAACGTATTTTGAAAATCTTGTGAAAAGAATTGAAGTATTTTATGTTAAAACAAAACAACAGCGTTTAGTATTGGAATTGAAGGAAATACAATTGCAGACGTAGATTTAGACGGTTGTTACGAGTTTATCAATAGTACGATTACCTTAAAAATTACAAAATTTATTCAGGAATAACGTATTTTGAAAATATTGTGAAAAGAATTGAAGTATTTCATGTTAAAACAAAACAGCAGCGTTCAGTATTGACGTTGAAGGAAATAAAATTGCTAGCATAGTTTTTAACGGCTGTTAAGAGTTTACTAAAAGTAGAATTATGTTCAAAATTCCAAAATTAATTCAGGATTAACGTATTTTAAAAATCTTGTGAAAACAATTGAAGTATTTCATGTTAAAACAAAACAACAGCGTTCATTATTGAAGTTGAAGGAAATAAAATTGCTAGCATAGTTTTTAACGGCTGTTAAGAGTTTACTAATAGTAGAATTATGTTCAAAATTCCAAAATTAATTCAGGATTAACGTATTTTGAAAATCTTGTGAAAACAATTGAAGTATTTCATGTTAAAACAAAACAGCAGCGTCCAGTGTTGAAGTTGAAGGAAATAAAATTGCTAGCATAGTTTTTAACTGCTGTTAGGAGTTTACTAATAGTAGAATTATGTTCAAAATTCCAAAATTAATTCAGGATTAACGTATTTTTAAAGTCTTCCAAAAACAATTGAAGTATTTCATGTTAAAACAAAACAGCAGCGTTTAGTATTGAAGTTGAAGGAAATAAAATTGCTAGCATAGTTTTTAACGGCTGTTAAGAGTTTATTAATAGTAGAATTATGTTCAAAATTCCAAAATTAATTCAGGATTAACGTATTTTGAAAATCTTGTGAAAACAATTGAAGTATTTCATGTTAAAACAAAACAGCAGCGTTTAGTATTGAAGTTGGAGGAAATAAAATTGCAGGCGTAGATTTGGACGGTTGTTAAGAGTATACCAATAGTAGAATTACCTACAAAATTGCAAAATTCATTCAGGATTAACGTATTTTGAAAATCTTGTGAAAAGAATTGGAGTATTTCTTGTTAAAACAAAACAACAGCGTTCAGTATTGAAGTTGAAGGAAATAAAATTGCTAGCATAGTTTTTAACTGCTGTTAAGAGTTTACTAATAGTAGAATTATGTTCAAAATTCCAAAATTAATTCAGGATTAACGTATTTTTAAAATCCTGTGAAAACAATTGAAGTATTTCATGTTAAAACAAAACGGCAGCGTTTAGTATTGAAGTTGAAGGAAATAAAATTGCTAGCATAGTTTTTAACGGCTGTTAAGAGTTTACTAATAGTAGAATTATGTTCAAAATTCAAAAATTAATTCAGGATTAACGTATTTTGAAAATCTTGTGAAAACAATTGAAGTATTTCATGTTAAAACAAAACAGCAGCGTTTAGAATTGAAGTTGAAGGAAATAAAATTGCTAGCATAGTTTTTAACGGCTGTTAAGAGTTTACTAATAGTAGAATTATGTTCAAAATTCCAAAATTAATTTAGGATTAACGTATTTTAAAAATCTTGTGAAAACAATTGAAGTATTTCATGTTAAAACAAAACAACAGCGTTTAGTATTGTAGTTGAAGGAAATAAAATGGTTAGCATAGTTTTTAACGGCTGTTAAGAGTTTACTAATAGTAGAATTATGTTCAAAATTCAAAAATTAATTCAGGATTAACGTATTTTGAAAATCTTGTGAAAAGAATTGAAGTATTTCATGTTAAAACAAAATTACAGCTTTCAGTAATGAAGTTGAAGCGAATAAAATTGCAGGCGTAGATTTGGACGGTTGTTAAGAGTTTACCAATAGTAGAATTACTTTCAAAATTGCAAAATTCATTCAGGATTAACGTATTTTGAAAATCCTGTGAAAACAATTGAAGTATTTCCTGTTAATACAAAACAGCAGCGACCAGTATTGAAGTTGAAAGGAATAAAATTCTTTGCTTTGCATTTGGATTATTGTAAAGAGTTAACTAATTAAGATACTGAATTATATTCAGAAAAAATAAATGACTCGTCAAAACTTGTCTTAATTAAATAATATCTGAATCATTAACATTCCGTTGATGGCATTTTAATGTTACGATCTGTTGGTAATTAAGTCCAGAACATTTATTTGGTGACGGCTTTTATTATTAATTGAGGAAGCAATTTTGATTGAAATAAAAATATTTTCTTACATTAAAACGATTTATAAAATCAGTGCTTGAATGTTTATTAATCAAATGAAGTTAAAATTTAAATTAAAGTGGAGGGTGGGTTAGAGGCCATCCATCAGTATTACACACATTGCTTTGAAATTACGTTAAAATCGGTTTCTTATTTTGTATGATAGAAAAACAAAACAGAACAGATTTGAGAAAAAAAATTAATAATACAAAAACATGGTTTTGCTATAATTACAAAAATTATGTAGGGTGGGTGGGTGGCCACTACCACACCCTCCAATTTCTGGAAAATAAACCAAAAGTTTCTGGTGTATAATCAGATGTATATGACAGAATTTTTGATTTAATCTTTGAATTCCGCAAAATTTATATACAGTTGATTTTAAGTGATTGTTTTAATAATTAAAGGGGGGGATGGTGGACACCCACCCACCCTACATTTATACTGGGATTTACTTTACAAAGGGTTTTTAGTTTGCAGGAAAACAAAGATAGAACAGAGTTGAAAATATTATTAAATAATTAAAACATAGTGTTATAGATGTAATTACAAAAATATATCTAGGATGGGTGGGTGGCCTTTATCCCACCCTCTAATTTATATAATGTGAATTAAACTTTACCAGTATGTAATTAGATATATTTGCATTATAATTTTAGTACAAACTTTTGTGCAATTTATTTACAATACACTTTGAGTTAATGTCTAAATAATTAGTAGACACCCACCCACTTTACGCATTTCCTTGGAATTATATTACAAACGTTTACTTAGTTTGCAGGAAAAATAGGCCAGAGCATTACATATTAATTTCAATTAAGTTAAAAGGCTTGTTTTGTTGTATGTAGCTATAAATTAATTTAATGAATTTTCTTTTATTACGTACACTATAAAAATAAAACGTTTGCAGTAACACAATTATTTTTAAATACTTAATTGTGGAGGTTTTTCCTTCTTAATATACTGTTTAATAAATTTTGTGTAATACTTACAAAGTTACTATTTTATTGGAATGATTTTTACTTAGCTTTATAATTTACTACAACGACTTAAAGGACTTTAATAGATTTAATTATTAGCTTTTTAGTTTACATCAAACTCACTAATTAAATACAATATACAGGGTGACTGACGAAAAACCTTTGGTGCTGTATCTCGCTTATTTTTATCCGATTTTAATAAATAAAACATCAAATTAAACCATTTTTAAAAGACTTTAATAGGATCTGAACTGTTATTTTTTCTCGCACCCAGTTTTTGACAAAATACGATCAACATTTTTTTTTTTTAAATTGAACTGTATATATATTTTTATTGATTCGTAAGGAGATTTTTTTTCTGAATATAAAATTGTAGACAAATTTATCCATACATCAAACTTAAGTCGAGAAATTGAGGATTAAAAAAATAAATAAAAAGTCAAGTATCCATTGTAAACAATATACAGACCCTATTTTAAATGTCAAAGGTGACAGTGACAGCCATTGATACAATACTGCAACGATTTTTAATTATTTCATAATTAAAATGTTGCAATATTTCAAACACTGTACTAGAATTTTGTGCTTCTACAGAAATCGTTTTTCAGTTTTTGAAATCTTGCAACATTTTTATTATGAAATTATTAAAAATCATTGCAGTATTGTACCAATGACTGACATTGTCACTTTTGACATTTAGGAATAGGCTCTGTATATTGTTTACTATGGGTATTTGATTTTTAATTTTTTTTTAATCCTCAATTTCTCGACTTTGGTTTGATGAATGGATAAAATCGTTTACAAATTTAGATTCAGAAAAAAATCTCCTTGCGGATCAGTACAAAATATATATACAGTGCAATTTGAAAAAAAAAGTTGATCGTCTTTTGTCAAAAACTGGATACAAGAAAAAATATCAGTACAGTTCATATTAAAGTCTTTTAAAAATTATTTAATTTGATGTTTTATTTATTCAAATCGGATCAAAAATAAGCGAGCACCAAAGGTTTTTCGTCAGTCACCCTGTATATCCATCTGTTGTTATTCTTTAATTTATCTAAATACAAATAACATTTTCCCAGTAGAACAGAACTTCATTGTGTATCAAACCTAAATGAAGTGTTTTCACATGTGTTCGAGGTTCCCGTCCAAGGGGGAATTCATTCCTATTCCCAAAATTACGCCAGATGTTAGGGTAGTGGCAGTACTGGTTTTAATATCAACCCCTGAACAAAGGACATCCTATTTCACATTAGGGACCAGTAACGTACCACCAGACACTAACCTTTCCCATCAATTTCGTTCCGAACACAAGAAAATTATTCAAAACCATTCTGACATTCTGTATTAAACAAAAATTGTTGTTGAAGTAAAAACAAACAAGTGAATATGAATTTTCAACGTATAACAGCCTCATCAGTTAATATATTAAACAAAAATCTTGAAATGGACATATAGCACATTAGAAAAATATATATATACTGTGAAGAAAGTGAACTGTAACTTGTATTATTTAATAATATTATTATTTTTAATTGGAGAATGACCAAAGGTGAAAACTAGTCGGAGAAATATAAAACTAGTGAAACAAAACCAAGTGTTTTAATTAATCATATAATTAACAAAAACATGTTTAAGTGAGAATTTAATTCATCGTATTATTATTTCTGTTGAATTTATTATTAAATAAAAAGATTATTACTTATACCAAGATTTCTTATAAAATTGTGAAAGCGAGACCTGATCACCAATTCAAAGTAATACAAATAACTTTTTTTTTATTAGAAAAATTTACCAGAAAGTGAAAGCCTACACAATTACCTATTGAACAATAATTGATTTTCATTTCGTTACATTATTTAAACGTTGTTATTAAATACAGCCTTAACATTTTCTTGTCAATGCACCCATAAATCTATCTACCACGATAAGCATCTTGTGAAATATTCGTACGGTTACGCTTATGTATTATTATTATTATTATTATTGTTAAGTCCATATACGTTCTACCTGGAAGTTTGAACTAACAATGAAGCAGTCAAGGTCGAAACAATTATTACAATAATTCCAACGTCTCGAAACAATATATACATGTATTTCACAGAGCCGTATTTTATTTGGTTTGTGTGTTTTTTTCGAAACGCTCAAAATTTAATTGGAAGTAAATTGGGAAGGATTTCGTCACAATTCGAATTCTGTATGTATTTCGATGTGGGCACGGCTGGCAAGGACTTGGAAATCATTTCTAGCATTACCACACCGATTGGGTTTAACGTGTTTGACCTCTAATTGTGTGCAAACGAAGAAGTTTATATAGAAGAGACATTTTGGGTTCTATGGACATCAAGAAGAAAGATAAATAAATGTATGGAAGCAAAGAAAATCAATACAATATTAGGTGTAGTAAAGAAATGCTTATTTTTGCTTGAAATTAAAGGCTTTAATTACCATAGTTAGTATGATCCGATTTAGGTCAATTATGGGCCGTTTTATTCGATAACTTTTTGCTTTTTTGAAGGTAATTTCATTATGCCTCTCTCATAGAAGGCCTCGTCGCTGTTGACAAAAAATTGAGCAGACGATTTTCACTTCCAGTCTTTCTTGAAACGATTTTTTTTTTACCAGCAATGGTTTGCCATGGACAGGAATATATGGTAATCATTTGGTGCTAGGTCTGGACTATAAGGTGGATGCATAAGAACCTCCCAAACAAGCTCCTGGAGCTTCTGGCCACTCACTGTCGATGTGTGTGCGATTGTTTCTTCATTGCTGGGTAATTTCTTTCCAAAGAGCATTCTCTTGACGGCTGCAAAGATGAAATATTAACTGAGGGTCAAATCTGGATAATGCGGTGGTTGAGGAAGCAAGTTGTAGCCCAATTCATTAAGTTCGACCATCGTATTGATCAACTTGTACACGGAGCATTGTCTTGGCGAAACAACATTTTCTTTTCTTCAAAAAAAGCCGTTTTTTTCGCGATTTCATCCTTCAAACGCTTCCGCAATGCTATATATAATAGTCGCTGTTGATTGTTCCCTCTTTTTCAAAATTATCGATAAACATGGTATATTGTTTATTAATAATTTTGAAAAGGAAGGAACAAACAACAGCGACTATTATATAGCATCCCAAAATATAGACGCTATGACCTTAACAGCCTACTGTTGTGTTTTTCCTAGTTTTGGATTGGGTTTGGATCTACGTTTCATCCACAAGAACAAAGAACTAATACGATAATGCAAGGAAAAGGATATGATAAATCAAAAGATTGCCAATACGGAGACTGGCATGGGAAAGAAAACATCGAAGAAGAAAAAACAAAACTTACCACTAGAAGGTAATAAAATAAAAATGAGTATAGGTACATGAAACATAAGAAGTTGGGCGCGAATAGAAGTAGAACTGGTAGAAGAAAAGAGAAAACAAAAAGTAGAAATGTTGAAAATAACTGAAACAAAAAAGGAAAAGGCTTATAGAATATATGGTCGGAGGATGAACAAGTGGAAAAAGCAAGAGGAGGAATGAAGATTACATCAGCTTAGGGGATAATGATCTTTAGAAGAGTAGGTTACCAAAAACAGTGGTTTAGAAGACACGATGGGAGAAGATATTAAACATAATAATAGAGCAAGAATAATCTCGATATGGAAGAAAGTGTATTAAAAATTTGCAGGAATCTTAGATTTTCTAAAGTCTAAAATAGGCCTTTCGTAATTTGGACGAGAAATTTCAATTTTATAAACACAGATTTGAAAGAATAAACTAGATAAATAGATAAATGAAATCTGCCGAAAATTTTAAGAGATTTCGAGTCAAACCCGCTGAAATAAGAAAAATTCTTAAAAAATTGTATGGTAGAGAGGAACATGTTTGAAAATTCTCACAGAAATTTTTAGAAACTTGGAATCGAAATCGCTGGCAAATTATAAAAAAAAACCTTGAGAAAAAATCTTGTATTCTCTGTAAGATAACTAAAAAGAATTCCTAAAAAAAGGTTTATATATATATATTTATTTATAATAAAACAAAAGGCACATAAACATATATTATTTTTTCATTTAGTATTTAAAATCCCCTAATCTAAGGAATAAGAAAAAATTGAAAATGAGAAAAATGCCATTTACAAATCACATATTGCTTTACTGAAATGTTAATTTGTGACTCGAATTTAATCAAATATTAAAATTAAAATTGGCGCAGGCGATAGGATTTTTAAAATATTACTGATGAAGGTTTAACTTAAAATATTTCACCAAGTGATAAATGAAAAAGTTATTCAAGAAATAGGATCTTTTTAAAATAAGAATACGTCTAAAATCGCTTTAAAAACTACAATACAGCTTTATCTCGAGACATTGCTACAATTTTAGCAACAGAAAATTGGTCTTTGAATGCAGGTATCAGAGAAGATATCTTTTATACATTGTGGCGTTTTAAAAAATGTCCTTTCTAAATTCAACTTAGATTAAACTACATCCAGAAATGTTCACTCGTAAGACACCTCAAACTCAAGATGAATTTCGTTTATTTTTTCCTGATGTTAGAGTCATTTATTTCGTGTTATATCTTGATTAACTTTGAATTGAAAACCGCGTGTGTGTGTTGTATTTTGCAACTTTTATTTATTTAATGATTTTATGTTACCATGAATATGTAGGGTCGATGGGTGGCTACTCTCCCACCCTCCAACTTAAATAAGGAGGAAATTCATATTTACATGATAAGTAAAGAATAAAGTGTTTTGTAACTAAATATCTAATGAGTTAATTTCAGGCCCATATTTTACTGGTTGGAGGGTGTGGTAGTGGACACCCACCCACTCTACATATACAATTTTACTTCCATCCAGTCAAGCGCTGTCATTTTTTGAAAACACCCGTAGTATTAGTGATGAAATTAATAGAGTTATATCTGAGTTTATGTTTCCATGTATATGTAGGGTGGGTAGGTAGCCAATATCCCACCCTCCAATTTTACTTTTACAATGACTATAATTTCGACTCTGGTCGATCTATTTAGAAGTGACTTCGAGTTTGATCATTTGACTAGCTCATAGTCGAAACTCTAAAAGTTACAAAATATAGTAGTAAAACCAAAAACTAAATCAATTTTCAGTTCTAAAATTGTTTTTTTTTTAAATTGGCGCAGTCGGTATGATCTTTAATCACTCCAGTTAATCATCATATATTGTGATTATCAGAAAATGAGTAATTTATAAAGAATTCTTTCTTAGAGTAAAGTAGAATGTATTTTTTTAATTAGCTGGAATTTTTTTAGGCATTCTTCTGGAAAAAGGTTCATAAAAGTTACTTTATCACAATAAGAAACAATTGAAAATATGCTAAGATAGTTAAAAATTTTAAAAAGAAGCTTTAAGTAATTAAATTATTACATAAAAACAATACAATTTGTGTTGGAAATAACTCAAAATTCATACACAAAGCCATTCATAAATTTACGAGAACACAGCCCATCAGAAACAAGAGATCAGTAATAGATTACTACCTTATCAGTAAAAATAATGCAACAGTATTAAGAACGTAAAAGTAAAATGACAGAAACAGGGAGTGACCACCAGTTTAACATGGAAATGGCATGGAAATGATAGACAAAGACCAGATACATGAAGAAAAAATGTGAAGTTAAGAGGGTATAATCTAAAAGAAGCAGAGATCCAAGAAAGTTGCCAAGAATTATTTAGAGAAAAAGAAAAGAGAAAGAAAGAAAGATAGATAGATGTTATATGGGTGGTACCAGCGCCTGTTCCACCGCGACCTTTTCAGATCTATTGTGGATCCCTACTTATCTCAGATGACCAGCTCTAGCTTTGCCTCTTTAATTAATCTTATTAGCCCTGCCAGAGGGGCTTAGGTATAGGTCTCCGCGCTTGGGTTTGTAGTGCCCAGCTTTTGATATCTAATCCTCCAGGCCCTCGCAATGGCATAGGATGTACGAGTCCTGTTCTTAATCTCAGCAGAATCTGCATGGTGCTTCTTTCACCAGGCCTATTTTGCTCATATATTTGTCGAGCTTGCAGTGTCCTGTTATCAGGCCTACTATTGTTTTGACCATTTTTCTGCCTTGGTTCTGAAGTTCGGTCGTGGATTTTGGCGATTGTTTCTTAAGGAACTGTTTCGCCTATCTGTGTTCTGGTGAGTTCATCCACCAGGTATGGGCCTGTGTCTCCACCCATTTTGTATGGATCGTTTGACTGCGGTTTTGGAGTTTACGCAGGAGGGTTCCAGGCCAATTTCTGCTTTTGAGGAGCCTTGTTTGGCCAGTTCGTCTGCTTTGTCATTCCGTATCATGGGACCCATGTGATTGTTACTTTTTTGTGACAGCCACGCATACAGTCCCACACTAGCTAATATTCGACCTGTGTGGAGCTTAGTGCTCTTAGCAGCGCCTGACTGTCGGAGAATATAGCAATTGACCTACTTTTGGTGTCTTATTTTGCTAATTCTCTTGTGCAGTGGTGAAGAGCTATCGCCTCTGCTTGAAATACCGTGGTGTCCTTGGTGAGACTGACAGAAATCTTTGTCTCGGGTTTGTCTAAGAAAGAAAGAGAAATAACATAAAAGGAAAATGGGAAACATTCAAAATAATTATGTGATGGAGTGCTGATATATAACAAAAATATGAAATAAAGAAGTAAGGGCTGAATGATAGACAAGAGATATAAAGAAGAAAATAGAAGTCAAAAAATACTTGCAAACTAAAAGAATCACAGACTACGAAGAATACAAAGATACAGAGGAAAATAGCACGCCTACAAATTAAAGAAGCCAAATAAAAATCATGGATAAAGTTTCGAAATATAATTAATGAGCACTACAACATAATGAACATTAAAGATAAATATGGAGACATAATTACAGACGAAGACAAAGTGATGGATAGGTGGCGACAATATTTTGAAGAGCTTACCGAACAAGAAATAGAAGACAGTGAAATGGAAAGAAAAGAAGAGCCACAAAAAGGGAACAACAACGTCAGGTGTAGATTAAACAGCTTCTAAAATTTATTTAATCTTTATAACAGAATGTCCCTTCAGCAATGATGAATTTCTAAACTATAGTTTTAACTAACTAAATGAACAATTAATGTATAGTTTTCTTGGACGAGTGTAAACATTGTATTGAAATGTATTAGCACAATAAATATTATTATTATTATTATCTATCATGCATTACATTCAAAAATACACAATTTTGCAAGTAATATATACAAATAATTGCATGAGTTCACTCATATGAGTAATCTTCCACTCGAACTCGCTGATCCTCTTCTTCACAAACAATAGAATTACGCGAAGATTGAAATACATTCACTACTTGTATATATATAATGACGATTTCAATGCAATCAACTAATCAGTGAAGTTTCTCCCGAGATACTCATTAAAGCTATATGGAGACAACTCAATGAGCATCTCTTTTATAGCTCGTTTAAAAAGAGAAAACGGCATGATGAAATACATAGGGGATAGAGGAATCGTAACAGAATTTCTGAAGCAAATAGTAGAAAACGAAAAGACACGAAGGGAATGGAATACAGGTCTTAACGTCTCAATATATAAGAAAGTATAGAAGAAATTGTGAAAAATACAGAGGCATCACAGTACCACGTATTTCACGCAAGATATTGATAATAATTTTTGAGAAAGGGAAGAG
The DNA here is from genome assembly GCA_963969525.1 of Ontholestes murinus. Lineage (NCBI taxonomy): Eukaryota > Metazoa > Arthropoda > Insecta > Coleoptera > Staphylinidae > Ontholestes > Ontholestes murinus. Next base: position 45,689,537 of record OZ018398.1, on the reverse strand, counting down.
AAACAATTGAGAATAATCAAAGTGGATTCAGAAGATGAAAAAGAAAGGAAAGCAAATAAGCAAAAAACAAAGAAATACACATATGTTTTGTAGATTTAAAAAAAGTATCTGACAGGATTTAAAGAGAATATATCGGGTGGGCCAACTAGTGGTTTCTTTTTAAATCATAGTTTATTTTGATACTGACAGCTTTTTTCCGTTCGAAATCTTGACTGAAAGTCAGTATCATACCTCCGCGGTATGAAATGAGTCGATTTACGCTTGAACAACGTTAAGAAATATTCTAAACTTATTTCCAAAGTGAGTGCTTAAAAATCATTTTTTCTGACGTGGCACATTTTCATCTTGGCGGGTACGTTAACAAACAAAATTGACGCATCTGGGGACGGAAAACCCGTACGTTATTGTCGAGAAGCCAATGCAACCACAGAAATTGAGAGTTTGGTACGAATTGTGGGGTGATGGCATCATTGGACCATTTTTCTTCGAAAATGAGGCTGGGAACAATGTTTCGGCAATGGTGAGCGTTACGTAGCCATGTTATCCGATTCTTTTAACTGAAAATGAAGACATGGACTTGGCTGACCCTTGGTTCATGCAAAATGGCGCGCTATTCCAAACAGCCCCTGCCACAATCGATCTTTTGTGCACCAAATTTCCAAATCGTGTTTTCAGCCGTCTTGCCGATGTCAATGGGCCGCCTTGGAGCTGCGATTTGACCCCTTTCGATTTATTTTTGTGGGGAACCGTGAAGAACCGATGTTATGCCAACAATTCAGAAACGATGCATGCACTTCAGGCCAATATCATCCAAGAAATCCGTGAGTTATAGCCCGAAATCATCAGCAAGGTCTTGGAAAATTGGAATGACAGAATGCGCTACTACGAAGCCAGACGATGCAGCCACTTAAACGAAGTTGTGTTCCATTATTAATGGGAATGTTTGCTCTTACTAATAAAGCCATAATACATGGGAAAAAATTAAATTTAGTGCATTTTATTGCATTTTTAAAAAGAAACTTGTATCTGGCCCACCCCGTATATTGAAAGAACTCGAAGTTAGAGGAATGGAAAAAGCAATGATAAACCTACTAAAAACGTGTGAGAATAAAAATATAGTAATATTCAAAAACATTTGAAACCAAGAAATAATTTAAACAATTTGCAGATGGCATGGTGATTATAGCAGAAACAGAGTAATTGTAATTAATTTCCTAAAATCAACATGAAATTTGAAAAAACAATCATTAAAGGATAGAAATTGTAACTACAGGAATACTATAGATATCTAGAAATAATAATTTAAAACAACGAAACATTGTAAAAGAGATAGACGTAAAACAGTAAAACTATTTATTGACTTGAGTCTTAAGTACGGAGATACAGATGGTAAGTTGTGGGCACATGAATGAAACAACAACTTCTCTGGCCGCCAGGATTCTAATTATTGTAAATAAATTCTAAAATTTTAAAAGTTCTAACGATTCAATATTGTTAAAATGTCTGAGGTTTATAAAGATTTTAATTATTCTAAAAATTCTAATGAATATGAAACCGGAATTTTTGTATAGAAAATAAACGTTTATTATAAGAAAATGATAAAAATTATTTTGTTAGAAGTATTGCCCATCGCTAGCTATACATTTTTCCCACCTGCCTGACAATTTGTGGATGCCACGCCAAAAAAACTGTTGCTCTTTTGAGGCAAACCAGTCATCGAGCCATTTTCGTAAGAACTAAAACGCATCTCGGTAAGTGCGTGTCCCATCGATGCAAATAAGTAGTAATCGGATGGAGCCAAGTCTGCTGAGGATGCATGCGGAAGTATTTCCCAACGAAACGCCTAAATCGTTTTCTTGACCATTTTGCTCTGTGTGATTGTGCATTATCATGAAGCAAAATCATTTTGAGTTGCTTTTTTTGATATCCTGGTCGTTTTTCACGCAAAGCTTGATTCAAATCAATCACTTGTTGTCGGCAGCGTTCAGTTTTAACGGTTTCGCCAGGTTTTAGTAGCTCATAATAGATCACACCCGTACGATCCCACTAAACACATAGCATAGCGATTTGGCCTTGCAGTGGATGTCGATGTTTCGGCTTGAGTTACCCATGATCTTTTACGCTTAGGATTCTCAATATATATATCCACTTTTAATCGACAGTCACAATTCGATAGAGAAATGACTTTCTTTTGTACCTGGCGAGCAGCATTTCGCAAGTGGTTTTTCGGTTTTCCTGCTGTCTTTCATTCAGATCACGTGGAACCCATTTTCCCATCTTTTGGATCTTGTCCATGGCTTTCAAGCGTATGGGGACGGCTTCTTGTGTCACATTTAAATGATCCGCTAGTTGTTGTTGCGTTTGAGCGTCATCCTCATCCAATTTTTGGAAACTGCATAACAACAAATTTTTAAATCAGGTAAGACTGATGAGATAACAGATTATAGGGGAGTTTGCATACAATCGGTGATCCCTAAAATGCTCGATTGTTTTTTATTACAATAGTTAGGTATTAATATGATTACAGAGAAGCTGCATGGGTTTCAGAAAGGAAAGTCTTTTATATTGGATGCTTTGGAGAAGATGCAATTTAATACCGATTTCTTCAAAGCTTTCGATAGAGTGAGTCATAAGATCTTGTTAAATAAACTTCGTCTTCTTGGTTTTAATGGTGATATTGTGAACTGGATAGATACCTTTATTTCAAATAGGAAACATTGTGTGAGAATTAATAGAGTGCTATCTAAAGAATTCACCGGTACTTCAGGTGTGCCCCAAGGATCTCACTTAAGCCCAACTTTATTTAATTTATTTCTAAATGACATTTTAGACCAAATAAATTATTCTCACATATTACTATATAGTGATGATATTAAATTATTCAAAATAATACGCAATCAAATGGATAGTACGCTGCTTTAAAATCAATGTTGTAGCTTAAGTCTTATTATAATATTATGGTGGGCGGGTGGTCACTTTTCCACCCTCCAGTTTCAAATTGTATAGGATAGTTTCCTTATAAAAAAAACTATTACTAAAGAGAAGTTTTGCATGACAAATCTTGTGTAAATCAGCTTGTAATCAAATTGACATTCAGCAAAATATTCTTATATGATATATGGGTTTAAGGGTGGGATAGAGGACACCCATTAATCAACGAAACAATTTTCTTTTGTATGAATGAATATTGCAAATCTTGCTGATTTCCTTCTGACTAGTTTAGATTTACTTGCATCTCATCAACTTATTTTATTAGACATTCTACATTCTATTGGTCTACCACAAAATCACAGCTTAGTGTGTTGTATACACTACCCTAAACATTTCTATTGTCTATTGGTATATTTTTATGTCTCAGTTTAGTTTGTTATTTTATTCAAATCTTTATGTTTTAATGAATAGTAAATAACGCTATGCCTCTTTTAAAAAGCCTTCAATTCATCGCCATGAATATCTAATGGCAGCGGATGACTCGACGCACATTGTGCTCGGAATGACGGGACAAGTTCACGATTATTATGTAATTCAGTCTAATCGTCCTCGTGAGACTCTCGTGTTTGTGACATTTAAATGCTGGCTGCATTTCGTAAAATAACGCCGCGTCCTTAATAATTATAAGATGATATCATTTATAATAATTTTATCCAACTTATTACTAGTAATAATAATATCAATTATTATATTGACTAAAATAATATCTATAAAAATTTTCATTCTATGTTTCTCACATAAAGTTTTCAGTTTATTTCCGAATGATAATCGCTAATTTCGAAGCGTACTTTCACGGAGAAAGTAAAAAACTGTATTAATTACGGCGGTAATAAAATTTACCTTACAGCTTCATTTCAATAAAAGATGGGATTTGCTCGACAACTTAATTACGAGCGGATTGATCTATTTACTTCTTAAACATACGATTTGGAACGATTTCAAAATATTTCAAGTATTTACACATCTATCATTCTCAAACATGAAATAACGGTGCGAATAGGAAAATATATTGAAAATGGTGAAATTAATGATTACAAGATTTAAGAATGTCCATCCATCTTCAAATAATTTTGTTAAGCATAATAATAGGACAAGATCTTTTCAGTTTTATAACAATAATAAAACTTGGTTTAATCCTCTTATTCACATAAAATGTTTCTCCGCGGGTTGAGTGAGAAGTTAATCTTTTTTACTAATTTTTTGCGCCAAAATCAGTCAAAACTTTTCAACGTAAATCAAAATTCTTGATGTTTATTTGTCAGAAATAAACACATTCAAACTAGCGTTGCTTTAAATAGCTGTGCTATTTGTTTCACATTGAAAATTACTTTTTTTCACATATTGAATGAAGTACCTTATATTTATGCATCCAAAACCGTTGAGTGAAGTTTTTGTTGCATAATATCCATTTCTGCATGGATACACTATTCTGCATTTTGTTTATTATTAATCAATGTCAAAGTCAGAAACTTACTTTGTATAATATACACGAGACGCACTAATTAATAATTCAATTGTAGATTTTCTAAATGTTTCGCATTTTTTAAATTATAAGATTTTATAAATCATCCCCAAATGCATCTAAACGTATTCATCAAAAATAATTAATTTTAATCTTTATAAGATAATTATCAACCTACAATTAAAACATACACATTTCCACTTATCTATGAATCACTTCTTCGAAAGTCTAGACCTCCTCGTCCAAACAAAAAAAGAAGAAGAAACGAAACCGTCTTTAATTAAATCGATGATCCAGTTTTGCATTCATAAATAGAAAATGACCAGCGATCTCCATAATAGAACTAGTTCAGCGTTGTTCGTCGGTAATTAAACGCCGGTTTTGTGTTTGTGCATCACCACCAGAGGCGCCCCGTTACGCTCCATTTCTTTCCGAAAATGGTGAAACAAGAAGTGTTTCTAGAGGACGACGAGAAGAATTTTTTGTTCGACTCTTTTTTTTAAACGCTTTCAAGAAATTTTTAACAATAATGCTATACTGATGATATAATAAGAAATATATACCAATTACCTTCTGATGATTTCTTCACAGTTTACCAACGGGTATTTCCCACTACTCGACATCCATCCAGCGTGTAGATGTAGTCAATTAACTTCACGTCTTATCACGTCTAATTCGAAAGTAATTTTGTACCGTTTCGGCGTATCTGTGCGGTGTGTCGCAAGAGAGTGCCGAATCATCGCTTATTAAGGAAAGTGTGTGCATGCGCCCGTTAACGCCGGCAGAAGATTGGAAGATGTTGCATTTAATGAAGTTACTAGGCTGTGACGCCACTAATTCTTCCTCCATTTGCAGATCGCTGTGTTAAAACAGTACAGCTCCAACTCGAATCCATCATGATTATAGACATTTCCAGTTATTAGATGTTTAACCAAAACCTAAAATAAAGACCTCCCAAAAATGTATGTACGATGGTTGCTACTTATGTATTGAGAACTGGCAAAACTGGTATTGTCAGGTGATTACATGGCCATCCTTTTGATCACCCGAAGAAGCGGTTGAGGCATTCTAAACGCATGTTTCGGAGCTACCATCTTCTGCCAGGACAAAGTGCATTGGAGGGTGTAAGTGTGTATATCTTAAAGGCGATTATTTTGATAAAATTCACTTGTTTATTCTTTCTATTCTGAATACATAAATAGCAACCCTCGTATTTACTAGATGACGGTTCAAGTTATGAATTATGATTTGCCACTTACATACTTACGTACATTTTCTTAATTGAGTTGCTGATGAATTTTATCCAGATGATTTTTTTTTGGCGTTTGAAGATCGAATTATAACAACTAACAGCATTAGAAATGAATGTAACTGATATAAAATGCTGCAGATTATTCACTACTTAAACAAATTTACTAACCAAAGGAAAAGTTAATGGATTAAATAATCGCAGATAATTCGTGAAAAATAGTATCTTTCCTAGTAGAAATTCCTAAGAGATTCATATGCATACGATAGATAAAAGTAGGATATGAAAGCATTAGCATATAGGCTAGTAGTCGATTCCAAGAAATGTCCGCTGAAACAAAATCAATATTTAATGATCAATTTCCGCAATTACTGCACGAACGGCGCAATTTATATAATAACCAGCACCGTGGAAAATATTATGTCATTACCATCACATATTGCAAAATAACTTAATGTCAATGCAGGTCATTTCAATTCCTATTAGTACAAATTTTTTTTAAATAACTCCATGTCATGAACATTCCTTTGCGATATTTTTTACAACTATCGACGTGAATCATCTCAACAAAAGTGTAGTTTAGTTTTTCCTTTCTTTGCACTTCTATTCTAACAGTGCTGTTCCTTTTCTTTATTTGTCTTCCTCTATTGTATTTTCCTATTGCACGTATTTCGTATATCCTTTTGGTAGTTCTTTTTATTTTATTTTATTTTATTTTTACAATTATAATAAAATTTAAGACACAACGTTAGGTTAGGGTTATAGTGGACACCCACCCACCCTACATATAGAATAAATTTCAAGCTCCAACATTGCTTATAAAATTATTAACAAACAAAAATTCTGTTTTGTTTTAGGGCAATAAAACAGTTGTAGTAGTAAAGTATCAGTGTAGGTAAAGGTTGGGTGGATGGCCTATATCCTACCCTCTAACCTATAACATAAACGTCTGTTTTGTTGAATATATATTTGATTACAAGCAGATTTTCACAAGATTTGACTTTTTGACTCTTCTTTTGTAATATTTTTTTATGAGAAAACCATCGCCTACAATTTACAATTGGCCCTACATATATAATAAAAGTTAAGCTACAATAGTGCTTTTAAAATCATTAACAACTTCTACATGAGTTTTATTTTGTTTTAGGGAACTAAAACAGTTGTAGTAGTGAAGTATCAATATATATATGTAGGGTGGGTGGGCGGCCTCTATCCCACTCTCTGACCCATATATCATACACGAACATTTTACTAAAAACCAATTTGTTTACGAGCAGATTTATACAGGATTTCACTTGTAAACTCCGCTTTTGTAATATATTTTTTTAATAATAAAACCGTCGCTTATAAGCTGAAATTGGTGGGTGGGATAGTGGCCACCCACCCACCCTACATATACATTGAATTTTAAGCTACAACATTGGTTTAAAAATTGTCAAAATCTACAACAATTTAATTATTGTTTTAGGGAACTAAAACAGTTGCAATAGTGAAGTATCAGTATATATGTAGGATGGGTGGGTGACCTCTATCCTATCCTCCAACCCATATATCATCCATGAGTATTTGGCTGATTGTCAATTTGATTACAAGCTGATTTATACAAGATTTCATTTGTAAATTTTCATCTTTTGTAGTATTTTTTTAAAAAAAAAAAACGTTTGCTTATAAGTTGAAATTGGAGGGTGGGATAGTAGGCATCCACCCATATTACATATTTATTGATTGCTTAAGTATTGTAACTGTTTCTTATAACAAAAATTAATTCTATGTAGTCAAGTCAAGTGTAAATCTGTTTTCAATTTTTTTAGAGCATTTTTGATAGAGTATATTTTCCCTTTGGAAATTCGTTTTATTAAACTTTTTAACAAATGAAGAAACAAAAAGTAAACGCATTAACAATGAAAAATTTTCAATTGTTTCAAATTCTAATTGTTTATTGTAATCTCTGAAATGTTTTTAAACAAAGTTTAAACAGTTTTATTTTAAACTTTATGCAGCCAAAAGTTCTTATAGCATATTTTCAATTGTTTGTTTGTGAATTTTTACTCAAAAACAATGAGAACTTTTTAAACATTATTTTTAGAATATTTTTAATTGTTTTTAAACCGCCTCACCTATTTCTAGGATATTTTCATTTGTTTCTTATTGAATTTTTTAATTTCAATTATTCAATTATTGTTTCATTCTAATTGTTTTCAACAGTTTTTTTTAAGTATTCAATTGTTTTTTGTAAAATTGTTTTATACCAAATTTAAATTGTTTTTATTTTAACTTTATACAGCAACTATTTTTATGATATGTTCAATTGTTTTTGATTGTTGTTTTTTTTTGCTGTTTCAATTGTTTCGACTAATTTTGTGCAAAGTTTTAATTTGCTTTTAAGTATATTTTCAATTGTTTTCCAGAAATTATTTTTTTTCAATTATACAATTTTCGATAAAATTACAATCGTTTTTAGAAAAATGAAACTGTGTTCTTAATTATCACCAGTATGTTTATTTAATTGTTTTTTTTTTTGTAAAAATTTAACTATTTTAAAGCAATTTTTTAAACATTTTTTTTTTTCAATTCTATGCAACAAAATGTTTTTTTGCAAAATTTTACTCTTCAACTGTTTTTCTGATGTTTTCGCTTGTTTTTGACTAAATTTTCTCATTGTTTTTTTTTGTAAACTTTTATCTGTTTATAAGCTTCAACTTTAAACAACAAAATTTTCTTTTTAGTACATTTTCACTTGTATTTAGGCCTTTGCGAAATTCAACTCTTCAGATTTTTTATGATGCTTTCAATTATTTTTGAATGAATTTTTAGTAAATTTTCAATTCAATTTAGATGAGTTTGTTATTTTATTTTTATAAATTTATTTTTCTCAATGCTGATTTATTTTGTATTTTTCTTTTTCTAATGTACATAGGGTGAATCCCGTAAATAAAGTTATTATTATTATTAATTGTTTTTAAGGAAATTTTTATTGTCTTTGTATTTGTCTTTAACGCGAGTTTAAACTGTTTTTTTACTTGTACAGCAAAATTTTATTTTTAGCATATTTTCTATTTCAAATCAGTGGAAATTCTTTATGTAAAATTGAAAATGTCATAGAAAGAGTCAACATTTTCAATTGTTTTTCTCTGTTTTTTAAGCATTTTTTGATTACAATTTCGTTTAGAAAATTTAAACTGTCTTTCTAAAAAGTAGTCAATTGTAGTAATTTGTTTCTAAAGAGAATCTTGAAACTATTTTTTCCTTTTTGGAAAAACAAGATTTTTGTTTTTCAATTGTTTATAGATTTTTTTGTAAAATTTTACTTCATTTTTACTGATTTGTTGACAAATTTTGTTGACAAAAATTGTTTTTTGAAAATTGATAAAGCAAATTTTCATTGTTTTATTATTTAATTTGAACTATTTTTACTTCAGGTTTCAATTTTTTTTCCAAATTTATGGAAAAACTTTATTTTTAGAAATTCTTTTTTTTTTAAATAATTTGACTCATCAATTGTTTCTATGACATTTTCAATTGGTTTTGGCTGTTTTTTACATATTTTTAATAATTCAAATTTTGATAAAATTACAATTGTGTTTAGAAAATTTCAAACGTTTTTTTAGAAAGTAGTAAATTATTTTTTAAGTCTTGTTTTCTAATTTCTAATTCTAATTCTAATTTTATTTCTATGACATTTTCAATTGTTTTTCAATGATGTTTTCAAATTTTCAATTTGATAAAATTACAGTTATTTTCAGAAAATTTTAACTGCTTTTATTTTAGAAAGTGCTCAATTATTTTTTATGCAAATTCTCATTATTTTTTTTTCTACACTTTCAACTGTTCAGCCAGATTTAAACCGTTTATTATTGCTACTTTAAATTATATTTTTAGCTTATTTTGAATTGTTTATAGATCCTTTTGTGAAGTCTTACTCTTCATCATTTTCAATTGTTTTTGACTTATTTTTTAGCCATTTTTTAATTATTAAATATTTGATTGATAAAACATCTGACGCTCGCAACGGCAAATGGAAAGGGAGAGAGAAAGATAGATATAATTAAAACTGTTAATTAAAAAAATTGAAAGTAGTCAATTAATTTTCATTTTTTGGATAAAATTAAATAAGTTTAAACTGTATTTTGTATACAACTTTATACAGACTTGTTTTTCTTTCTAAATATTGAAGTAAAAGAGATAATAATTGTATAATAAGACGAATCCCAAATTTCGCCTTTGTTTTTCATTGACCTTTAATATTTCTGACTATTGATACAATCTTGTCATTGTCATTTAAAACTTGGATTCCTTTCTTCAGTATTAAAGAAATTGTGTTGTTGACATGACAATCAATCTATAATTTTATTGAACGGAAAATTTCATATTGAATTTTTCCTATTAATTAAAAACACAGTCCTGTTTGGATGTCATCAATATTTTTTTTGTGTTCTATTGATAGCATCCAAATAAATAGAAACCGAACTGTGTTTTCAGGTAAAAGGAAAAATTCAATATATGCACTCTCTTCATTTACGAACACACATTCACCACGTTCACACAAATAAATAAAAGGAAAGTCGAACTATTTCACCTAATTATACATTCAAACGATCCACACGTGATATTGTTTTTTTTTTATACATTCCTCGTTTAGAGAAGTGGGTGCAATGTCTCTGTAGAAAAATGTAATAATAACGAGGGAATGTTTCGACCATTCCGCCGGCGTTGTGCAATGCGCGGTAATAAAGTTGCTTATAAGGAATTATGGTTGTGATTTTCTTCATTTTGAAATCTGTGCCATATCTTTCGGTCAGCGGCGGCATACTGCCCGTACTTTGTTGTAAAACAGGAGGCAGCGTACTTGGGCGTGTGCGCCACGATAATAATTGTAAATAGAATGGAATGTTTGTTTTTATCATTATCCGACCAGCGATTGCATTGTTGCTTAGTTTTTTTTTATTACATTATCCAATTAATTAAAATTGTAATGGGGACGTGATAAAGGTCGTTGTTAATAAGAAAAAAAAAGAAACAAGGCTAAGGTAAGCGAATATAAATAAGTAATATTAATTCATTGTTTAATAAATATTAATCGTTATTCCATATAAAATAAAGAGCGGTTTCGAGATTTAGTACTCGTCAGCACAGTATGACTAAAGTCGATGTCAAGCTTTAGTCATACTGTGTTGAAGAGTACTGAAGTTCGTGAAGTAGTTTTTAAGTTTTAAAGGATGAAGAATTAAAATGTGTGTATATTGATCATATAAATTATGTCATCATTGCAAACCTAGGTTAGAAGAATCGAAATTTATACAGTCGCAAATAATTTTACATTGAGTGAAGAAAGAAACACGATTACTTTGTTTTAATGAATATAATGTACCAGAAAGTAAACGCCTACACAATTAAACAATTATAAATTTATTGTGATAAACTCTTTTAACTCTAACGGTCTTACAGCCTAGTAGAGTCAAATTTTGTTAAATTATGAAAATGTAAATATAGGTTTAGAAACAATGGATATATTTAGAATTCAAATATTTTCAGTTTATCTAACGATGCACTCCAATTGTAACCAAAATTGTAATGTTGTAAATTTAGATTAGAATAACCAAAATTTTTGCAATCGTCACATAATAATTAAGTCATACAATTAATATTAAGTATCATTGCCATTGAACGTAATAAAATTGCGCAGTTACTCTTATAAATTTTACGCTTTATGATAAACGTAACGGATACGTAGGAGTCCATTACGAGGACCGACCGCAGCTCTCGTTATTGACTGGGCACGGTGAGTTCGTTTAATAAACAATCTGAGGTCGAATCCAATTAGACCTGGGAGGGTCGTGATTAGAGTTGAATTTGTCCGGAACGAATGGAGGAAATCCTGTTCCAGGGATTCACCGAGAGAGACATTCCAAGTGGAACTCGGTTGGGAGAGGCCCGCGCGAATACATTAGCATTTCATTAAGGCCATCATCGTCGTCGTCTTCATCTGCATACAACACCCGAGGAGAAGTCCAGACACGGAGGATGTATCACCTTCGGGCGGAGAAATTATTTCACGGCCTAACCCAACGTAATGCGTCTCGTCTCGTTCGTTCTACAGTCGAGGAATCGAATATGAAATTATGAAAAGATGAAAAGGATTAATAGGCATTGAATTCTTTCCTTCCTATCTTTAATTTTAAATAAGATATCATCGAATTTTTTTTATTCGTTTGAAAGGTCTATCGATGACATTATGTATGGAATAAAACATCATGCAAATGAACGCCATGGATTCGTTGGGTGGCGCCCATCCGAAATATCCAATTTTCCATCGCTTTGGCGCATAAATCAGGCAGAATTTGAGTGATGGCAAGGGTCATTTTGGCTTTGGGGGTTGTTGTGGTTTATGACTAATCGCACGATCTCGGTGGCCAGTTCACCTCCATGTGAGCTGAACATGCCCTCAAATTGCTCGCTGTGTGGCAGGTAGCGCCGTCCTGTTGAAACCACATGTCGTTGGTGTCTATCATCCAATTCAGGCCAATAGAAGTTGGTAATCATCGACCTATAGCGCTCGCCGTTGACTGTAATGGCTTGGTAACGTCGTTCTCAAAGAAATATGGACTGATGACGCTGTCAGCCCAAAATCCACACTAAACAGTGACTTTTTCGGAACGCATAGGACGTTTTCGGATCTCATATGGATTGGTATCATCCGAAATTCGACAATTTTGTTTGTTGACGTACCCATTCTACTAGAAATAAGCCTCATCGCTGAAGATGATTTTTTGATGAATATTAGAATCAGTTTCCAACTGCTCCAGGGCCCATTCAGCGAAGACACGTCGTTGTCTATATTTATCTTCAGTTCCTGGGTCACTTGAATTTTGTAACGGAACAGGCCAAAGTCACGACCCAAAATTTGTGCCCTGCGAAAGGATGAGTTCTTGTGAGCGACGCAAAATCGACTGTCTCGTATTCTCCTGCACAAACTCTTGGATAGCGGCGATTTAGTTCATTGTTTACTGAACCAGTGGACTCAAATTTATCCACCACACTGCACACAGTCTTCTCGATAGGACGTTTTTGGCAACCGTAACCTGGGCGAAGGGCACAGAAAGTTTCCCGAACAGAACACCCATTTTGATAAAACAATTTTATCATTTGTACGTGTTCTTAAACCCTATATCCATCCGTAGTAATTTGGTAAAACATACTGAATAAATGACAGCCAATTCGACAGATGTAACTTCAACAATATGGCCGCTATCAACTGTCAAAGTTTTGACTTCTTTCTTTATTAGTGTTAATGGTTTCTTAATAAGAACACAGTACACGTTTTCTGAAAATTTGAATAATCAAGTATTTATTTATGGTAGCCAATATATATTATGATGGTGTGGCCATCTTAATACTAAAAAAAACAAAGTTGACCTTCAAATGACCTTGAAAGAACAAATTTTGAAAATCGTACGTAGTGACATAAAATTTGCCCCCTCATATCAAAAAACATTTATTTGAAACATTTTTTCATATTTTGCCCTCTTCCACTTTGCCAAAATAAATGCCCCACCCTGTATATATCAAAAAACATTTATTTGAAACATTTTTTTCATATTTTGCCCTGTTCCGAAAATATTCCACTTTGCCAAGATAAATGACCCACCCTGTATATAAATATAAACTTATATTTTGATTTTGTTTTATTTTTTAATACATAAAGGGTTTTATTGTTTTTAGCAGGAAATTCATCACCGATTAGCAATGAAGGTTATCATGTATTTGTAGGGTGGGTGGGTGGCCTCTATCCCACCCTCCAATCAGTAAAACATAAGCAAGGGTTTTAATTAAAAGTTGTAAAATATAAATAAACACCAAAAATTGCAATTTTTAGAGATTCATTCATAAAAAAATTCAAATAATTTTTGATCATGTTTTACTGATTGTAGGATCGGTTGGAGGCCACCCACCCACCCTACATATACATATAAATTTTAATTACTGATCGTCCCACGGTTTGGAGTAAAATTAATTACAAAACTTTTTGAATAAAAAAAAAATCACAAGGTAAAATTTTTGAGTGAGGAAATTAATAAAATTTTTATGTACGATGGGTGGGCAGGCTTTAATTCTAAATTAAAAAAGATTGGCTATACAAAGTCACTTACATTTAAACTTAAGTTTTGATTTTGTTTTATTTTTTATTACATAAAGGTTTTGATAGTTTTTAGCAGGAAAATCATCAACGATTAGCAATTAAAGTTATCATGTATATGTAGGGTGGGTGTGTGGAGTTTATCCTACCCTCTAATGAGTAAAAAAATAAGTGAAGGTGTTAATTAAAAGTTAAAAAATTTTAATAAAGTAAAAATAATTGCAATTTTTCAAATAATTTTTGATGATGTTTTACTAACTGGAGGGTGGGATAGAGGCCACCCACCCACCCTACACATACATAATAACTTCAAATACTCCACCTTCCAATGTGTAAAACATTAGCGAGGGTTTTAATTAAAAGTTGAAAAATGTAAATAAACAAACAATAATTGCAATTTTTAGAGACAAAATTTTCATATATTTTTTGATGATGTTTTACTGATTAGAGGATGGGATAGAGGCCACCGACCCACCCTACATATACATATAAATTTCTGTTACTGATCGTCCCACGGTTTGGAGTAAAATTAATTACAAAACTTTTTGAATAAAAAAAATCACAAGGTAAAATTTTTGAGTGAGGAAATTAATAAAATTTTTATGTACGATGGGTGGGCAGACTTTAATTCTAAATTAGAGAAGATTGGCTATAGAAAGTTACTTACATTTAAACTTAAATTTTGATTTTGTTTTATTTTTTATTACATAAAGGGTTTGATAGTTTTTAGCAGGAAAATCATCAACGATTAGCAATTAAAGTTATCATGTATATGTAGGGTGGGTGGGTGGTCTCTATCCCACCCTTCAATCAGTAAAACATAAGCGAGGGTTTTAATTAAAAGCTAAAAAAGATAAATAAACAAAAAATGATTGCAATTTTTAGATATTCATTCAAACAAAGTTTTCAAATAATAATAATAATTCAGTTGCAAACTAAAAATAAATACAATTAATTTAAACAGTAAAAACGATCTAAACAACAGTTAGAAATTAAAACAAAAATTAAAATTTTCTTAATAATACAATTACAAACAAAAAAAACATTTATAAGTTCAAATTTTGTAAAAAGCAAACAGTTTAAACTTAAAATATTTTAGAACGTATTGTAATAATAATAAAAATAATAAATAAAAAGTTGTAATCTAAAACAAACTTTTACATTTAAAAAAAGTAACAGATTTGGAAGAAAAAATTTAAATTTTGTAGAAAAAAATTAATTTTTTTTTCTAAAAATAATTTGTAGGAAAACAACAGTCAAAAGTTAAGGAAACATTAAAATTAAAAAAAAAACACAGTTGGAAACTTTTTAAATCATGTAACAAAAGTAGAACAAAGTATTGAAATTAAAAACAAACAGTTTTTAACATTTTTAAAAGAGTTAGAACCTAAAAACACTTAAAATTTGGTTAAAAAAATAGATTTAAACGTTAACATTTTAAGTTTAAACAAAACGCTTTCTATGTTGATATCACACTTTATTACTTTAAATTTTTAAGATATTAACGCTTCAAAAATGAATCAATTAACATATAAAGATATTAAAATTTAATCTAAAAACAGTTCAAAACTGAAACAAACCATTATAGTTTAAAAAAAGCAGTTTAAAAAAATCATTTTTTAGTAGTCGAAATATGTAGAGGAAGAAGCATAAAAACTTAATAAAGAGCAATTGAAATCCTGTTTAAGAAAAAAGTTGGAAACATTAAAAAAAACGTTTGTATATTTGAATAATAAAATATATTAAAATCCTTTAGTTTGTTGTAGAAAATTAACTAATAATTTAAAAATTGTAGATTCACCCAATGTTTTCGTATTTTTAAATTATTTGTTTGTATATTAATTTTAAACCACAAACGCAAAAGATTAGATGGAGAAATAAATTTATATTAGGCCAAATACTTTTTATTAACAATACCATTTGCGTTTGTTGTTTATTTACTTTAAAAGCAATAAAATCATAATTACAGCATCTGTGTTAATTTAATTATTTAATCATGAATCTCTTGTTTATGATTTTTAAAATATTTAAACTATAGTCAGAACACTGTATTTAAATTTTTTATAAACATCAAACTTTTTGGTTTATTTGCTTTTGAAAATTTTAAAGGTGTTTGGTAATAAAAATATTTATTCACAATAATTGTTGCGACCGTTACTACGTGGTAATTCATTTAAAATATTTATGAAGGGTGGATAAGTAGCTTCTAACCCACACTCTTAAATAAATAACATTTTTACAAAAAGAAATTACAAACAAAATAATAACAATAAATTTATATATATATATATATATATTTATATATATAAATATCTTTTATTTATAAATAAAAGTTATTTACAATCATTTATTAATAAGAATGTATCACAAAGTAGAGGCCTCCACAATTACCTATTTAAAATAATATTTATATTGATGAATAATCACTATACTCTCGCTTGTGTTTTATGTCTTGGAGGGTGGGTCGGAGGCCACCCGTCCACCCTACATATATATTTTAATTCCATCTACAATCCTTGTTTCAATTTTCAGAAAAACTTAATCCAAAATTTTGATGGTTAATCTAAAATCTAAAAAGAGTATTGTGGCCAGTAAAATTGTATATGTAGGGTCGATGGGTGTCCTCTAATCCACCCTCCGATTAACAAAACATAAGCAAGGATGTAGTATTGAAATTATTACATGATTAATAGATATACATTATTTTTCAGTTTTATTGTTTACTTCTTTTATATTCTGTCTACAAAACATTAGATTATTTACTAAAATTCATAAATTTCATTATATTTTACAGATTGGAAGAGAAAAAAAAATGAGAAGGCTATTAATACAGTTATTACTATTTTTTACCACCGCAATTTAATAATTTCCAATGCATGAGTAAGTAAGGTCAAGTGAAAGTTGTAAATATCTTCGAACGTACTCCTATCGTACACACACCCAAACCCATGTGCATGTATTATAATAACCAAAGAGTTTTACATTTTTCGCACACCCAACCAATCATTTGCCGGTTTGTGGGTCGACTTTGAACAACAATAAAATCGCTCGTTTATATTTTTTCGTATCAACTTTCTTTCCTATCGAACGCGGCGGCAATTATCTCCTTTGTTGCTTTCCGTTTCCAATGGCCGGTCCTGTTGTAGTTCCCATGAGATATTCATCTCTACACCATTGCAATATACGGAATGGTGGTATTATTATTTTAATTGAACATTAATAGTAACGTTTTGAAAATAATACCAAAGTATTTAGAAGGTTTTTCGATATATCTGTCATGCTGACATCACAGCTAAAAAGTGTCTCGTAAAAAAGGGACAATACAACAAAATAAAAGTTTGAAGCCATCATTTTGTGATACATCTTGAATCAGAAACTTTAATAAAGCCATTAACAAAAAGTAGACAAAATTGGTAAATTGTAAGGGTTTTGTGTTATACCATGACAATTGGGAGATCACACACAAGCTCAGTGACCCACCAGAAGTTTCTGAAGCTTGGAATGAATTTGTTGGACCATCCACCATACTCACCAGACCTTGTTCCGTCCGGCTACTATTTGTATCGATCTTTGCAAAACTCTTTGAATGGTAAACAATGTAAATCAGACAATGGTGTCAAACAACACCAGAAGTTCTTTGAGCGTGGCATCATGATGGTAAAAGATCATCGGAAAAAATAGTCAATAGATAACTGAATAAAATTATTTCTTTCTATAAAAATAGCCTTTGATTGATATGATTTAAGACAAACCAATAACCGAAAATTAAAACAGTGATCTTCTACTTTTAGGGCAAAAACTCTAACCACTGAGATACTTTAAGATTAGATTTAATTAATTGATCGTTTAACGCCTGTTACACTGAGACCAAATCCCATTTGACGGTTCCAGTACAAATAATAAAATTCACACGGCTTAAGACAATTGTATTATGGATAGATATTTACAAATAAATAATAATAAATAGACAGGTGATCAGTTTTACTTACGAAAGAAATAATTTAACTTTAAAACTAAATTCTCCAGCGCTGTGTTATATTTCAAATTGCTATTCAGGTGAATTTATAAACTTAAAACCTAAATCCACATTTAATATTATCAAAGTATACGACTAGATCAACACACGTGTATCGGATATGCAAATGAAAGTAATTATCAATCGTTAAACATCTGTAGCCACAAATCACGAACAAACTACCTTTCCCGAATTGAAGAAAGGAGAGCGGCTTTCGAAAAATTTTCAAATCATTGCGACACATGTTTTCGTCACCTGAAATATTTAAAATATTTTTAATGATTTCATAAAAATACATTTAAAACATTTCAAAAAGTAATCTGACTAATGCGGAACATTTTTGATGAAGAAAACTATTCTTTTAGTAAGAGGTTAACTGTTTACATACACACAAAGGATTGACTTCATCAAACCGAGTCATGAATTAACGAATTGTTCGAAAGAATATCTAAAACCCATTAGGGACAATGGTCGTTTAACAATGCGACAATATCCATCACTCTATTATGCATGTAAATACACAACACAATGTAAACCTTTAACGATTTATGTTGGACATTTTTAACTAGACTGGAAATGAATTCAAATTTATACTCAATATGATGAATTAATTTCTGACGTGATTAGTGTAGTTCATCTTGCACTTTTACTTTCCCTATATAGAATATATAGGAAAAGTATTGTTTTCGTGAATGAGAATGTTCGATTTATTAAAACATGTTTTTCATATTTTTTACAATTATTCAAATAACCGAAAGCAGTTTTTCTTCCATAAATTTAAGTTTTGAGCCGCCATTATTTTATTATAACGATACGTTAATTGTTTTAGTTTAATATTAAAAATACGTTCATTGGTAATGAATTTTGATGATTTGAAACTAATTCCTGTTGGGACTATTTTTTTACAATTATTCAAATCAGCGAAAGCAGTTTTTCTTCCATACATTTATGTTTTGAGTGCCGCCATTTTGTT
The DNA here is from genome assembly GCA_963969525.1 of Ontholestes murinus. Classification (NCBI taxonomy): domain Eukaryota; kingdom Metazoa; phylum Arthropoda; class Insecta; order Coleoptera; family Staphylinidae; genus Ontholestes; species Ontholestes murinus. The sequence goes on along the minus strand of OZ018398.1, from coordinate 45,670,713 downwards.
TCTACATACGATACGCCAATTGTTTTAGTTAAATATTAAAAATACGTTCATTGGTAATGAATTTTGAAGATTTGAAACTAATTCCTGCTGAGAATATTTTTTTTTTCATTATTCAAATCACCGAAAGCAGTTTTTCTTCCATAAATTTAAGCTTGGAATGCCGCAATTTTGTTTCTACTTACGATACGTTAATTGTTTTTGGTTAATATTAATAAATACGTTCATTGGTAATGAATTTTGAAGATTTGAAACTAATTCCTGTTGGGAATATTATTTTTACAATTATTCAAATAACCGAAAGCAGTTTTTCTTTCACAAATTTAAGTTTTGAGTGCCGCCATTTTGTTTCTACATACGATACGTCAATTGTTTTGGGTTAATATTAAAAATACGTTAATTGGTAATGAATTTTGAAGATTTGAAACTAATTCCTGTTGGGAATATTTTTTTTACAATTATTCAAATCAACGAAAGCAGTTTTTCTTCCATAAATTTAAGTTTTGAGTGCTGCCATTTTGTTTCTACATACGGTACGTCAATTGTTTTAGTTTAATATTAAAAATACGTTAATTGCTAATGAATTTTGAAGATTTGAAACTAATTCCTGTTGGGAATATTTTTTTTACAATTATTCAAATCAACGAAAGCAGTTTTTCTTCCATAAATTTAAGTTTTGAGTGCTGCCATTTTGTTTCTACATACGGTACGTCAATTGTTTTAGTTTAATATTAAAAATACGTTAATTGCTAATGAATTTTGAAGATTTGAAACTAATTCCTGTTGGGAATATTTTTTTTACAATTATTCAAATCAACGAAAGCAGTTTTTCTTCCATAAATTTAAGTTTTGAGCGCCACCATTATATTTCTACATACGGTACGGTAATTGTTTTAGGTTATTATTAAAAATACGTTCATTGGTAATGAATTTTGAAGATTTGAAACTAATTCCTGTTGGGAATATTTTTTTACAATTTTTCAAATCAACGAAAGCAGTTTTTCTTCCATAAATTTAAGTTTTGAGTGCCGCCATTTTGTTTCTACATACGATACGTCAATTTTTTTAGTTTAATATTAAAAATACGTTCATTGGTAATGAATTTTGAAGATTTGAAACTAATTCCTGTTGGGAATATTTTTTTACAATTATTCAAATCACCGAAAGCAGTTTTTCTTCCTTAAATTTAAGTTTTGATTGCCGCCATTTTATTTCTACATACGATACGTCAATTGTTTTAGTTTAATATTAAAAATACGTTCATTGCTAATGAATATTAAAGATTTGAAACTAATTCCTGTTGGGAATATTGTTTTACGATTATTAAAATCATCGAAAGCATTTTTTTCCCATAAATTTAAGTTTTGAGTGCCGCCATTTTGTTTCTACGTACTATACGTCAATTTTTTAGTTTAATATTAAAAATACGTTCATTCGTAATGAATTTTGAAGATTTGAAACTAATTCCTGTTGGAAATATTTTTTTTACAATTATTCAAATCATCGAAAGCAGTTTTTCTTCCATAAATTTACGTTTTGAGTGCCGCCATTTTGTTTCTACATACGATACGTCAATTGTTTTAGTTAAATATTAAAAACACGTTCATTGGTAATTACTTTTGAATATTTGAAACTAATTCCTGTCGGGAATATTTTTTTACAATTATTCAAATCACCGAAAGCAGTTTTTCTTTCATAAATTTAAGTTTTGAGCGCCGCCATTTTATTCCTACATACGATACTTCAATTGTTTTAGTTAAATATTAAAAATAGGTTCATTGGTAATGAATTTTGAAGATTTGAAACTAGTTCCTGCTGGGAGTATTCTTTTACAATTATTCAAATCAACGAAAGCAGTTTTTCTTCCATAAATTTAAGTTTTAAGTGCCACCATTTTGTTTAAACATACGATACGTTAATTGTTTTTGTTTATTATTAAAAATACGTTCATTGGTAATTACTTTTGAATATTTGAAACTAATTCCTGTTGGGAATATTTTTTTACAATTATTCAAATCACCGAAAGCAGTTTTTCTTTCATAAATTTAAGTTTTGAGTGCTGCCATTTTGTTTCTACATACGATACGTCAATTGTTTTAGTCTAATATTAAAAATACGTTCGTTGGTAATGAATTTTGAAGATTTGAAACTAATTTCTGTTGGGAATATTTTTTTACAATTATTCAAATCAACGAAAACAGTTTTTCTTCCATAAATTTAAGTTTTAAGTACCGCCATTTTATTTCTACATACGATACGTCAATTGTTTTATGTTAATATTAAAAATATGTTCGTTGGTAATGAATTTTGAAGATTTTAAACTAATTCCTGTTGGGAATATTTTTTTACAATTATTCAAATCACCGAAAGCAGTTTTTCTTCCACAAATTTAAGTTTTGAGCGCCGCCATTTTGTTTCTACATACGATACGCCAATTGTTTTAGGTTAATATGAAAAATACGTTCGTTGGTAATGAATTTTGAAGATTTGAAACTAGTTCCTGTTGGGAATATTTTTTTTACAATTATTCAAATCACCGAAAGCAGTTTTTCTTCATAAATTTAAGTTTGGAGTGCCGCCATTTTGTTTCTACATACGGTACGTCAATTGTTTTAGGTTAATATTATAAATACGTTCGTTGGTAATGAATTTTGAAGATTTGAAACTAATTTCTGTTGGGAATATTTTTTTACAATTATTCAAATCACCGAAAGCAGTTTTTCTTCCATAAATTTAAGTTTTGAGTGCCGCCATTTTGTTTCTACATACGATACGTCAATTGTTTTAGGTTAGTATTAAAAATACATTCATTGGTAATGAATGTTGAAGATTTGAAACTAATTCCTGCTGGGAATATTTTTTTACAATTATTAAAATCACCTAAAGCAGTTTTTCTACCATACATTTAAGTTTGGAGTGCCGCCATTTTGTTTCTTAATACTGTACGTCAATAGTTTTAGGTTTATATTAAAAATACGTTTATTGGTAATGAATTTTGAAGATTTGAAACTAATTCCTGCTGGGAATATTTTTGGGTCGGTGCCAATTTCTTCAGCTGAGATATTTTTTGGAAACATTTTGTTTCTTCCTTTTCCTTTAGTTTCTAAACATTTTTAATTTGGTGTGTTAGATCATTTGGACCCGAGATTTCTAATCCACCCACTGTACATAAATACTTTAATGGTCCATAGATTAATTGAAGTATAAGACAGTACTTTAATTAATATATTTCCTCCAGTAATAAAAGCAATTATTTGGATATTGATACAAAATTTAAAAACAATGTTGTCGTTGTAATTACAAATATATATGTAGGGTGGGTGGGTGGCCACTATCCCACCCTCCAATTTTTAAAATTAAAGCTACGTTTTTTATAATTAATAATTACATACTCTACTCATTTGTCTGTAATATGTTTGATGTAACTAATTACATACAAAATGTAATTTTGTGCAAATTTCAAAGGCCAATCTACATCCAATTAAACATAATTGTGGCCTAGACCTTGCCAGCTCAGTTCAGATGCTCCGATGGGAATTTCCACAGCCACATATATAATACATATCACCGTCCAAGGTGAATTGACGTTATTATAATATTAACAGTGGAATTAAACTTCCTCATATCGGCGTTCGAAGTGGGTCAGTGACGATAGCTAGGAGGCGGTAGACGCTTAATCGATACGACACCGAACGTTTCAGTTATGTACATTGGCCGGTGTCGGTGTGATACCACCATCACCACCACCACGCGGATTATCGTGTCGTCGCGAAATGTTTAGGTTCGTGTCCGAATAGAAATTTGTGGCGCGAGTGGCGCAATTGAGTCGTTGGAATACCGCGAATGTAATCGGATCGTAATATGCGGCTGTGGACGGAGTGTGCTGGTTTTAATATAAACTTTGGACGTTGAACGACGTGACTTTGTTCCAAAACGTACATACCTGGTGATGATGATGATGATTGCCTCAATTTTAAATAAAATGGTGCGCAGTTTCTATAAAATTTGTAAAAGTTTTTCGTAAATCAAATTGTTTGCCACAGCAAATTCATCTCACAAGATGAAGATTTTTTGGATATGGAAGAATTTGCTTTAACACCTTATTTTACTCTCATCATATGGAGAAAAATTTAGGTGAGGAAATTTTCAACTCAGAAGATTTAAGATCTAGTAGAGAGGAATCTTTCAAAACTCTATAAAGTCTTGACTTCTATTATTTGTTTTCAATACTGTCGATAAATTTTCGTGCACGTTGTACGAAGCCTTCCCTTATAACAACGCATTGATTACAAGGTCGCTGCTATAAGAGCACTCGCAGAATTTCTCGGTGCATCACTGTCGCGGTTGGTGTCGTTAATCAAGGAAAGAGATCGGGGCTTTGATATCGGCTAAATAATAAGCTTTCGCCGTATTTGGAGACAGAGTGTATTTGGTCCGAGGGAGAACTCGTTTCGTTTAGAAATATTTATCATCACCGTGCGATAATTGCAACGTAATTAAAGATCAAGTATCTGCGACGTCGTGCTGCCTACATGTCGACCAGCACGAATATTTATTACGCTTCGGAATAATATTTTTTTTTTATTTTGAGAAATTGCTGATTACCTTTTTTCTCAAAAGAATAATAATAATAATGTTTATTAGTGCTAATGCCAAAAAAGCTTACACATCATAAATACAATTGAATTTATAATTATAGTTACGATGCCATAATTTACAATTAAAATTACAAATACATTAAAATTTAAGTTGTCTCTACTTATCTCGCATTATCTTGAAAAGGGTTAAGCTAGGTTGTTTAATCGGTGAATAATACAGCCTTGCATCCTCTTATACATCCCTCAAAATCATTGATGTATAAGAGAAACAGCAGAGGGCCCAGAGTTGATTCTTGCAGTACTACACATCTTGTTTCAAGAAACTGTGATATTAAGTTGTTGATGATGACCACTTGTTGTGTTTTTGTTACGACTCTGAGGATTAGAATTGTAAGCAAACAATTTTCTTAAAAGTAAGTGCAGGCCACAATCAAAGGCCTTTGATTGAATTTTCGTAAGCATCAATTATAAATTCAGTCAGGTCCAGTATTGCGGGGGTAGTAGATTTCCCTTCCTTAAATCCGAATTGTTGTTCTGACAGAGTATTGTTTTTTTCTAAATTTTTTTAAATGAGTTGAACCAGCATCATTTAGAGAACATCGGAGGAAGACTTATTAGCCGGTAGTTACAACTTTAGATATTTTAAGTACATTTGGATACATGATTGATCAATTTCGTAAGTGCCTCAATTATTTGATTATGTTGGTGAAGAGATCGTAGATGTTTAAAAGAAGAATATTAAATGAATCACATTTGTATAAATGTCCAATTTTTTCTTTAACATCCAGTAAAAATTAAACGGCTTGAGACTTGCACCTTAGAGTCAAATTTGTGGATCATTTCAGACTATTTAACTCTTATACCAATGTAGAAACACGTTTTATATTGTTATCATCTTTGCTGCAAGCTATTGGCTTCCTTCTTACGTTCGTCTTAAATCTATCCTAGATTTCCACTTGCGTATTCTTTCCGGCTGATGTTGACAGCTTCTTATTGCGCTATTGCGCACATCTATACCCATGTTGGATTGGTTGCCCTCTTTCACAGTAATGTCGATGGGATGGCGAGATTTTTTTGACATCTTCATTGGTAACTATATTTACTGCTTCTATCCGAATTGATGGAGCTGACGATTTTACCGTCAGCAGAAGCAGGAGATTTTGCTATTACTTTTTATTAGGTGCAAGAGAAGGCGATTTTATTTCCACTAATTTATCATCTATAGCTACTGAGACATTAGCCTGCGCGGAATTTTAGAGGTTTTGAAATGACCTCGGTCTACTCCGAATTTTTATTATACAACTTGCCTTTTAATGTATTAATTTCCTCATCCTTTTCCTTAAGCAGTTTATCCTGCGCTCCTTCTTGTTCAGAAGTAAACTGTTACTAAATTTGAGTTCGATAATCAGTAGCTTCATGATTTGCAGGCAATCTTCGCCGGTGATGTCTTCTGCATTCATGTTATCCTCTAACGTAACTTAACTATTAAATTCGCACAACTATGTTTCACACTGCATTACATTTCACAGATGTTCTGCCACTCGCAGCAGTTTTTTTTTGCACTTTTTACAACACTTTTTGGAGATTCTTGCAGAGCATCTGCATTTACCAACGTTCGCCATGACGATCATTAATTCTGCAGTCCCATCTCTTCAATTTATCTCCTACGAATAGTACTATAGTATATCGCCAATTTATTTAATATAATCTTGGAAATAGGCATTATAGGAGGCTAATTACTTCCTTAAATTAATTGTTGAAAATTTTATACACTATTTGACTATTTTGAGGATCGTCAAAATTTGAAACTGTTTAATAATTAGATACGGCAGGACTTGGAGTATAGCCCCAGTATTTTCAGCTGTAATATTTTTTAACATCACGCCTTCTGCAATAAAGGTACATTTTTGAAACGGTTTGTACTTTCGTTGTATACTTGATGAAATGAAGATTAAAATCTTAGGTTTAAAGACATGTGTAAGAACTACTTTATTATTTATTTGATTTTATCATTTATTTAATAATAACGGTGTTTTGATTACATTTAGAAATCGAAACGCATGTACAATTAATTAATTTTGTTTTTTTTTGTTGTATGTGTTCAAGTTTAGATGACTTAAAATATCTCTCCAATAGCTTATAGTCCTCTGTAGCAAGTATAGCAAAATTTTATGTATATAAAAACATACCCAATAGAAACATATTCAGTTTTATACGATCGACAGGTAGAACTTAAATGTAGGTTTTGTCACAGACTTGAACAATGTCCTAGTGAAATCTACACTACCACAGGATTGTCAAGTGGTATTCCACCTCGGTTGTCAAGTACAACTGGTTATTAAAGAGTTTGGGAAGCCCACCTATGTTGACCTTCCTTTTTCTTTTTAACTGTCTTCTTGAGGTTAACCGATAGCGATGTTTTTTCGCACCATTCCTCTATGATTTTGTGCTCTGCTCTGCATTTGTCTAGACAGAACACTCACGTGTTTTCTAATGAGTAGGATCTGTGTCATCTACGTATTCCACAACATGGTAAGCCGTCCAAAACGACATTCCACACTCTGTGGACATATTTTGTGGCAGCTGCTTTCTTTCCCTATCAAAGGGGATCGCATGCTAGTATAGCCCATGTTCCATGTTAGCGTAGTAAACTTTATCAAAGGCACTTTCGATGTCAATAAAGGCTCCTAGATCTGACTGTTTGTTAACCAACGTTCAAAGGTTTAGATGACTTAAAATATCTTTCCAGTAGCTTTACATCCTCTGTAGGAAGTATAGTAAGTTTTTCTTTATATAAAAGCATAGCCAATAGATACATCTTCCGTTTTATATCATCGACAGGTAGAACTAAAATGTAGGTTCTGTTCAGGTGACGTCTTGAACAATGTTCTAATGAAATCTCTATAGTTTTTTCGTTTATATTAGTCAAATTTTGCTGCATTTTCTCTGTGCAGATATTGATTTAAGGGCAAAACTACTCAACAGTAATGATGAACGAGGCACGATTACTTTATTTTATCACTTTATTATACATATAATATAAATAAGATGGTAAAACAAAGTAATCGTATCCTATTCTTCATTATATTAAAGATGTACCACAAAGTAAACGCCTCTATAATTAAACAACTCAACAGTATTCTATTTTTTATGTAGGTGGGAGTATAGCTCCAGATACTGCAGATTTCATTTTGGGAAAGGTCCTATCAAATCCTAATTCCAATTTTGATTAGATTAGACAGGCTTACACAACTGCGACCTGGTTAGATCTTTTGTATTAATACCCTACAACTAATATATTCCCAGGAATTCAATTTCCTTGGTAAGGTCACCATTTCTGGTGATAGTAGCCAGTGCTATACACACGCATGGAATATGCTTGGCCGTTTCCTTTCACAAGCCACATAGTCTACAAGTGGCGTTGTCAATAAACATTTTTTATTGCTTTTAACCGGTTCTTTTTATTCACTGCCCTGTTTTACACTTTTTCCCCACTTTTAGACAATGCCCTTCCTATGTGCTTTTAACAGCCCACATGTAGGCTTTGATTCAATCATGGTAGCCGAAGCTCCTTCCTTGAGAAGTACATCGGCATGATTATACTTTCCTAGTACCCATATTAGAGAGAGCCAGTTGCTCTTGGCCAATTTGTTGAGAACTGTTTAGAGTTCCAAGTTGTTTTATAATTGAAACTGTGCGCTTTAAAGTTCTTAAGAGCGAATACTGTTATATTCAGCATCAATACTTTTCATTAAGCAACCTAAGAAAGCCATTTCTTATGTAGGTCATCAAGACGAAATGGTTTAAATTTTGTTTTAGATTAATGCCCTCTTTTGCAACAAATATTCTAGTTGCAAATATGTTTAGTAGACTTAAAGTTTTACAGTTTCTGTAGCTACAATTAGTTAGTTGTCATTTTGACTTATGTAATGATGAAGTCTTGTGAAATTAATACTTCCTCCGCTACATTCTTGATGAATCATACATATCACATAGGTGGATTTGTAAATTTGTTTCATAGGCAAATTCTGACGCAATTTTCATTTTGTATATCTATTTGGCACCTTAAAAATAAATAGATATTATTATTATTATGTGTTTTTCTTTTCTCTGCCTTTGCTGGTATTTTCTAACAATATGGCAGGTGTCTAAAATTGATGCTTTCTGGGTGGGTATTAGGCTGGTATTTGATAATCTAACATCTTTCAGGTCTTGAAGAAAGCCTCGACTTATTACACTTATCAAATTTATTTATTGTAACAAAGCATTAAATACAAATACAATATCTGTTTTCTGATATATGTTTCGACAATTGCTTGTACTATGTTTACTGAATGGGTGGGTTTTTATCTATATGTATATATAATCTAAGGTAATTACGTTAAATGAGACAATCTGCTAATATGTTGTTTTTGTGTGCTACTCTTAGTTTACAATCCACTTCCTGTGCCTCCTCATTAGGAATACCATCCTTAGGTACATCTTCCTCTTCTTCGACAGCTTCATCTGAGGAAAATCCTAAAGTTTTCCTCATCATAACTTCAATGCAGGCAGCGAAGTCAGATGTTTTCTTAGCTGTTCTGAAGAGCACAACTACCACATATTTAGCTATTGGGTCAGAAGGGTCACTCTTAACTCTAATTAAAAAGATCACACATCACACACTTGGGTTCTTCTGGTTCAAATAATAAGTCCTTTGTGGATCATCGTATTTTTGAGGCCATTAAAAACATCCTTGATAGGGTTCAGTATAATGCGATTAGAGTATGTTTAGGCTGCATGAAATCTTCCTTCCATTCCCATGTTGTCAAATACAAGAGTCTACTCTACACCTCAGGACACAATTCTTAGCAAACAAATTTCTCTTGAAGCTTATTTTGACAAAACTGCCTTATGTGGCAATGGAGAATCTTACGAATAATTACTGGGCCAAGAAAAATTATCCTCCTTTGGCAGAGGCTTGGGTAGCAATATCAGATATCAAAGACTCAATATTTCAAAATGACATTAAATACAATTATGATATAATAAATAATATTCCAAAAGTGATATTTCCAGAATATACGCCTTCCAATAACCAATCCATTATTAGTTCAACTTTAACTCAATATGTTTATGTTTATTATACTTCAGCTTCGTATCCAAAAAAATACATATAGATATACAAAAATATTATAAAAACATACAACAATTTTGGATGGATGAAGCTGGGCGGAGTTCATGCAGCTGCGATGATCTTCCACTTTAACCTTTGTTTCTGGCAGGCAGTGAGAGTCTCTTCTGTCTATTTACTATTATTATTTATATATATTTATATTAATATTTGCCTTAATTTGGCCTTATTTTCCATCATTTTACAGATGGGATTATGACTGTCAAAAATGACAAATTATAAAAAAAAAAATATAAAGCTGAAGCCACTGTTATGTACACAGATGGTTCAAAGACCGAACAACATGTAGGCGCCGCTTTCTATATTAAGGACGGAGACTTCAGGAAATCATTTAAACTACCTAATATTACTTCAATATATACTGTAAAAGCTTTTGCAATATTATATGCATTAGAGTGGTAGAGAAAATAAAGTCAATACTAGTGACATTATAATTTTGTCAGACTCAAAATCTGTTTTCCAGTCAATAATAATTTTTAGAAAAACACAAATTTATGTCATTCAAGTTGTCATCATCACAATGAACAAATTAGTTGAACAAAATAAAATAGTCAGTTTTATATGGACAAGATCACATTCTGGCATAGTTGGAAATAAGATAGCAGATGACTTAGCAAAAAATGCAACGGAATTGGTACATGTTGATATACCTTACGTAGACTATTTTAAAAGAATAAAAACTCATCTAATAAATGATTTTCATACATCTTATGCTAGGTATGCAGTTAACAGCAAGATCCAATATTGTAAACTATATCCATCCATCTCAATCAGACCACCCAGCATCTTAGGGTTAAATCGACCCAGATTCTATATAGTAACTTTATTCCGGCTTATCACAAACTATGCTAAAATTCCAGCTCATTGAAAGAAAATAGGTATAGTTCAGTCAGACTTGTGCGAATGTGGAAACTTTTGTGACCTTAATCATATATTTTTACAACCAGCAAAGACAGACACTCATGGCCGATCTTAAGAAACACGTTCAATTTCCAGTTAACTTATGCAATTTACTAATTAAGAATAACGAACATATTTATGATAGTTTAATAAGATATTTGTGTGACATAAAAGTGTAATCAGGAAGTTTATTCCATTTCATTTTCATATCATCACTCCCTTTGTTCTGATTCCGTGGTCTACCTTGTGTACGTCTATAAAACAAAAAGTCGCCCTGAACTACCGCAGGACGTGAAGTGTATCCTGTATTTAATCCTATACTAACCTCATATATCATCTTATTCATTGTACATAGTTAAATGGTACCTCTGGCCGAATGGAATAGTTTCCTATGCCAAAAAAAACATCCAAGCGCTTTATATGTCTATACTAGTCCATCGAAACATATTGGCTTCAAGGGCACATGGAAAATCGCTTCAGAAATATATTTTTTAAGACCATCGCCGATATTTATTCAAAGGCTCACAAGTTGTCTTCAATTGTTCTAATTGCAATGCATCACCTTCAGACGGAGCCAATGAAAAAGCCCTATTTAGCAATGTTCTGGAATTTCAGGAATGGCAGAAATTGTGTACTGCTTCCACCTCATATCCTTTACTTAAAAACCTCTCAATAAATGGAAACTTACTGACTTTAGCTTTATTGGACCTAGCCAGATAATAGATATGGTCTTGTTTCGGCTTCATTTTCTTTATATAACCTGCTAAACTAGTGACATCTTCAACATTTGAAGAGTGCAATATCAATAATTTACCCAATCTGGTTCTATTCCTGGGATCTTCAATTACACCTAATTTGATATTGGTCGAATATTCTTTCAGAATTTAGCAAACTCCTCATCTCTTAACTTCTTCAGTATATCGAGTACTGCAAAGTTTCACGCGATATACAGGGTGTGTGGAAATGGCTGGACCATAGATTCCTGAGGTCAAATTATGAAGATTTAACACAACTTATCTCTATCCAAAAATTTACGGCTAAGCCGGAATTTGTCTTCAAAGTTTTAAATTTTTTTATTTCTTTTGTTTATTTCAATTTACAATTGAACGCTTTATTCGATTTGAATGAAATTTATTATTAATAACTACTATAATATGATACATCATTTCATGTGGCCATTAGTGATTGACAGGAAGTATAAAAAACAGTAGTACCACCACTTAAAAACTGAATTATTTTTTTATTGGTGCATTTAATAAAAACTAAAAAATACCACTTGAAAGACCGTTTAATTTAAAAACTTTTTTGTTTCTTAATAATATTTGATACCTTGTACGGTTTTTGCACAAAAAAAATAAAATATGAAATATTATGCTCATTATGCACTCATTAATAAGTAAATCAACTTACTCAATTGAATAAAAATTAAATAATATCAATAAATTAAATTAATACAAACAACATCTAACACTTTTCAAACAATTTCCTTCGCAGAATCCTAATACAAACAAAATATCTGTTTGTTCCAAATATGAATATTTATGAAATATAATACAGTTAAAAATTAATTATTAAAAGACACTAAATAATTATTATTATACATAATTAATATTGTTTAAACAAAGACGGCCACGAAAAACATTTATTTTCGATTCGATGGAAAATTAGATTTTGTTTTTACTAGATAAAAAATATATATTTTATTTTTTGTGGGAAAACCGTAAAAGATATTAAATATTATTAAGAGATGAAAAAGTTTTTAAATTAAATGGTCTTTCAAGTAGTATTTTTTTAGTTTTTATAGAATGTAGAAAACATGATATGAGAGTAGGAACAATAAAAAACAAAGTCGTACCAATACGATTTAGGAATCTCATACGGGTACGACTTAAGACACAGCACATTAAAATTAATAACACATGGATCAATAAGTCCCGGGACTAACAATGAAAACAACATTTTTTTTGCAAAATTTTTTTTATTCATCTACATAATCACCTTTTAGGGTGATACAATCGTTCCACCGCTTTTCCAATTTTTCAATACCATGTTTAAAAAAATTAATATCTTTCGCTTCAAAATAAGCTTCTGTTTTAGCGATGACCTCCTCATTTGAGCCAAATCTTTTTCCCTGGAACATTTTTTTAAGGTCAGCAAAAAGCCAGTAGTCACTGGGGGCTAAATCTGGCGAGTATGGGGGGTGGGGAAGCAGATCAAAGCCCAATTCGTCCAATTTTGCCATTGTTTTCATTGACTTGTGGCAGGGTGCATTGTCTTGGTGAAAAAGGAATTTTTTTCTCTGCATGTGCGGTCGTTTTTTTGCTATTTCCTTCTTCAAACGCACCAGCAAGTCAATATAATAGTCGCTGTTGATCGATTTACCTTTTTCGAGGTAATCAATAAAAATCACGCCATGCGTATCCCAAAAAACTGACGCCATGACTTTTCCAGCTGACTGCTGCGTTTTCGCACGCTTCGGACGGCTTTCGTCAGCTGTACGCCACTCAGATGACTGCCGCTTCGACTCTGGAGTGTAGTGATGTATCCATGTTTCGTCCATGGTCACGTAACGACGCAAGAAATCTTTTTTGTTACGAGTCAATAGCGATAAACAGCTTTCTGAATCATCGACTCGTTGCTGTTTTTGTTCCATCGAAAGCAATCGCGGCACCCACTTGGAAAAAACCTTTTTCATGCTCAATTTTTGATGAACGATAGCAAATACACTTCCATATGATATCTGTGTCATCTCAGCAATCTCACGGAGCTTCACTTTACGGTCTTTCATGATAATTTTTGTCACTTCACTCACATTTTCCGGTGTAGAGGCTTCCACAGGTCTACCCGAGCGTTCCGCGTCATTTGTGTCGGTACGACCACGTTTAAACTCGGTAAACCACCGACAAATCGTTGTTTTTGATGGAGAAGATTCCGGGTAACATTTTTCAATCCATTGTTTCGCTTGCACGGTGTTTTTACCCATTAAAAAACAATGTTTTATTAGAACACGAAACTCGGTTTTTTCCATTTTTTAAACTGACTACAAAATGACTTTACTATAACCTCGATAACTCAGCTGTTTCTGGTCCGATCGACTTAAAATTTTGACACGTTTCAAGCAAAGGTTAGTACTCTAGAAAGGCGTGGTTACTGGTTTACTACGAGCGCCATCTCTGGGTTAGTCCCGGGACTTATTGATCCATGTGTTATAATATATAATAAAATATTACTTAATATTAAATACAATTAACACAATTTCGTTTTGAACAAACGATTATGTATATTGTACTGAATCTATATTTAATAAGAAACATAATTTTATTAATAATTTACTTGCAGGATTTGCTACCAAAAATATGCAGAAAATTATAAGAAAATTTAAATAAACATACTTGCTGTCAAATGTTACAAAATAATTTGTTTATGTCAAATAATAATGTTTGACTTAGGTGTATATTTGGCTACCGATGATTGTGCTGTTGTCGCTGTAGATTGTGCTAAATGCATGTGGTACGACTTAAGCATCCGTACCTTACTTATTTATATTTACAGTGGCAGACAATTAGCTTGGAGCAAACGATTTACTAAAATAACAATATACCTTCGATAGGTACACCTAAATTGTATTTTCTGTTCAGACGCAGTCTTGAACAATATACTTGTGAAAATTAAATATATCTGTAGTTCTATTTCGTCTATATTAGTCAACTTTAGGAGCAGTTTCTCTGTAGGAGGTGTCCAAAACAATTCAACAGTATTCTTTTCAATTTTACATTTTTTGCGGGTGAGAGTATAGATCCAGTTACTTCAGGTTTCATTTTGGGAAATGACCTAACAAAGCCTAATTCCATATTTTTGTTTAGTTTCTTTTTTTGGTCTTCGACTAATTTGTATCTTTAGAGATAAAGAAATATAAATACTAAACCGACCGTTTTGGTCGATCAAATAGACAATTGTTTCTGTTTGTCCACTGTAGGAACTATTAAAGTAAACTCGTTTAGAATTTATATAGAAACTCATTTAAATTGACATCCTTGGAAGACATAAATCATCTCGTTTCAACTGGATTTAACAGGCTTATCAGTCTGTTACTGCGATTATAACATTATTTTATTAGTTCGTTATATCTAGACGTTTTGTGGACTATCGGAAGTGAAGTTGATTGAATAGCGCTATCAAGGTGTTGTTCATTTAATTGTAGTCATGAACAATATCTTCCCTCTGTAGGTGCAAAATAAAACTATTTTCTTATCTAATTATTTTATAGATTTTATCCTCTAATTATCATGTAGGTTTTCTTCTCCTTGGGGATCATTGAGGTGATGTCATTAAAAAATATATCAGTACTTGTACATTCAGCATCAATTCTTCTCTTACTTGCTTAATACCCTTATTTTCATGTAGTTAGAAATAATGTTTTGCTTCACCATGATTTACATCATATGCTCAGCTTGTATGTATTTGCAGCCATGGGTTGTATTGGCCAAGCAGAGGATGCGCCTCATTACGATTTTGATCTCTGATCTTCTTTTCCATTTCTGCGTCTGTCAGCGACTCTAAGAAGGGCGCCCATCGGTCAGATTAGCTAGATGGTCTAAATCATACTTCAATAGTTGGTAAAGGTACCTCACTGATAGCCAAGACAATTGACAGTTGGTCTCTAATTAAATAAGAAGCAATTGCTGTAACAAATTTCCCGCCTAGTCCCAACGCAGAGCACAGCTTGTTAGCAAATACTTCGAGGCTATTCTCTTTTTGGGACATATCCAATTCCATTTGATCGACTAAGGACGTGTTCCCTACATTAATATTATGTTTGATTATAACCTTCTGATTGTAGTTATTCTTAATTATACCGGGAGGTTCATTGGGGAAAGTCTCAAGTTGTCGAAGAAAACAGTAAATTTGCCAGTGACAACACATGTCATTAAAATATGATTAATAAAAGACTAAAATATGCTTTAAAAATATAAAAAGATACCACAGAAGGAATTCTGAAGCAGTAGTGATGGTATATAAATCTGGGTTTTAATGGAAGATCATTCGATGAAGAGAACTTCGACTAAAATTTTGAGTATACTTTCATATTTTATTATATAAATTTTGTGTTATTTTTAGAAAGGAGTACAAAGATTTTAATAAATAAATGAATAAATAAATTGCTTGGGAATTTTCAGGCACGAATGTTAATGATTTCAGGTTTAAATCATCACAAAGTACTTCTGCTAATTGTTTTGAACTTATTAAATTCTCATGTTTGTTCCAAGTAAAAATATATCTCAGCTTCTACCAGAAACATAGTTTTGAGAGTTACGTGAAGATAGATTTGATAATTACACAGAAAATAATAGTAACACTGTGTAATTATCAGCTTCTGCACTTTAATTTCCATGTCGAGTCTAATTGAGACAAGTAACTCAGAATGACAACCATTATCTTGAATTGAAGATCACTGTCATCAAAGCGTAATGGGAACGTTCGGACATTTTTGGAAGACACTTTATTCCTCATAATATTCTTAGCTTGGAGCACAGCCTCTATTTGACTTGAAGTGGGATCAGTAGGCACCCATTGCATGCATTTTTGAGCAAAGATTCGCTGCTTGCAAGAACGTACTGGCTCAAAACTAAATTTCTGCGAAATGTAGAACCGAAAAGGACGTAAAATGGATTTATTAGAATCCCTGGAAATACACAAAGCCAGGCTTAATCCGGGAATTCCCTTCATTAACGACCAGATCGACCTCATGTACACACCCATCTTCAAAGCTGTTTTGTAATCCCTCTTTTTCGTATTTGTATATATACCTGTTTTAACCGTATTTTAATTTACTATGTGTTTGATAATGACAAGCTAAATTTGTCGAAACTAGTCACAATAAAAAGTTTTCAAGTTATACAAACAAAGTTATCGTGTTTTATTCAATTCGCTTATTTTGTTGGATATCTTCTAGGTGCAAATATGCAAAGATGTTGTTAAGCTGCGTCCACTTCAGTTTGTTCATATATAAGCTTAGATATTCTCACATTCTGTTACTCTCTTGATGGAAGCAAACTTTCAAATTGGCAGAAGTAAAATTCTTGTTTCCATTTCTTTATTTTCACCGACCGAAACACGTGTCAGTTAACTGAAAATCAAAAAAATGAACATAACAAGCTTTACTTTTCCCAATTAGATATTCTCCTTGTAGTACAGAATTATATATGTGTGTTTTATTTTAGATCGTTTGTTATCTAAATTTGATAAACTTTGATCACGGGCAAAAATGCTTAACAGTTTCTATGAAGATAATTCAGGTGCCATTTTGAATAGTTCTGGTGAGTCAGATTAATTTTGGCATATTTTAAAGGATTAATCATTCCCTTTATTAAAGTGCCATTTTAGGTTAATATCTAATCGCAGCTTCACATTACTTGGCAAAAATGTATTCAAGTGCTCAACAGTCTTATCACTAGTTTAATGGATTTAGCTACAGTTTAGGTGCAATAATATTTTGAAGAAGTTCTATTGCTTAACTAGGTATTTTTTGTATGTTATATCATAAGGCAATTTTATGGATTATCAGGGTGAAGTAGTTAAAATTTTGTATCATTTATATTTTTAATCTCATGGCTTCTGTTAAAACTTGGTTTAAGTGTTTAATTTTTAGCCTTATATTCTTTAAAAAAGAGAGTGTAGTTTTAGTTGATTTAGGTCTACAAAATTGAGTAATATCTAGGTAAGGTCTGATTGATTTTGTAATTAATTCCTTGATGTTGCATTTGTATGTTTTATGAATCATCAACAAGTAAAACTTCCGGCATTCTACTACGTGCCTTCTGCAGATTTAGCATTTTTTTAAGGGTTTTTGACATCAACAATTTCATCTTCGGTTTGACTTTTTTAGTAAAAATTTTGCGTATGTTTTTCTGAGGTCTACACTTTTTTAATATGATGTCGAAACATAACATGCTTTTTCAACTATTTCCGTTCGAGAAATTATGTCATTATAATGTTTTCCCACATCAATTAACAGCGTACAATCTAACGTTGATAAAATCCGAGCCTTGATAATTTGTAATTTAATTAAAAAAATTGCTCTAATGGGATGCGGATATTGCTTGATTCGTTTAGTCGTAACGGTAAAGTGGATTAATTAATGAGCCAATATATCTCCTTTACAAATACGGCATACCACAGGGTTCGATAATATCTCCTCTCTTGAAAAAATCATAAAATAATCATATTTGGAAAATAAATTAATGGAAAAATTAAAGAACTTTTAATACTTTTAAAATCAAACTTTCATATATAAAATATAGCAATTCCACGCATACAGCCATCACTACTAAGTGTTCCTCCTGATCCCCCCACTTGTCGGGTTTCTCGGTCAATAGAATGGTTAATTACCCTTCTAACATTCGGTGTTACGGAATCGTAATGAATTTAATTATTCTTTCGGTTTCGGTACGGATTGCGCGATTTCGCTCTGATTTATTTGGTTTTGCTCAATAGCGGATTCTGTAATGGCAATTAGCGTTGTTGTCGTCGCGCTATTTGTTCTTCCCCCCCTTTCCCTCCCTTCCCCCCTAGCTTGATTAATGCGACGAACGGACGGACGCTTCCTAGATCGGGTGGTTGTGAAACTGGAAACAATAAACGCATTGTCGGATAATGTATCGTCGAGGAAATTGTTTCTTGGGCAATTTTGCTTCCTTGTAATAGTTACATGAAGAGTTGCAGTTACTGTAAAAGTTGTTAATTGCATTTAAAATAATTAATTGATTTATTGTTTCTATAGTAAGGTGCTCGAAACAGAAAAATTAAAATGTAGAACGAGAGTATTAATCTTAACAAAGGTAATAATTTAAGAATTAAGGAATCTAAATGCTATGACATAGCCAACAAGATAGATAATAATTAAAAAAAAAAAAACTGACAGATAAAATTTAGTTTCCCATCTTATGAATCCTCAATTAGGCTAAACTATTGATCGATCAATACCAAAAAGAAATCTTAATTTTGCAATATATCCCTAAGATTTCAGAAAAAAGAAATCTTTATTTTGCAATATATCTCTAAGATTTCTTTTTGGCATTGATCGATCGATAGTTTAGCCTAATTAAGAATTCATAAGATGAGAAATCTTCTATCATGTTTTTCTAATTATTATCTATCATAAAATATATAAGTCCTTTACGTTGTTCTAATTATTATTATCTATCATGTTGGCTATGTCATAGCATTTAGATTTCTTAATTCATAGGGATTTTTTGAATTATACATTTTATGATTCTGTTTAGCTCAATAATGAAATATTTAGAAGTTGCTTTAGTATTTTAGTTACAAGCTTTTAGTGTTTTGATAAAATAACTCTAAAATAATCACCTCGAGCGTCGTCTAATAATATCTGTCTATAATTGAGAGCAACACGCCTAACATTCATATTTATAACTGGAAGAAAAATATTTCTCGTCGTCGCATTGCTGCCACCATGTGTTGAGCGGCTTTCCACGCGAAGGTTCTGACTTTCGACTCAAGGCTGCACACAATCAAAATAGATTTTAATAACAACTTATATAGAATAGACAGCACCGGCATTAAGAAAGAAACTTGTTATTTTCAATGTCGAGTTAAGCACGAGTTTGTGGATATAAATAAACGACATGAAATCTCTTGTATTGAAAAAAAAAATACGATTACAAAAATATTTTTTTGCTCTTCATTTTAACATAGATAATCATACAAGTTAAATTCCGGATAATGGAATATGAGTTTTTAAAAAGTAACTTTTATTTATTTCACAAAATGATTAATTATTGATTACAATGATTGATTATATGTATTAGAACTTTATAAAACACTTAATTATACTTAAAATTAGTTTCGCAATTTGAGCGAAGTGCGAACCGACCGATGTTAGGGACTGAGGCGCGCCGCTCCGCAGATTCCTTATATCTTCTTGGAGATTTTGTGGATGTCAGCATTTGGGGCATCATAACACCCCCGGCATAAGTGCAGAAACATCCTCTGGCATGACTCATGGAATCCAGGGTTGTTTTCGACAAGTCGTTGGTTCTTGATTGGGTTGGTCCGTGGTTGAAGATTTCTTCCTCCAGATAGTGAAGGAATTCTTGTTCCGAAGGTATCTCGTAATGAGTGTGATTAGGCCTACGATTAATAATACATAAATAATTATGGTCCAAATGGAAGGAGGTTGACCATGGATTGTGTTTGATTTCTTCAGAGTTTTAAGGTCCTCTTGAAGCTTGACTAAGTCGTCGTTGAGTCCAGTTATGTTTGTCGCATGGATTTCGTTTAATTTTGCAAACTTGATTTTCCATTTTGCGGGTACAGCTTTTTCTTCGGAGAATGTTAATTGAGGAATGTTCGGTCTTCTTGAAATCTTTTTTTCTTGGAAACTGGTCAATGAATAATTTTGTATGTGCATCGTGGGGTTACTCTTGCGATGTAGGTTCCGTTGATTGCATCTAATTCGGTCTGTTTGTTGCACTTCTTCTCGATTTTCTGAGTAGAGGGCAAAATGATGATCCATAGGTTTTCATGAATTTGCTTGATCCAAGTTGCATCGAGTGTTTCAAAACTGTGTACGCATTTTTCGTAATCTAGGGTGTAGGATAATAGCTGAACTTCGCATGGTGAATCCTGGGTGATCCGTAGACTGTTGGTAGCTTGACATAAAAACTGCATTGCTCCTATTTCCTCGCATGGTTTGCTGATTGGTACAAATCGTTCACCATTGATTGCCAATAGGTTATGATTTGGTATTATATAGTGGAATGTGTTATTGTTTCCTCGGATTGGTAAGGAATATAAATGGTAGTAGACGTATTGGGAGATTTCTGTCAGAGGGATCTCTAGGAGAAATATAATGGAATTTCTTTTGACGTAAGCTCTAACCGTAATAATTCGTTCAATAATATGAATGTTTTCTGTTGTGGGTTCTCGTGGTAATTTTTCGTTGTGGAGAAGTTGGTTTAATTGTTTCAGTTCGTAAATAAGGTTTTTAGTGTCCATCATCGAGGGATGATATGTATTTAATTTGGCGAATGTAACAGCGTTAACGAGTGAAGATAAGATGTCGTTTGTGTTATCTATTAGAAAATTCAGTTGGTTAAAAATAGCGAAGAGAGTTATTCGTTGAGATTCTTCCAATTGATAAAATGTAACATTTTTAATAGATTGATTTAGTTGCATCATTCTTGAGGTTAGCACTAACTGATTGCTCCTTAGATCTGCTATTGTTTGATTAAATTCATTAATTGTTTTTATTGATACAGAGATCTGTTTTTCCATTGTAGCTTCGATTTTTGATTGTGACTGAATTATATTCTGGATTTCTTTGTCGTACCTTTCGGCATCTTCGTTATCTAGATTTCCGGTAATCCTATTAATTATTTGTCCTAAAATATTAATGGCTCCTCTTTTCGTTCTACGAGGTTCCTTTTGGGGTAATAGTTGTTCAAGTTGCTGTAACATTTTACTTCTCTTCGTGGATAGTATGGATATATAATTTGCCATTTCTCTGCTGTAAAGATTGCTGTGAGTTCCATTTTTAATAGTAGTTATCCAATTATCGCAATTATTATTGAGAGTTTCAATTTCTTGTGCCAAATGGTCGAGATAATATATTGTTGTAATTTTCCATTGATTAGTTTTGATTTGGGCTTCTCCTAATTTTACTGGGAAAAGACCTGTATCGTCATTGATGGCTTCTAGGGTAACGTCGCATCTGATGTTAATAATATAATATCCGATACATCTGAAACAACAGAATGTTTCAAGTATCTTGTGTGGAATTTTCTGGTTCTTGTTTTTGTTTTAACTTCTACAGTCGAATCGTCATTAATTTTTATTATTTTATAAGGGCCAATATAGGGGTTAATTAATTTGTTTCTACCATTATTTTTAACATATACTTATTCGTTAATTTTGAAAGGTTTTGTCTTAGCGTTTTCTTGAGATTTTTGTACATATTTTTCTTTTTGTTCGATGTTTTTCTCCTGGATGGATTTGTAAAGGTGTTGAAGTCGTTCTTTATGATCGGATACATATTGATGATAATATTCTTCGGAGTAAAGCAGATCCATGGGGTCTCTTAGCGAAGTGTGACCAAAAACTAGTTCCAGTGGTGTAAAGCCAGTTGGTTTTGATATGGTGTTGTTGTACGCTATGACGGCTAACTTCATTTGTTGTTCGATAGGTTGCTTTCTTTTTTCTTCGAGACATCTGATTTGCTCAAGTATTGTTGAGTGGAATCGCTCGATGTTTCTTTGTGAACTAGGATTTGCAGGTATTCCAAAATGTATTTTTATTTTATGGGCTTCAAGTAATTTTATGATGAGGTCATTCTTGAATTCTTTTCCGCTGTCACTACTTATTTCTAGTGGTGTTCCGTAATATTTAAAATATTCCAATAGTCCGTTAGCTACTTCGACAGAATTTGTGGATGTTAGAGGTATTGCTTGACCTAATCGAGAAAAGGTGTCTATTATCGTTAAGAATTTTGAATTCGCAATTGTAAATGTATCCATGAACAATTTTTGAAATGGTTTGTCCGGAGTTTTTGTAAGTTGTAGAGGTGGCAAGGTGGGATGCCGGTCGTATTTGCTTTTGTTACAAATCATACAGCTATTAATATAATCTGTTACCATTTGTTTCATATATTTCCAGTAACATTGTCGTTTTAGTTGAGTTAGTGTTTCTACTATTCCTCGGTGATTTCTTTTGCCAGTGTGGTGCGTTGTTATTAATTCCAACTGATCAGCTTCGTTGCTTATTACGGTGACCCTTTTTGTACATTTAATTAATTTTGGTCCTCTATCATTAAAAAGTTGAACACAAATTTTACAAAAATGAGGATAGAGTGTATCGTTTTCGAAATATAAATAATGTTTTCCGGGTCCTATTAAACATTCCTTCATGAATTTTGTGATTTCCTCTTCTAAATTTTAGGTTCCTATTTTTACTTTGAATATTTTATTTCCGTCTTCGTTTGATAGATCGACTTTCGTGTCAGTAGTAGTGGGGCTCAGAAAATATTGTTTTTTCTTATCGTTTATAATATCGTCTAGGATGGTGATTCCTTTTGTAGGCTCAGGTTGCTGATTAGAGTGTATGGTGTTACTCGTACTGTCTTCTTCGTTCGGTAGCAACATTGGAGTTTCTGTCTGATGCCGATTGTTCTTGTAATTCTTGCAGTAACATTGTTAGATTCTTACCAGTGGGGCTAGGTTGTTCTCTTGAAAATGATGTATTTGGTAAATTTTGTGGATCCAAGGTATCCCCTAATTCTAGTTCTTCAATAATCTGGTCTAACATTCGTTGTGTTTCTGGATCTGGTTTAGGAGTTAAAGAAATTATATCGTCTTCTATCGCATACAATTGTTCTTGGGTAATTCTCGATAAAGCGTCTGCATTTGTGTTATATTTTCCTTTTTCGTAAATAACTTCGAAATCATATTCTTCCAATTTTAATTTCCATCTCATTAGTTTTGAATTAGGCTCTTTTAATTTCCACAACCATACTAATTGTCGGTGATCTGTATAAATTTTAAAATGTCTGCCGTAAACATAGGGTCTAAAATATTTGACTGCATACATTATTCCAAGTAATTCTTTTTCGATCGTTGAATATTTCTGTTCGGTTGCGCTTAATGTTCTGGAAACATAACTTACTGGTTTATCTTGGCCTATTTTACCTTGCGAGAGGACAGCTCCTAACGCTATATCTGACGCATCTGTTGTAATAATGAATTCCTTTGTAAAGTCGGGGTATTGAAGTATTGGTTCATTCATCAATAAAACTTTACATGTCTCGAATGCGTTTATATATTTATTATCTAATTTAATTTGGGATCCTTTCTTCAAACAATTTGTAAGCGGTTTTGTGATTTCCGCAAAATTTCTAATAAATTTTCGATAGTATCCAACGAGTCCTAAAAAAATGCTTTAATTTCCTTTTGGGTTTTCGGTAGAGGGTAATTTTTGATTGCATTGACTTTTTCTGGATTCGGTTTTACGCCGTTTTCCGTAATTATATGACCTAAATATTTAAGTTCTTTTCTAAGAAATTCACCATTTTCCAGTTTAACTTTAAAATTTGCGTTTTCTAGTCTTTCAAAAACTTTATTCAATTTTGCTATATGTTCCTGTAGTGATACCGAGTAAATAATTATATCATATAAATAAACCATGCATGTATCTTCTAATAATCCTTTCAATATATTGTCCATTAGTCTTTGAAATGTCGCTGGGGCATTTTTTAACCCGAACGGCATTAAATTCGAAATGTCCTTGTTCAGTTGAGAAAGCGGTTTTTTCTCTGTCAGCTGGGTCCATCTCCACCTGGTGGTAGCCGGACGCTAGATCTATACTGCTGAAATAGTGGCATCTACCCAATTTATCTAATATATCTGCTATATTAGGAATTGGATATTTATCTTCTATCATCCGATCGTTTAATCGCCGATAGTCGATAACCATTCGTTTCTTCGTTTTGCCATTGGTAGTTCTTGTGACGATATTCACAGGACAACTCCAAGGTAATATGCTTTCTTGAATGATGTCTTGATCCAGAAGTTCTAAAACTTGATTTTTAATTTCCCTTTTTGTTTCAATTGGCTGTCGATACATTTTGACATAAACAGGTGATTGATCCTTTAAATTTAGTTTGTGTTTAACGGAGTGTGTGAACGTTAATTTTTGACCTTCGATGTAGAATATATGTTTGTATTTTTCTGCGAGTGCTCTAATAAAGGCTTCTTATTCGATGTTCATTCCAGTGGTATTCAAATTTTTATTCACGTTTTCTCTTTGCATCTCGTCCAAATTCAAGTCGTAATCGATATCCATTTCTTCGTATCCGTAAATTTCGTTAATTTCATCTACTATTTGGGTTTGAAGGGAGTGACAAATTTTAATATTTTACTTTTCTTGAGTGTAATTAATAGCAATAACTAAAGCTTCATGATTAACTGCTTCAGCGATTGATTCTTTCACAATAATTCCTGGGCGAAATTCAATTGGTGGTACGTAAATAGTTCCCTCCTGTACATTGACTGGTATTTTTATTATTCTCGCCTCTACTGGTTCGAACGTAAGTTTTTCTGTATTTAAATTTATAGGGATATTTGCGTTTTCAGTTATAAGTAATTTTTTACGAATATCAAGAATTGCTCCGAGTTTGTTTAAACGATCGATTCCAATTAGTCCATCGAATTTTTTACTAAAATCGAATCTAAAAAATGTATGTTGAAGGTTTGTTTTAAATATTGGTGGAATTTCTAAAAATATTGCATCGTCATGTTTAGTTGTATTATGAGCTGTTTTGATTATAAACGGAATTTTGATCGCATATTGTCTAAAATGTTCGAAAAGTTTAGAATTAATAAGCGTTTTCGTTGATCCGGTATCTATAAGAAATTTAAGTCCTGAACATGTGATATAGGGCAAATTACAATTTATATTATTTACGTCGATTATTGCTGTTTCGTCGTTTAGTTCGTTTATTATTTCTTCTTCGTAGATAGGCTGATGAAGTGAAAATTTTCTTCAAGGTCTTTATCGAATTCCTCGTCGTAATCGCAATCTGTGTTTATGTTTTCGTCGTTCTGCGTCTCATCGTATGGCATTTCCTCGTTATCGTCTTGATAGTACAAATGCTGACCAGGGCCAGATGTCCATCTAGGTCGCTTGTGTTGTTGCGCGGTGCCTGATGTTGCTCGCTTCTGCGAACTGGGGTCGATTTCCATTTGCATGGGTTTGGGCACGCTTTTTTGCATTATTTGAGCAGGAGTTTTAAGATGATCTTTGATTCGCGTTGTTTGCTTGATTATAAAACGGTTTTTGATTTGCCTGGTAATGTTGATTCAAATTAGGTCTTGGTGTATATTGATTGATTGCCGAAGTTGATGGCATATTTTGTGGTTGAATAAAATATGGTTGTATTATAGGTGCTGATCGTGGTATGTAATGATTAGGTTGTTTATTCGGGATGCGTGATTTTTCCTGAGATAATCTTGAATTTACTCGTTGTAAATTATTTGCGCGTCCTGCACGGTAATTAAAATTCTCTACTTCGATGACGTGACTCATTGCTGTTTCTAAGTCGCGGGGTTGCTTTACTTGCACCATTATACCCGTTACATGATCTATTTCAAGTAATCCTTGCAGATAAATTTGTAACGCCGTATCCTCATTTCCATATCTTCATCCCTTGTGATTGGAAATTCAGGAGCCTCCAATTTCTGTGCCTTCAACGTCTTCGTTTCTTCACCTTAAATATATTGGTCGAGTCGAAAGTGTACCTAATTTATTCGGTAAGCAAAATTTGCATGTAACACCGCCATTAAAATAAATGAAGCGTTTATGGTGGGCGTGCGGAGAATATCTCAAATCGTCCGTCCTGAAAATTCGTGTCTTCCGCCAATCATAATTTACACCGCAAGACTTTTACTCTCCTCTGTTTTTTTTTTCTAAAATTATTTTATTACAAATGCAGGAAGTTCAGTAGCGGTCGGTCCTCGCAGTCAAAATAAATAGATAAGATCACGCAACGGGGAATTAGATCATGCCACAAAACGCACGCTAATTGCGTAACCAACAAGGCAACCAGGAAACGTTCCTATTTAAGCCAATTAAAATAGATAATTAAATCAAAAATTAATAAATAATTCCCTTCAACAATCACAAACGAGATTTGAATAAATTGAAACCGGTCTATATTTACCTGTAACTCATCTTCAAATTTATAAAACATACGCGATGAATTTACTAAATTTTAACCTGTAAATTATTACACAATTTTAAATTGTAAGTTAGTACTCAAAAATTAAGATTGGAAGAGTTTTTACAAACACGTAAAGAAACATATTTTATTGTAGTTTTTAAAAATTGAATCATACATATATATATATATATAGTTGCCAAACACCTGCTTAAATAAATCATAAAATTATTAAAACTTACAATCAAGCTATTTTTATTATTAGAAACGACTCAGTAATAAAAAAAAGATGGAAATAGAAATCAACTTATTTATAATTATAAAACTTCTTATTTAAGTTTAACATTTTTTTTGTTTTTTTTTTCAGACGGTCAAAATTAGGCCAAAAAAAGGAGGAACGTAACGATGATGTTGAGCGGCGACGCTTGATGAGAAGAGTATGAACGGCGTGGAAGAGATTTCGACCTACAGGCAAGACTACTCGGAACGGTATCCACGGAACTCGGTCAAGACGGCGGCCACCACGTACGACTTCCCCGAGCACCCGCCGAAGAAGGAGAAGAAGTGGTCGTTCGGGAATTTGTTCTTCAGGCGGAAGAAGAAGGATGACAGCGATAGCAGCAGCGAGGACGAGGCGCAAAGGAAGAAGAAGAGGAAGCAGGAGAAGCGCAGGAAGTTGGTCAAGGGGGCGGGCGGTTTCGATCATATCGTCTTACCCCAGACGAATAATCGGGGTTCGTATGTGAACGGGTATAATAAGCACGAGGACACGGGTGTTTTATCGGAGCCGGGTTGTAATTTTGGGCGTCCTCTTCCCAGAATACCAATTGATGTTAATAAACAGGAAAGAAACGAAAGTGTTAACTCTAACAGTCCTGGATCATTAGATTCGGCGCGGAAGAGTCGTAGAGATCGTGCTAAAGCTAGGGCGGCGGCACGGAGGAATGGCAGCAGCTCTGATGAAGATTCACAACGCTCATATTCATCATCAAGGTTTAGAAGTGATGAGAGTTTAACCAGACAACGCGAGGGTTCTCTCAATAGAAAGTCGCGCATTGCTAGAACTGAACGTTACATTCGACGCTTATCAAAAGACGATGAGTCAATTTTAAATCGCGAGGCTCTGCAACGACAGGCGAGAGAAAATTGGCAATTAAAACTACACGAAGACCGTGAAAGTCCAAAAATATCATCAGAATCGAATTTTTCAGGTTTATTTACGATACCACCTAGTCACAACACTTATAAATACCGGAGTAGTAGTAATAACAGCACCCCCCAAGAAGTTGAACACTCTCCAAATACGAACTGCTTTAATATTCGAAGCCTATCGTGTGATTCAAACATCCATAAGAGTCCATCCCCTGAAAACAATCCTGAAATAATGCACGTGCAGTTTCCTATAGGAAGACCTAATCGTAATCGTAACGCATTGATGAAACAACCCCCACCACCACCACCGCGTGATCCGAGGAGGGTCGTTACTGGACAGGTAGAAATCCGACCTAGTTCACACAGCTTCGACAAGATGTTACAACGAAAACCCAACACTAACGAATTCACCTCGCATTGGCACGCCGGATTTAGAACAGCATCAGAAGACCACATACCCACCGAACCTAAACAACCACTAGCACCTCGACCCGCATCAGTTACCAACGAAACGAGACAGCCTAGGTATATAAAACGCCACGTACAGGAATCAGCGGATCGTTTCCAATACCTAACGGAGAAAAAACCTAGAAGTCGTAAACCGATTTTCATCCAATCAACCGATAAAATCAACACCGCGAATTTCAACTCGAATCAACGCGTTAAATCCTCGAGTTTCAACGAGGACAAAAAACTGCCGAACCTCAATCAACGCATCAAGTCTTCCAGCTTTAACGAGGATAGAAATTCATCAAGCTTCTTAAAAGACGATAGATTAGAAGATACAAATACGTCGCTTTATAATCGTAATGCAAGATCATCAAGTTTTAACGGTGATGAAACCAATCAATATCCCAACCACCAACCTACGAAATTGAATCAACCAACGAATATTTCAACCTCAAATCAATCGATTAATTCTGGTAACTTTTATCGATCGCCTAATCCTGAAAGCTTTAATCAACACGCTGATACCTCAAGCTTTAATCGACGCTTGAATGAGAATTTACAACAATCCTCAAGTAGGAATTTTAATCAACCAACGAATATTTCAAGGTCTAATCAATCGATTAATTCTGGAAACTTTTATCGTTCAGCGGACACCTCGAGTTTTAATCGTCGCTTATATGAGAATAAACTTGACTTTAATCAATCAAATTCTGAAAGCTTAAATAAATACGCAAACTCACCAATAGATAATGATTTCCACCATCAGCAAAATTTAACAAGTTTAAATCGTGTGAATATATCCGGCTTTAACGAGCAAAAGACTAATCATCACCCTGGAAATTTTGATCAGAAACAATTAAGATTTAATGGTGATGATAAGAGATTTAATGAAGATAAGCCATTTCCAAACACTAATTACCATCACACGCATCCTATAAGTTTTAATCCGAGCTATGTGAAGCGTACTGATTCGCAAAATTCGCTCGATTTTTGGAAGCGTAAAGAACTTGAAAATTCTCGAAGGTCGAGTAAAAGTACTTCCAGCAGTCCGCAAATGTTTACAGCGCAAAGCCACGTGCAGACTAAAATTTTTCTACCTAACATCCTCAGCAACGAACCCGACTCGACTGATACTGTTGATTTCATCCAGCGCAATTCAAGCCCGTTTAAACCTATATCATCACCCAATCAATTGGATAAAAAACCTGAAATCACCAGCTCGGCTGATAGTCTTTCCGGTGAATTTAAAACCTCTGAGGAGGTCAGGAGGAAATCTGCGAATCTAGAGGAAGCTTTGGATGAGTTAGAGGCGATATATAAAAGCCTACATTTAGGTGATGAGGATTTGTTAGAGCGCGCCGAGCAAAGAGAGATGTCGATTGCCACGAAACGGATGGTCGAATCGAATTCTGAAACGTATCCAATTTGGGGGTCGATTCCGCGTGGTGCATTAAGCGACTCTAGCTTTAGCTACGAGCCCTATAACTCAATAGATAATCCCAAGAAGAAGAAGGTGTTGAAAAAATCTCAAACGTTAGATCGGAGGAATGATGATATGGCTTATCGTAAATTAAATAAGGATCGTGCTAATACAATCAGTAACCCTCAATCTGTTTTGGCTAGCGTTAGCTACTTACTAGCCTCACCGGTGCATTGTCCTCAGGAAGATGGTGAGAGTTTAGTGGATCCAAACGATGAACCCGATGTTACCCTAGATGATGTTGTTTATCGCAGCATCAAGCACGCTAATAATAGTTTAAAGGTTGTTGATCCTCAACCACCGTTTGGGATTCCGATCGGGCCAATCGCGCCAGCTCCTAGTAGTGATTATCTTCATGCCGTTCCCGAGAATGCACCGCGTTATAACTTTAAACACAAGAAGATACCTGATGTAGTGAAGGATGATCTTGCGTTTCGTAACTTGCGTAAAGATTGTACTAAAGAACCGGATGCTAGTAACCGAAAGAAACGCGCCGTGCGTTCGTTATCCGCTAATATTTCCAACATCATGCATAACGATGAAAACGATTTTTGTAAAAGCAGCCTTACGGATATAGCTGATGCCATGGAGATCGCTAGGCAGATACTTAAAGAAAAGGAGGATCGGATCGCCTCGACGAAACGAGCATTTTTAAGCGATAGTGAAACGAAGTATCGAAAAACTGGTGTGGTTTCGGCTAGTAGCACTGAAACAATTACGGAAAGCCGTCTTAATTTTTTGAACGAAATGCGCTCGAAAGATAACGGTCAAAATTACTTACACACCAAACCACCACGTGGTGCTTCACCAAGGCGACAATCCAAGGAATCGACTCCTGTACCGAATTCACCGGAAAGGATAGTAGTTGATGATAAACCAACATCATTTGAAGATTTATTAACAGCTCTGGCGGTAGAAGCTAGAGAGACTAGTGATCGAATCACGAACGAATTGAATAATTTAGATGATGATTTAAACAAACGCGAGGAAGCCGAGGATGTAACGAAACGACTCTCTGATATCGATGCAGTTTCTGAACACGCGAAAATGTGCGAAAAGTTACTCGAATGCGTCGTGGAAAGCACGGAATTGATAGCGGCGACGAAAACCGAATCAAATCCTGATGAACAGGTCGAGCAAATCGACACCCTCATCCCAGAATCCGTCGCCAATATCATCACCACACGCACGGTTGAGGAAGAGGACGCCCGCAACCACAATCCCTTAGATGCGGAAGTTCACAGCGCGTCCGAGCCCGATTACGAAAACCTAGGTTCCGACAACAGCGAGACTAACAAGTCGCCGTTCGAGGAACACAAGTCCGAACTGTTGGCCACCTTCAAGGAACTCGACCTCTCCTCGTCCGATAAAGATGAGGACGAGTCCGAACCCACCGCCGCGAATAAAGGAGGTGAGGAGTGTGTTTTAGCCACAGCTTTGCCCGTTTACAGGGATTGCGCCTATGTCTCGGAATCGAAAATTAACATCTCACCCGCTAGAGTGGCGACTTACACGACTAACTGTGATATCTTTGTTAGCGATAGTCATAGCGAGTCGGGTTTTCACAGTAATTCCTCGTGCACCGATTCCACGTCTTGTGCCGATAGTAATTTTAGCAGCAATGTAGACCACCTGAACGACACGATCGACCAAATCCCGTCCCTGCTGTTAGAAAGCTTGAAGTCGCCCAAGCTGGTCACTACCGCGATGAAACGGACCGGCGGACGGCGCTCGGTGGCGGTGTCCGACGCGGAGTTACCACCGCCGGCGCCGTCGTGTTCTTCCGGCCAGGAGGCGCGCGATCCGGGTAATAAAAATAATAATAATAGTAATAATAGTAAATGTTTGGAGAAAACTCGGTCGTGGTACGGGGATCCCATAGTGCTAGCGTTTGCATGTTCCTACGGAGTTGCATGCTCGTACCAGTTGGTCTCTTTAGATGTTGTCGCTATTTTGGGACTGTTGTTTGTGATAATTTCAATTGCCGCCGCACTCATTATGGAATAAATAGTCCTTAACTTGAAAATAATTTTGCTACAGTAGAGGATTCTAGCGAAAAAAATAATAACAGAGGTTGTCATATAAAATTGGTAATTGGTTGGTTGATTTATAGAATGTTTTGAATAATTAAATGTAATTTCCCCTTCACGGCAAATTCTTGGATATAAATTATTCTAAAATTATATTATACTAATGTTAAACAATTTTTCCTAATGTTTCATCCCTATCCTTTCGCTAGCTATAAAATTTTCAGACCTTACATCTTTTAATATAGTTTCAATACATTTCCCAAAGAATTGTTTCAATCTTTTCGTCCTCTCAAATCTTTAGAAGAGTTTGTCATTTCTTTTTATCTCTGTACCTTTAGCTTATTTTCTTTTTCACACCTTATAAACATGAAATAAGTCCTTACATCATTTCCTTCCTCACCTCTAAATATTTTCAACATTATTTTTTTCAAACTTCTAGATTTTTTTTATCCGACTCCTCTTTCTTCCTCCTTCTTTCTTGCCTTCTAGAGATAAAGATTTTTTTATCTGACTTCTCTCTCTTCCTCTTTCTTTCTTGCCTTCTAGAGATAAAGATTTTTTTGATCTGTCTCCTCTTTCTTCCTCCTTCTTTCTTTCCTTCTAGATATAAAGACTTTTTCGATCTGACTCCTCTTTCTTCTTCCTATTCTTCTTCTCCAGACTTTATTAAAACTCTATAAAGACTTAAGAAGAAGAATAGGAAGAAGAAAGAGGAGTCAGACCCAAACTTCATCCAAACTGTATCTATTCTTATCCTGTTGGTATTTTCGAAGGCTTGCTGTGATGGTTTTGATAGCTGTTACCTCAAAATGATTGCCCTTAAAATTACAAAATTTTTAAATGTGCGCTCAAAATGTTCTGAAGCTATACGAAGGATTTTAGTGCTCTTAATTTCTTAAATTCAAATCAATTTTCATTTTTAAGTGATTTCTTCAAAGAAAAGTTAATCGAAAGTAGTTCTTTTGCACACACACTTAATTGATGGGGGAAAATTCTAAGAAGGATTTTTCCTTCATTTTTCATTTTATGACCATTAAATCCTGACTCTTCGCTGATTGACCTTCCAGACTTGAACAAATGTTCTTATCATGTTTTCCCTTTTTGCCTTCATGTAGTTTTAATACATTTCTATTACAACTTGTTCTACATCATCCAGTCTTTTCCATTCCTTTGATTCTTTGAAGGAATTTCTACCGATCTGAAATATCCTCTGTGAAGGAATTTCTAAAGATTTTTCATCCGAATTAACTAAACATTTTTAAATTTCCCTAAAGAAATCCTCATCATCATCATCATCATCATCATTAGAAGTTGAAACTGGACTCTTTAACTTTTGCACCTTCTAGAAATAAATATTTCTTTGGGTTTGGTTTTTCTTTCTTCGTTTTCTTCTCCAGTTTATCGATCTAATTATTTCAATTATTACATGTAACTAATGACGTATGTAAGGCTTTGTGCCAAAAACGTTACTTACATTTTTCCTTTCCTGACCCTTTATCTTTGACTCTTAGTTTATTAACCTTAAGACAAATTACCTTAAATCTGTTAAATGTGCAAACGATTAAAAAGAATCGATTCAAAAAAGGCCTTAGGAAAAAATATATAATTGCAATATATTTAAAATTTTGAACTTTAAATTGAAACAAAAACGCAAAAAATAATATAAAGAGTTTTTGCATGTATCTCCTTGTAGTTTTTTCTGTAAGTAATGAGAAAAAAAAAATGTTTAAATAATGCTTCATCAGAGAAAGTTCTTTGGAAGGGTTCTCAACACAATAAGCTAAAAGCTATCAAATCATAATTTTCAACAAAAACAAAAAAACATCAGCTAAAGGCTATAATATTTGGAAAGCCATGATTGGACTGGCAAAAATAAAAAGCAATTTCTAGTAGCTAAGAACTAATTTAGATATTACAAGTTTATTGGCAAAGTAATTAATAAAGTCTACAATTTTTTGAAATTTTCTTTATTTTAATACGATTCTAGAAGTAATATCCGAAAGTATATTTAGTAAATTTTTCGAAAAATATCTTCTTTCTACATATTTTATTTAGGTAAAAATTTTATTTTTCACCTTCTAAAAGAAGAAGATTCTTTTGGACGTGGCTTTCTTAATTTTCTTCTTCAGTCTCCGTAGAGTTTTTATCATTTTCTCATCCAAACTAACTGGGAGTCTTTAAGCGTATGAAAAGTAAAATAAGTTTTTATTTATTTATTTATTTATTTATCTATCTTTGGTCTATCCTTAAAATCATACATATTAACAAATTTACATAAATTTAAAAAAACATACATAAAATGTTGGTCAAAAGAAGCACGGACGGAGTTCACAATTAAATATGTTCTTCCACTCAAACCCTTTCTTGATCATGATGATGAGGGAGCTAGTATCCTCTTCGACACCCACAATCTTCTAGACTTGCTTTGGTTCAGTTTTTAGTCCCCTTTTTTTGGAGAGAATTTTTTGGCTGTTTATGTCAGCATGACAGATATATAATATAACGTGTTCCTAAAATCTTTTGAAGATTTACTAAGGATTTTATTACTGTTAATTTGTTTCGTGCTCTAAATCTTAAATTTAACCTTCTTGCTTTCTTGAGAAAAAAATTATTTGATCTGACTTCTCTTTCTTCTTCAGTCTTTATAGAGTTTTAATCCAGTTCTTCATTTCTATCCTGTTGGCATTTTCGAAGGCTTACTGTGATGATTTTTTAGGTTTTGACCCCATAACTGAAGTCCTTAACACTAGTAGGTTTTTAAATGTATGTGTCCAAAATCTGTCTACTTTGATAGAAGATTTTATCAGTAAACTTATAATTGATATAGGTTATAAATTCATTAAAAATGATTTTCTGAAAGGGGTTTCTTGGCTCAATGCAATTGTCCTGATCAAATTTAGAAAGTAATTTCAGGAAATTTCACCTTTCCCTAAAGACATAAACTTTTTGAAGGGTGTTTACCTAATTATTATGTGTTTGAGGAAGTTATAAACACTAAAAGAGATTAAGTATTACGATTTTTAGAAAAAAGAAATTTAAGAAATTATTTTTCAAAAATTGTCTGGAAAAATAATTGCGGAAAATACACCAACATTTTTTGGAAAGGTATTTTTGGCTCAGTACAATCCTGCAGATCAATTCAAAACAAATCAATTGGAGAAGTAATTATAAAAAGTTATCAGTTAGAAAATAGCCATTTTTAAAAAGTTTTTTGGTTTAATACGATCGGTTTTGGAAAAGTGAAGAATACATTTCTGGAAATAGTTTACGTACCTGAAGAACTTTTCGAAAAATATCTTAAAACGTAATTACAAAAAAAGTAGTGATGATCTTTTTTAAAGGATTTTTTGACTTAATGAAATTGTCAAGATCAAATTTAAAAAGTGATTTCTAGAAATATTACTTTTACCTAAAGATATAAACTTTTTTGAAGGGTTTTTCCCATATTTATTATGTAGCCGAGGAAGTTATAAACACTAAAAGAGATTAAGTAAAGATTACGATTTTTAAAAACATTTTTTTGTGTGTAATATCGTTGTCCTCAGAAAACTGAAGAAGAAATTTAAGAAAATACTTTTCAAAAAATATCTGAAAAAATAATTGCAGAAAACTTAAGACTTAAGATTTTGTGGAAAGAATTTTTATGCTCAATACAATTTTCTTGATTAATTTAAATCAAATCAATTCAAACAAATAATTTTTGATTAAAAAAGTAATTTTTGCAAATTTTACCTTTGCCTGTAGAGATTAACTTTTCGAAGAGTTTTAATCTAATTTTAGTAAAGTGATTGGAGAAGAAATTACTAAAAAGATATCAGTTAAAAAGTACGAATTTTTGAAGGGTTTTTTGGTTTAAATCAATTGGTTTTAGAAAAGTGAAGAAGACATTTCTAGCAATGGTTTTTTGTACCTGAAGAACCTTTCAAAGGTTTGAAAAGGTTTCTATGTTAGTTTTTTTTGCATTTTCCTGGTCAAATTGCATAAAAAGTAATTTCTGCAAATATTACCTTCCCTTAAAGAAATAAACTTTTCCAGAAAGTCTCATTTAATTTTAATAAAGCAATTGGAGAAGAAATTACTAAAAGAAATCAGTTGAAAAGTACGAAATTCTGAAGTTTTTAAGAAAATCGATTTTAGAAATGTGAAAAAAAAAATTGACAATATTTTTTGTACCTGAAATACTTTTCAAAAAATATGTGAATAATTATTTGCAAAAAACAAAGATTATGGGTTTTTGAAAAGGTTAGTTTTTTGCATCGTCCTGGTCAAATTGCATAAAAATAATTTCTACAATTATTACCATTCCTTGAAGACATAAACTTTTCGAAGCCTTTTTTTTGTATCTAATTATATAGAAAAGGAGAATGGTTGCGACCGATACTACGTGGTGTTCTGTCTAACTATAAAGTATTGAAGAAGAAATTATTTTAAAAAAATGGAAAGATATTTTGGTTAAATTCTAATTTTTATAAATATTTCTTGACCTTAAAAAAATCTGGATAAATAATTACACAAAATAGTTAGAGACGAATATTTTTATGATTTTTTTGCTATAATTCAATTGTTATGATCTAATTGAAGAAGTAATTTCTGCGAATATAATTTTTGTCTAAAAACATTAAATTTTCGAAAAGTTTTGATTCAATTTGTTTTAAGTAACAAGATAAGTAATTTCTAGAATGTCTAGTAACATACTATAATTTTTTGGTTCCATGTTTCATAGAATTGTCCTGAAAAAAACTGAACTGAAAATAATTTCTGTATTTGAAGAACTTTTTAAAAATATTCCTGGAAAATTAAAGGCGAAGATTTTTGGATTTTTTTGGTACAATTCAGTTGTCGTGATCAAATTTTGAAGAGGTAATTTCTACAAATATTCCTTTTTTCTGAAAACAAACACAAAAAATAGAGGCAATGAGTTTTTATAAAATCTAAAAGGTTTTTTTGTTCAATGCAATTGACATGTTTAAATTGAAGAAAACTGAAGTAATATAACTGTACTTTACAGTACAGTTATATTACTTCCTTCACTTATAACTGAAGAAGTCGTGAACTCTGTCTTTAAGATCTATGCTTCAAATTTGATGCCAAAAAAGCTATATTTAAATAAGTAACTGTGGAGGCTTTCACTTATGAATCATCATCAAGAGAGTCTTCATAGAGCAACTGTCACCAGAAGAATAGAGGGTGGGAATGGAAGAACATTCAAGCCTTTCTAAATGCGATTAAATTTTTTTCTAGAAAATTATCATGTATAATATTATATATTTTTTTGTTAGCATGTTTGATAAAATAGATACTAGCTATTATTTAAAACATAATAGGCGTGAGAAGAGTCCGAAGACTTTTCATTTAAATACATATCAATTGTTTTAAAGTGACTGGAGAAGTGATTACTAATAACAGTTCTAATTGATCGACTTTTTTTAGTAGTTACTTCTCCAGTCACTAAGTTTGGAATTATTGAACTCACAAAAAGGACATTCCCGTCAGTTAGAAGACACATTTATAGAAATGTTTTGGAGTTTGGAAAATTTTTGAAACCTTTAGGAAAATTCAGACAATAGGAAAATAATAAAAATTGAAAATTTTTTGACAAAATCTCACTCTCGAAGGAAACGTTTGGATAAAAATTTATTGTAAAATTCTAAAAACCTCCAAAGAAGATTCACGTCATCTTGGTTGATAGATAAGGCGTTGAGGTGTTGAAAATCCATATTCATTTGTATATTAAAGTTGTAAATAACTAAGATTTTCATTCACCTGAAAAAGCAATAAATTTGCGCAATAATTGTAGTGAAAATAAACACACATTTTTGAAAATCTTAGTTATTTACAACTTTAATATACAAATTCACGTCATCTGATAAATGCTTGTAAAATGAAAGAAAGTTGCTGGTAAGCTATAGAACAATTTTAAGGAGAGATATTATTGAATAATGTCAATAAAATCAAGGCAAGAAATACTAAGGAATTCTTAAAAATTAAAAGAAAATTACAAAAAAGTAATTTGGAATAAAAAATTATCAAGCAGAGAAATACTAGAAACTCTTGTAATGTCAATCAAAAAATGGCAAAAATACTTGATAAACATGTAAGTATAAATTGTGAAAAATTATAAAACTAAAAACTGCTAATGAAATAATAAAATGATAGCCGAAAATGGAAAAATATGTTTTGTCTGGAGTGAACTGAACAAGTATTTTCTGGAAATATTTCCTCTACCTAAACTCTAACCTTTTGAAGAATTTTAATACAAATATTATCAAGATTCTGGAGAAGTAATTACTTAAAAGATCAGACCAAGGTGTTTTGATGAAATTCATTTTTTACTGTGAAAACTAAAGGAGTAATTTGTACCTAAAGAACCTTACAAAAAATTTTGATGCAGATTTGTAAACTGTCTGGAAATATAATTATAAAAAAAATTGTTCAATGCATAAACCGAAGAAGTAATTTCTGGAACTGTTACCTTTAACTTTTTAAAGATTCTAGTGTGATTTTTTTAGTAAATTACT
The DNA here is from genome assembly GCA_963969525.1 of Ontholestes murinus. Classification (NCBI taxonomy): domain Eukaryota; kingdom Metazoa; phylum Arthropoda; class Insecta; order Coleoptera; family Staphylinidae; genus Ontholestes; species Ontholestes murinus. The sequence goes on along the minus strand of OZ018398.1, from coordinate 45,632,688 downwards.
TCTCTAGTCTAAGTTTGTAATTATTGGAAATGTTTTTTTTTGCCTGGAGATATCTGAACAAGTAATTTCTGCAAATATTTCTTCTACTTAAATGCCAACCTTTTGAAGAATATTAATTCAATTAATCTCCAATCTGAAGAAGTAATTACTGAAAAGATCAGACCAAGGTGTTTTGGTCGAATCCAATTTTAATCCTGTGAAAACCTTAAAAGCCATTTGTACCTAAAGAATCTTTCCAAAAATTTTGATGCAAATTTTAAAACTGTCTGGAAATATAATTACAAAAAAAATGTTGTTTATTGCATAAACTGAAAAAGTAATTTGTGAGAGTGTTACCTTTAACTTCTTGAAGATTCTGGTGCGATTCTTTTTAGTAATTACTTCTCCAGTCACTAAGTTTGAAATTATTGGAAATAATTGATTGATGAGGCTGATAAAAAATAAAATTATTGGAAATGTTTTTTTTTTTGGCTGGAGCTAACTGAGCAAGTAATTTCTGGAAATATTTCCTCTACCTAAACTCCAACTTTTTGAATGGTTTTAATCCAGATATGATGAAGACTCTGCAGAAATAATTACTGAAAAGATCAGACCAAGGTCTTTTGGTGAAATTCATTTTTTCACTGTGAAAATCAAAAAAGTAATTTGTACCTAAAGAACCTTTCCAAAAATTTTGATGCAGTTTTGTAAACTGCCTGGACATATAATTACAAAAAAAATTCTGAACTAAGTTTGGAATGATTGGAAATGTTTTTTTTCCCTGGAGCTAACTGGAGCTAAGCAAGTAATTTCTGGAAATATTTTCTCGACCTAAAGACCAACTTTTTTTAAGAATTTTAATCCAAGTATTATGAAGTCCCTGGAGAAGATCAGTCCAAGATATTATGTTTGAATTCAATTTTTATTCTGTGAAAATCAAAAGAACAATTTGTACCTAAAGAACCTTTCTAAAAATTTGGGTGCAGTTTTGTAATCTGTCTGGAAATATAATTACAAAAATTTGTGTTTAATGCATAAACTTAAGAGGTAATTTCTCGAAGTGTTACCTTTAACTTTTTGAAGATTCTGGTGCGATTTTTTTATTAATTACTTCTCCAGTCACTAAGTTTGGAATTGTTGGAAATGTTTTTTTTGCGTGGAGCTAACTGTACTTGCTCAGTTACATAAAATTCTGGAAATAATTCCTCTACCTAAACTCCAACTTATTGAATCCTGGAGCTGACTGAGCAAGTAATTTCTTGAAGTATATTCTGTACCTAAATGCCAACTTTTTAAAGGGTTTATTCAAGATATTATGAAGATTCTGAAAAAGTATTTACCGAAAAGATCAATCCAAGATGTTTTGGTGGAATGAATTTTTATTCTGTGAAAACCAAAAAACAATTTGTACCTAAAGAACCTTTCTGAAAAATGTAATGCAGTTTTGTCCAGAACAAAAAAAGTAATTTCTGTAAGTTTTACCTTTAACTTTTTGAAGATTCTGGTGTGATCATCTACAATATTTACATTATCATTCTGATGTTAATATTTTGTACAAATAAATCAACATGTTTGCGTAGAAACAAAATGGCGACGCTCTAAACTTAAACTTAAAGTTTTACTTTTAACTTTTTGAAGATTCTGATGCGACTTAAACTTTTGATTATCAAGAAATGCATTCGGTGGTTTCAACATTGGTTACAGACATAACTCACACTGTAATTGGTCTTAAAATGATGGAAATTATTAAGCGTGAAGAAGTCTTTAATATTTTGTAGAAATATATCAAAAACTTTGCGTACAAACAAAATGGCGACGCTCTAAACGAATACTTAAAGTTTTATTTTTAACTTTTTGAAGATTCTGATGCGATTACCTACAATATTTACATCATCATTCTGATGTTATAAAATCAATTGTTTTGTAACGTTAAAATTTTCTTAACTACTTATGGCTTAAACTTGGAAGAAGAATAAATTCCAAGGATATCTTTAACAAAAAAATTTTAAACTTTTAAAAGATTAAATTGCTCACGGCAAAAGCTTTAAGCACTAAAATTTTAAAGAAGATTAAATTATTGTTAACAAAGGTTTTGAACAGTCTGGTTTAGAAAATTCGTATGAATTAAAGATTTTATTATGATGTGAACTACGAGTCATACCTTCCAGAGTTTGTAAAAAAAAAAACACTAAAACAAGTTCGTTCTATTCACTAAACAAAGTTTGATACATAACTTACAATAAATTTCTGGAAATGTCTTTCAGGCTTTTGTCATTATTAATAATAATAATAATAACAATATATAAGTAGATAAAGTTAGCGGGTTCTGAGCCAGGAAGTATTCCCAAGGTCACCGGAAGGACTTCCTTTAGCGGATGTTGCGGTTTCCGCTCTTTTGTCCTCTTTTTACGCTCATTTACTTCCTGGCTCAGAACCCGCTAACTTTATCTACTTATATATTTTCAAAGTGTAAAATTTCTAAAATTCTTCTAGGATGTTATTCAAACCTATTATATATGATCGTCATATTTTGGAAATGTGTTTTGCTCTATTTGTACTTCAATAATCTGTACCTTTCCACTTCTTCCAACTTTTTGAAACGTTTTAATCCAGCTATTATGAAGACTCTGGAGGAGTAATTACTAAAATATCAGTCCGAGGTGTTTTGGTGGATTTCAATTTTTGTTTTGTGAAAATCGAAAAAGTAATTTGTAACTAAAGAAGCTTACTAAAACTGTTTGGAAATATAATTACAAAAAAATCTTGTATAATGCATAAACTGAAGAAGTAATTCCTACAAAAAGTTAAAGGTAACACTTTAACTTTTTGTAGATTCTGGTGGGATTGTTTTAGTAATTACTTCTCCAATCACTAATTTTGGAATTATTGGAAACATTTTTTCCCTTAGTTAACAGAACAATTTCTGGAAATATTTCCTTTACCTAAAAGCCAACTTTTTGAAGGGTTTTATTCCAAATATTATGAAGGCTCTGGAGAAGTAATTACTAACAAGATCAGTCCAAGGTGTTGTGGTCGAATTTAATTTTTACTTTGGGAAAACCAAAAAAGCAATTTGTAACTAAAGAACCTTTCTAAAACTTTTGATGCAGATTTGAAAACTGTCTGGAAATATAATTACAAAAATATTTTGTTTGAAGAAGTAATTTAACTTGAAAAAAGATTAAATTCGAAGGATACCTTTCATAACAAAATTTTAAACATTGGAAACGTTAAAGAAGATTAAATCATTTATAGTAAAAATTTTAAATACTTAAATTTCAATGAAGATTAAATTATTATTAACAAAAGTTTTGGTGTCAAAAATTCATATAAATTAAAGATTTGTTTATGATGTGAACTACGTTTTAGATGTTTCAGAGATTGTAACAAAAAACTAAAACAAATTATTTCTACGATGAATTAAATTCTCACTTAACCCGTGGTAAAGCATGTTGATTAAAATAATTTAAAAAAAACAAGAGATTAATTAACCTTCTAATCAAATTGGTTCTATTCACTTGGGAAATTTTTTATAGATAACTTAAAATATATTCTTGGAAATATCTTTCAGGTTATTATTATTATTAAAAATATGTTACATTAATTGTTACCTGTATAGACTTCTTTCATTGAGAAGTTTGAGATGAGGAAACTTCACGTACAATAAGATTTTAATCTTTTTCTACATGAAGTTTCCTCATCTATCTACACATTTTTGGAAATGTTTACTCTATTTATACCTTGTCAATCTGTATTCCTTTCTCCATTTTGTAAAAGTCTACTCATGAATTATATCCTTACAGAAGAAAAGAACAAAAGAAAACATTGGCTAAAAAGTTTACTACAAAATACATTATTTAAACCAACCAACCAAACAACCAATATTCTGAAGTTTTAAAATAAAAACCTGTTTATTAATTGTGACACAAAAACCTGCAAAATCATGTTGATTAGGGCCAAATTATAAACGCCGAATTGACTTGAATCAGTGGATACCGTCCGTGTGTTCACTGGCATATTTTACCCGAAATATTTCGCTCAGTGTTATCCAAAGTTCCTCCGCCATACACTACAGCAAAATTAGTATTTATCGACGTATAAATCACTAATGTTTGCACCTATACTTTAAACAAACTTACACACCGATCAGTCAGAAAGTTTTACACTGAAGATTCGAATTTAATTTCAGAAAACTGATACCCGTGATAAAGCAAATTTAATTAAGTAATTTGCACAAGTATAAATCTGGTATAATTGATGATGAAGGCGTTTTAAAGTCATATGTGTGCAAATTATAAATACGAGTACCTTTTTTAATATCATACACATATGTTAAGTATTCTTAAAATAAATAGTGAACTAGTTCTTAATTTAATGTCAATAAATTTAAATTTGGAGACTAATCTTCTGTGCTTGGTTTTGGATATTGTCAGCAATAATTTATTTCACAATTTCCATAAACAAGCTTATGTAATTTTTACTCCACCAAGTAAAAGAAGAGCCAAAATTTTGCAAAGATACAGGAATCAAATGATAAATAATAATGTATTCCGTGTACGATATTAACAACGTACAGTTTTATTTATCATCTGATAAAGTTCCTGATTCAAGGAAGGAAGAAATCACAAAGTTATGGCTTCAAGCATCCAACAAGTTTGCAACGATAGATGACACCTATTTTTTTTACGTATTAAAACTTGATAGTAAAATTCCCTTGCCTTCAACTACATATCCAAACCGGTTTTTGCAGAAGGAAGCAAACATTAAAAAGTTATTTGCTTACCACCTACAATAAATATCTTATTCAATCTATTACCTTCAAATGTAATCAAATTATTCTTACTTAAAACGCCATCATCATTCAGCGCATGAAATATACAAAACAGCATGACCCATACAGAAATATAAATATATATATAAACAAATATTTTTTTAAGTTTGTACATTAAGTGTTATGCCAAATATATTTTAATAAATAAAAACGAATTAAGTCCTGTGTGTTGTTTTTTACAATCTTAACAAATCTTCTAACGCTTGTATGGTTTGGAAATGTTTGGAATTAACACAATAACACTGTATTTTTTTTATTTGAAAATTTATTTGGATATAAAGAAAATGTTGCATTTTTGATGGAAGAATTTTTGAATCGACTATATTTGGAAGGAAACGTAGTTTTTAATATTATTATTATTAAACACTTTGCACCCCTACGGTATAAACACGCTTTGGAGCACCGCTTAGTATCTACTAACCTAACACTGCAACCCTATAATCAAAAGCCATCTTCAGTTATGTCTTCTATTTGGTTATAGGTGTTGTGTAACAGACTACAATCCTTATAGGTGAGCGTCTTCAGGTAACCATCTAACAGTTCCTCTCCTACAAAAAAAAAAACAAAACCAAAAAAACTGTAGATTCGATTAACACGATTACTTAACCCAGCGAATGGATCTACGCTTCACATCTTCGGTGCCTGTAGTTTTCTCTTCTTTTTATTAAGTTAATTACGTTTGATGCTGTTGGAATAAATAGTGTGATTAGTTATTTTTTAAAAACAGAGAAAAAGTGCTGAAAGGACGTTTTTGACATCGATTTGAGGTTTTGGTGATTGCAGGTAAATATTTATCATAAAAAATTAAGTAAATGTAAAGTTATTTAAAGAAATTCATGAAGTAAATTAACTGCCCACCCATCATGCATCAAATTTTTACTAATTTAATCACTCAAAAATTTTACCTTCTCAATTTCTTTTTTATTCAAAACGTTTTGTAATTAATTTTATTGGAAACCGCGAGATAATAAGGAATTCAAGTTTATATGTATAAGTAGGATGGGCGGGTGACCTCTAACCCACCCTCCAATCAGAAAATATAAACGAGGGTTTTAATTAAAAGTTGTAAAATATAAATACACAAAATAATTACAATTGATTTATTCAAACACACTTTTCAAATAATAATTGACGATGTTTTACTGGTTGAAGGGTAGGATAGAGGCCACCCACCCACCCTACATATACACATAATTTACAATTACTGATAGTCTCGCGGTTTGGAGAAAAATTAATTACAATTTTTTTTTTAATAAAAGAAATTCAGAAGGTAAAATTTTTGAGTGAGTAAATTAGTAAAAATTCATGCATGATGGGTGGGCAGACTTTAAGTCTAAATTAGATAAAATTTGCTATAGAAAGTCATTTGTATTAAAACATAAATTTTGATTTTGTTTTATTTTTTATAACATAAAGGGTTTATTTGTTTTTAGCAGCAAAATCATCAACGATTCGCAATTCAAGTTATCATGAATATGTAGGGTGGGTGGGTGGCCTCTATCCCACCTTCCAATCAGTAGAACATAAGCGAGGGTTTAAATTAAAAGTTGTAAAATATAAATAAACACAAAATAATTGCAATTGTTAGAGATTTATTCATACAATTTTTTGAAATAATTTTTGATGATGTTTTACTGGTTGGAGGGTGGGATAGAGGCCACCCACCCACCCTACATATACATATAAATTACAATTACTGATAGTCTCGCGGTTTGGAGTAAAATTAATTACAAAACGTTTTGAATTAAAAAAAATTCAGAAGGTAAAATTTTTGAGTGAGTAAATTAGTAAAAATTGTATGTATGATGGGTGGGCAGACTTTAAGTCTAAATTAGATAAAATTTGCTATAGAGAGTGTTTTGTATTTAAACATAAATTTTGAATTTGTTTTATTTTTTCTTACATAAAGGGTTTTAATGTATTTAGCAGCAAAATCATCAACTATTCCCAATTAGAATTATCATGTATATGTAGGGTGGGTGGGTGGCCTCTATCCCACCCTCCAATCAGTAAAACATAAGCGAGGGTTTTAATTAAAAGTTGTAAAACATAAATAAACACAAAATAATTACAATTGCTAGAGATTTATTCAAACACATTTTTCAAGTAATTGTTGATGACGTTTTACTGGTTGTAGGGTAGGATAGAGGCCACCCACCCACCCTACATATACATATCAATTACAATTACTGATAGTCTCGCGGTTTGGAGTAAAATTAATTACAAAACGTTTTGAATAAAAAAAATTCAAAAGGTAAAATTGTTGAGCGAGTAAATTAATAAAAATTTTATGCATGATGGGTGGGCAGACTTTAAATCTAAATTAGAGAAGATAAGCTATAGAAAGTCATTTATATTTAAACCTAAATTTTGAATTTGTTTTATTTTGTCTTACATAAAGGGTTTTAATGTATTTAGCAGCAAAATCATCAACTATTCGCAATTAGAGTTGACATGTATATGTAGGGTGGGTGGGTGGCCTCTATCCCACCCTCCAATCACTAAAACATAAGCGAGGGTTACGATAATTCAAGATCATCACCCAATGATTATTCAAGCTCATTTAATTGTCCTTCAAAATTATTTAAGTTTCTTCAAAGTTATCCAATGACATTTCAAGGGCTAAACGTACTAAACGATCTTTTAAGGTTATCTAGGGCCTTCAAGCCATTATTCAGGGTTATTTTCAGTCATGCTACAATCATTTGAGGTCATCTAATGATATATTAAGTCATCATTTAATGATTCAATGCTAATTCAAGGTTATTCAGGGTTAACCAACGATCATTCAAATCATTATCATTATCTAAAAGAAAATTAAAGATATTCACTGTTATTAAAGATCACGCGATGATTACTTAAGATTATTTAATTGTCATTCAAGGTCATTTAATTGCACTACATAACATGACCTTGAATGACCATTAAATAGTCTTAAGTAACATTTTAATTTCGAATTTTCTTTGCATTTATGCATTTTAAGGTTATTTAGTGCCTTCAAGCCATCAGTCAAGGTTTTTTAAGTCATGCTACAATCATTTGAGGTCATCTAACGATAATTTAATGATTCAGTGCTAATTCAAGGTTAACCAACGAACATTCAGGAAAATTACGGTTATTGAAGATCATGCGATGATTACTTTAAATGGACTACATAACATGACCTTGAATGACCATTAAATAGTCCTAAGTAACATTTTAATGGCACTTGGTGTCGTCTAGAGATCACTCAAAGTTTTCCAATAGTTATTTAATAATTAATGGTATCAGTCGGTTATTTAAGGCTATTTAAGGTCATCCAAAGATTACTAAATGTTTCTTTGGTCGTATAAATATCATTTAAGATCATCTAACAGTAATTGAGTCATCCAATAATCATTCAAATAGTAATTTAGTCATCCAAAAATCATTCAAGTTTATATAAGGTTAATAAATCACCATTAAAGGTAATTAAATGTTATGAAATGGATATTCAAGATGATAATTCAAGGGTATTTGCGGTCTAACTTAGGTAAGGTCATGTGATGATTATTCAAGATCATTTAATGATTACTCTAAGATATTTAGGATCATTTACGGTAATCTAAGGATAATTCGAAGATATCAAACGCTCATTCAATAGTTATTTAAGAACACGTTTATTTAAAGGTCATTCAAAATCATTTTAAAGGTTGTTGATGTCATTTAAAGTTTACTAAAAGTCTTCCGAAGGTCAATTAACAACAAATAGTATCAATCGGTCATTGATGGTTAATCTAATAATTTCTCACAATTATTTAAGGACGTGCAAACATTATTTAAGATGATGTTACGATATTAAAGGTCATTAAAGGCTATTTACGGTTAACCAATAATCATTCAAGGTCAATTAATGTCATGCAATGACTAATCAAGACCATTTAATTATATATTCTACTATTGATCGAATATTAGAATCCTAGATGGAAGATGATTGAGAAGCAGTGAATTCCCGTTGTGATTCCTGCGGCTAAAATAAAAATAAAAGCAAATAAAGACTAAAATCTCAACATAATCCCTTCTTCTGCCATTCTAATTCCTAGTAGCTTAGAACTCGTCAATTCGTCCTCAAAAGAAGTTTTGTAGAACTTAATTTTGGTATAAACTAAAAACATCAACTAGCAAGAAACTTATGTCATCTATTTTTGGATGAGTTAACTTTTGGAAATTTTCTTGCCATTTCTTTTAGAGTTGCCAAGTGCCTAGAAAATTATTTTTCTACCTTTTGGAAGAATTTTAATTAGTTTCCACATATCTTTATTATTGAAGGCATTTTTTGGCAATTATTTCACTCACTCATCTGATCAGCTTTTAAGATTCCTTCCTAGAATAAATAATCTTTTAAGTTTGTTCACATCTCTGGATATTTCTGAAACAGCTTTTAATCGCTTTGGTTTGGTTTGAAGGCAAAAAGACGATGCTTTACTTTCCACGATTATTTCTGTTATGAATGATCCTTAAGGTGTTTTTATTTGTTTGGTTATTTTTAAGCAACTTCTATACGTTTTTACTCTTATGCTTTACTTCAAAATATTTCTTCTAATAATCTTCAAGCTATTCTCTATTAATCTCAATATTATTATCTCTAATCCTCGTCTTCGTCATTTTAGGCCTAAGCCCCTTATAACCGAGGTGAAGCTCCTTCTGTTAAAGCCAAGTGAAGGAAGAAAAAGCCAGGAATTTCTTCCTTCATTTTTCTTTAACAGAATGCTCCTTCACCTCGGTTATAAGGGGCTTAGGCCTAGCTAATAACTTGACCCCTTCAACCTGGACGGAATCACCGAAAATCCATCCTTACAAAGAGAATTCTTTCATGGATTCGGTTTTGAGATCTTCAAAGCTTTATTTTAAGCGCATTCTTGTTTTTGATATATTTCGGCCTCTTCTTCTTCCACTTCCTCCTGGATTTTAAAGGTTGAAACAATACTATAATCCTAATAGAGCCACGTACCTTAAAGCTTCCTTCTTTGCCACAGGTTTCTTCCACTTACTCCTGGCTTTTGAAAGTTGAGACAATTCTATAATCCTGAGAGAAGTCACGTACCTTAAAGCTTCCTTCTTCACCACAGATTTCTTCCACTTCCTCCTGGCTTTTAAAAGTTGATAAAATTCTATAATCCTTAGAGAAGCCATGTACCCTAAAGCTTCCTTCTTTATCACAGGTTTCGAAGTGGAAATTTATATGATCCAAGCAGTTGCAGCGTAATTCAAAGCTGATTCACGCACATGATGTTTATCCCTATAAGTCCAACTATTTATCCTTCATAAGATTTTTGTACTTCTGGCGTTAAGATCTCCACTCCAACTTACGGCTAGACAATAATTGTTTGGTCGACAGCTAGTTGACTTTTGAAGAAGTCTTAATCTTCCTCGGTATCCCGCACCTTTCTGAAAATTCTTGGAGTTTTTGGTAGATCAGCCATGTTGGCTTCTTTGAAGATAATACTGAAACCACGTTGAAAATTTAGAATATCATTTTATGATAATGATAAAAATATTTGTTATAATTAGAATTAATTATTTTGATTTACATTGATATTACATTGTAATAATGTAAAACTCCGGTGCAGAAATGGTCAAAATAATTAATTCTAATTAAAATATTTCTTTATTTTTTTTTTTCTAAATAAAATATCAATTTATGGTAACATCAAAAATATTTCGTTTTGTTTTTCTTGTGGTAAAAATTCAAAACGTTTTTTCTTCATTCGATCAAGAATTCTATATAAAACTTTATTTCTATTGATTTTATGACTGGTCTTTATTTTTTCTCTTAAATTATATATCGAAGAATAATTCTGCTTGTTTTTCTTCTGCTATGATTCTCTTCTCCTTTATCGTCTATAAAAGAATAATACTAATAATAATAATAACCGTCAAAGAATTTTATTTTGTAATGAATTTTTATGAGTTTGAAATTAGCGCTGAGAATTTTGATGATGACCAAACACACAAAAAAAACTAAAAATAAAATTTCTAAATATCAAAGAGAATTTCTTACTGTCCTAAGCAGTAAGAATTCCTCTTTGATATTTAGAAATTTTGTTTTTAGTTTTTTCTGTCTTAATATTTATAATATCACGTCTTCTGTTATTTAGATAAATTTTAGAAGCCTTGTTTCTTTTCTTTCCTTCTAAAGACATCAAGTATCGAGGAAATTCCGTCTTCAATTTGAAATCGTGATTGATTTGTACGTATCCTCGAGACTTTATATAAAATCTTTAAATATTAATAATATAATAATAGTGAATCTGACTTCTAAAAATCAACAAAATCATCTTCTGTCATTGTAATTTCTCGTTACATTTAAAGTTCATTTTAAAAACTTCTAAAGATTAATAATAAAATCGTGTTTTCTGTTATTTAGATAAGGTTTAGAAACTTTGTTGCCGTTGAATCTGTCTTATAGGTGTCTAACAATTAACAAAATCATGTTGTCTTTTTGATTCCTTGTTGGTTACAATAATTTCTCAAAAATTCTAAAGATTAATAATTAAATATTGTCGTCTGCTATTTACATAAATTTTTAAAACTTTCTTACCTTTGAATCTGTCTTATAGGCTTCTAACAATTAACAAATCATCTTGTCATTCTAATTCCTTGTTGGTTACAGTTGATTCTCGAAACTTCTAAAGATTAATAATAAAAACATGTCTTCTGTTATTTAGATAAAGTTTAAAAACTTTTTACCGTTGAATCTGTCTTATAGGCTTTTAAAAATTATTAAAATCACCTTATCATTCTGATTCCTGGTTGCTTCCAGTTGATTCTCGAAACTTCTAAAGATTAATAATAAAATCCTGTATTCTACTATTTAGATAAGTTTTTAAAGCTTTGAAGATATCAGGTAACAAGAAAGTAATGTTTTCTGATATTGGATAAAGCCTGAATTCGTAGGTGTTTTGTACTCATTTGTGTTTATATTTGTATTTAATATTTTGATTCTCTTACAACAAATATATTTTTTTAATATTTATTACCAATAGATAAAAAAAGTTTACTCGGCAGAAAGTTCTTCCACTTCAAACCAATACTGCATTTTAAGATCTTCAGTTAATCATTCTTGCAGACTACTAAAAACAAAGACTTATGAATATCTTTGATAATCAAGAAGATTACAGTGAATAACATCTGTAATCCTAGTTGTTCTAAAAGCTTCTAAAAAATCAAGAAAATTACGCCTGTTTCTTTCTTGTTTACAGTCCATCATGGAGACTAATAAATTTTAATAACAACATCATGTCTTACATTATTTAGATAAGTTTTAGAAGAAAGTGTTAGTGTTTTTATTCCATGTGTATAAAATAAATCTTCACGTAACTCAAAAACAAATTTCTATAAGTTTTAGAAGCCTTCTTGCTCTCCTCCATTTGTCCAAAAGATATGAAGTATCAAGAAAATTATGTATTTTGCCGTTGTATTAAGTCGAATTAATATTAACGGCGAGTGGAAAAGCCTGTCGTAGTTATTGTTTAAAGTTTGTGGTCAGCACTTCTAAATATTTATAAAATCATCATATCAAATTAGGCGAGAAGAGAAAAGCTTCGAAATTTTTGTCTTTATTTGCAGTTGTCTGACACGTGTTTCGATCCGTAACGTTCATGTCTTTTGTAAGTCTTGTTTTCTATTTGTACCAAAGAGATGAAATAGAGAAATGTACAAAGTCATTTTTTGCACTTATCCTAGAGTTTTGTAAATATCTCAAAAATATGATAACGGATAAAGTTTGGAATTATAATTACTCTCACCTGTCTAAAATTCTTCTAAAAATCAACAAAATCATGTTGTTTGTAATTTTAATTCCCTCTTGTTTACAGCCATTATTTACAACTTTTAAATATGTGTACGTTTCCAAAAATAAATAAATGAACATACAAAAATATTAGTAAAAACATACAAAAATTTTAAGTCTTTTCTTCATAGGTTAAGTGTGGGATTCTTGTTGCTCTGCAGTTTGTTCTTATTACTTCAAAATAATAATAAAAATACGTCTTCTGAAAGTATTCTGCCTATCCTCAAGGCTTCAAATATCTAGAAAAGTAAACCTTTTTTCCATTCTGGAACTCTAATTTCTTTGCACTTGTTCAATATCATCAAAATCATATTTTTAATTCTTAGGATAATGTTTAGACGCCTTATAATTTTCTGCTGGCCTTCAGATAACAAGAAAATCGTGAAATTTATACTTCTAAATGAAAGATAACCTTATTTTTGTTACTATGATGAAGTCTATTACGTTTTTTATGCCTATCTTTTGTTACTACTATTTCTGAATGTTAATTAAATGATGTCTTTTGGAATTTAAATATAATTTGAAGGCCTTGGTGTGTTCTAAAATCTGCAGGTATTACAAGTATTGAGAAATTATAGAAACGAGAACATTTATATTCTCGTTGGTTGATACATAAGGCGTTGAGGTGTTGAAAATCCATATTCATTTGTATATTAAAGTTGTAAATAACTAAGATTTTCAAAAATGTGTGTTTATTTTCACTACAATTTATATTCTCTCACATAATCCTTGGATTTCTAAATATCAACAAAAACGTGATTTTGTTTTTAGGATTTATGTCTGGGATCCTTGTTGCTTACAGTCTGTCTTTAAAACTTCTAACTATTAATCAAATTGCGTCTTCGGTAATTTGGATAAATTTTGAAAACCGTCTTATTTTCTGCCCGTCCCTGAATCTGCATTATGAAGTTTGTAACCTTGGGGTATTTCTGCCTGTTCCATAAGTCTTTTAAACATAAAAAAATAATAACGTCATAAAGTCTTTGATTTTATTACTTTTTATTTTTCTTATCGACGAAGTTTTGCCTGTCCTAAAGACCTCTAAATACAAAAACAAATCTTTGCTTATTCGAATAAAGACATTTAATTGCTAGCATACTACAAAATATTAATAAAATCATGGGTCAAGTTTGAAGGTTTTATATGTATCCTGTTTTTAAAGAAAAAGTATTAAGACAATTACAAAGTCTAGAATCCTATTAATTTTTTACTTGTTTGTCTATTTGAAAGATTTCTAAATATTAACACAATCGATATTTTTTTGTTATTATGATGAAATCTGGAATTTTCGTTTTAATGTAATTAAGACTTTCATTTACTAATCATTGTTGCCTTCTTGCCTTTCATCTCCTTGTAAGACTTTTGAATATCGACGAAATTTTATCTAAAGAGTTTTTTGAAATCCTTGTTGCCATTTTCCTTATTTTTTAACTTTTAAATATCAGCGAAATTTGACATGTGCTAAAGACTTTATTTTAGAATCTTTGCTGCCTTCTTTTAGTTCTCTATTAATTGAAGACTAGATTGTATCCGTCTAAAACAGAAAATTAAGCCTATGGTCATTTGAATGAAGACTTACATACTCATAAGTATTAATACAAGCATCTCTTGATTCTTTCGATTTGGTTGGTATAACTTCTACTGCTGATCTTGATAAAGTTATGATAGTAAAATACAAATAATTTAGTTTTCTACAGTTTTACTTCTATTCTTAAGTGTAAGAAATGAAAAAAAATGCTATCTATATGCAGATAGTCAAGGTATGACTATATATCTATAATAATGTTAATCACAAAGCAGTTGAAATTTTTAAAATCAATACTGTGTAACATGTTAAATTTAAATATTATAACAGTAGCATATCCTCCAATTGCCATCTACGTAAAACTATCCAAATTTTAACACTATTTATTCGACTATAAAGTGCAATATTAATATCATTAAAATTTTAAAATGGACTATTTTCATTTTGGTTCATACAGCAATAAACTTAAAAACAAACAATTGCCATAAACATAAAAATTCTAAATATATCCATTGCTTACCTCGGTTTTAAAATATACAATATTTAGATTAAAATTCTTTTACATAAAATTTTGATTAATAAAAGTTAATCCAATTTTCACAGGTATCAAAAATCATTAAAGAATAGTTGTTATAAACATAAAATATTGTAAATTTACTGGAACATAGATGTTATCAATCATGTATCTCTTCCACATTCTAAAACATATAATTCAACTTAAAAATCTAATTTTTAATGGAGAAAATTATCATAAAAATGCATTAAAGTCGTTTACGTTGTAGAAAATTAAGTCATAATTAGAAAATTATCCTTTTTAATAATATATTAACGCCATTAGCCGAACTATTATAATTTTAAGTAGTTATTGAATTATTATAATAATCTCAAAACCTCATTTGATTAATGAAAAAGTTCTTTCAGCACTATATAGTATTAAAATCGACACGAATTAATTCAAAAGTGCCATACGAACCTAGGCAACCAAACATATCTGTAACTACGGCTGCCTACCACTGTACATAAGTTTAATACGTTAATACACCAAACATAAAACTAATTTATGGAATAGCATAGTTGTGTAAATTTAATTAAATTAAACATGTAAAAAAACTATATATATTTAATAAATTATATTTATTTCTCTACAAAAACTGTTATTTATTGAAATCATTAACCGACTAAACGAACAATAGTGTGTGTGCCACCTTTCCCCCCTTTTCTTCATCACTAACACCCTCACAGTTTTCATTTCAAATAAGTCGATTTTTAATTCCTTCATTAATTCATTCATCATATTCATCAATTAATTATTTCCGTCTAAAAATATTTGGACGGCGCGCGCTTATTTAAAAATAGGTAATAGCTTAATGTTTCTGTGTGTATGTGTAAGTGTGTTTTTCGGGAGGCTCAATCATCTTTTCCCGAAATAGACGCCTTTTCTTGATTTACTTACTTTGTGCGTGCGTCATTGTACATATCAGACGTCGAAAACAGGATGTGTGTGTTTTTTTTATGATGTTGTATTTAGTGGAAGTTGGTATTTACAGATGTCGCTATTAAGTTTTATTGTTTTATAAACGTTATAATGTTTATTAATGCTTTTAACTATGTAAATGAGATTACGAGTAGATCGCAATTATTTGAATCATTTTTTATTCTCGGAATTTGATTTTAAAGCGAAACTACTTTTGTTTAATTTCCAGTAATGAGTCAATCTACAGGTAGGAAGATTTATATATTACTACTAATATTAACATTATTGTATTATCTTTAATATTACTGTTAATATTACTAACAATAATATTCATTAAGACAAATAAGGTCTGAAACAAATCTCTAAAGAAATACATATATATATGTATATATATATATATATATATATATATATATATATATACATAAGATAAATATATGGAAACAACATTTTTTCAATAATTGTTAACAAGAAACTATTCAGAATAACAATTGACAGTTGGCGTTATTGGTTGGCACTTGATAGTTGAGGTTAATAATTTATGTTAACAACAACTGTTTATATTTGACACGTAACTAATATTTATCTGTCAATAGTTGACGCTGATAATGTTAATTACGTTTAATGGTTGTCACTTCACAGTTAAGAACCGTCATTAATAGTTAACAACAACAATTAACAATTGTGAGAGTACATTTAATAGTAAATATAATTACCACATTGATACAATATATTTAACAATTTGTAATTTGTAGGTTATGTTTTCAGCTACCAATTGTCATTGAAAGTTTGCAATTGGCAATCCATAAATAGTTAAAAGTTAACAGTTCATATTAGCAATTGAATATTATATTTTACAGCTTAAATTGAATGTTTATTTATAACAACTCACACTGATCAATTGATAGCTACTGATTAACCTTTATATTAGATGCCAAGACTGTGATAATTAATACTTGAGAGTTAGCAATTGACAGTTGAGGACGATTAGATTTAGATTAGATTACAGCTGAATGTAATTGCTGACATAAATATATAAATTGCCAAATAACAGCATTTGTATACTAGTCAGTTGATCGGTACATAAATAACATTTAACAGATATCAGTTAAAAGGTACAAGTTAAGATTTATAACTTTAAAAATGACATGTGATAGTTTTCAGTTGAAACTATGATAAATTAATAGTTGACAGTTGAAAGTTGATAGTTGATGTTGACAATTAACAAGCAAACACTTGACAGTTGAAGATGATATCATCAATTTAATAATTGACATTTATCATTATAAATGGCAGTTTATAGTTTACTTATGTTACTTATTTTAATAATTAATGTATAAGAATCACAATCAATTGTGATTCTTAGTTCATATATGACTGTTAATGATTACAAATACCGGGTGTCAATATAAATTGTAGGTTCAAATCAAACCAAATGAGGTATTCTTTATTTCACTGTTTTAAAAATTACATACAATTTGAAATAGTACCAAGTTTTTATTCTATCTTATGAGTTTACAGATGACTGTCTCATAAAATGTAGACAATTGAAAGTTATCAGTTGACCGTTTTAATTGGAAATTAACTTAACAACTGACGTTAACAATTGTTGATTGACAATGACATTTAACAAATATTCACTCTTGAAGAATGTTCTTCCACGATAATCTATAGGTCCATTCATTCACTGTTTCCTCATATACGAACTCAGTATCGGATACTTACGTTCAAGCAAAATAATCCTAATTTCTTTTAATAAAGGAGGACATTTAGTAAATATTGTCACTTTGACATTTTCAAATAATATGAATTGACAGTTAACAGCTAGCAGTTAACATATTAATCCCAAAGATATAAATATATTAATTAAATTAATCTTTAACATTTTATAGTTAACAAGATTGTCAGTTGAAAATTAACAATTTACTGTTGAGAATTGTCATTTGACAGCTCACCTTAATAATGTTGACAGTTGTCAATGACAATTAACAGCTAACAATACGTACTTTTTAGTGGATGGATAGATAAAAAGTAACATTTAACAGTTGTGAGTTGAAAGTTAACAATTGTTTAGACATGACAGGTGACAGTTGCCAGTTAACAGTTGACAGTTAATAGTTAAATATAACGGTTAATTATTGACAGAAAACTATGATAAACTAATAGTTGACAGTTGACCATTCACTGTTTACAGATGATAACTAATGTTAATAATAATTAATATTGTTGACAGTTGATTATGACAATAATAGCTGACACTGTTAGTTAATCATAATATTTTATAATTTAATCAGTTGATAGTATGAATGGCAGTTGATAGTTTACTAATAGAACTTATTATAGTAGTTGGTGACTAATTGTTAACATTTAACTGTTAATTGCAACAAAAGTTGACAAGTAACAATTGTCAATATAAATTGCAAATAAACATTTTACAGATGATTTTTGAGTTAACAGTATCGAAATTTGGCAAAGATAATTAACAGTTAACTTTTAATAGTTCATAACAAGGATCTGTAGACAATTGATAGTGTGACAATTGAAAATTAAAAGTTTGTATATGACAACTGATGTTAATAATTGATGATTACATTTAAGAATTGATCATGGATGACAATTAACAGTTAAGAATTAGTTGACAATTGAGAGTTCTCAAGATACCAACCGAGGTTAAAAGTGTTAACAATTCTACATGATAATTAAGAGTTGATAATTAAAAGTTGTTAGTTGACAATATGATTTGGCACTTGACAGTTTACAGATGACAACTGACGTTAATGATTGACAATGTCATTAAACACTTAATTCTTGACAATTGATAACAATTAACATTTGACAATTGTCAGTTATTTGTTGATAGTTGAAGTTTAAAAATGCCAATTAATTACATATGACATTTGACATTAACATATGTTATTGACAATTACAATTTCCATCTGATGATATGATAGTTAATAATAATTGACAATTATCAGTTAACAGCTATATGTTGACTAATAAAATTTGTGTATGACTGTTAACGTTAACAGTGTTGACAATTAAAAAATGACAAATAACAATTGACACAAGTCAGTGTACGTTGACAAATTGGTAGACAGTGACAAATAACAATTGTTATTTTACGGCTCATAACAACAACTAATTGTTAACAATTACGAGTAGATAATTAATTATTGTCAATTGACAGATAATAGACCACAATGTGCTATTGATAATAACTATTAACACTTAACAGTTGACAGTTATTTGTTAGTAATAAGAAATGATATTTGACAGATTAATTTAATCGACATTTGGCAAAGATATTTAACAGTTAACTTTTGATAGTTAATAACTATGAATTGCGGACAATTGAAAGAGTGAAAATTGAAAGTTAAAAGTTTGTATATATCAAGCGATGTTAACAATTAATGATTATCATTTAAGGATTGATAATGAATGACAATTAACAATTACCAATTATCAATTAATTATTATGAGTTGACAATTGAGATTTTCTAGATACTAACTGATGTCAACAGTGTTAACAATTGTGCATGATAATTAACAGCTGGTAATTGAAAGATGTTAGTTGACAGTACGATTTGCCATTTTACAGTTTACGGATGACAAAAAACGTTAACAGTTAATGTTTGACAATTACATCTTACAGGAAACTCTTGATAATTGACAATAACAATTGGCAGTTATTAGTTGATAGTAAAGGTTTAAATTTGTTGATTACAGAAGACATTTGACAGTTGATAATTAATATCACTGCATTTGACTGCTAACGTTAACAGTGCTGACAATTTAAAAATGACAAAAAGTAGTTGACAATTAACGCGTGTCAATTGACAAATTTTCTGACGTGAATGGTCAATGACAATTAACAATAAATATTTTACTGCTGATGACAACAAACAATTAACAATTATCAGTAAACAATTGACAGTTTATAGACAACAACAGACAATTTACAATAACTATTAACACTTAAGAGTTAACATTTTTCTGCTAGTAATATTAAATGACATGTGACAGTATATAGATAAAAACTGACGTTACCGTCATAATAATTAAGAGTGATAGTTTAGGGTTGATACTTGACATTTAATAATAACAAATAACAGCTGCCTGTTAAGAGTTGACAATTGATATTTAAGTTAAGAATTAATGATTAATAATATCAATTAACAGTGAACAAATTACCTTTGATGATTGATGGTTACAATTAACAATTGTTAAATTATCAGTTGGCAGTTATGCGTTGACATTTAAAAGATATCCATTGATGTTAAGAGTGTTGACAATTAGAAATGAAAAGTAACAGTTGAAAATTTAGAGTGGTGACAATAATACACAACAGTTAACTTTTGACAGTAGACAAAAACAATGAAGAGTTAGCAATTGACAGTTATCAGTTGATATTATGTGCTGAAAATATGAACACTTGATTACAGATGACGGATGCTATCTAATGTTAACAGTTAATTTTTGGCAAGTTTATAAATGACAACTGGCATTAACAGTATTTAATATAACAAAAAGCAATAAACCTTTGACACTTGATGATAATAGATTAATAGTTAATAACAATTATTAGTTGACAATGATATTAAACAATTGATAATGCCCGTCAATTGTTAATTATTGTAATTGATATTTTACAGATAAGAACTAACTTTAAGAGTTAATGACTATTACTGGAAATTAATAGTTAAATATTGATAGTTGACAATAGCAATTAACAGTTAACAATTGACATTTATTAATTGGCGGTGCGTTGAAAATTTATAGTTTACAGATTGCAGCTTACATTCGAAGTGGTTAATTGACAGTTGATGACAATTAATAGTTAACGATTAACAATTTTCTGTTAACAGTTATGCATTGATAATTGACATTCTTCCAATATGATAATTGACGGCTTGTAGAAGAGAACAGGTGTAAACAGTGTTGGAAAGTGACAATTAACAGTTGAAAATTCGTACATATTTGACAGTTAATAATTTCCAGATGTCACATCCGATATCACTTGGTCACTGTCAACTGCCAACTTTTAAATCTCAACTGTTAATTGTCATCACCCACTCTCGAGTTATTCAATTATATACTTTCAATTATAAACTCATAACTGTCAACTGACAACTGACAAAGTTGACAGTTATGTGTTTATAATTGAAAGTATATAATTGAACAACTCGAGAGTTAGTGATGACAATTAACAGTTGAGATTTAAAATTTGGCAGTTGACAGTAACTAAGTGGCATCTGATGTGACACTTGATAGTTAATGATGAACAGTCAATAATTAATAGTTAAGATTTGACAGTTGCCAGTAGTCAGTACTAAGTTTATAATTTACAAATTACAGAGGATAATTGACAGTCTAAGATCATAATTAACCATTGCCACTGGCCAATTATTGATGACAATTATCAGTTGATACTCAAAAGTTGTTAGTGAGCAGTATGAGTTTACAATTTACAGATAAAATTTATAATAATTAAAGATGATAATTAATAAGTGACACTGAACTTTTGATTATTTACAGTTAAAAATTTTAAAAATTAACAGGTGAAGTTTGACAGTTGACAATTTTCAGACTTGACAGTTAATGATTAATATCTGAGATTTGGCAGTTCAAATTACCAATTAACACTTGACAATAAATGATTCACAGTTAAAATTAACAGCTGAATTTGAATTTGGCAGTTGACAGTTTACAGATGACACCTGGCGCTTACAGAATGAACAGTTATCAATATAAATAATCAATTAACACTTGACAGTTAATGATTGATAGCTTAGATTTGACAGTTTCGAATTGATAGTTATGAGTTTACAATTGTCAAGTTATAGATGATACCTGATATGAATAGAATTGATAGTTTAAGGTGACAATTATCAATTCACACTCGGCATTTGTTAAAGACAGTCAACAGGTTAATATTCAATAGTTGTTAGTTGACAGTATGAGTTAAAAATTTACAGATGACAGCTGACACTAAAAAAAAATGATTGAAAAACATAGTAAGTGTTTTATTCATTGTTCAAATGTTTGATAGTTGATGATGATAATTAATAAGTGACATTTGACAGCCGGTGAGATTAACAGCCAACAATTAACAAGTGAGATTTGACAGCTATCAATTGACAGTTTATAGATGACATCTGACGCTTACAAAAGCGTACAAACAAACAATTACAATTGATTAATTGACACCTGTCAGTTAATTATTAACTAACAGCTGAGATTTGACAAGTTTCCAGTTGACAGTTATAAGTATAAAATCCACAGATTACGGATGAAAACTGATATGAATAGAATTCACAATAAAAGGTGACACTCACCAATTATTGATGACAATTAGCGATTATTAATAAAACATACAGATACCAACTGACACTAAGAAAAAGATTGCTGGTTGAAGATGATAATTAATAAGTGACACTTGACAGCTGATGAGATTATCATCCAACAATTAACAGGTGAGGTTTGACAGTTGACAGTTTATAGATGACATCTGACGCTTACAGAATGAACAGTAATCGATATAAATTACTAATTAACAGCTGCCAGTTCTGAATTTACAATTGACAATGATTGATTGACACTCGGCAATTATTGATGACAATTAGCAGTTAATATTCAACAGTTGTTAGTTGGCAGTATGAGTTTACAATTTACAGATGACAAGTTGACACTCAGAAATAAGTGAATCTTGACATCTGACGAGATTAACAGCCAACAGTTAACAGCTAAGATTTGACAGATGACACCTGGCTCCTACAGATTAGACAGATTTATAAAATTAACTTGACAGTTAATGATTAACAGTTAACAATTAACAGTTGAAATTTGACAGGTGACAGTTGACCCTGGTTAGTTGACAGTTTGCAGATGGCATCTGATGCTTACAGAATGTACACTACTCAATATAAACTAATAATTAACACTTGACAGTTTATGATTAACAGTTAATAATTAACAGCTGAGATTTGACAGCTGCCAGTTGACAGTTCTAAATTTACAATTGACAATGATTGATTGTCACTCAGCAATTGTTGATGACAGTTATCTGTTAATATCAATATCTGCTGTTAGTCAGTAGATGATAGCTGACACTAATAAAAAGTTTGATAGTTGAAGATGATAATTAATAAGTGACGTTTGACAGCTGATGAGATTAACAGCCAATAATTAACAGATGAGCTTTGACAGTTATCAGTTGACACTTTACAGATGACCCCTGACCCTTACAGAATAGACAGTTATCGTTACAATTGACTAATTGACACCTGTCAGTTTCCAGTTGACAGTTATAAGTTTACAATCCATAGATTACGGATGATAACTGATATTAATGGAATTTACAATAAAAGGTGACCATTAACATACTCGGACACTCGGCAATTATTGTTGACAATTAGCGATTATTATTAAAATTTAAAACTTACAGATGCCAGCTTACACTAAGAAAAATAACGTATGAATAGTTGAAGATGACAATTAATAAGTGACACTTGACAGCTGATGATATTAACAGCCAACAATTAACAGGTGAGATTTGACAGTTGAAAATTGAAAGTTGCGGTTACCAATTGACAGTTTATAAATGACACCTGGCGCCTACAGATTGGACAAATATCGATACAAATTACCAATTACCACTTGACAGTTTCTTTAACTCTTAACACTTAAAATTAACAGTTGGCAGTGGTCATTTGTCAATTTACAAATGACTTTGAGAATAAGTTTTAATAAGTTTTGTAATTGGATGTACTAAATGGTGATGTACACATTTTTATATGTCAACTGTAAGACCGAATGAACAGTAATCAATATAAATTACTAATAAACAACTGATAGCTTATGATAAGCAGTTAATAATTAACAGCTAAGATTTGTCAGCTGCCAGTTGACAGTTCTGAATTTACAATTGACAATGATTGATTGACACTCAGCAATTACTGATGATAATAAGCTGTAAATTTTCAACGGTTGTTAGTTGGTAGTATGAGTTTACAATTTACAGATGGCAGCTGACACCAAGAAAAAGTTTGATAGTAGAAGATGATAATTAATACGTGACACTTATTAACCAACAATTAACATGTGTGATTTGACAGTTTTGAGAAGGCAGTTGTCAGTTGACAGTTCATGGATAACATCTAACTCTTACAGAATGAACAGTAATCGATACAAACTACCAATTAACACTTGACTGTCAAAATTAGCAACTAAAACTTTGACAGTTGACAGTTGACAGTGGTCAGTTGACAGTTTACAGATGACACCTGGCGCCTACATATTTAACAGTTATCCATATAAATCACTTACTAGATTTGACAGTTTATGATTAGTAGCTGAGATTTGACAGCTGCCAGTTCTGAATTTACAATTGATTTGACAGCTGCCAGTTGACAGTTCTGAATTTACAATTGACAGTTTCATTGATTGAAACTCGGCAATTGTTGATGACCATTAGCAGTTAATATTCAAAAGTTATTAGTTGGCAGTATGACTTTACAATTTACAGATGACAGCTGATGACTAACGGCCAACAATTAACAGGTGAGATTTGACAGTTGCCAGTTGACAGTTGACATCTCACGTTTACAGTATAGACAGTTATCGATACAATTTATTAATTGACACCTGTTAGTTAATAATTAACAGTTAACAATTAACAGTTCAGTTTTGACAGTTTACAGTTGACAGTTATGAGTTTATAATTCACAGATATACGGATTATAACTGATACGATATTTAAGAGTTGTTAGTTGGTAGTATGAGTATACAATTTACAGATGACAGCTCAAACTAAGAAAAAGTTTGACAGTTGAAGATGATAAATAATAAGTGACACTTGCCAGTTGATGAGATTAACAGCCAACAATTAACAGGTTAGATTTGACAATTGTCAGTTGTCAGTTGACAGTGTATAGATGAAATCTAACGCTTGCAGAAGGAAAAGTAATCGATACAAATTACTAATTAACACTTGACAGTTAACGATTAACAGTTCAAATTAACAGCTGAAATTTGACAGTTGACAGTGGTCAGTCAGTTGACAGTTTACAGATGACACCTGGCGCTTACATATTGAACAGTTATCGATATAAATTACTTACTACACTTGACAGTTTATGATTAACAGCTGAGATTTGACAGCTGCCAGTTGACAGTTCTGAATTTACAATTGACAATGATTAATTGATACTCTGCAATTGTTGGCTATTAGCAATTAATATTCAACAGTTCTTAGTTGACAGTATTAGTTTACAATTTATAGATTACAGCTGAAACTCAGAAAAAAGATTGATAGTTGAAGATAATAATTAAGAAATTACACTTGACAACTTTCAAATCTCACCTGTTAATTATTGGCGATTAACGGCCAATGAGATGAAATTAACAGGTGAGATTTGAAAGTTGTCAATTGACAGTTAATAGATGATAACTGACCCGTACAAAATAGACAGTTATAGATACAAATTACCAATTAATACTTGACAAGTTAACGAAAGTTAGGTTATTTACAATTGACAGATTATGAATAATAGTTGATATGAATAAAACTGATAGTTGAAAGTGACAAATAACAATTGTCACTTGGCAAGTTAATATTTAACAATTGTTAGATGGAAGTATAAGTATATATAGCAGAATTGTTTGTTGAAGGTGGTAATTCATAAGTGACGCTTGGCAGGTGAGGATTAACAGTCATCAATTAAAAGCTAAAATATGATAGTTGTCGGTTGACAATTATTGGTTTATAAATAGAAACTGTCGCTACATGTGTTGATAGTTGACGAACTCAATCAACAGTTGATCATTGACATTTGTCGATAGTTGGAAATTTACAGATAAAAACTGACTGACCAGTGTTAACTAACAGTTGGCAGTGAATGATGACAGTGAACAGTTGATAATTGATAAATTGAGAATTTTGACTATTTTTACATGACAACTGACCTTAACTAATGCTGATGGTTAATAATGATAAATAAGAGTAGACATTTGCCATTATCATATGATAATCAAAAGTATAGAGAACTAACAAAATTTTCAAATTTCAATAGACCTTAACAATATTACCAATTGATGGCAAATAAGTAATCACAATTGTTAATTGTTATTATATAGTTAGTTGTTAAAAATTATCTATTATATGTAAAAAAATTAATATTGACTTTTAAGAGTTGATGATAACAAATATCATTTAACAATAGACAGTAGACCAGTTTATAGTTAGCAGTTATGTGATCATATTAGGTGAGTAAAGAATAAGATTAATCCTAAATATATAAATAAAATTAATCTTACAATTGTTCCATATAACTTCGTATTGACTTCAGTTATATAAGCGTAAATTTTAAGTCAAGAACAAATATCCCATAAAATATTCCATAAACAAAGCTGAAACGAATTATTTAGTCCACTGTGCTGTGTAGACAGGAAACTATCGATAAGGAAAACAATTCCTTTGATAAGCAACATATCTCATAACCTAAATAAAACAAAGAAACGATAACGCTAATAAGTTATTAACTAATAAAAAATAGAATGCATTAATTTACCGCACATAAATTCAAAAAAAAAATGTATTGTATGTGTAAACATTTTTATACGTACTAAGGTTAATCGATTTCCATTTAAATTTAATACCATCCATGGCTTAGTTGCGCACGTTTATAAACAATGTGATGAATTAAGTTCCCACGTTTAATCAATCGGGGGATACGCAGAGAAATTATCAAGATAATCTAAAATCAAAATTAATCTGCTATTGTGCACGTAGTTTGTAACTTGTGATGAATTAATTTCCCATTTATGGTGAAACGTTTATGAATTAATTTAACGATTGATTATTCAATTATGCCTGTTAAACAATAATATACAACATTTTAAAACTTATTGTTGATGGTTTGAGTTCATGTGAAGTGATTTGATAATGAAGATGAAAATAACACTCATAAGTGAGTGTTATTTTTATTTTTCCTTTAACACTTACTTGTTTTACAATTATTAAATAGAAACACGATTGTTTAAAGTTTCGGTTTATTTGTAAATACACTGCAACAATTGTTTCATTACAATAATTATTATTCATCTGCCTGATGAAGCCAAAGTATGGTGAAAGAATTTTAGAAGTGTATCTGCAAATAAAGCAAAACTCTTAAATAGTCCTGTTTTTATTTAATAATTGTATTTGTATTGTATTTAATGCTTTGTTTCTCTTGCAATAAATAAATTGATTACAAAAGGATAGATAAAAATATGTACTTATAATGGAGTATCAGCCTTACCAATCCAATTATAAAATAAAGCACTAAAAACCTCCCTTCACACAGTTTATTTGAAATAGCAAACATTGATAATGGTCATTTTGTGTCCGAAATATATATTTGGTATTTCAAATAAACTGTGTGAAGAAATATTTTTAATGCTTTATTTTATAATTACTTGTATTAGTTGGTTGACTACAGTTTCGACCACTCAACTTCCAATTATCGAAACACCAGTATTTTTCGTTCTAAATGTTTATTTGGTGAAAAATAATTGTAACAAAGTGTTGGTTATTATAAAATATGGTATTTCAAGAGTGAATAATACGTAGGTAGACGACGTAATGTCCGTCGTAAATGAAGGGATCATTGTCGCGGCTATTGTTGTCCAGGAACGAAATCCAGCTGCGCAAAGTACATTACGGTAATTGGGTTTTCCTATTTCTTAGAAACTCGCCACCTGTTGATGAAACCGGATGATTTAAGGTGCAATCGCATTCATGGAAGTGGCCGCCATCCCACCCCCTCGTCCCGCCGCGCCCTTCCAGCTAATCGTAATGATTTCACTGAACATTGCTAACAGGTAAAATCCAAATCATAAGAAATCGTTATGACAAGCTCTAACTTGTATCACAATTGAATCGAGCTATATTTATACATCAAATAATTCTTTATATTTATAAAAATGGAAACATACTAAAATGGCGAAAATTCTGGGGATCATACTATACTAAATTGTGGCCTTCGTATATTTGATATAAAAAATTGCGAATAATGATTTTCACTGCTTCATTAACTATTTACTTAACTCTGAACCTAATTATAAGGATGATTTGTCTTTACTCTGTATGTCTGTATGTATAATACAGTAGGTATTGATGGTGTTATGTATAAATATTTAAATATTATGAATTTATTACGACGCATTGCTGTAATAAATTGCCAAGTTTCCCAAATGTATAATGATACGTTTTCCGTTTCCGATACATAAGAAATTACTTACCTCTCTGGAATCCCCATGAGTCGCAAGAGACACGAGCGTGATCACAAATTCACCCCGGACATGCGAACCCGCACAACCCTATCCGACATAAATTGACCTCTTGTCTAAGGTACGAATCGACGATCTGAAAAGTTATCGATTCTCCTATAATATACTTTCACAAATATTCTACAATAAGAATGTTAACTCATTCGAATGATTTTTCAAGATTAATCGTAAATTGATGTTTGTAATCACTTCTTTTTCCTTAATCGTAAATATACTATACTCAAACAGATCAAGAGCTTTAATTATTATATTGTGGAATTTATTATTGAACACATTTGCACATTTAATTTCAACGTTTCGATTTTTTCAATTACTAATGTTTTAAATGAACTGATCAAACTTACCGAGTGTACAGGTCTTTAAGATTTAAATCGATTATGTGGTTTTCTTATTAATGACTACTTTAAATCAATTTTTAACGACTAGCATTGTTTAGAAAAAAATTGCTTCAATAACAGCCATATTAAAATTTTTTTGCAGAAAACTTGGAAATTTTTATTTTATTTCAAATGTAATCAAGAAAATTGTTACACTATTATTTCTCCAGTATTGCATTCAAATAAGAAAATGAATGTAGAAGTGGCTGTGTCATCCACTTGAGTATAGTCAATCCATCATGAATTTTCTAGATAAGGGTCAAAAGATTATCGTCCAGAAGTTGAAATACCTTATTATTAGCGGTGTAATTCTCTACTGGCTTAAATCTTCAAATGTGAAGCTTCCTTTTAACTTCAAATTCCCATAAGTAGAAGTTACACACCCGAATTAACTAAATAATATTATTTTTGGAATACCATGAGAACTTTTGCTGTTTAATATGGATTTAAGGCTCCTCCAGCTTGGGATAAGGTTGACAATTTTGATGACGGCAGGATAACTGGTTTCTTTTTCGTAAAAACTGTTTTTCGAAAACATTCCTAGGTGGTTTAACACCAGAATTTTTATAGGCTAACTTGGTCTGCCAAACAGGTATTGACTTATCCTGGGAGAATTTGGTATTAGCTTTGAGTGCTTTTTATTTATACTTACATTCTTTCATGAACCTAATGTACATTTCTTTGGAGGTCTCTATTGTCTTTTGACAATCTAGCTGCCATAGTTTATCAGAATCCTCCATAATGTACGGATTGTGGTGTTCAAGAAGGGTTTTAATTTTAGATAACGAACACCACCAGTATATGCCAATGCATCAGTATTATCCTGAACAAATTTTGTAAACAGTTCAAAAAGTGTAGGTATTTTTTCAAAAAACGCTTTATTCCCTGAATAAACTTTTGTTCCTTGATTCTTTGAATACATTAGCTTGGTAAGGGCTTCATCATAAAATGTGGGTAGAGAGCTTTCCTTTTCCTTGAACATGGCGAATCAAAATTATTGATTAACCCATTGGTTTGTTAAAAAAACGTCAAATATATGACATAACAAATCTAATTAAAGTCCTCTTCTCAAAGGGATATAAGGTAATGGTGGAAAAAACTCCACCAAAAAGACCTTCTATGGCAGCAGTACCATTGAACTAAAGCCTTGCCATGTGCAACCAAAATTTTTTATAAGAAAAGTGTTGTTACAAATGTATTTTGAATTTTATTATGTAAGTACAATAGATAAATAAATAATAAGTAACTAATTTGTAGAACTTTCTGTTTGAAAATGATACGTGAATGTATTGAAACCATTGGTCACCATATAAATAAATAACTGTTATATAAAACAAAGTAATTATTGTGTTTAATTTGTAATTTGTAGAAATGGTTGGAAGCAAACTTGAAATGTTCTAATTTGATATTAGCTCTAATTTTACCAATAATGATGCTAATGAAGATAGCATTTATTTATTTATTAGCATATTTGGTCTTCTTTCTTAGAAAAATACATTTTGCATTTGTTTTTTTGTGTTGATTTGATCACAGACAATGGTACAAGCATACCTAAGGACTAGGTCTAACTACTGAACCACAATCAATGCCAACATCAGTTTTTTTTTTGTTTCTGCACATTTCCTCCTTTGGATTTTTCTTCTATTTGTTGCTTTGTACTATTAGATTTTTTCCACTAACTCTTCATAAAATATTATACAAACGAGTACTTCGAATTGAATATATGCGCAAAAGAGAATATCAATGCAAAAAAATTAAATGCGTTGTTTTATTATTTTGA
This sequence comes from Ontholestes murinus, assembly GCA_963969525.1. Classification (NCBI taxonomy): domain Eukaryota; kingdom Metazoa; phylum Arthropoda; class Insecta; order Coleoptera; family Staphylinidae; genus Ontholestes; species Ontholestes murinus. The sequence continues at coordinate 45,602,585 of OZ018398.1, read as the reverse complement.
AAATGAATTCAGTACAATACTCGGATATATTTTAGGGATTAGAGGGTGGAATAGAGGCCACCCACCCATCCTACATATACATTTTTACCTCTCCCACTGTCACTGTTTTAGTTTTCAAAAAACAAAAGCACCGTCAGTATATTGATATTGCTAATGCGAAAAAATGTAGTTTTGGATGAAATTCATAAGAATATGTAGGGTAGGTGGGTGGCCACTATCTCACCCTCCAATTACTAGAATACAAACAAGTATTTCGAATTGAATTTATGCACAAAAGAGGATATCAATGCAAATGGAATAAAATATTTTCGCGAATGGAAATGGAAAAGTAAAAATAAGCATACATGTTTGAATAATTATAAATATGATTTAAGTATAATTCTCGTGTATGTTTTAGGACATTTCATTCTTTTTGTAATTAATATTTTCTTCTCTATTTTGCAATCCCCATGACATAAAAGATATTTGTATAAAACACAGCAGTAAAAGTGATTGAAATTTTTATGTATTGGGTTGACTAACTATCTTCAGTCCAATCATCTAACCTAAATACCAATTGACATTTAAAAAAAGTAATTGACTTATTGAATGCGTCTTAAAGCAGTGGTTGAAACATGGAAAAGCAAACCGAAGAATCAAAATCAAAATAGAAGTAAATCGTAGCGATAGATTTACTGTTTTACTCCAGAAAAGGGAAAAATCGCTAAGCAAGCCTATAACAGTTATTTGCTGTGTGTCGCCAATACCAGAATTGGTTTGCCAAATTTCGTTCCTGTAATTTCAAGTCAAAGATGCGCCACTTTCAGGAAGGTCAGTTGAAGGCGAAGAAGTTGAAATAAAGGCATTAATCGAAGTAAACCATCATTACACATGGCTGTATTTCTTGGTTTTTCCTTGATAAAACCATTTTGCGTACTGTCAAATAAGTTATGCGTCTTAAAAAAAAATATTATTCGCTCAGCCATTATTTTTTCAATTATTTCTAAAACACAGAGTAAAGTTTTTGCTTCGGACGTGGACGGTCTTCGATTTGCTTATTGCCAACCAAATTAGAACAATTTTAACACAGACTCAAATCTATTTTGGAAATTTGATAATTCTTTGAAAAAGATTGAATATATTCCAAAATGTATTACTTTCAACAATGTAGCTTGTACGAATGGTCACGATATTGTTGAGCATTTTTCAAAAATTTTCGCGTCTGTAAATTCAAAGGATACTTCGTCAAATTCTACAACATTTGCCTACAATAACACGGTTTTTCGTTCGATTTTATAGTTTTTACTAAAAAGTTATTTTATGAAGGCATTGATGAACATAAATCTAACCATTCTGGGGCCCAAACAGTTTTCTTAAAAATTGTATTTTCTAGACCTCTTCATTTACTGTTTTTAAGTTCATTAAGAAATGAATATGTGCCAAATGTTTGGAAAAAACGGTTTGTCACCCCAATTTATAAATCCGGGCGCAATTATTTGGTTGTAAACTACAGCAACGTCTGTCTTCAATCATCCATTTCAAAAGTATTGGACAAGATAATGCCTAAACTCATCTATAATCAATTTAAGTGCATAGTAGTTGATGAACAACACGGTTTTGTTTAGGGCAAGTCAAGAGTGACTAATTTGCTTGTAAGAACAGAAAAATCATGTAGATGATTGCTACTTTTGCTGGATGAATGTCGTCGGTATAAAAGCGAAAAAGTAGCACAGTATAAATATCCTGATGTATTATCAGTGTCATAGACAGTTCCACGTACGGACAGTGATTGCCAATTTATCCAGATATAAGTGCAAATGCTCTAAGAACTTCATCTTCAATTAAGCGATGAAGCAATGAATGCGATTTCGTTATGGAAGAAGGAATATTTGTAGGACCTAACAAATGGCTGATGCAAAGTTTACAAAATGTTTAACGTCTGATGAAGCAGCAGCATAGGCACCGTTTCAAAGTGTTGTTCACAATTTTCTTGGTAACCACAAATCATCGGATTACAAGCAAGTAATCGACAATTTTTTGCAAAATTACCATAAGATTGGAGCTCGAATGTTTCTTAAGATACATTTTCTGCATTCACATCTTGATTTTTTCCCACAAAACTTGGGCGACATGAGCGACGAGCAAGGAGAGCGGCTACACCAAGTTATAACGAAAATCGAAAGGCGATTCCAAGGATTTTGGAACGAAGGCATGATGAGCGACTACTGTTGAACACTAATGCTTGAAACAGATCCCAAGCAGTATAAAAGGCTCAGTTCAGCCTCTATTCATTTCTGATTTATACTTTTTAATTCAGTAAATGGCCTTTAACGGTCAAAATTACTTAAACAATTAATTTATTGAATATTTCGAAAACTATTATAGAACCAATTTTAAAAAACGGGCTGCTGATTTGGATTCAGTCCCCCAATTTACTTTATAAACAGCATTTGGTTGCTCAGGTCCAAAATTATTTCATTTTTTTAATTCTTCTTCGGTTCAACCTTTTTCCATTATGTGCTTCTCGTTTAACGTTGGTTTATCTTCTTGTGCATTCTTCACATAGACCTTAACAATATCATCAGTTTTTTGTCGAATATTTAATTCACCATTCTTTTCATTTATATAATCTTTAGTGTTTTGTTCGTCTTCGATACTTTTGTCCATCTTACTGATTTTTTGGAATTTTTAGTATTACTGCAGTTTTATGTAATTTTACAGAATTTATAGTTCTCTTTATTTTGCTCCCTCTCGGAAAATGTATCTAATAAATATTTATTTGCTAGAATCAAAGATTCGTTATAATATTTTATTAAAGTTTTATTCATACCTTCCAAATGTCCAATTAGATTTGTTAGGTGATCAATTATATTTACCTCCACATTTGTTTCGCCTTCTTCAGCTGAGGTTATTACAATTTCACTAATACTATGGGCTCATTTGTGACCTGAACAGATATGTAGATCGAGGCACGATTTATGATAGTAATTGTTGCACCCATTACATTGCCTAACATCAGACACATTTTGTTTACACTTGCTACATTTAGCATATTTCGCACGACTTCCATCGGTAACTGTTTTCATCTTCGAAATACACTACACTTCACAAAACTCTGAGGCTCCTGAAGCTACTATACATATGTATGAAATAGTGCAAAAAAAATAACTGAACTGGGGAGAAAATATCTGCTTCAACACAGACAGTAAAACCAATCTTGCTACTTTAACACATCACAAAGTCTAATCAAAGGTATTAAATTAATGTGTTACGGAACTGGGATGTGTAGATAACAGAATTGCCCTATCCTGAATGAAGGCATTCTTAAACACGAGAGGGAATGATGAAAAAAATGTTCTATCAAAATTGGGAACATCTTTGAAAACCGACAAGAGGCCTATGCCCCTATATATAGCAATCTCTCAAACATACTAAAAGACATGACTTAAACAGCATATAAAGAAAGGTGGAAGAATGTCTCCACTTGTGCTCATTCGCAAATGAAGACCGTAAAATACGTCTGGAATTTCGAATCCACTGGGCTGAATTGTATCGAAAATGTATGTACACATAATACACTTACTTGAATAAATGTCAATTATTCACTATGCAATAGGTAGATAACTATCAAATTACACAAAACTGTCACATACATAATGTGTAATGCAACTATACATTTTTTTTGATATGAAGCACTACAACCTTGTTTTTGACTTATTTATTCACAGAGCACTTATTAAAAGTGGATCTTTTAATGCTTTATCATGAATCCCGTAAATTCTCTCAGCTCGTTCAATGTGAGTTCAAGCGAGTTTTATGAGCAATGAAGCCATGAAGGTTTTGGTTACGGGCGTAAACGTGATCCAAGTTATCAAAAGATAGACAATGTAGGTTAGCAACGGATTTTTTTTTGTTCTCAAGGTCGGTTAAAATTTTTGTTAAAAGATGGAATATAGCTGTATTGATACTGTTGCCCCTTCTAAACCCATGTTGTTTATTATTTAATAAGTTACATGTTTTTACAAACTAATATATACGATTTGAAATTACTTTATCAAAGACTTATTTATCTAATATAATGTGATATCTAGTAGTCTTTCACTTGTAATTTGTTATTTTTCATTTTTTTCCATTTGTCAACTGTCATCTGTCATTTGTCATTTGCCATCTATCAGCTGCCATCTGTAATCGGCTATCCGTGATCTGTCATCTGTCATGTCAACTATTATCTTTTATCTTTCTATCTGTACAATAAACTCTCATTATGATCTATCATTTGTTGTATTCCATTGTCATCTATAATCTGCCTTCCATTTTCTGTCATCTATGATTTGTGATCTACCGTCTGTCATTTGTCATTTTTATCTGTAATCTGTTATCTGCCATCTGTCATTTGTCATCTGCCATCTTTCAACTATTGTCTTTTTATGGGTTAGTATCTGCAAGTCCTTGAGCGCTTGGCGACAATCTTGCAAAAATCCATAGCCCGCCATAATACGAACGACTTTACGTTGTAGACCAAAGATTCGGTGTCTGATCGCAGAATGTCCCCAAACAATAAGGCCATATGTGATGTGGCTTTGGTATAGGGAAAAGATGGATTTATTATCATCGCCAAGTTAATTGAGAATTAATGTGAAATTCTAAAAATTTAATAGATTCACATTGATTGATCATTCCCTTTGAGAGTGAAAAAATAATTTCTGTTGTTTTGTTATTATTTAATTTAAGCTTATTACTTAGAAGCTAGCACGATGCAGTTTTATTTGTTTCTCTGTGTAGCTTATTTACGGTGCCTAATTCTTTTGAATGGTTTATTAGCGTTGTGTCATCGGCATATAAAATGATTTCCCCGTTTGTCGTAGAGTCAGGTAGGTCATTTATCTAAATTAAGAAGAGCAGTGGACCCAGAATGGAGCCCTGAGGGACCCTATGTTTTAATGGCAAGACATCAGACACTTTCCCCTTTAAACAAGTACACTGTGTTCTTCCTGATAGATAGGACATTAACAATCGACAGCTTTTAGGATGTAAGTTGTAAAAATATAGTTCCTCAATAAAATTTCGTGGGAGAGACAGTTGAATGCTTTCGACAGATCTAGGAAACTTGTTTTAGATATTGAGCCCATTTCAAAGCAGTCTATTATCATCTCTACAAATATTAAAATCACATCCGTTGTAGTTCGTCCTTTTCCAAATCCAAATTGCTGGCTCTGCAGAAGATTCGTATCTTCGAAGTATTGTATTAATTGTAATTGAAGAATTTTTTCAAATATTTTTCCAAATATGGGAAGGAGTGAAAGCAAATAAGCCATATATGGCAAATAAACTGGTAAAAGACCACCAAAGTGACCTCTACTGGCAGCAGAGTCATACAAGAAGCATCGGGCGAGAGTGGAAGATCACATGGACGTGAACTTGAGCCTTTCCATGTGAAGTCGAAATTTTTGTATACATGTACCTGTATAATTATTTGTAAGTCTCGAAACAGTTATTTTATATTCACATTGGATAAATAAATAAATATCAATATCAATTGTCAGGATCATCCTGATCGTTGTGTTTATGTATTGGAGAGCATCGGGAAAAATATTGTTTCGTATACACAAATTAAAAAGTTTCGTTAGAGGTGATGCAATAGTATTTAATACAACTTTAATGACGTCACAGCGAAGTCCATATTTGTCCTTAAATTTACTGGTATTTAAGTTATATATGGTCTCCCATACTGTACCCATAGAAATCTCAGTGAATTTGAAGTCGAATAATAAAATATATTAAAATCATTTTGTTCGTTGTAGAAAAATTAACAAATAATTTAAAATTACGAAAACGTTTCGTGAATCTACAATAATGAGTCTTACTAAGTCTACAAAACAAATTACTCGTTAAAACAACTACTTCTCTAGCTAATACTTAACAGATATTGAATGATATAAAAGTAATTTGCGTGTTACAAATTTTGCTTTTATAGTTGTACTATTTGTAATAATTGGTCATAATTATTATTCTTATTATTAAGTTATCAATGATTTTAGAAAATGTTCCTTAAATTGTCATTTACAATTTACTATCTGTTATTTATCATTTATTTATTTTCTATTTGTCTAGTGTCATCTGTCATTTATCATTTGCCATCTGACATCTGTAATTCGCGATTTGTCATGTGCAATCTGTTATCTGTTATTTGTCATTTGCCATCTGTTATCTGTCATTTGTCATCTGTCAACTATTATATTTATATCTGTCAAATAAATTGTCATTGTCATGTATCATTTGTTTTCTTCCATTTGTTTACTGTCAACTGCTATCTGTCGTCTGTCAACTGTCATCTAACATCTGTCATCTGCCTTTTGTCTTCTGTCATCTATGATCTGTGCTCTGTCATCTGTCATCTGTCATTTAACCCGTCCGTGGCCGGTTTCTTGTTTGTGTTTTTGTTAGTTATGGCTATCAGCCCAGCTCGTGTAAGACGCTGTCTCTCCGTTATAATCCTTTATTTCATTAAATACGTGTATTGCATTTTTATATATCTTAAGATGGACATTAAAATATTATGTGTTAAATGTAATCAACGCGTCTACAAAGCCTGTGTTGATTGCGCTCACTGTGGTCGTAGTTATCATCTTAGCTGTTCAACGCGCATAATAACTGCTTTGTTTTATTAACGAAGACGAATTCGTTATCAAAATAAGAATGATGAAGACGTGAATAATAATTCACAAAATTTTTTAAAAACTAACCCAAACGCCCTGGAGGTTTTGGTTGAAAAAAACTCTTAGCAAAGTGACGCTTGCGCAATTCTCGCAATTTAAAAATGATATTTTGCTTAGTATTCGGTCAGAAATGAACAATAATTGCTTTCTTCGCGAAGAACTAAATACTCTTAAAATCAAATGAGTAAATCTTCTAAATCCTAATTTAGTATGGAATTACATTAACACGAAACGTAAAAACTTTCGTATACCAGATGAAATGACATTGGATGATATAACTCTCACCACACCAGGTGACAAAGCTGTTGGATTTGCTGACCCTTTTATGACATGTTATAATTCAGATTATCTTAATAGCAATATTAGCATCGATGCAGATCAAAAAGAAAATCACTTGGGTGACTACACGATTGATGTTGCTGACGTCCTGAAGATATTAAATAGCTTAAAACCTAATCTGACAATGGGCCTAGATTTAATACCAGCATTGCTATTAAAAGATACGTCATCTGTGTTGTGTGATACTATCACACATCTATATAAATTACTTTTAAAAACTGGCAAGTTTCCTACTAAATGGATTGTTCGAATTTGCACTGTTCTCAAAACAGGATCAAGTAAAGCAATCGAGAACTATAGACCAATTGCAATTTTAAGCAATCTTTCAAAAGTATCGTTATTAGCTGACTATATATACAATCAAGTGAATCCGTACATTTCAATGCAACAACATGGCTTCATAAAACATAGGTCTTCCACAACAAATCTTATATGCATTACTCAAGATATTTATGATGCTATGAATGATAGAAAACAAGTTGATGTTATCTACGACGATTTAACCAAAGCGTTCGATAAGTTGGACCACACAATACTTATTACTAAACTATCTTCGGATCTTGGACTGAACAAAAACATCTTGAATGTTATTGTATCATATCTTGATAGTCGTCGTCAACTTGTTGAGATATATGGTCATAAATCCAAATGGTACATTAATCAAGTGTAATTCCTCAAGGCTCGAATCTAGGACCGCTACTCTTCCTACTTTTTATGGATGTTTGCAAGTTTCTCGGATCCAGGGCGGTACGCAGACGACATAAAATTATATAGTGTAGTTACGGATATTACAGATTGTGTGCAACTGCAGAGCCATGTTTATGTTTATGTTTATTAGCCTTTAGCTTTCTTTACAAAAAAATAAATACATATGAATATACACTAGGCAGAGTTCGTGCAGCTGCGACGTTTTCCACTCTAACCCTTGTTTTTGTCCATGATGTTGAGGTTGCAAATATCCTCTTGGACATCTGTATGCTTCTTTAAATACTTGTATTTACTTTTTTGTCCCCTTTTTAGGGGAGACTTTTTGGCTGTTTATGTCAGCATGACAGATATATATGATGCGTTTACGGACTGGTGTTTTATTAATAAATTGTCACTTAACATATCCAAATGCTCTTTAGTTACTTATTCGAGAAAGTCAAATTTTATAAAGTATCAGTATGAAATTAATAATGTACTTCTTAAAAGATTAACCGAAACGAAGGATCTTGGTATAAATTTTGATATTAAGTTAACATTCAATACTCATGTCCAAGCATTAACTAGGAATTGTTATCGTACCATGGGCTTTATAATACGTAATTGCTGAGCATTTACTAGTACTGAAGTTTTGATTTTGTTATTTAATACGTTTATCGTAAGTAAAATATCATATTGTGTATTAATATGGTCTCCAATATATATCAAGTATATTAGATTACTTGAAAATATTCAGAAAAAATTTCTCAGGCATCTTTTCTTTGTAAATAATGGCGTGTACAGATTTGATATACCATATAATGAATTTCTCTCCGAATTTGAATTAATCTCTATCCATAATCTAATTATCTTCATAAATATTTGCTATCTTTATAAATTATTTCATAACCTTCTGGAAGATATTAACTTTTTAAGTCGTTTTTAATTTCATGTACCTCGATTTACCTCTAGATTCTGCAGGACTTGTTTGCGTTTGTACCGTTCTACAATCAATACTCATATAATGTTGACATCTTTACTTCATCATTTACCATGTTTAAACACAATCTTAGTGAATGTATTCAAATGACATCCATGTTGTCTTAGGTAATTATCAAATTATTTTTCTTTTATAATGTTTTATTTTTTTTGTATTGTATCAATGTAATGCATTACTGATCTAGCCCTATTATTGGACTTTCGAGTCTGTTGGGTTGTAAATAATTAAATAAATAAATATATAAATTCAATGCGCATCACACAGGTAGGCTAACGTTTGATATTATTAATGAGTTGGATGATCAAGAATATCATAATATTCAATATAAATATAAATACAAAATTTTTCATAACAAAAATGCTGAATTCTGTTAATGAAACTGTTGATGCGTTCAAGGTGTTCAGATTGAGAAAGAAATCCAATAGATGTCGTCCTCTGAAAGTTGTTTTGAAGGACATTAATTGTGCTAAACAAATTTTATTTAAACCAATATTCTGTCTGATCGTACACCGCAGCAGCAAACGTATTCAAAAGGACTCGAAAAATGTTTTCATGGGGTGTCGAAAATTGTTAAACTTAACGCCGAAAGAATAAACTAACTCGTTCTCAACAGACTTATACTTCAGATTATTGTCAGAATGTCCTAGGCCTCAAATCGAAAATTTTATCTTTCTATAATAATTTGGGAATGTAGCTATGACTTGATACTTCTTAGAGACACGTGGTTAACAGATATCGTAATTAATAATGAACTCTTTCCGGACTTTTTCAACGTTTTTCGTTCGGACAGATAACATTACAATGGTGGAGTAGTTTTGATAGCAATTAAGAATGTAATTCAGGCAGAACAACTTCCCATTTTTTTTACCAGTAACTAACAGTGTCATTGTCGATGCATCAATTACCCATCAGGCTAAAACGTACATTATTATATATCTTTACATCCGTCTATATACCTGTAGTGATGATTATGTGGCATTTTTCGAAGCGTTTTGAAACTAATGATTTAATTGTCTGCAGTAATTTCAACTTGCCAAACTATATTCAACACTTAATGCTACTTTCTTGATGGAACCAAAATTTCAGATTGGGTATAGTAAAACACTTGTTTTGTTCCATATTTTTATTTTCAGTTTTACCTTTGAAAATGATCGTAACGGATCGAAACACGTGTCAGGCAACTGAAAATAAAAATATGGAATAAAGCAAGTGTTTTACTATACCCAATCTTGCCAAACTATTATGCACGTGCAAACCAAATTGTCTACACTCACGAATTTTCTCTCACTAGTAAAGCTAAGGCAATGCAACTTGCAACTTCGTTTGCAATGATAGAGGTAAATTACTGAATCAGATAAATATTCCCGAGTCTTTTTATTGTACCTTTGAGAACGCGAATTAAATCCTAACTGTCGTAGATTTACACCATCCTGCATTGTCTTTCGAACTTGCTTTTCAAAATTATATTTATATTTCGTCGCATTCATATAGCAGTCAACCTAAAAAATATAATTTTAAAGCAGCCCGTCTGGACTTATAATATATATCAGGATTCTAAATGTGGATGATACATGTTCTCAATTCTACAAGGTGGCGCAAAAGTCATAGTTTGAATTGACTGCCGTTTTGTTATAATTGAAAAAAAATTATTTCATAAAAGTTTATTTGAAAGTGTAATACACTTTTTTTGGTTACATTACTTGGAAAAAATTATATCGCTCAAATGGTCACCTCCCGAGTTGATGCATAATTGCGCTCGTTTCACGGAATTTTGAATTGTTGCTCGCTAAACATCCGGCTCCAAATTGGCGATTTTTTCTTCAATGTTAGCTTTCAAATCTTGCTAGGTTCGTAATTTATTTATTTATTTATTTATTTCCCAACAGGACATGTCCCAAGAACAGGGGAATATCAAATTAATATTACAAAAGCTTACAATTAAAGTATACATTAATATTAAAATATAAAACTAACTTATAATTTATATAAACAATTTTTTAATGATTTTTTAAAATTATAAAAATTAGGCAAAAATATATCTATGTCATATTGCACATTGTGATAAGCAGAAAGCATATTGAGGAGAGGAGAATTGGCAAAATGTGTTGTACGTGGACAAACGTAACAAAAAGTTCGAGAATTACGTGTATTATATAACGGAGTGTGAAATTTAAGTAGGTCTAGTATAAAGGTTTTGTCTAAATGATAATGTATATGTTTATATAATGTTACAATAAGTACAAGCTTGTGGTAAACGCGAGATTTTAAAAAGTTCCAAAGGAAGAAGTCTGGCGATCTGGACGACCAGTTCAAATCTCCAAAGCGGAAGATCACTCGACTTGGAAATTGGTGTCTCAAAATCTCCATAGTTACCCGAGCTGTGTAACCGGTTGCTCCGTCCTGTTGAAACCAATAAAGATCGAGACTCAATGCAGCAACTTGCGGTAAAAAAAACTCGTTTAGTATCTGCCTACAACGCTCGCCATTTACGGTTACGGCGTCTTCAAAAAAATAAGGACCAATCGTTTTTTCACTGCAAATGCCGCACCAAACAGTCACTTTAAGGGGTTGCAATGGGTCTTCTTGCATTACATGTGGATTATATGTGCCCCAGAAACATGGAAAGCGACGACGAAATTTACGTTGCGTTAGAACAACAGAATTAAAATTTGTCAAATAAGCAGTAACATCAAATCCACGATCTTGAGGTGTGTATCGCTCCATGGCTTGTTGACAATTAATTCTCTATATATCTACATTACAAATGTCAAAGAGCACTGAAATTTGGCGCCAACTGAAAAAATGGCGCCCAAATCAAACTATGACATTACTTTTGCGCCACCTTGTATAACATACTATATGTTTGACAAACAAATACCCAAAATTCAAAATCCAACTGAGGGGAAACACAGTATCTACCTACCTTACTTCGAAAATTGTTAGAAAGAGCAGAAACAGACTTCGTCATGAATTGAAAGAAAACTCTAGCAGTGATAGATGATCTAGTTTTGAACAAATTCGGCAATCTCTCAAGAGACAAATTCGACGTGCCTACAAGGAATAAATCCAGAAAACGCAAGATGATATAGCTGAATACTGAATACGAAATTCTGACCGTTCGTTAATAAACCTAAACAGCAAAAAAGTCTTCCTGCATCCATGAAAATTAATGATGTGAGTTTAACTACCTCCGAAGATATTGTTAAAGGTTTCGTCGATTAATTTAGTCGTGTGTTTAGTGCAACTACCACCACGACCTTTGACGTTTGTGCGAACAGTGTTGACAATTCCACTTTGATTTTGAAATAAGACACTTCTTTGGTTTTATATTGGTATATTCAGTTTCCTGACTCGTGTTTCGGTCAATGATGACCATTCTCAAAGGAATTACGAAATTAACTGTTAATTAATTGGATTTTTGCGGACGCCTTGAATTTAATTCCTCGAATTTTACGTTTGTAAAGTTTCTAGATTTTAAATAGTTCACAATTGTGATTGTTGATGTTGTTCTATGGTTCCCATCTATAGATGTAAGTGCCGATATCTTGGAGCTCCTTGAGAAGTCGAATTCTCGCTCATTTCTTGGATTCTATGATCTGTTCTTTGTTTTCGTTTTCATTGTGGTTTTTGTACAGCTTTCGATTTCATTGCCTCATTCGTTGATTTTAGATCTATAACATCTCGCATTTTTTCTCGTATTTTGTGAAATTTCACTTTTCTTCAATTTTAATTGTTTGGTTTGATATTCCAGACCTCTATTATCATTTTATGGAAATTGACTCTCCGTTATAAGAACTGTATTTTTATAAAAATATAGTGTGATATCATCAAAGAAAGTGTTTTATTTAAAATTCAAAATGTATCACGAAGTGAACGCCTCAACCGTTAATCCTAAAGTACTTATAACATTCCAATTTTGTTAAACTTAACCTCAATTTCTGGATATTTATGGATTATTGCGTGCGTCACTCTTAAGAATTTTTCGAAACAAAGGTCCTAGGACGTTGATGGACAGCCTGCGACGGTAATAATACAAAAACGGGCCTCGTCTTTGTTCGATGGAGCGTAAGAAACCAATCACGAACGGCGAGCAGCAAGCAGCTCTCTCTCGCAGAAGAAATCCCCCGTTTCGTGCCCGGTTGAGTCAGCGCAAGGTTGTCGTGGAGTCGGACGTGGAGAATGCATGCCCGTGTGTAATCCACAGGTTGTCGAATGATCCTCGGTGTCTGCCCAATTCGCGTGCGCCTCTGTGTGCCGTTGTGTGTGTGTGTGTGTGTGTACAGCAACCACCGTCGGGTAGGCAGTGTGCTCCTGCTCCTTCAGCAGGACAGTACGCCGATCACGCCGTGAATATCTTCAGTTATCAGTCGGTGTTTACATCTTAGCAGTGGTGATAACTCTGTTTGTTCAGTGCGGTGTGTGTCATACATTCGAGTGCACAAACTGTAAGTCTGATTATTCAATTATTTAATAATTTTCGCGAATTTTGCAACCGGCCAATCTAATCACGCCTCTCACGAACGGACCTTGAGATTTCCATACACCAACACTTCCGATAGTACGGGTGAAATCAAAATGTGTTTTATTCGTAACGTGTTTATCTCGTTATTATGGATACGCCTTGAATTTTAGTTTAAATAAATAATTTATTATTTAATATTTTCAATATTAACATTGTAAAGGTAATATTTGATTTGATTGAATTACACGAGAGCCTAATTAAATAATGCAATTCTATATAAATACTGTTAAATAATTAACGTGTTGTTCAATGTTAATAAAATTTTAATGGGAAATTAATTAATTATTATGGTGATGAAAATGTAAAGGTATAAATAATAAAATACATAGTCCATTCTAGTGTAGTTGATGGTCGTAGGAAGTTGTTTTATAGGACGTTAAGGGGATCTCTGTAGTGTAGTTAAAATTAAGCACTACAAAGGTATCCTATGAATATGGTACGAAAGCAATTGGCTTGTTTTAGCAAGAGTAAACACATGTTAATTTATTATTATCATCATTATCGTTGATGCTCGTTTTGGGATTTTCGCGAAGAGTACAATCAATATAAATAACACTCTTGTAACCTTTCTTCACACATTACTATTGTTAAATTATAATTCACTATTCTGATGATCAAAAAAATATTTTGAAAGAGACACGAATACTTTGTTTGACCACTTTATGTTACAATAATGTGGTAAAACAAAGCATTCGTGTCTTCTTCTTCATTATATTCAAGATGTACTACCAAGTAAACTTTGACTTTTGAGTTACGTGAAGATAAACTTGATTAATTAATAAGCACTAAAAACCTTTCGATTTTATTTCAATTCACAGATATATATATATTTCGGACACAAAGTGAATTTAAATAAAATTGTGAAGAAAGGTTTTTAGCGCTTATTAATTTATTAAGTAAACATCTCCACAATTAAACATTCAAAAAATATTTAATAAATAAAATGCCTTTTGTTTCTTAATCGATCGATAATATCTAATTAAGAATTTAGATTAATTAATATTTTAAATACCCAAAGCGACAGCATTAATTTATAGAATGCAATAATAATATTAAAAAACTATTAAAATCCTTTTTATTGTACAAAAATTAACTAATAATTAGAAAAACACGAAAATATTTCGTAAATCTTGTTTTCGTGTTTTTCTAATTATTAGTTAATTTTTCTACAACTTAAAGGACTTTAATACACTTTTACTATTAAATTATATCAAATGATGGTCGCCAACCTTCCATAAAAGACAGCACCGGTTTTATTCTTTCAATCATATTTATTAACATTAACGTTAACTCCTATTTACGTCATCGCGTATAAAATATTCTTCAATTGAAACATAATTTTATAGTAAAGTGTGTTATGGTGTAATAGACTAGAACAATTAAATGCGTTATAATTACTCGTTACTGGCTATTGACCTGAGATCTTTCAGACTAAAACGTTATTATTTAACCAAATAATGTCACATGTTTTATTACGATGCGTTAAAAAATATCTATCTGTAGGTGTAATTATGGAGTGAAAGCTCCGTAATTAGTTCAATTATTTCTTTTTTAGGAAATGAAGAGTTTAAATATATATAGTGGTGTATCCATTGGAAAATATATGAAATGTATTTGATTTAATATGATTATTTTGTTAAATCATTATGTAGCAGATATTAACTTTATTCTTTTAACTTCATTCATAAAATACTCATAAATAAACAAATTATTTTCTGGAAATTGAATTGTCCGTTAATAAATATTATTATTAGAATTAAATAACAAAAAACATGCATAAAATTTTGAACGGAAGAAGCACAGGAGATTTTTTAATGCACAGTGGGTGGGTAGCTCTTAACCCACCCTCCAATCAGTAAAACCTAAACGAGGGTTTTAATTGAAAGTTGTAAAATATAAATAAATACAAAATAATTGCAATTTTTAGAGATTTATTCATACAAATTTTTTAAATAATTTATGATGATGTTTTACTGATTGGAGGGTGGGATAGAGGCCACCCACCCACCCTACATATACATATAAACTTTCAATCCTTACCGTCTCGTTGTTACCAATGAAATTAATTACAAAACTTTTTGAATAAAAATAGAATTCAAAAGGTAGTCTTTTGAAAGAATAAATTAGTAAAAATTTGATACATGATGGGTGGGCGGACTTTAAATCTAAATTAGATAAGATTAACTAGCGAAGATCATTTTTATTTAAACTTAAATTTAGATTATGCTTTATTTTTTATTCCCTACAAGGTTTTATTGTTTTTTGCAACAAAATCATCAACCATTAGGATTTAAAGTTACGGTGTATATGTAGGGTGGGTGAGTGGTCTCTATCCCACCCTCCAATCAGTAAAACATAAGCGAGGGTTTTAATTGAAAGTTGTATAATATAAATAAACACAAAATAATTGAAATTTTTAGATATTTATTCATACAAATTTTTCAAATAATTTTTAATGATGTTTTACTGGTTGGAGGGTGGGATAGAGGCCACCCACCCACCCTACATATACATATAAATTTCAATTACTGATCGTCTCGCCATATTGGAATAACATTAATTACAAAACTTTTTGAATAAAAAAGAAATTCAAAAGGTAAAATTTTTGAGAGAGTAAATTAATAAACATTTTATGCATGATGGGTGGGCAGACTTTAAATCTAAATTAGATAAGATTAGCTAGAGAAGATCAATTATATTTAAACTTAAATTTGGATTATGTTTTATTTTTTATTCCCTACAAGGATTTATTGTTTTTTTCAGCAAAATCATCAACCATTAAGATTGAAAGTTTATATGTATATGTAGGGTGGGTGGGTGGCCTCTATCCTACCCTCCAATCAGTAAAACATAAGAGAGGGTTTTAATTAAAAGTTGTAAAATTTAAATAAACACACAATAATTGCAATTTTTTGAGATTTATTCTTACAAATTTTTCAAATAATTTTTGATGATGTTTTACTGATTAGAGAGTGGGATAGAGGCCACCCACCCACCCTACATATACATATCAATTTCAATTATTGATAGTCTCGCAGTTTCCAATAAAATTAATTACAAGACTTTTTGATTAAAGAAGAAATTCAAAGGGTAAAATTTTTGGGTGGGTAAATTAATTAACTTTTTATGCATGATGTGTGGGCATTCTTTTAATCAAAATTAGATAAGATTAGCTATAGAAGATCAATTAAATTTAAACTAAAATTTCAATTATGCTTTATTGTATTACACACAAGTTTTTACTGTTTTTTGCAGCAAAATCGTCAACCATTAGGATTTAAAGTTACGATGTATATGTAGGGTGGGTGGGTGGCCTCTATCTCACCCTCCAATCGATAAAACATAAACGAGGGTTTTAATTAAAAGTTGTAAAATATAATTAAACACAAAACAATTGCAATTGTTAGAGATGTATTCATACAAATTTTTAAAATAATTTTTGATGATGTTTTACTGATTGGAGGGTGGGATAGAGGCCACCCACCCACCCTACATATACATATAAACTTTCAATCCTATCGTTTCGTTGTAACCAATGAAATTAATTACAAAACTTTTTGAATAAAAAAAGAATTCAAACGGTAATCTGTTGAAAGAATAAATTAGTAAAAATTAGGATGGGTGGGCAGACTTTTAATCTAAATTAGATAAGATTAGCTATAGTAGATCATTTATAATTAAACTTAACTGTGGATTCTGCTTTATTTATTATTACATACAAGGTTTTACTGTTTTTTTTGCAGCAAAATCATCCACTATAAGGATTTAGAGTTATCATATATATGTAGGGTGGGTGGGTGGCCTCTATCCCACCTTCCAATCAGTAAAACATAAGCGAGGGTTTTAATTAAAAGTTGTAAAATATAAATAAACAAAAAATAATTGCAATTTTTAGAGATTTATTCATACAAATTTTATCAATAATTTTTGATGATGTTTTACTGATTGGAGGGTGGGATAGAGGCCACCCACCCACCCTACATATACATATAAATTTCAATTATTGATAGTCTCGCAGTTTCCAATAAAATTAATCACAAAACTTTTTGATCAAAGAAGAAATTCAAAGGGTAAAATTTTTGGGTGGGTAAATTAATTAACTTTTTATGCATGATGTGTTGGCATTCTTTAAATCAAAATTAGATAAGATTAGCTATAGAAGATCAATTATATTTAAACTTAAATTTGGATTCTGCTTTATTTATTATTACAAACAAGGTTTTACTGTTTTTTTGCAGCAAAATCATCCACGATAAGGATTTAAAATTATCATGTATATGTAGGGTGGGTGGGTGGCGTCTATCCCACCCTCCAATCAGTAAAACATAAGCGAGGGTTTTAATTGAAAGTTGTAAAATATAAATAAACATGAAATAATTGCAATTTTGAGAGATTTATTCATACAAATTTTTCAAATAATTTTTGACGATGTTTTACTGATTGGAGGGTGGGATAGAGACCACCCACCCACCCTACATATACATATAAATTTCAATTAATGATCGTCTCACGGTTTGGAGTGAAATTAATTACAAAACTTTTTTAATAAAAAAGAAATTCAAATGGTAAAAATTTTGATTGTGTGAATTAATAAAATTTGTATGCATGATGGGTGGGCAGGCTTGAAATATAAATTAGATAAGATTAGCTATAGAATAGATAAATATTGTAACTCCATTTTTAATTCTAAACCCCCGATTGATAAATTAGACAGGTCAGGCATTTAACATGCAAAAAAATTAAAGGAATTTAGGTAAGGTCAAATTGGTTGCAATTTCTTAATCAGATTAAAGGAACATATAAAATCCTCTCAATTAAATAATACAAAATTCAACATTCGCTAATCACTTAATCGGAAAAACGACGTTCTTTTGATGAAGATGTATTCGGGGTAATCCATTTCGCCGAAAAAGGGCTCAAAATGGATTTATTCCAAGTTCTTAGAAATTCACAAAGCAACGGTCAATCCGGAAATTCCAATAATTAATGAGCAGGTAGGCCTAATAGTATCCTCCTTATTTCACTCTAAATAAAACGAAACGCATCGTTGAATTATAATTTAATCGAAGTTCACGGTTTGATTTGAGTTGTGCGAAGTTATCACTATTGAATTATAACACTTTGTTATTTCCTTCCTTCACTTTTATAAGTGAATGTGAAGGAAGTGTTTTAATTCATTAATTTTAGTTACTGATCGAAACTTGAGTCACTTAGAAATAATCAAAGAAATTATTTTCTTCAGATTTTCTAGACTAAGATAAAGTTAACGTCTCAACCATTAATCAATAAGCACCGGAGAAAAAAAGTTCCTATTATTAATAGGTTTTTCCACTCAAACCCTTCTTGTACTATCATGTTAAAAAGCTGGCATCAGCTTCTACATTAGGAATCGTTTATAGATTTCTTCATGTTGTTTCATTTGTCCTTAATTTAGATGAAACTTTTGGTAGTTAATGTCATGACATTTATAATAATTAAATTAAACTTGAAATAATGAATTTGTTTTACCACTTACATTATATTCATATATTCCATAAAGTAAACTAAAGGCTTTCTTAATTAAACAATGAATTTGTTTTACCATAAGTTGGTCAAGATATACCACGAAGTCAACATATTTATTATCACGAAATTATAAAAGATATTTTAAAATAAAACGAATAACTTTTTTGGTAAATATCACCTCTTTTACCAAACTATATCACGAAGTGAAAGCCTCCACAATTACTTATTTATAAAAGATTTGTTTGTAAATGTATATGTGTTAAATTTATTAATTGAAGTTACCCTTGTTGGAAATTATATTTTAAACTTTTCCAATAAGCATTTCTACCAATCAAACGTTTGCAATAACAATAATAAATATTATTTTTAATACTAAAGTTGTTGCCAGGTTCACAAACATCCATTCATCTAACTGTAGATTAATAAATAAGTTTTAAATGCTAAATTTGTAAGCAAACATTGTCAGAGAATATTTAATTAACTGGTTAATTAACTCTATGTGTGATATTTTTAAAATAACTAGCTTTTAACACAAAATTTATTGTTCTTTTTTTCTTCAAATATTTCATAAATTACATATTTTGTTAACTATAACGTAAATTAATAGTTTAAATTACTTGATTTTTCATGCTTCACAAATTGCCCAAACAAGTAAAATCAAGTGAATTTAACTAATATTTTTTTGTATTAACTAATATTTCTAGAGAAACGCTTAAGGTGATTCAATGTTTTCTTTCAAAGTTAATTTTTAGTTAAAACTTAACTAATGGATAGATTGATTTTTACACTTGTGACTAAATTAAATATCAATTTCTTTCCGACACTAGAACAAAATAAACTTGTATTAATTATAAATGTATAATTTAGCGTTCCATCAGAACGCACAAAATAAATATACAAATATAAATTCACACTGACAAGCCCCCAAAAATTAATTTTGACTTAATTTTCCTCGTATGTAAGGTGTGAAAACTTTTTAAGTCCCTCGTCATAATCCTATTTATGGAGGTTTTCCCTATTAGAAGCATTTTGAAACGTCTAGAATTCATCATTAAAGTTACCAGTACTTAGAACGTAAAGAATTGATTGATTTTTAGACGTGAACATTTTTCGATTATTTTATTAAAATCACTTTTATAAAAATCTTGCTTATCATTACGTTTCACAACATAAAGAATTAACTCATCTTTCGGATTAAGGTATAAAAATTTTGTCATAATTACATTAAGAAAGAAGTACCTCTCATAATCACTATTGATGGTTTGAGTTTACGTGAAGTGTTTTGAAAATGAAAATAACACTCAGTTTATTTCTTAAGTAAAAAATTATTTTTGTCTTCATATCGCATTTTCTTTATCTATAATATAATTTTTTATTACTTTATCAACTGCAGTTTGTCTTTTTGTTTAAAATGTTTTTTTTCTTTTTCATTAATATGTTATCTACCTTTTAGTTTTTTATCTATCTAATATTTTTTGTTGGTATACTGTACAGTATTTTTTTGTATATATTAACATAATGTTTCACCAAGTGATTAATGAGAAACAAGTATATGAAGTATTTTTTGTCTTTGTACATATGTCGGAGAGTGCAATAATTTACTGTATTCCTATTTAGTGTTGATTTTTAGTGGTAAAAACGTATCAAAAAGTATTCATTTACGATGAGCTGCTTAATTAATTTGCTCTGAAAGTTTGGGTGAATTTTCGATGATGAACAGTGCCGATAATGTAATTTTTAAGATTTCTGCATGGAAATTTATTTTTCACGTTACTAATTTCATCGGTCCAATCTCTCTCTCAAGCATCATAATCGTATTTGTTGGTTTTTCAAGAATTATTATCATAAATATTAACGTTCTAACCTAGATACATATTGGTTGAATCTTAAGTCATTACGGTTGTATCAAAGGCGATTTTCATATTGTAGAAAGAAATTACTTCATTCCGTTATATATTGACCATTTTTTTTTCCAACTTTCGAGTAACATGATATTGCCACGCTCAAAGAAAGTCTGGCCTTTCTCTACAAAAATATTAAGTGCTGTTTGACGTCATTGTCTAAATTGAATTGTTTACAAGTGTTTTGCAACGATCGAAACAAATAGTAGTCGATCGGTGCAAGGCCTGTTGAGTATGGTGATTGGTTCATCAAATCCCATCCAAGCTCCAGCATTTCTGGCGGGTCACTAAACTTGTTTGTGGTCTCGCGTTGACATGGTGAAATACAACACCTTCACGATTTGCCAAATCAGTTTCGTTGGTGGCTTCATTCAGTTTATCCATTTGTTGACAGTACACAGCCGTATTGATGGTTGGGTTCTGTAGTAGCAGCTCAAAGTACACGACGCCTTTGAAATCCCACCAAATTGAACGCATTACGTTCTTTTGATGTATATTTGCTTTCGAAGTAGTTGCAGCTTATAAATTAATATCATTTTCGCACGACGTTGTCGAAAACTATCCATTACTCATCGCAAGTGATAATACGTTTAAGAAATGTACCATTTTCATTACTTTTCAAGAGTCGTACGCGTTTATGCGCTTTGTTAAATGATTTTCATTGAGTTCACGTTACTTGAAACCCTAATATTGAGTTTATTAACAAATCCCAACTTGTAAAAATATCTTTTCACGGTCATTTGAGAAATTTTTAATATTTCTAGAACCTCTTAAATCGTGTAATGGTAGTTTTCTTCAATTAATGTTATTATTTTATCATCTTTGGCTTCAACTGGCCTTCCTGATAGTGGCGTATCTTTGACATTGAAATTATTGGAATGAAATTTGCCAACCCAATTTTGGCACTGGCGTTCTGTTAAGCAATCTTTACCGTATACAGTTCACAACTTTTTATGGGTTTGTGCTTCAAGAAAGGAGTAAATTCTTAAGTAAAACAATAAAACATAGCAATATTCCTCGGTTTGCTTTCCCACATTTCGATCACTGCTCTACGACGACTACTGAATCGATTCAAGTGTGTCTTGCCAAATGGTATTTAGGTTAGATGATTAGACTGAAGATAGTTGGCTAAAACTACATGTGTAGGCAACTATTGGTCGGAACAGAAAAGACTAAATCAATAAATGCATAAAAATTTACAACATCTTCAAGGCTCGATATCACTAATACCTAATGAATTAATACATCAACGTTTGGAAAGTGAAGAAATAAAACTTGAAGATAACAATGGTAATGTAACTGATATGAACAAAAAATAGGGGAAAGTATATAATTGCCTCTAACTTACAAGAGTTCATGGACATAGATAATTACATTGATTCGATATTAATTGAAGAAAAACTAAAAATATAAAAATTAAGAAGACCATAAAACTGGGTAAGAGAACCGCGGCCTTAAATCTGACGACGCTTTAAAAAAGAGAATAGATTAAGGTGAAACAAATTTAACCATAAAATGAAAATTGTGAGAAAAAGTGAGTATTTGAAAAACTAAATTATTACCAACAGGATACTACAAACTTAGATATCTATTATCAAAACGCTTCTGGCTTTATCTGATTCAACCATTCCTTCTTATGTTATGTAGTAAGTTTTGTGTCTATGATGTAATTGTCTTATTAAATAAAACACTAGTTTGGCACTTTTTTCACTTAGTTTATTTTATAGCTAAATGTACATTTCGGTCATAAAGTGACCATTATCAATAGTAAACTATAAATTAACTATAAAATAAACCAAGTGAAAAGTGCCAAACTAGTGTTTTATTTAATATAAATATTTTCACGTACTCATAAAGCTCACCGATGTAATTGTCTTAATTGAAACATGGTTATCTTCTGCTGTTGGAAACAACAAACATTTTTCAAGTAATTACAATGTCCACTGAAACTTTAAATACAAAACAGAACTGATTTAAATCATATCACCTGTCAAAAACATTGATGCAGTAAGTTCTAAATCATCATCAATAGCTTCTTAATATTGCTGAATTGTACACTGATAATATTCTTGGTACCCAGATGGGTAATATTATTATCTTTTGTTTCCAAAAATGATCTTCAATATGAGCAACAACTTGGTTCGGTAAATTTTCACTGCTTTGATTAATTATCGATAATGAACAACAAGTATTCCTTGCGGTACAGTTTTTTTTCATACACATGGCTATTTCGGCTCTTCGTCTAAGAGTGGAGAACTAGTAGCATTTAGAATCTGGTTACTAAGTTTTCTTCAAATATTTTACCTCAATATGCAATTGCAATAACAGGGAGATTTTACTCAACTTCTTTTTAAAACTTACAATCTTATTCTAACACGAGCTCCTGCTAATTTACTACCATTTATACATATTTTACACATTCTAACAATTTTATACAAGAAAATATCATCACAAACAACATGGGCAAATTATTAGACTTAGTGTAGCACTCATTTAAACTATAATGGATTCTTCACGAGAATAAGCTGAATGGGTCAGCCGGCATTGTTCGGGTAGTAGATGTGGTATTTGATGTGCGTTGATTCGAAGCCCTTATTTTGCTGGTATGGTTTCTTAAGTTTGTAAGTACCTGTCATACCTAATTTGGTCAATGATCTTAAAAAAAAATTGGAAGACTTTTCTTGATCGAGAATAGACGCCATTCCTTGCCCCTAAAAAAAAAACAAACATTATGTCAACTAATCTTATATGAATTTTATAAAATATCCGAGTGTAACTTAAAAAAATATTAAATAAATATGGGCCTACATAAACACCAAAAAGAATACCGGAATACTTGGAACTGACACTTTACGAAACGTACAAAATATTGTGGATGGATTTGCTAATCACTTTCTAGTTGTGACTTTAGTAATAATTTGTATACCGATGCAATACACTGCTTGGGGAAACTTTAATTTAACCGAAGATATTCGTTTCTATTTGCTTTTAAGAACATGATGTTTTTCACTTCAGCAAATTCTTTGAAGGTCTTCTAAGATTTTATATATTCGATAGTCTTTACCGAATTAACCAGCAAGTAACACGGTTTTATGAAGATAAGATCTACTCTTACCAATTTATTAGATTTCATCCAAGAAATATCAAATAATATGGATAATAGGAGCCAAAGATGCGTCATATATACAGATTTGTCAAGAGCATTCGATTGCCTACCGCAACCCAACATAATAAAGATATTAAAATGTGTTTATTAATATTTATTATATTTGCGAAAATATCGCAATTTTGATGATTATCTGTAACTCCAAAAAATCTGAGGCTTATAGTGGTGTTCCTCAAGTGACAAATATAGGACCTCTTTTATTTTTGATCTTCTTGAACACGTGCTGTGATTTCCTTTTATATCTGGTTGCTCTACAGAAAATTTATGTAAATTTAACTTTTGCTTAATCATGACAAGCAAGTGTATTTTCTCTTATACTAGAAATACCGGGGGTTTCTAAATGAATGTCGGGCTTCAAGATACGAAGTATCAGTTACAGTTGCCCATAAACTTTCCGCCAAGATTTGGCACAAAAATATTCAATTTAGAAGTCTTGTTATAATTGTATCATTGCCTGAGGATGATCTGAGCCCTAGGTGCGCACATTATAAGTGTTCACATGTTTTTTTTAAATATTTTAAACCATTTAACTGCAATTTTAATTTTTAATAATAAAATCTCAATTGTAGTTGCGAATTCTTTAACTTAAACCTCAATTAGTTGACATATTATTAACCTGACTAAATCAAAAATACATTAAGCAAGCATTCTTCTTACCTACCTCAATAAATTATCGATTCACTTATAAATCAGATACATTAATCAAGCGTACTCTTGACCTACCTCAAAGTATTTTATCTTACCCAAATCATAATTAATAGTACATTGACCTGGCGTAATCTTGACCTACTTTAATAAACCACACTGTAAATCTAATCATTAATTTTATTGAATTGGAAAATAAACTTATTAAAATTGCTAGTAGTCTAAAAAAATCCTCACACTTTTAAAGAGATAATTCTGAGAAATTATAAATATCTGGAGGAAAAATTGCTTTAAAGTTCTGAAATAAATATGTTGGATAATATATAGAAGATAAAATTTTTGGAATCTGAAAAAGAAATGATTCAAACATTAAGGGGAAAATGCTCCATGGAAGAAAATACTTGCTAATCTAAATATTCTTGTGTACTTTTTTTAATAAAGGAATTCTTCTGTAGGTGCTTCTCCTAGCGGAGTTTGGCGACTATTTCAGGTTATAATTCCCTATCTGTTGTTACTTTGGTCAGATCTTCCAACCCCTTCACTGTCGACTTCCTAATGTTCCATTTCCTTTCAATGCCTTTCCTTCCTTTTATCTTCTCCTGAATTATCGGACGTAGTAGTTCGTAGCGTTCGTGCCTTATTAAATGGCCAAGTTAAGCTGTTTTTCGCTTTTTGGTATTGAGTAGGAGTTCCTAATTTAAGTCCAAGACTTAAATTAATGAAATAATAGACTTTTGGTTAGTTTTTTAGTATTTTGTCGTTTGTCTCTGATGTATGCGTATATTATCTGCGGTTTATCTACACTTTGTCTACTTTTGCTGTTACTTTTTCAACGAGCGCCATCTTTTGGCTGCCTTATGATTTATAATTCTTGAACTACAAAAAAAATCTCGATTGTTGTCGGGGTTTACCTGGTGGTACATTTTTTATGAGTAATGATTTGTGAGAACTATACTTTTTTACTCAAAAAAATGTTTTTCATCTAACATCTTTAGCGCTTTTGTTAAATAAGAACTCATTTATCAATAAAAATTCTTATTTAAAAACACATGTATACAGATTGTGGCATTAATTTCCTATGTGACTTGTTCTGATTACTGTTTATTTAGTATGTTATATTGTTTTTGGACAATCGTAATTACTAAGAATATAATTTTGACAATCCAGTGAATAATTGATTATTTCAATTTTTTTGATGATCGATCCTACCGACTGCGCCAATCTGATTTTGGAAAAATTGTCAAGGTGTAATTGCTATTCTACAGCGAAATATTGGAGAATGATTACACTTAAATAATTACACCTATTTATCTACTCATGACGAACGTGTTAAGAGGAATTGCGACTTAAAATAGTTGTGAATATGAAAGCAATTACATTCAATTTTTGTGTACGTGTTTTAATTGAATAACGATTTAGAAACAATCAATTTGACTAGTTTGGTTTGTTTTAGAAGGTGACACGCTTATTCCATTCTATTAACTTAAGTGTAATGATCATTTTTTTAATCATGGCATTTTCGTTTACTGACATGTTACAGCATACGATTAAACGTAAATATTACGCCATTAAATAAACAGAAGCATGTGTTCGGATCTTCACGGAACATAAAATTACCGTTGAGCGAAGTACAAGCAGATGACAATGTTATGACTCACGAACGGATTTTCGAAGTGGTGGTGATGATGATGATTATGATGAGACGGCCACGAATTTACGAACGATTATAATGCTCCGATTCAACGGCTAATGCAGTTTTCACGGCCAATTTAACCAGGTGGTGGTTTCCATTAGTTTCTAGTGAAAGTCACTTAGGCTTATGTGTGTATAACACATGGATTTTAACGACCTTGTTAAACGATTTTCTTATATATCGTTCATTTAAGACTTTTAAGTTAATTATTAATAATTACAATTAAATTAGATCTATTTTGTTGTTATTGTTGTTTCCGGGGCTTGAGCAATTTACGGTTCGAACCTTACACACCACCAGACCGACGCGAATTACAAAAGAATTCCAGGTGATTTCGTAATAAATAATTAATGAGGTTATTCCTACTCATACCTGTGGAAACTCTATAATTATCTCGGAGAATGTTAACGGGCGTTCGCGCCGTTCGCGAGATTCCACCTTCTAAAAAAAAAAAAAACTTTGCATAATCCAATTATACTGAATCGACGACATTAACGTTTGCACGAGTCGATGACTTCATCATTTTGTCGTTTAATTAACACAAAAAAAAATTAATTGGTTTCGGAATAAATCTTTAAAGAATTGTATTTGTGTTTTTTTTTTTCTTTAAATGTTTCTATAGAAAACTTGGAAGTATTTTCTATTTTTTTGTACAAATTGTCACAATGACAGATTAATGAGAAATACATCTTCCAAAAATAGCTTCGATGTATTCTAAATGAAGGATTCAGAAGTTGTCTGCATGTCTTACTGGACAGTGGATGGATGTGGGTCTGAGTGGAAGAACATTGGAAACCAGTGAACTTGCTGTCTAATTTTTTGTACGTATTTCATTACCTTATGTATACTTTGTAAATGTATTATAAGCAAGAAGAACAAAGTTAAAGAATAATAGATTTTAAATCAATTGTTCTTTAGGCAAGTTTTTGACTAAACAATTTCTTATTTTAATTTTTTTGTTGAAAAATATTCAAATTTGTTTTCAAATTCAATATATTCGCTATCACATTATCTAGTCGTAATCTGGTCGCGAAGTAAACAATGATAATAAATTTAATTTTCGAACGGCAATTAACGTCATATCGAAATAGGTATCGACGAGGTGACTCGTATGAATCACAACGAAACACACACACGAAAAAAAAGCGTGTAAAACGCCCACCAGTTTGTACAGTCAGATTGCGTGTCTAGGCGAATTAAAACGTAAGTGGTATTTACAATAATAAAACGGGAAACATATGTAAAATTAATTGTAACGCGTAGATGTGCACGGTTCGGTCTCATGGTCTCATGATGTCAGATTGAAAATAAATGTATGTTTGGAGTAGATGTCCTTAAGTTTATTACAATTTTTTCTTTGTAGAAAGTTAAAGGTGCGATTATGTCAGGATTTATGTTTGTATCCATTGTAAACTACGTTTTTAATTTATTACTATAACATTTAAACTAATCTTAACTTGTAATTTTGGTAACAGTTGCAAAATTTTGAAGCTATTTTGGTGTTCCTCAGGGTAGTGCGTTTGGTGATTTCTATGGTATTGATTCAATCTCAAGAAAACTTGTTGTTGTTATTGTTAAAAACATTATCTATACATTTTAGAGTTTAGAAATACAGGGATCATATATCTTAATTAGAGTATAATTAAACCCTTTCACAGTTTTTTATGTATATTTATATTATATTAATTCCTCGTATCAAACATCTTTATATGATTTTTGGGCATTATCTTTTCAGTTGGAAGTTTAATAATTATTAAGATTTTAATTGAATAGACTATGAAATATCTCTCTACTTAATCCATTATATAGTTTAATAATTAAAATTAAAGCGTTTTCATTTATATAAACGTAACCGTTACTTGAAATTACGTGATTACGTAATTTTTTTGGCCTGTGCGGACTTTTTGGCCTTAATGCCTTCGGGTTATTCGTCCGCCGGATAGTTTGAATGTGTTTTAATGGGAGGACGTGCATGTATTCCTAATGCGATGGGTGGTCGGACTGGGGCGTTGCGCACTTCGAGGAGACGACAATCCATAAAAATTGTTACTGGTACTTTCCGTAAAGAGGAAGCCGTAGAAATTATTATGGCCGACACGTTGACTCTCCTTTTAAAGCGTTTAATCTATTACAGAATGAATTAATTCTGTGATGGCGTTAACTTATGTAATTGATAAAGATGTTAAAGAACGCAATTTTTGATTTTTAATATCCGTTAATCACAGTATTATTTCTGATTAAATAATTGAGTGTGTGAAAATTATTATAATTAGTGGTTAAAAGTATATCCTTTCTTCAACAGTTTTTTATTATCTATATGTACAACCCTTAGGGTTCGAAATGTACATATAGATAATAAAAAACTGTTGAAGAAAGGATATACTTTTAACCACAGTATTATTTGTTGATATCACGAGAATAAATATTGTTTCCCAAGAAGTATTGGTGAAGATACTCCTTGAATATTTTGCACCAACGCAGGAAGAGCATGCAGAACAGCTGGGAATAATCCAGCAGTTGATTTCCAAATGCCTAATTGAAAACACAGTTATTTTTTAAAAAGTGAAGAAAGGAATATAACTGTGTTTTCAATTAAGTGATATTAACCTTCACGTACTCAAGTAACTGCATTAAGTCCAAATGCCTACATAAGATGGGAAAGATCCAGAAAGAAGAAAAATGCTTTCCGCGTAAACTCACCGAAACTAACAAAAATCAACAAGTGGCATCGTGTTTTTCTTCGCCCAATAAGCAACGTTAAAAGTCTTTCTTGTGAAAATTCATTATGAACAATGAGAAATGTATACTCTATGATAACCTAAAACGCAGAAAGTCTTTCGTAAATCCCGGAATATTATCACAATCTGTCGCAAAACCCAATCGCCTCGGAAAGAAATGTCTTCTCTGTATTTGGTGGAATATGAAGGACGTGTTTTTTATAGGTTAATTCGAGGGGTGAAACATTAATCGCAGACCATCAGTTAATCTCCTCGAATCAAGAATTTGAACAAAAACAGTCATATACTGGCAAAGGTCCAATGTCTAATGAAAGGTATTTGAATTAATACATACAGAACTTTGACAAAGATTATTTTAATTACCAAAAATCTATGAATAAACTATTATTTAGATACACTGAATTGAAAAATCCACAATAATTTATGGTTAAAACATGAATTTTTGAATTTAGTATGAATTACCTTTACCTTTATACAACTCATCAATATTTTGATATAGCACGTAGTGACACTAGTGACATTTGGCATGTTTCAATTTGCAAAAAGCTCGTGTAACCTTTCGACACACACACACACACACACACACATAAAATTCACATTATATTTCCATTTAGGACTTGCATTACCGAAACGATTTTTTTTTGTTCGTTAATACCGTGCAAATAGCGACCGGTTTATGTTTATTTCCCGTGAAATAATTTCGTGCGTTTGTGTATTTTAATTGTCGGTAATGAATACATCCAGTCAATTTCAATATTGGTTTTAATAACATTGCTAAAATAATATTAATTTGGTTTTACGTTGTTTCGAAAAAGAGCATTTTATAATAATAATATAATAATTGAACTAATATCTTAATTTGTATGAAAAAATATATAAAATAACATTATTCTTATAATTTAAAAATTAACAATTTGCTTTAGTAAGGTTGCAGTCGTTAAATTTTATTAATTCAATTTTAAAGTTGCGCTTATGGTTATTTCATTGGTTTGCGTCAAAAATACGCTAGGTCAATGCACTCGTTGAGTTGAGGTAGGTCAAGGATACGCCAGGTCAAGATAATACGTGTTGAGGTAGGTCAAGAGTACGCTAGATAAATTCACGCTTTATTCGTTTTTTTTTCAATAAGAACTTTGTTTTTTAATAGGGGCAAATCGGATCAAGATGATGGATTTAACATTTAATTTTTTGGCATATGAGTGGTAACTTTGGCAATTATTAAAATGAATTCAATTTCGCTTAAAAATCGCATTAAAATACAAAGAAATCCACTATAAAAATCGTGGATTTGTAAAAGTTACATTTCGTAAAATTTGTTATATTTTGGGTCAACATAATCGTCCTTTTAGGATCGCTATTAAGACTTTGGTCGATAAATTTAAGTCGTGAGACTAGGTACAAAAAAATGCAACACTAACGCTTGTTCGACCGATCCGTTCAATTGAAAACATCGTAGCCATGATTCTCAACAATGGAAAACTTAAAAATTGAAGGGAAAAAATTGAAATTTATTAACAAATAATTGATCCATAGTGTCCACTCTTCGATTTATAATATTTGATGATTTTCGGTTTTTCTCCGTCGTTCATGTTCTCTTCGCCTTCCAAATGGATTCTTCCTCTTCCGTGAAACGTAGGAAACCATGGTCATGTCTTGTTGGTGACTATAAATGCGAATTTTCACTTGAGGTTCTTTGCAGCGTTGAAATAATGGTAATTCTTGCTTTTTCTAATTGTCCTTCCTAGTGTCATTTTTCAGCAAGCCATTTGCTAGAGGTATGTTTGTATACAAATTATTGGTGGTAACATTCTGGCCGTTTTCATGCATAAGGGAGATGAGACGGTACACTATTTCCTCTGCCGAGTTCTTCATGAGATACTGGCCTTTCGGTTGTGTTCTCACGTAGATTTCCATACTCTAAAGGTAACAAGTCGTTGAATCTGCCATCACGAAGACCTTGATGCCGTATCCGTTCAGTTTCAACGGATGGTTCTGGTGGAAACCATAGCGTCCACGGAATACCGCCAATTTTTCATCTAAGGTCACATTTGGAATTGGCACATAATTGGAGATACAGTTTTCGTTTATCACTAAAAAAAATATCACGTATAGTACTGAGGTTGTCAATTTGCCTCCTGTCTTTTCTTGTGTTAACATGCCATCATCAAAAACGAAGACTTCTCATGAATTGTTTTGCAGGCATGGTATCTCAAAAGATGGCACCGGCATCATCAGTAGCTCACAGATCCATGTAATTCAGATGAGAAGATCGAAAAATGCTTGTCATATACAGGAGTCCTAGGAATGCTTAAATTTCTTTAACTCTTATAGATCTCGCGTCATGTTGTCTTCCAAATTTTGGTTGCTAAAGATGCTAGTACAATTCACAAGAATTTGGAGTGCATGATTGTTGAAGAAGAAGCTCTAAATTCCTTCAGCAGTTACGTTGGGCCGCTTTTCTCCTTCACGACATTCACAGCACGTGTTCTAATTTGCTTGTGGACTAGTCTCTCATATCACTTATATTGATTTTTACCAGTATTTGGCACCATTAGGACAGACTGTTGATATCTATGCAGATTACAGTGGAATTGGTGGGTATGAGGGCTTGAACGAAGAATCAAATCTGTGGATCTCCCTAAATCGTTGGTTTTATGATGAAAGATTAGCCAAAAATCAGGCGTGTAATCTCTTTGGACTGGTCTCCACAATACCCTGAACTATAACAACAACAATAAATCCCCCAATGATCCAGATGGAGTAGCACTTAGTAGGAATACCATGTTCAAGAAAATCACACCAGAATACATCTGCCATTGCCATAGTTCCGTGATGACAACTAAATTTGCAAACTTCCACATTAACATTGTATTCGGTGGCACATATTCCGTCCAAATTTTGCTTCGGGATAAAAACTACCGCCAATACGTACTCCATTATCTGCTTCTGCACATACACATCCTGTATATTGTATACATGTGGCAGGCACACAAAATTCACACAACTTTATTAGTAAATCAATAGATGAGCGGCTATGCTCTTGGTCGTTAGACGTGCTGAATCAGCCTCAAAAAAACGATGGAACTAGAGATGAGTCAGTCGAGATCTGTAGCTGTTTCTTGTTTGGACTTTCCCCATTCAGATATTAATAGCTTTGTAGTAAGCAGTCTTTTCAGCATGCAGGCATAGATAGAAAGATAGATGTTATATGGGTGGCACCAGCGCCTATTCCACCGCGACATTTTCAGATCTATTGTGGATCCCTGTTTATCTCAGATGACCAGCTCTAGCTTTGCCTCTTTGATTAGTCCTATTAGCCCTGTCAGAGGGGCTTGGGTATAGGTCTCCGTGCTTGGGTTTGTAGTGCCCAGCTTTTGATATCTAATAATAAAGCATGCAGGCTTATCAGACACCTATGATGGTCATCAAGGCCCTGTTACCGGAATCCGTGTGAATGCTATGCAAGATGGTATTGACTTTTCACACATGTTCCTCACATCGTCTATTGATTGGAGTATCAAACTATAGAGTTTAAAAGATACCAAGCCAGTGTATTCATTTGTAGACAATGGAAATTATGTATTGGATGTAGCTTGGCCACCAATGCATTCAGTATTATTTGCTTCTGTTGATGAACTTGGCAGATTAGATCTTTAGAATCTCAACCAAGGCACAGAAGTACCAGCTGTTAGTGTTACAGTGGAAATAAATATAGCATTGAACATCACCATCTGGTCTACACCTTACTGTTAGAGAAAATAATGGAAAACTATGGGTGTATGATGTAGCTGAGAATTTTTACAGCCCGGCCATGAAGAATGGAATAAATTCTTCTATACAACACAGGAGTCATGGAGTAATTGAGTAGATGAGGAGCTGGAAAAACTAAAACTAGGCATCTCCAATACTCCATTATCAAGCATGAGCTGTTTAAACTCCTCACCTTTACGATAAAAAGGGAATCTAACGCAGAATAATTACTAGGTTTTAATGGAAACTAGTTTCGTCCCTTTGCATGACAATGACACATGCTAGGCGTTGAAGCAACTCTTAATTGCATATTTATGCAGCTGTATTAGTAATTTAAGTAAGTTTTCCTTGTGATTATCTAAAGTATATATTTGTGTACCAATTTACGGTCAAGAGTAACCCCCTTACGTCAGGCCTTAATAGTTAATAACTGTTAAAATAAATGCTTCTGGAACTAATGAGAGTACCCTAACCCAAGATTTGTAATTATTTAAAATATACATATATACACTCTGAACTTTGCCGTTTTCATCGTCACTGTCGGCTTCAATTTCACTAGAAGAATCGTAATGTTAATCTGGTGGATTCTTGCGATCCAAAAGTTGGCTGTGATCGTCGTCATCAGCATACAGTTATCATCCCAGATTCTCCTAGCTTCCTCTCCCAACTGTTCGCTTTAGCAAGTTTACAGTCGTTTACATTTATTAATTCAATTTTAAAGTTGCGTTTATGGTAATTTCATTGGCTTGCGCCAAAAATACCCGAGGTCAATAAACTCGTAGTTTAGGTTGGTCAAGGATACGCCAGCTCAAGATAATATGCGTTGAGGTAGGTCAAGAGTACGATAAATTACTTGACGCTTTTGCTCACTAAACGTGTAACTGTATGGTGCAGAAGACTGGGCGAGAGTGGAAGATCATCATAGGTGAACTCAGTCCATTTCATGTGCGGTTAAAATTAATTTAAAATTATGTATGTATATATATATTTAGACCATTTTTGTTAGCATATTGAAAAAAGCTAATATACATTAAAACAGTAAACATTATGCGGTTTGAAAGCATCTTTGGGACGTTTTTTTTCTCTCGAAAATTATGCTAAAAATGCTGTTACGGTCAATGGTTACGGGTGTGGTTCAGGAAAACCTTCTTCCATTGCCAAAATTAAAATCTTGAATTGTAGATGATATCTAATGCTATTGCTACAGTGCATTACGTAACCACTCAAGAAATTAGCTTAACATTTACAAAGTCTGTTCAGAATGAAGAAATTTATAATATTTGTATAAAACAATTGCCACAACTGAGCTAGAAACAAAATGACAACGCTCAAATTTGAATGAAAGGAAATAAAATTACAATCAGAGAATTAAAATATTGTTTAAAAAAAAACACTTAAGAAATTATCCTAAATTTTTCAAAACCTATTCAAAATGAAGATATTTATAATATTTTCATAAAACAATTGCCACAACTGAGCTAGCAACAAAATGGCACCGCTCAAACTAGAATGGAACAAAGTAAAATTTCAATCAGAAAATTATTATTTTTTTCAGTAACCACTTAAGAAATTATTTAAAAATATAGAAAGCCTATTTAGAATGAAGATGTTTGTAATATTTTTATAAAACAATTGCCACATTTGAGCTAGAAACAAAATGACAACGCTCAAACTACAATGGAACGAAATAAATTTGCAATCAGAGAATTAAAAAATTGTTTCAAAAATAACCACTTAAGAAATTATCTCAAAATTTACAAAACTTATTCAAAATGAAGACATTTATACTATTTTCATAAAACAATTGCCACAACTGAGCTAGAAACTAATTAATAACGCTCAAACTAGAATGAAAGGGAATGAAATTGCAATCAGAGAATTAAATATTGTTTCAATAATAACCTCTTAAAAAATTAGCTAAAAATTTTTGAAGCCAATTGAGAATGAAGATATTTATAAGATTGTTATAAAACAATTGCCACCACTGAGCTAGAAACAAAATGACAACGCTCAAATTTGAATGGAAGGAAATAAAATTACAATCGGAGAATTAAAATATTGTTTAAAAAATAACCACTTAAGAAATTATCCTAATTTCTTCAAAACCTATTCAGAATAAATAAATTTATAATATTTTCATAAAACAATTGCTACATCTGAGCTAGAAACAAAATGACAACGCTCAAACTAGAATGGAAGAAAATAAAATTTCAATCAGAAAATTATTCTCTTTTTCAGTAACCACAAAAGAAATGATTTTAAAATATAGAAAACCTATTTAGAATGAAGATGTTTATAATATTTTCATAAAACAATTGCCACAACTGAGCTAGAAACAAAACGACAACGCTCAAACTAGAATGAAAAGAAATGAAATTGCAATCAGAGAATTAAAAAATTGTTTAAAAAATAGCCATTCAAGAAATTATTCTAAATTGTTCAAAACCTATTCAGAATGAAGATATCTATAATATTTTCATAAAACAATTGCTACATCTGAGCTAGAAACAAAATGACAACGTTCAAATTAGAATAGAAGGAAATAAATTTGCAATCAGAAAATTAAAAAATTGTCTAAAAAAACACTTAAGAAATTATCTTAAATTTTACAAAACCTATTCAGAATGAAGCTATCTATAATATTTTCATAAAACAATTGCCACAACTGAGCTAGAAACAAAATGACAACGCTCAAATTTGAATGGAAAGAAATAAAATTACAATCAGAGAATTAAATTATTGTTTAAAAAATAACCACTCACAAAATTATCTTACAATTTAGGAAACCTATTCAGAATGAAGATATTTATAAAATTTCCATAAAACAATAGCCATAACTGAGCTTGAAACAAAATGACAACGCTCTAAGTAGAATGGAAGGAAATATAATGGCAGTCATAGAATTAAATGTTGTCCTCTTAAGAAATTAGCTAAAAAAATTTGAAGTCAATTGAGAATGAATAAATTTATAATATTTTCATAAAACAATTGCCACATCTAAGCTAGAAACAAAATGACAACGCTCAAACTAAAATGGAAGGAAATAAAATTGCAATCAGAGAATTAAAAAAATTGTTTAGAACATAACCACTTAAGAAATTATTTTAAAATTTACAAAATCTATTCAGAATGAAGACATTTATAATATTTTCGTAAAACAGTTGCCACATCTAAGCTAGAAACAAAACGACAAGGCTCTAACTAGAATGGAAGAAAATAAAATTTCAATCAGAAAATTGTTCTTTTCTCCACTTAAGAAATTATTTTAAAATATAGAAAACCTATTCAGAATGAAGATATTTATAATATTTTCATAAAACAATTGCCACATCTAAGCTAGAAACAAAATGACAACGCTCAAACTAAAATGAAAAGAAATGAAATTGCAATCAGAGAATTAAAAATTTGTTTAAAAAATAACGACTCAAGGAAAGTATCTTATAATTCACTAAACCTATTCAGAATGAAGATAATTGTAATATTTTTATAAAACAATTGCCACATCTGAGCTAGAAACAAAAGGACAATGCTTAAAATAGAATGGAAAGAAATAAAATTGCAAATAGAGAATTAAATATTGTTTCAAAAATAACCTCTTAAAAAATTAGCTAAAAATTTTGAAGTCAATTGCGAATAAAGATATTTATAATATTTTCATAAAACAATTGCCATACCTGAGCTAGAAACAAAATGACAACGCTCAAACTAGAATGGAAAGAAATAAAATTGC
The DNA here is from genome assembly GCA_963969525.1 of Ontholestes murinus. NCBI lineage: Eukaryota > Metazoa > Arthropoda > Insecta > Coleoptera > Staphylinidae > Ontholestes > Ontholestes murinus. The sequence goes on along the minus strand of OZ018398.1, from coordinate 45,566,217 downwards.
AAACAGAGAATTAAATGTTGTTTCAATAATAACCTCTTAAAAAATTAGCTAAAAAATTTTGAAGCCAATTGAGATTGAAGATATTTATAAGATTTTCATAAAACAATTGCCTCAACTGAGCTAGAAACAAAATGACAATGCTCAAATTTGGATGGAAGGAAAAAATTATAATCAAAGAAATAAAAAATTGTTTGAAAAATAACCACTCAAGAAAAAACCTTAAAATTTACAAAACCTATTCAGAATGAAGATATTTATAATATTTTCATAAAACAAGTGCCATATCTGAGCTAGAAACAGAATGACAACGCTCAAACTAGAATGGTAGAAAATAAAATTTCAATCAGAAAATTATTATTTTTTTCAGTAACCACTTAAGAAATTATTTTAAAATATAAAAAACCTATTTAGATTGAAGATGTTTAAAATATTTTCATAAAACAGTTGCCACAACTGAGCTAGAAACAAAATGACAACGCTCAAATTTTAATGGAAGGAAATAAAATTACTATCAGAGAATTGAAATATTGTTTAAAAAATAACCACTTATGAAATTACCTTACAATTTAGAAAACCTATTGAGAATGAAGATATTTATAAAACTTCCATAAAACAATTGCCATAACTAAGCTGGAAACAAAACGACAACGCTCAAACTATAATGGAAAGAAATAAAATTGCAATCGGAGAATTAAAAATTTGTTTAAAACATAACCACTTAAGAAATTATCCTAAATTTTTCAAAACCTATTCAAAATGAAGATATTTATATTTTCATAAAACAATTGCTATACCTGAGCTAGAAACAAAATGACAACGCTCAAACTAGAATGGAAAGAAATAAAATTGCAAACAGAAAATTAAATATTGTTTCAAAAATAATCTCTTAAAAAATTAGCTAAAAAATTTGAAGTCAATTGCGAATAAAGATATTTATAATATTTTCATAAAACAATTGCCATACCTGAGCTAGAAACAAAACGACAACGCTCAAACTAGAATGGAAAGAAATAAAATTGCAAACAGAGAATTAAAAGTTGTTTCAATAATAACCTCTTAAAAATTAGCTGAAAACTTGAAGCCAATAGAGATTGAAGATATTTATAAGATTTTCAAAAAACAATTGCGTCAACTGAGCTAGAAACAAAATGGCAATGCTCAAATTTGGATGGAAGGAAATAAAATTATAATCAAAGAAATAAAAAAATTGTTTAAAAAATAAGCACTCAAAAAAAAACCTTAAAATTTACAAAACCTATTAAGAATGAAGATATTTATAATATTTTCATAAAACAAGTGCCATATTTGAGTTAGAAACAGAATGACAACGCTCAAACTGGAATGGAAGAAAATAAAATTTCAATCACAAAATTGTTCTTTTTTCAGTAACCACTTAAGAAATTATTTTAAAATATAAAAAACCTATTTAGTTTGAAGATGTTTAAAATATTTTCATAAAACAGTTGCCACAACTGAGCTAGAAACAAAATGACAACGCTCAAATTTTAATGGAAGGAAATAAAATTACTATCAGAAAATTAAAATAGTGTTTAAAAAATAACCACTTAATAAATTATCTTAAAATTTACAAAATCTATTCAGAATGAAGATATTTATAATATTTTTATAAAACAATTGCCACAACTGAGCTTGAAACAAAACGACAATGCTCAAACTTGAATGGAAGGAAATAAATTTGCAATCAGAAAATTAAAAAATTGTTTCAAAAATAACTACTCGAGAAAATATCTCAAAATTTACAAAATCTATTCAGAATGAAGATATTTATAAAATTTTCATAAAACAATTGCCACATCTGAGCTAGCAACAAAATCACAACGCTCAAATTAGAATGGAAGGAAATAAATTTGCAATCAGAGAATTAAAAAATTGTTTCAAAAATATCCTCTTGAGAAATTAGCTAAAAATTTTGAAGCTAATTGAGAAAGAAGATATTTATAGTATTTTCATAAAACAGTTGCCACATCTGAGTTACGTGTCTATCAATATGTACAATTAAAAATTTAACAGTCTTATTTTTATATTCTCTCCAGCCGAAGGAAAACGTAAGGTTTGTCGTCTTGGTGTCTTTTGCTTTTAATTTGTTGTTTAAAAACCAAAATGATGCAATTTCTTGTTTTTACTCATGCATCTTTGACACTAATTCTAAATCTTTAGATGTATTCATAAGTGTAGAATCATCAGCATATAATATTACTTTTGCGTTGGAAAGTAGATCATTTACGTAAATTAAAAATAGGCTACAGTTGATGTTTCCCAAAAACTAATGAAGTTCTTTTCCTACAACAATTACCAAGATTTATGGATATCATTTTGCAAAATAGTCGATGCGTTAATGAATCTTTAAGAAGCCCCAGAAGAATACTTCCTCGGTGGATCTGAATTAACTGAAAAGATCTGTGCCCATTGGAGTTCACATAGTGAGAAACATAAGAATAATGTAAACTTGCAATACTACAAAAATATTTGGGACCTATGCTCTATCTTCTAGGGTCTTCCTGATGATCATCAGAAAGCAAAGATTCAATGAATGGTTGGAAAATGTAATAAAGGAACTAATGAAAGGCTCTCTTAATAGTTGATATGATGGATTTTTCAACATTGTGTCATTAAAATGATATATTTATCAGGCCACCATATTAAAGAAGCTGCTAAACTTGTCGTATCATCAAAAATGCCAACTCTCTCTCTACTTATTTCTAAACAAAATAACAACAATTTGACACGTGTCTGTATGCAGTCTCAGATTAATGATTGGGAGACAAGTGGAGCAATTGAATTTTTGAATCTTATGCTATGAGGTTTTGTACTACCATTGTTTAGAAACTTACTAAGAGAAGATTTAAAATTGTCTTAAAAAAATAGTATATAAAATAAAATAATACATTTTTCTTCATTTACAATACTCATGAGCTTGTTAGAGCAATGTTTTCTGGTCGTACGTTGAATAGTTTCACTTGGTTACGAATCGGACTCAAAATTTAGAATGTGACACAAATATCGCCGGCACACGCGAGTATACTTTTAATTGTGTATTGCTTTCAGCGTTTACATCCTCGCTGGGAGAAAGTGCTGATCTGACTAAGCAGACCACTTTATGGGTGAATCACGACAAAATTTTATCATACTGAACTACTCTCATTTTAATTGTAACTAGATCATGTTTTGAAATTAAAAATCTATCGTTAGTGTTTAAATAAAATTCAAAATAAATAAACAATTAACTTTATTGGTATCACTTTTTATTTACACTTTTAACTATAGTTTCGACAACTTCAGCTTGTCATTATCAAACAGTAGTGTCGAAACTATAGTTACAAGTGTAAATAAAAAGTGATACCAACAAAGTTAATTGTTTATTTATTTTGGATTATCAAAATGTATCACGAAGTGAAAGCCTCCACAATTACTTATTTTTTTTAAATAAAACACTTGTTTTGTTGATATCACTAGTATGATATTTTATGTATCTTTAATGCTTTAATGAATGATGAAAGGTATCCTTTGTGCAACTGCATATTCGGGGAAACCCCGTGATGAAATTACACTATATGATTCATTGCGCCCTTCATTTCGGGGTGTGAGAGGTATTCCTAGAAATGCCCGATCAAATTATAGCGAAATTCACGGTAGAATAAAATTGCAAATACTGTGAATCCATTTGAATTTCTCCGAAATCGTCCATTCCGCACGAATGTCGACGCGATCAAACATTTAATTGCGTTACGAGCTTTGAATTGCGTGTAATCATTTGCAAATTTTGTTATAATGAATAGTAATAATGATAATGTTAAGGTTTTCTTATAACCTACATACGCTCAATCGATAATGGTGAAATTTTTTGTACGCTAGATACTGACATACATTTCTAATGCAGTGAAATACATTACGATTTAAATTCTACACTGAAATGATTGTATTTGTATATTTGCAATAAATTTTGTAGATGCATGAAGGTATTTATGAATTAATTATAAAATCGACTGCTGAACAAATTGATTCTGTGGCGGCTTTTGCTTCTACGTCCCACGATTTTACCTTCTGCAAAATTTCATAGTTTGAGTTTCTAGCTATGTGCCTAATGAATCCCAATTTCCTTTTTGATGAAAGGTGAGGGGTTAACTTGTTGTTACATCTCGAAAATTTAAGCAAAATCTTTGTTTATATAAAAATAATGTGTTATTTCAACAAAATAAACGTTTTTGCTCCAATTTCTTTTTTGTGCTAAATAGTACTTCCAGTTTTGTTTTGTTAATTCTTTCTATAACCATTATGTAGGTGATGTGGTCCACCTAGGGGATTTTTAACATCCGTCTGTAGACCCACACCTCAAAGGCTTTCAATCTCTTTGATTTTTCCTTATTCAGGGTCCATCCTTCTAGTCCATACACAGAAGTATTGGGAAAACGTAACAACGTACCATTCTTGTTCTCAGATTGAACGAGAGGATCTGGGCTGTTAACAGTTTCTTTAGTACCATAACAACATACCATTCTTGTTCACAGATTCAATTAGAGGTTCTGGGCCGTTAGCAGTTTCTTTAGTTTTATAAATATCCGTCTAGCTTCCTCGACACTTGCCAGGTTGTCGTCTCGATGTGTGACTTGGTGATAAATTTTAATACCAAAGTATTTAAAGTGTAGGACCTGTTCTATTATTTTATTATCCACCAAAAGTTGGCTGCTAATAATATTCTTTCTGGATGTTACCATCATTTTGGTCTTGTTGGTGTTTATGTGAAGTATTCTCCGCTCGTTGTTGTCACTCTATTCATCATTGCTTGTAGTCCACCTAGATCACATGAGAGAAATTAATTTTTCCGATACCCCCTTATAAGAACCCTCAGCAACGATTAACAGTTTAAAATACCAATTTCTTCACTGAAATCACAGCTACTAGTTCAAACAACTATCCCTCGTACGAAAGCATGAGGAGTAGTCGTTTTAACTAGTAGCTGTTAGTCCTTACAGAATTTTGAAACAATAACCTTCGAAGACATTAATTTTTCTCATTAATACTTCCAACAATACTGCATTGAAACATTAATATTTTAATGTAACTTATAATTACATCAGCGGCCACGGAATTTTTCCGGCATCGCGAAACCGTCTAACGGTGTATGTGTTTTGTAATTGGCATACAGTTTGCACTGCAGACTGCCGTCCTTCGTCGCGGAATTATGCATCCCGAATTATGAGATTATAGCGCATTGTGCTCGAACGATTAAAACGTATCCTTGACCACTTTGCGATATTAATTTTCCCGCGCGCCGGAAAATGCCGCACGCTTTTTTTCCGTCTCCTTTGTGCGAACCGCCAAGGCGAATTCTAAATTCGTCTCCAAACACAAACACACACCGGCCGATGTTTGCATAAAATATCAACAAAGGAGACACGACAGTCTTAAATAGTGTACGCCGGATGGAATATATTTATAGGATGTGCTGCGGTCGTACGGAGGTGCTGCATATGTAATTTTATCAATAGTGAAAATGCTGACTTTAATTCAAAGAAAATTTCCTTCAAGATCTTCCAGTCATATCTAGACTGGATGTTATCCAATGGGATTCCTGAAAAGCTTTAAGTATGATAAAAAAGTCTGATTGATTAACAAATTTTTATGAATGTAAACACTTCGTTTTTTGGGCACTCTCTTTGTTAGGTTAAAAATAAAATTGCAAAGCCTTACATCCGTCTTTTCAAAAATTCTTAATAGTTAAAGGCATCAGTAATCTTCTCTAAAATTTTGGTATACAAAAAAGTAGATCGATCTTTAATGTTTCCCCAAAATAATTGAAATCGTAGCAACATTTAGATCACTTCTTCTTTTCATCTCTTTTACAGTTCACCCAGTCGAACATCTCTCGTAGTTTGTCCTTATCCTACCAAAATGTCCACTAAAGGATATATTCTGCATCGCTTCCATCATTTCAGGTATTATATTTCTGGGTACAAAAATGTGTCTCCGTTTTCTCTGGCCTTCAGATTTTCAAATATACGAATCAGTCTATTGGGATTTAAATTTAAGCAAATGTTTTACAATTACTTCCCATGTTGGTCTGAAATTCTTCTCCTTTCATTTAATTATTAATTTACGTATAAAGAAATGTATTTTTGTAAAAGGAAATTAAAATTCAAATTCGAGTTGCAAGATGGAATCACACTGCTGTTACTTCTGCATCTCTTTCATGTTCCAACGACATTCTACATGAGAAATGTGTTATTGACTCTCTTACAATTCAGCGTAGTTTACAACGTACTTATAATGTTATGTCTGTCGAAGTATTAGCTAGAGAAGTAGTTGTTTCAAAAGTGGTTTGTTCTTGTAGTCTTAGGAAGACTCATTTGTTGTAGAATTTATGAAATATTTTCGTGTTTTTTTTCTAATTATTAGTACTAATAATGATTGTGGATGATGCATGTGCATTTCTGCTTTTTATGTCAGGTTAGTGTTCAATATTAAAGTCAAACTTCCGAAGTTTTCCAGCCAACTCGCGACTTCTTCTGAATTATTAAACTGTGGAAACCATTTAGAAGCAACATAATCATTTTCTGGTAATACTTACATTTAGAGATATTTCTTCCCAAAATTCGACCTATATTTACAAAGCCATCTATCCCTAAATTACGTAATCATTCAGCTTTCCATATCTTCAAGTTGCAGGGAAATCCGTAGGAAGACGATGTCCGTAATGACTTTATCTCGTATATTTTACGTTCGAAATGGTAATCTAATCTTTTGCTGAAAGAACATGTTTGTTATTCATTCAGAAAATTGTTTTTGAGAAATTAAAACTTCATTAAAACACTTTCTTCGCAATAAATTGTGAAGAAAGTGTTAGTGTTTTAATCAAGTTGTTTGTTATTAGATAGTAGACATATTTCATCAGTTGCTTATATCAACAGCTTTACTTACTACAGCAGAAATTTGGCTGTATAAACGTCACTTCTGAAAATCTTTAAAAACTTAACTCCAAATTCTTTAAGAGCTAGCTTTTAATTCAAGATTTTATAGAAAATATTTTAAACTCGCTCAAATATATAAACAGAAGACCAGTTTTGAAAACTTCTCAGAGCGTAATTCTAAATTTTGCATCATTATGTAAGGTCAAAACTATAAACACTGAATAAAATATGATTCAGTGTTCATTATGAATTACCACACAGTAACGGTCGCAACCATCACTATGATTAAAACTATAAACTTATAAACTTCTACGTCAAAATCTTAGAATTTATTTTGAAAAGTTGTGGGGATTTATTGCTGATATTTTAAAATTATCAAAAGGTAAAAATCGAAGCTCAGTTTTGAAAACTTCTGGGAGAATAATTCTAAATATTCGAAGGTCAAAACTACAAAGTCATTTTTCTAAATTTCTATGTCAAAATCTTAAAATTTATTTTGAAAACTTCTTAGAATTTAATATAAATATTTTATATTATTTTCAGTTGCAGCATTAAATTTATAATTTTGAAAGTTGCTGCGTCAATATTACAGACTTAATTTTAAAAACTTCTGATAGTTTATTGTAAATATTTTAAGATCATCAAAATGTAAAAAGTTTTACTCAATTTAATTTTTTTTTAATTCTAAATATTTCAAGGTCAAAACCACAGCATTTAAAATTTTAATGTCAAACACCCAGATTTGTTTTGAACTTCTGAGGATTTATATAGTAATTAATTATTGTCAACTTATTAAAAAGTAGCTCAATTTTGGAAACAGATTTATTTTAAATATTTTAAATGTCAAAATTATTCAATTTGAAAACTTCTGCCTTAAAATCACAGAGTATTTTTACCGACTACACTAAAACTTCTAAGAGCTTAGTTCTAAATGTTAAAATGTTATTAAAAGTCAAAATCACAGAGTCAATTTTATTAGAAGCTTCTAATTCAAAATCTCGGAGTTTATTTTCAAAGTTGTTTGAAACTCAGCTTTGACAATAACTGAGGAATTAATTCTAAATATTTTAAAGTCTTTAAATGTTAAAAGTAAATTATTGATTTTGAAAGCTTTTCTATTAAAATCACAGACGTAATTTTGAAAAATTTTTACTATTTGTTATAATTAAAAGACATCTAAAATTATAAATATCTTACTTAATTTGAAATACTTAACAAGTGATATGCATTTTCAACAAATAACGGCCTCATCAATTAATATGTTAAAAACTTTTGATAGTTTATTGTAAATATTTTAAGATCATCAAAATGTAAATGGTTATACTCAATTTTAAAAATTTTTAAGAGCCTAATTCTAAATATTTCAAGGTCAAAACCACAGCATTTAAAATTGTAATGTCAAAATCCCAGATTTTCTCGAACTTTTAAGGATTTATATAGTAATGATTTTCAACTTATTAAAAAGCAAAAATAGAAGTTCAGTTTTGGAAACATAGATTTATTCTAAATATTTCAAATGCCAAAATTATGAAAACTTGTGTCTCAAAATTTTTTCTCAAGTTCTAGATGTTTTTTAAAGTATTTAAATGTCAAAAATAAATTATTACTTTTAAAAGCTTCTACGTTAAAATCACAGACGTAATTTTGAAAATTTCTTAGGATTTGTTATAAATAATTAAAAATCATCTGAAGTTATAAATATTTCACTTTTATAAATTTCAAGAGCTTAATTCTAAAGGCTTTATTCGAAATACTTGAATGTCATCAAAGGTCAAAACGAAAGAGACATTTATTTATTTATTTATTTTTAAAGTTTTTTATTTATTTATTACGGGAAACCCCTGTTTTGGAAGCTTTAAAGTCAAAAATCTCAACTTTTTTTAAACCTCCTTTAGATTTTATTAAAAATATTTAAAACTCATTTAAAATTCATTTCCAACATATTTTTATTTTAGTTTCTCTTTTAAAGCAGATTTTTTTTTCAAGTATTCTAAAATTTTGAACTTTCCAATTATGCATTTGAATTTTTGAATACTTAAATCTTTAGAAGAGAAATTTCTAGAAATTCCTAAACTGAAATTAAAAATGCTGAAAAAATTCTATAATAATTTTCAATAATTTCTTTTCTTGCGATTTCTGAATTGTTCAACCAACTCTTTATTAAATTGTACGGATGGTTGATTTTAAATAATTAATTATACCACAGATTGCACTTTTCGATTTAGGTTAATTCCATTTTAGAGCATTGCTGTTTTGTTTCTCGATGGAACCTTTCATTTGTTTTTAGGTGATATTGAAGCTACACTAGTTGTAAACATATCTTGTAATTTTTAATTAAATTGCACTGACGATTAATTTTAAATCATGTTTTAAACCACAGATTGCACTTTTCGATTTTGGTTAATTATATTTTAGAGCGTTGCGGTTTTGTTTCTAGATGAAAACTCTCATTTGTTTTTATGTATTATTGAAGCTACGCTATTTATAACCATATCTTGTAAATTTTAATCAAATTTCACGGGTGGTTGATTTTAAATAATTTTTTAAACTACAGATTGCATTTTTCGCTTTTGGTTAATTCAATTTTAGAGCGTTGCCCTTTTGTTTCTAGATGAAAACTCTCAATAATTACTATGCTATATTGAAAGTACACTATTTGCAAGCAAATCTTGAAAATTTTAATCAAATTGCATTTATGGTTGATTTTAAATAATTTTTTAAACCACAGATTGCACTTTTCGGTTTTCGTTAATTATATTTTAGAGCGTTGCGGTTTTGTTTCTAGATGAAAACTCTCAATTATTATTATGCAATATTTAAACTACACTATTTGCAACCAAATCTTGAAAATTTTAATCAAATTGCATGGATGGTTGATTTTAAATAATTTTTTAAATGACAGATTGCACTTTTCCATTTTGGTAAATTCTATTTTAGAGCGTTGTAGTTTTGTTTCTAGGTGAAAACACTGGTATGTTTTTATTTAATATTTAAATTATACTACTTACAATCATATCTTGTAATTTTTAATCAAATTGCATAGATGGTTGATTTTAAATAATTTTTTAAACCACAGATTGCACTTTTCGATTTTGGTTAATTCTATTTTAAAGCGTTGCCGTTTTGTTTCTAGATGAAAACTCTCAATTATTATTATGCAATATTGAAAGTACACTATTTGCAACCAAATCTTGAAAATTGTAATCAAATTGCATGGATGGTTGATTTTAAATATTTTTTTAAACTATAGATTGTACTTTTCGATTTTGGTTCATTCTATTTTGCAGCGTTGCTGCTTTGTTTCGAGATGAAAACTCTCATTTTTTTTTATTTAATATTGCAACTACACTATTTATAATCATATCTTGTAATTTTTAATTAAATTTCACTTATGGTTGATTTTAAATAATTTTTTAAACCACAGATTGCACTTTTCGGTCTTCGTTAATTCTATTTTAAAGCGGTGCCGTTTTGTTTCTCGATGAAAACACTCATTTGTTTTTATGTAATATTAAAGCTCCACTATTTAAAATAATATTTTACAATTTTTAATCAAACTGCACAGAAGGTTTATTTTAAATAATTTTCTAAATCACAGATTGGACTTTTCGATTTTAGTTAGTTTTACTTTCAAGCGGTGACGTTTTGTTTCTTGATGAAAATTGTCATTTGTTTTTATGTAACATTGAAGCTACACTATTTATAACCATATCTTGAAAATTTTAATCAAATTGCACTTATATAATATAAAGATATAATTTTTTAAATCACATGTTGCACTCTTGGATTTTGGTTAATTTTATTTTAGATCGTTGCCGTTTTGTTTTTCGCTGAAAACTAGCATTTGTTTTTATGTAGTACTGAAACTACACTATTTATAATCATATTTTGTAATTTTTAATCAAATTGCACGGATAGTTGATTTTAAATATTTTTTTAAAACACGGACTGCACTTTACGATTTTGGTTAATTTAAATTTAAAGCGTTGCCTTTCTGTTTCTAGATGAAAACTCTCATTTGTTTTTATTTAATATTGAAACTACACTATTTACAATCATATCTTGAAGATTTTAATAAAATAGCACCAATGGTTGATTTTTAATGATATTTTAAACCACACATTGCACTTTTCGATTTTGATTAATTCTATTTTAAAGCGTTGCCGTTTTGTTTCTCGATGAAAGCGCTCATTTGTTTTTATGAAATATTAAAGCTCCACTATTTATAATGATATCTTATAATTTTTAATCAAATTGCACGCATGGTTAATTTAAAATAAATTTTTGAACAACAGATTGCAGTTTTCTCGATTTTGGTTAATTTTATTTTAAAGCGTTGCCGTTTTGTCTCTCGACGAAAACTCTCATTTGTTTTTATGTGAAATTGAAACTATACTGTTTATTATAGCATCTTGTAATTTTTAATCATACAAATCTATATTTGAACATTACTTAATAAACATTTTTTTACAGCTATTGGATTGAGTCTTAAGTCATTTCGGTTTTTTACTATAATAATCAAAGGTGTTTTTGTATAGAAAGAATAATTGTAAACGGGTAAATGAACTACCACATAGTAACCGTCGCTACTATAATTTTTCAAAGAATAATTGTATTAACCATTGTCTTCAATGACCTTTTGCCATTTATCTAATAACGTCAAGTTGCCACGCTCAAAAAACTTCTGGCCTTTCTCAGCAAAAAAATGAAGCAAGCTTGAATTGAATTGCTTACTACTAAAAGAGTTTTGCAAAGATCGAAACAAATAGTAGCCGAACGACGCAAGATCCAGCGAGTATGTTGATTGGTTCATCAAATCCCATCCATGCTCCAGAAACTTTTTGTTTGTATGTGGTTTCTCGTTGTTATGCTGGAATACAATCCTTACGATTTGCCAATTCTGCTGCTTTTCTTTAATGGCTTCATTCAATTTGTCTAATTGGTGACAGTGCACAGACGTATAGACGGTTTAGATCTGTGATAGCAGCTCAAAATATACCACGCCTTTGTTGTCATATTTACACAATCGAAAATATATTTTAGAAAGGGTAGGGATGTTGAATTAAACATCTTAAATGTGATCGTAGGCATTCCTAAAGGGAGCATTTTTGGCGTAACCCTATTTATCATTTACATAAATTCATATGTTTGGTTTCTTGAATAATATAGTATAAGAAGTATCAACTAAAACATATTAGTGTTTGATCAGTAATATTAAAATCGTAAAAGTTTTCCATTTCCAATTATGTGGTCAAGACTGGTGCCAGCTGAAGTAGGCGAATGCCTGCTTATCACGAACGACGTGACGGATGCTGTTATCAGACGTTTACATTTAAATTGTTACCCCGATAAGCGATATCAGAATTCACACTAGATTGATGTAGACATAATGGACACGACAAGATAATGCTATGACTTATAAAATTTTATTGACCAACTTTCAGCCTTAAACATTACGCAAATAGAAATTTGTAACGCAATTTTTATTAATAATGTAGAATAAAGCTGTAGACTGAAATTTTGCACGCAATTTCATGATAAAAATATCAATGCTTATCAACCAAACAAGCTAAAATACAGACTGGCAAGGCGAAAACGAGGGCTACCTTTTATATTAAGCAGATTTTGTTGCGATTCAGCAGATGGAAAGTTTGTCCATATTTGACGCGTGCTCAAACAAAACTGAGTCAACTAATCACAAAACGCTCAGAATTTTTTTTTAGTACGAAATCTCATCTTTCTAACGCCATCTAGTGGAATCCGATCGGACTGCTACAACGCGAGATACAGAAAACTAAAGCCATCTATTGGAAAAATAATCGATTTATTTTTACTAAATCTTATAAATTAGATTTTATTTTAATTCGTTGATGCAATAATAATAATCCACGTAGAAAGTTGTAAGAAATAATCGCACATTTCTTTGCCGACAATAATTTATCATGCCACAAACACCAATGGTGGATGTATGACTTACCCTCTAATCATCTTTGTGGGCACTAGAGGTGATTATAAATCTAATACGTTTCAAATCAACTTTATTATTTTTGAAATTGTGATTTCCACAAATGGACAAATCGAGAGCGGCCGTGGTGATTTGTTGGCGCATTAATTAGTGATCCAGCAACGATTTGATTAGCATCCTCCAGAGAAATCTCCTCGCTTAATTAACAACAATTCCGCAAACTAATAACGCGTGCAGCATAATTTATAACTAGTTTTTACATAACGTCGCCGCACTGTGTTGTTTGTGCCGGTGCAACAACACACTTTCACCGACACTGTCCGGTTGTATTGAAATCCGAGCTGGAATGCCACTTGCAGACGATAAATACATCTTTCACATCGTGTTTACAATGGAGATAATCACGATAATACAGAATGAAAACTAATTATTAATTGCTAATTAGTTTAGAAAAGGTTTAAGCAAGAAAAAAAATATCAGATGTTTATGAAAATGTCTATGGTTTGTAAAATTTTGATACTCTAATTTTTATGTTGAAGATATTCATCATGTTTAAGCCGATGAAGACAGAATAAATTAATCTGATTCGGTTTGAAACGTCTAGGTTTAAGCTCAAAGCTCTACATGACTTTAAGAAAAAAGCATTAATGCCATCAAGTTCATCTCTGTCAAATGAATAGAAAATGATACATTTTTGAAGAGCATCATCACTGGAAACGAGAAATGGGTTGTTTACAACAATGCCAAACTAAGAGATCACGGAGGAAAAGAGATAAAGCGGAAGAAAACATTCATCAAAAAAGTCACGTTATGTATTTGTAAGAAATTCAAAAGAAAAGAAAAGGGAAGAATTGATAGATAGAAAAAGTGTAGTGTTCTACCAAGATAAGACCTTATACAATTTCAGTAGGTTGACTAGAGCTTTTACAGCTTGGATGGTTTATTCTAACACACCAATTCTCCATATCTAGTACCTTCTGGTAATTATTTATTAACGTATATAATTTAATAAAATCTCCCATCGTAACTTTAGCTCGTATTTTATATTTCTTCTTAAATTTTATTTGATTGAGGTAAGACAAATCGAAAAGGCTAATGCCCGAATCGATTTCTGCCCCCTTCCCCCGCCCTCCTGAGGGCCACCGACTGACCTGCATTTCCGCCGCACCACAATCCCCGCGAGCCATTAATATTTACCAGCTCAAAATGCAGTTTAGAGGTATAATTTTACCTCCCGGAGGTAATAACGTTTACGAAAGCGTGTGGCGCTGTCTGTCTGGCGAAAATAATATTCGCGTTTTAATAAATATCACGGGCGGAGGGAGTGAAGGGATAATTAAATAACGATGAGGATGGTGTACTCCATACCAGTAGGTATTTACATACAAATCAGATGTGCTTGCGTTCTAGACACATAGCGGCGGGGGTGGGATGAATTTGCATCCAGACACGAGAAGGTCGTAATTGAAAATCTTTGGAATTTCTAATTGTGATGATTAATTGAATTTGTGCAATTTTTTGAATCTCCAGATATAATCGTATGGGTTTTGATTGTTTCAAAATATTCAATTGAAACAGTTTTTTGAAGATGTCAATTAGCAAATATAGTAATTATGGTAATGGTGAATCTTCAACTCACACACCACCTCCTTGGTCCTACTATCCTAGAGGACGATCAAATCTGGATCTGGGAGGTGGTAGTAAGTGCAGTCAAGAAGATCTTATCGCAAATATAACTGCTTCTAGGGAAAATGGCGGCAATGGCCGTAGTAGTAGATATGGCAATGGAGGACGATGACGAAGTTGGTTAACTCACGATAAAAGAGTACTGGGAAAAGAATGGTCATGTGATACCACCAGTATTCCTAAAAGAAAGAGAGGGGATTTAGTGGGTAGAGCCCATTCAGAAAGAATAGAAGGAGTCCGACACAACTCATTTGACGAGATGTGCGTAAAGCATTCCTCTTCTTTAAAAAAAAAGTGGAACAACTCAATCTCCAACATAAGAATATTTGCCTTTAAAACGTGCATTTTATGAATTGAGCAAGGTGTCTTTAGTTGTGAGTATTTGCTGGTTATATTAAATTAAAGTTCTTCTAGCTTTATTCGCCGGTACAACCAGTTACAAGCAGTGGAGCCGTTACCATAAAATTTCTATAAACACTCTAGAAACACGATTTTCTTTTCATTGGAAAACCAGTGCGCGATAATAATGAATTGACTGCACGCATGTTGCAAAACCATTTCATGATCACCATATCACCGGCTGGACAGTAAATTTTTTTATCAATATTTATTAGGATAGTTTAATTTAAATCGATCAGAAACTTTTGGCAGAGTCTGCGTTACGTCGTTTTGGTAAGACAGACGCAAAAAAATATATTCCTATAAATTGTTATTTTACACAAGTGTAGAAATGTATTGCAAAAACCTGTCCCTGAAAGAAAGTACTGCGCTGGGTAAGACGATTGTCTTGCACATCAACAAAGAAACTCGTGGGTAAACTATATGCAGCAAAGGTAATCTCTGACAAGAAGATCAAGGGAGAAATCATACACATCATAACGGACCGCAGAGCAACAATTTCGTCCATTGCTAGCTGTAAAATTACATTAGAATTAACGCTAAAATGTTGCAAAGCTTTAGAAGAAGCGGCTCGTGATAATAGCGTAACAGTATAGTAGATGGTTTGGTAGGGAAGGCATCTGGAAGAACGATATGCAGGCTGATTCTATCCAATTTTCATGAATGAACAATGGGAAAGGGATGTCTATAGTCATCAGACATCCTAAGTGTCTCTCTTGCTGCGTTCCTGGCATTTGACAATGCCTTGGGTTGGCTCAACTATAGCAAGGAATGATGACTCAGATGGGAGGACGAACAAAGAGTGCAGCGGACCTCTCTGCCCTCCCATCGGACAAATCCATCCAATCCTTTATTGGTATTTTTTTCTTTATTTCCTACAAAAAGAGGATGAAGGCGCGGATTTTATACTACTCTCATACGACGAGGCACTTGAGGTCGTAGCTACTAGGCTCTTGGTGTCAATTATATCTCCAAGTATTATCTAGAGAATCATACAGCTACGAAAAACATGTACATTTATTGGATTGATAAGGCTGTTACTTGGCGAAACTCCATTATGAACTTATAATGAAGCCACTGTCTGATGAAACAATTATAGCAGTATCTACAAAATAAAGCTAAACTCAAAACGATCGCATATTTCATTATAAATACATGTACATTTACCTTAAAGTGATAGAAGGAATGAAAAAACTCTTAAGATCAGTTACTACGAAATGTATGATCATGAATCTTTACATTTACGCATAGAGTGCACGAAGGGTAATATTACAGGGCCCCTAGTGATATGGGAAGATTTCGTAAATAATTTTATTGTGAAAGACTAAAATACTAATGGAAAATACAAGATTAGCCATTTGCTTTACAATAGGAAAAATAATATTTTTTTTAAAAACTGCATCCTTCAAACATCCTCTGTTGACATTTAAACATTCTTGAAGTCGAGACTCTAAGTTTTGCAACATATTATTCTTTATTATCTTTGCTTCTCCTGTTTACATAATTACAAAAAAATGTATATGATATACATACATTTAAATAAATAAACAACTAATTTAGGACACAAGAGTCACGGGCGGAGTTCACTGTTGACCAATATTCTTCCACTCAAACCCACGTTCTTCCTTAGGCAGGTATTGCTGCAATCTCGTCGTGAATTCGTTATTTGAAGGCTGGGATTTTGCTGGGTGGATGAATTTAGAACACTTGAACACTTGTGTTTTCAGATTCGGGCATTGTAACTTGTCCCGTCTTGCTGGAACAACGTGTAATAGTTGTTTTTAAAGCGGTTGAGTTGTTGTGTGACTAAGTTACGAATCTCTTCGAATAACACTTCCATAAAATAAAATAAATATGTCAGTTTGACATCACATAAAATATAACGTGCGCAATTCAGACGCAAAGTAATGCTTTTTAAAGCAAAATAAAGCCAAAATGGCAACTAGAAGTCTGCAAAAAGGATCAACCGAAGAACTTCAAATGCAGCATTGGGCTGGAGTGGAAGAACATTCTGCCGAGTGAACTCCCCCCTAGATCTCTTACGTCAAAATTATAAGTACAAATTTTTATCTATCCATTTGTAATACTTTTATTAATTGTAAGAGAAACAAAGCATTAACTACAAATACAAATACATTGACAGATATCGCACACGATACTATAAATCCTTCTCACACAATTATTTATAAATACAGTTTCGAGTGTCTGAGATATTCCGGGCGTATGAAGAAAGTGGTTAAAGATGAAGAGGCATTCTATGAAGTAAAGGAGGGTTTTCCTTCGCCCAGTACCTGAAATTTTGTTTCTGCAGCGTTACGTAATGTAGACAACAGCGAGTTATGAAATGGAGTTGTGTGAATTAGAGAAAGAGAGACTGGTGAGAGAAAGTGCGTGACTGTTGGGAAATATAAGTGGAGAATCGAGCGAAAGAGAATGTATGAAGAAGTCATCGGAGAATCTAGTCATGGATGATTAGAGTATGGAGTAAATGCGGCTTGGGTAAAAGGGGGTAGGAAGTGGAAAATCTTAATGATATTGAATATAATGGCATGTTTAAAAGGTACTTCCAAGGTACGTGAATAAC
The DNA here is from genome assembly GCA_963969525.1 of Ontholestes murinus. NCBI lineage: Eukaryota > Metazoa > Arthropoda > Insecta > Coleoptera > Staphylinidae > Ontholestes > Ontholestes murinus. Next base: position 45,548,657 of record OZ018398.1, on the reverse strand, counting down.
AATTTTCTTGGTCTAGAGGAAAAAGTCTACGTAACAAGAGTTATATGTGGGTCAGGAAAAAGTGGGTACAAACGCTGGATTAGTGAAAGTTATGGAAAATGTGTATTACGTGTGAGTGGAAAGGTTATTTGGAGCATAGGAATGAGGAGTATGAGTGTATGTGAGGAATGAGTGGGAAGAAAAAAGTAACTTAATGGATGAGCAAAAAACTCTCTCAAATTGGGATGGGAAAAGGTTGAAATAGAAAAATTACGCGCCATCTTGGTTCTGTAACGTTTAGCTCAGTTTTGCTTTAACCATTGTGTTGTGTAGACGTCCAAATTTTATTATGGATAAATATACGCCGCAAGAACGAGCAGAAATAGTGACAATATTTATTGAAAATAATCGTTCCATTATTGCCACTCAGCGGAAATAGCGTCAAAAATATCCTAATCATTCAGTGCCTCACAAAACCACAATTTTTCGTTTACATGCGAATTTTCGACAGTATGGTACGACAGCAGACAGGCCTCGTTCTGGAAGGCAAAAATTGCTACCGAGAGATCATGATCAACAAGTTGAGTACACTAATGAAATCCTAAAGCTGTCTGGTGAAATTGAAGATTTTTCGTCTAAATTAATAATGAGCGATGAAGCCCATTTTCTTCTCAGTGGCCACGTCAATAAACATAACAGTCGGTTTTGGGGAACACACAATCCTCAATTAATTCATGAAACATCATTGCATCCACTAAAAACAACTGTATGGTGTGGTATTCATGCTGGAAACATCATTGGTTCCTATTTTTTTGAAAATAACCAAGGTGTCGGAGATACTGTTAATGCTGAACGGTACCAAGACATGATTCGAAATTTTCTTGTGCCTGAAATGGAAGAACAAGGACTAGGGGACATATGGTTTCAGCAAGATGGGGCCACAGCTCGTTCAACAATTCAATTATTGAATGACGTTTTTCCACGAAGATTAATTTCGCGAGGTGGCGATTTAACATGGCCAGAGAGATCTCCAGATTTAACAGCAGCAGACTTTTTCTTATGTTGTTTTTTAAAATCAAAAGTTTATGTAAATAAGCCCCAAACGATTTAACATCTTAAAGACAATATTCGTCACGAAATTGAAGAAATTCAGCCCGATATGTTTGAAGGATGTCATGAAAAATGCCCTAAAAAGAGCCGTAAGTTGCATTGCGAATCGCGGTCACCATTTAGCCGATATAATTTTCCATAATATCGAAAAAAAATGTAAAGACCAAATAAACTTTTTATGAAAATCAAACTTACTTATCTTTTCTTCGAGCAAAGTTATAGGCAATCAAAATGGTAGCGGGACTTTTGCCCCACCTTGTACCTCACCAGTACAAAATATAGCATGAAGGTTTAATTTTTTCTTCTAATGTAATGAAGCCAATTGCATCCACCTAATTTTTATCCAGTATATCTGAGATTCTTGTCCCATCGCTAGTTACTACACAAATATTAGCACTTTAAACGGATGATTTTTTTTTTTTTAAAGAAACCGGAGGGTGGCCTCTATCCCACCCTCCAACAAGTAAAACATAAGCGAGGGTTTTAATTAATAGTTGTAAAATATAAATGAACAAAATAATTGCAATTTTTTGAGACTTATTCATACAAATTTCTCAAATAATTTTTGATGATGTTTTACTGATTGGAGGGTGGGATAGAGGCCACCCACCCACCCTACATATACATACAGACTTTAATTCCTTATCGTCTCGCGGTTTCCAATAAAACTAATTACAAAACTTTTTGAATAAAAAATAAATCAAAAAGGTAAACTTTTTGAGTGCGTAAATTATTAAAAATTTGGGTCATGATGGGTGGACAAACTTCAAATCTAAATTAAATAAGATTAGGTATAAAATAACATTTATATTTAAACGTAAATTTTGATTTTGTTTTATTTTTTATTACATAAAGGGTTTGATTAATTTTAGCAGCAAAATCATCAAAGATTAACAAGTAATGTTGTCATGTATATGTAGGGTGGGTGGGTGGCCTCTATCCCACCCTACAACAAGTAAAACATAAGCGAGGGTTTTAATTAACATTTCATGAATGATTTTCTCATTTACCTCGTGATGAAACTTATTAATTAATAGTTGTAAAATATAAATGAACAAAATAATTTCAATTCTTAGAGACTTATTCATACAAATTTCTCAAATAATTTTTGATGATGTTTTACTTATTGTAGGGTAGGATAGAGGCCACCCACCCACCCTACATATACATATAAATTTCAATTGCTGATCGTCTCGCGGTTTGGAGTGAAATTAATTACAAAATTTTTTGAATCAAAAATTTTTTCAAAAGGTAAAATTTTTGAATCAGTAAATTGGTAATAATTTGATGCATGCTGGGTGGGCAGATTTTCAATCTAAATTATATAGGATTAGCTCTAGGAAGTTATTTATATTTAAACTTAAGTTTTGATTTTGTTTAATTTTTTTTCATAAAGGTGTTTGATTATTTTTAGCATCAAAATCATCAAAGATTAGCAATTAATGTTGTCATGCATATGTAGGGTGGGTGGGTGTCCTCTATCCCACCCTCCAATAAGTAAAACATACGCGAGGGTTTTAATTAATAGTTGTAAAATATAAATGAACAAAAAAATTGCAATTCTTAGAGGCTTATTCATACAAATTTCTCAAATAATTTTTAATGATGTTTTATTGATTGGAGGGTGGGATAGAGGCCACCCACCCGCCCTACATATACATATAAATTTCAATTACTGATCGCCTCGTGGTTTGGAGTGAAATTAATTACAAAATTTTTCGAATAAAAAATAATTTCAAAAGGTAAAATTTTTGAATGAGTAAATTGGTAATAATTTGATGCATGCTGGGTGGGCAGACTTTAAATTTAAATAAGATACGATTAGCTATAGGAAGTCATTTATATTTAAACTTAAATTTTGTATTTGCTTTATTTTTCTTTTTTTGTGTTTATTAGCAGTAGGCAAAAAATGTAAATAACATTAATTTTTTAAGGTATGAACTTTATGGAAAACATGTTTAGATAAAACTTGTTCAGTTTCTTATTCCCTTTAACTTTTGTTTAAAAAGTTATGTATTATGTTACCAATTTAGAAAAATATCGAGAAAAACAAAAAACGCCTCGAGTAAACAGCCACTTCCGGCTTATTAATGTTTACCAAAAGCTTTTCAGTTCTAGAATTCTATATATTGATGATTAATATATGTTATATATATTTCTGGTAGATCTCGGGAAGAAAATACTTGGACGTTCTAAAAACTTCTGAAGAGAAATAATTGTAATATCTCAAGAAACAAATGAAGAATATTTTAGAATTTGTCGAATTTTTTTTTTAAATCTAAAGATCTCGAAAGACAAACACTAAAGAAAATAAGATAAGAAAATCAAAATGAGATTAATTTCATAAATCTCAAGGGAAGAAAATATTGAAGATATTCAAGATTGATTTCTTTTCAAGAGAAAAAAAGGTTGAATATCAACTAGATAGAAAAACCCACAAATATATATTTTTTTAAATTATATATAATTTGTGAAATCTCGTGGAGGAACATATCAAGGAAAAATGTTAAATGTTTAATATATTTCTAAAAATCATTGCTGGTAGATTTCGACAAGAAAATAATTGGAAGTTCAAAAACATTTGAAGAGAAATTATGTAATATTTCATGAAGAAAATGCAAAAATATTTAGAATTTTTCGAAAGAAAATAAAAAAATTTAAAAATGTAAAAAATCTTCCTCTTAATTCGAGTGAAAAACACTAAACATTGCTAAGAAAATAAAAATAAGATTTAAAAAATATTAATTAATTTTATAAATCTCAAGGGCAGAAAATATTGAAAATTTTTAAGATTGATTTTGTTTTCAAGAGAAAACATTGTTAAATTAAGTAGGTAAAAAGACCTACAACTATGTTAAAAACGGTTTTAAAAAATATTATAAAATTGTAAAATCTCGTGGAGAAACATCTCAAGAAAAATATGTTAAACGTTAAATATATCTCTAAAAATCATTTCTAATAGATCTCGAGAAAAAAAAAACTTTTGAAAAGAAATAATTGTAATATCTCAAGAAAAAAAAAATAAAGAAAATTTTAGAATTGGTCGAAAAAATTTTTAAACAATCTAAAAATCTTCAGAAGATCCCAAGAGACAAACACTAAACATTGCTATGAATGTCAAAATGAGATTTAAAAAATTGTAATTAATTTCATAAATCTCAAGGGAATAAAATATTAAAAATTTTCAAGATTGATTTTTTTGTCAAGAGAAAAAACTCTCAAGAAAAAAATGTTAAACGTTAAATATATCTCTAAAAATTATAACTGGTAGATCTCGAAAAGAAAATACTAGGGCATTCTAAAAACTTTTGAAGAGAAATAATTGTAATATCTCAAGAAAAAACAAGAAAAAATTTTAGAATTTGTCGAAAAACGGCAACACTTAACATTGCTAAAAAAATCAAAAAGAGATTAAAAAAATAGTAATTAATTTGATAAATCTCAAAGGACAAAAATATTGGAAATTTTCAAGATAATATAAAATATTTATTGATATAAAATATAAATATCTCTAAAAATAATTTCTAGTGAATCTCGAGAAGATATCTCTAGGACATTCTAAAAAAACTTTTGAATAGAAATATTTGTAATATCTCAAGAAAAAAAAATACATAAAGTTAAAAAAAAAACTAAAAAAAAAATATGCTAAAATCTTCAGATCTTTAAATGAGATTTAAAATATAATAATACATTTTATAAATCTGGAGAGAAGAACAAAATGTTATAACAATAAAATAAAAATATTTATTATGATTATATTTTTTAATTAATTCATAAGAGAAAATCAAGAAGAAATTATAAAATGCTTAAAAAAATAATAAATATTGGCGAAAAGTATCTATAAAACCAAAGGAGAAAAACATTAGAGAAGAAGATGATAAAAATTTTTAGAAATATCAAGGAGAAACATCTTTTCAAATTGAAATTACTTATTTAATTTGTTATTCTGAAAGGTATTACTGTCATCTATCAATTTCTTCTATTAAATTTTACCAAATAGGATTGTTATCTTTAATCTGTGATCGAATAATTATGTCATCGTCAAATCTAATATCCAGAAAAAATAGTATTTGTGAAATCATTGATCTGTTATATCTCTTAAGTCTGTCATCTCTTGAATCTTAGATATTTAGATACTTTAGTGGTTTGAAAACTATTTTGGTAGAACATCGTCATTATATAGAAATAGATATTGAATTCACGAGGCTGATGCATGATGAAACTCCATAACACATTGAAATAAAACAATACAGTTGGGAGGGTTTCACATTTATTGTTGAGCACGGCAACGTTTCGCCAGACAGTGGCTTCATCAGAATCAGTATTCATCTGCCTGATGAAGCCACTGTGTGGCGAAACATATGTCGCAGTTCCGACATTAAAAGTAGTGAAATTACAAAACAAGTGTTTTATTTACCTTATATATATATAATGGAATTTCACCAAGTATCAGCCTCGTCAATTCAATACTTGCTTTCAATTTTTGGAGAATCTTATAGCTACAAAAAACATGTAAAATTACTTTAATGTGGTAGAAGGAATGAAGGCACTCTTAAGATCAAGTGCTACGAAATGTCCTTACCCTTACATATAGAGTGTACTAAAGGCAATATTAGACGAATCACATTCTTGAGTAAATTTAATCGATTTAATATTATGAAAAATTTGGGATCGACTTTCTTTTACCACTATATTTTGTAACTTTTAGAGTGACTATAGTCTCGATTACGAGCCATATTTTGATACACAAAATTAATAAAAATGTTCTACAAAAGAAATCATCAAGAAAGTCCTGAGAAATACTGAATGGTCATTCGTAGAAAATGACGACTGTTTATTGAATAAATAATTATGGAGGCTTCTAATTCGTGAAACATTTTAATAATTCATAGTAAATAAAACAATTAACTTTGTTCAAATCACTTCTTTAATTACAATTGTAACTATAGTTTCGACAACTTTAGCTTGTCATTATCAAACAATAATATGATTGTTTGATACGTCGCAAACATCAAAATTAAACCATCGAATGATTATGAAGAAAAGAATAAACTTACAGCAGAACACCATGTCCATTTAAAACTATCAGAATCAGCTAGGAAGTCACTAAAACATCAGGAACAAGTATCAAGTATTTAGATAATTATTTCGCTTTTTCGTTCGTCTTGCAAAAAGCATGATCTAATCCAAAGTTAACTACTTCAGTAACATATTATAAACGCAATATGTACGTTCTAAATGTGAGTATTCACAATTTTAACGATAGTGTTCACACGTTGGTTTCGGATGAAACTATTGATTGCATTAAGAGGTGCTCAAGGAATAGCTTCATGTATCCTAAAACATGTTCAAAATTTAAAAAGTAAAAGCCACATAATAGCTTACAGTGACATGTGTGCAGGGAAACATAGGAACATTAAAGCAGCTTTAATGTGGCTAAAATTTGTCCAAACTGCTGAAAATAATGTGAAAATCATCGAACACAAATTTTTAATATCAGGACATTCGTTTGTAACAAATGACAGAGATTTTGGCGTAGTAGAAATGGCATTAAAAAAATAATTTACTATACTAATGAGTTTGATACCAGGTACAGCAGAAATGAAAGTCATAGGGATTCAGAAGGCTAGAATTAAGCAGATTTCGCTCACTAACTAAAGTTTTATTGTTGAGGAATATCAATATTATCATAATTATTTACTTTTTGTTTAAGGAAATAAAGTACATTTTAGCGAGCACGTCCTGAATTTTCAACTGCGAAGTGCAGACGTTTCCCCAAGGTAACGTCTCCACAGCACACGGAAACCGGGTCAAGTACGTCGGGTTGTTAATTAGTTGTTATTATCATTACTTCCATTGCAAAAATCCCCGTGTCCTGAGGGTGGAGGCGCACACCGAAAGCAATTATTAATGCGGTTTGATGTTTGCGTGCTCGTGCAATCAGGATATTGGTTATGTGTGATGACACATTGTACTGTACGGTCTAGGTTAATAACACCGTTCTCGTTAATTCGATTGTGAATGCACAATACGAGACAATACATCATACGATGTGATGATAATATTATTAATATGAAACATAATATAACTTGATATTAATATTACTTATATCTTAAATATAAAAATGGTTAAATTCATACATTCATCGTCTAGTCAACATCCCACTTAACAAAAAAAAGTTTAAACAAGATCTAAATACAATTTACAGAATAGCCAAACAAACAACGGTTACAACAAAAAGAAGGTAGATAGAATAATTAAACCAAAAAAGAGAAAAACAGTACAAAACCGTTTGTTTAATGGAGAAGAAACCAAAGAAAACCAAAAAATTCGCAGTATGTATGAAACTCCAGGTGTAATATAAAATAGTAATTTCCTTACATTTTTCTCGAAAACTATGAGGTTTGTGAAGAAGGTTTTTTTTAATAATATGATTTTAACTTTTTTTAAACAATTAGAAACAACCTATAATTAGAAACCTGTCTTCACCTAATAATAAGTAAATAATGGATCAACACTTGCACATTTCAAGTGAAGTCTTTCTTCACTATATTATTCGTACCCAGATGTACATTTCGCATACAAAGTGACTATTATCAATGGTTATTTTTTAATATTCTATGGTTTTTACTTCTAATAATTGTATACATAAATATTAAGAAATATTTTTTCTTGTATTTTTACAAACCTTTTGATTAAACCATCAACTTGTGGCCATTATCATGTAAACTATTAGCTTCCAGTCTGTTTTATCGATACACCAATAACCAATATCTCGTGCCTCACAATGCTCGCTATCTATTGATTAAATGACACGTGTTGATAGTTTATTTGGCAACGCTTCCTCTCATCATCCGCATTTATATGTTATACAATTCGCCCGCATCCGTAAAAATGTTGACGACCTTTGAAAGGAAGATCATTGCACCCACTTGTAAAATTTTTAATAATTATTATAATCATTACGTGTATTAGTTAAATTTAAAAGCAATACAAATTTGTAGCAGGAAGAAGGTTCCTGCGGGAATGAACGAGTCCAGTAATGATATTCATGAGATTCGGCTTGGAGTCTAGACGACAATGCTGGCGGTGCAATAACTCCCGTCGATTTTTTATTTTTTTGATTTCCACACACCAGTACGCTCTATGCCAGAGAGAAAGAGAGTTTCCGACGGATAATTTATATTGCGCTTTCCGCATAATGTGTTTATATTTAGTGCGTTTTCGACCTGCATCACGGATCCAGCCAATGCGAGATTTTATAAATGGAAATTGAACTTCTGAATAAATAGGAGGGGAATTTTAAAAGTAAATAAAAAAAATAATAAAAAAGTAAATGAAATTTTGTCAAGGTAGGTTTAGAATTCTATAGGAAATCTGATTTGAATTGATTACAGATAGAGAGTTCAAAGCATTTGTTACTTGTTTTTTTTAATAGCTGGTCGGATTTGTTGTCAGTTTTGTGGAGGTGGTATTATTTAAAAATGCATGCACTTTAGAGACAAATTCTTCTTTTCTCGTGGTTGTGATTGTGTTTTGTTTGTCTGTTTTGGAAATATTTAAATCATAGGACTCACATTTTCTTTTAATTGATTTGATGATATTTCATTCTTTCAATTTTGGTTTCCGGAAGCATTGCAATGATTTCTTTGGTAAGATTAATAATATATAGTCTGTTCGTTGGATCTTTGGTCGTACGTCACAAATTATCGCTTCGAGAAACGACGCAAAAACATTCAGTCTGATAAAGTAAACCAAATGCGTTAGAAAAAGAACGCACTGTAAAACTTTCGTCGTTTTTTGAAGCGATAGTTTGTGACGTACGACCAAAGATCCAACGAACAGACTATAGCTTCATTAACATTGCATTTAACCTTCTTATATATCATTTGCAGTTTTCTAGTTTAAGCCATTTTTTTACGATTTTTTTATCTTCAAATGGGTTCGCGATTTCATCCTTTAAACGCTTTTGTAATGTCGTTTTTTCATTGTTTTTCTCTTTTAAAGATGATAGATGAATAATATACCATGCTCATCACAAAATGCAGACTCCATAACATTGCCAGTCGACTGTTCTGTTTTTCCGCGCTTTGGATGGGGTTCGTCGCGTGTAGTCCACTTAGCTGACTGTCTATTAGACTCTGGAGTGTGGTGATGGATCCATGTTTCATCCATTGTCACATACCAACGAAAAAACTCCTGTTTATTTTGCTTAAACAGTTTCGAACAGTGTTCTGAATCATTAACACGTTGTTGATCGACTATGAGCTCACGCGGCATCTACTTTCCGCATCCCCAAATATTCATGCAAGATATATCCAACACGTTCCTTTGATATCTACAGAGTCTAATCTATTTTGCGGACTTTTTTTTGATGTTTTCGTCTGTAGCCCAGTGCATTCATTATCTTAGGTTTCCAAATTTCCTAAAATTTTTCTTTTAGTTTTCTCTATGTTTTCAACATTTTCTTTTCCAAATGGCAAATATTTTCCTTAAGCTATTTACAATTTTTCAGAAGAATTTTAATTTCTCTTGACTTCCTTCTTTAGATTTCTAGAAATTTAGAACATCTCTTCTAAATTCGAGAATGTTCTTCCATATTCCTACTATTTTCCAGCAGTTTTTCTAACTAGAATTAGATTTCTAGAAATTTCCTTTAATTTTTCTTCTTAACTCTGTGAAATAACTTTGGGGATTTTATAATCTTCCCCCAGTTTTTCGATAAATTTAAAAAAAAATTCTTGAGGTTTTCAAGTTGAAAAATGTTTAATTTGCTTCACTAAATGCTGAAAATATTTCTTAAGGTTTTATTTATAGTTTAGAATATTCTAAATTGTAAATAGTCGAATATGTTATTGGAGGTTGGGAATGAGGCCGCTCACCCACCCTACATATACAGTTATACACATTTTCCTATAATTTATTTTCAGGTTTCAAGAATTATTTTCCAAATTGTAAGAAGTTTCTATGAGGGTTTTCAAATTTAATAATAATTTGTATTTTTATGTATGTACTAAAATCATCCAAAACGGTAAGAATTTCCCTCAAGATTTTTACAATTTTTCGGCATCGTCTTTTCAATTTCTTCTCCATGATTTATCGAACCGTTTTCCTCCAGATTGCCAGCATTTTCTATTAATTCCTCTACTAAATTGCGAGAATATTTTTTAAAGGTTTTAGAATTCTTTTAAGAATTTTCTGAACTTTTTGAATTTAACAATAATTTTTAATTTTTTTTTTGAAATAGTGAGAAATTGTTACGAGACTTTTTCAATTTTTCAGCAGCATTTTTTTGTATAGAATTATCAAGTAATTTTTTCAGCATTTCCATTTTCTTTTCCAAATTCAAGAATCCATAATTACACAATTTTCCAGCAGTGGTTTCTTCAAGATTTTTACAATTTTTCATCACCATTTTTTTTTTAGGTTTTGCAGCATTTTTCCCTCTAAAAATTCAATAATTTTCTACCATATTTTTACAATTTATCACCAGTTTTTCAAGATTACCATAATTTTCGAGAAATTTTCCAAAGATTTTTACAATGCTTCAGTAGAATTTTTCAGTAAGTTCTTCCCTAGGTTTTTAAGATTATCATAATTTTTCATCAAATTCAACCTCATAGTTTTCGAGAAAAATATAGGGAAAATACTATGATGGCCACATCACCATTTTATTAATTAACTTTTGTTTCGTATCGTTTATTTAATATCTTGTACCTTTTATCATTTTACAGTCTTTTATCTTTTATGATATGTCATTGTTTCTTTTCATATGTTTTATCTTTATTTATCTTTTGTAAGACTACTGACGCCAATTTCATTCTCTATAAGGTACATTCTGAAATAAAGATATATATTATTGTCTTCAGTCTTTTGTTTTGTGTCTTCTATTATCTACATGTTATTTTTTATCTTTAGTCTTTTGTTTATTATCTTTTGCTTGCATCTGTTTTTTATTACATGCCTACTGTAGACTATCACCTATTACCTATGTCATCTGTCAACTGATAGCTGTCATCTCTTAATTAGGAAACAATTAATGGTGCTTTAGAGTAATCCTTTGAAGTAACAAGCTCATTTACACACACACACAAATACAAAAATGACACATGGCGGAAGGACCACGTGGTCGATAGCCAAACACTACTATTACTAAATACTAATAAAAATAATAATGATACATTTTTTAATCCATAAAAATGTACAGATATTGTACAAGTCAAATAAAAAATGTTGTTTCATTGACGAAACGAAGCGGAGAACGAAAAATACAAATAAATTTTGGACTTCAGAAATCATCTGCTAATGACAGTTGGTAGCATCTGTCAAGTATCATCTATGAACTGTCAACTATTTTTTATTACCTGCCTACTGTGGACTATCATCTATTACCTACCAACTGTCATCTGTCAACTTCTGTCATCTGTCAACTGCCGTCATCTGTCAATTGCCAACTTTCATCTGTTAATTGCCAACTTATCTATTAACTGACAACTGTGAACTGGCATCTGTCAATTGCTAACTGTCATTTGTCAACTGCCAACTGCCATCTATCAACTGTCAACTGTTTTCTATTACCTGCCAACTATGGACTAGCATATGTTAACTACCAACTGTCATTTGTCAACTGCCAACTGTCATCTGTCAACTTCCAACAATCATCTGTTAATTGCTATCTTATCTATCAACTGATAACTGTGAACTGTCATCTGTCAATTGCTAATTACCATTTGTTAACTGCCAACTACTAACTTAAATATTAACTACCAACTGCCATCTATCAACTGTCAACTGTTTTCTATTACCTGCCAACCATGGACTATCATATGTTAACTACCAACTGTCATCTGTCAACTGCCAACTATCATCTGTTAATTGATAATTTAAATATTAATTGCCAACTGTGAACTATCATCTGTTAAATGCCAACTGTCATTTGTTAATTGCCAACTTATTACCTGCCAACTATGGACTATCATCTATTACCTACAGTCATCTGTCAACTATAAACTGTCAACTTCCAATTGTCACTTGTTAGCTGTCATCTGTCACTGTTATCTATTAATTATTCATTGTGAACTATCGTCTGTTAACTATCAATTATCATTTGTCAACTTCCAACTACCAACTGCCATCTGTCAATTGACAACTTTCGTCTGTTAATTGCTAACTTATCTCTTATCTGACAACTGTTAACTGTCATCTGTTAATTGCTAACTGTCATATGTTAACTCCCAACTGTCATCTGTCAACTGCCAACTGTCATCTGTCAACTGCCAACTGTCATCTGTCAACTGCCAACTGTCATCTGTTAATTGCTAACTTAAATATTAACTACCAGCTGTCATCTATCAACTGTCAACTGTTTTCTATTACCTGCCAACTATGGACTATCATATGTTAACTACCAACTGTTATTTGTCAACTGCTAACTGTCATCTGACAACTGCCAACTGTCATCTGTTAATTTCTAACTTATTACCTGCCAACTATGGACTATCATCTATTACCTATCGTCATATGTCAACTATAAACTGTCAACTTTTAATTGTCATTTTTAACTGTCAACTGCCAACTGTCATCTGTTAATTGTTAACTTAAATATTAACTACCAGCTGTCATCTATCAACTGTCAACTATTTTCTATTACCTGCTAACTATATGTTAACTACCAACTGTTATTTGTCAACTGCCAACTGTCATCTGTTAATTGCTAACTTATTACCTGCCAACTATGGACTATCATCTATTGCCTATCGTCATCTGTCAACTTCCAATTGTCACTTGTCAACTATCATCTGTCACTGTTATCTATTAATTGTTAATTGTGAACTATCATCTGTTAACTATCAATTATCATCTGTCAACTTCTAACTACCAAATGTCATCGGTCAATTGCCAACTTATCTATTAACTGACAACTGTGAAATGTCATCTGTCAATTGCTAACTGTCATCGGTTAACTGTCATCTGTCAACTGCCAACTGTCATCTGTTAATTGCTAACTTATTACCTGCCAACTATGGACTATCATCTATTGCCTATCGTCATCTGTCAACTTCCAATTGTCACTTGTCAACTATCATCTGTCACTGTTATCTATTAATTGTTAATTGTGAACTATCATCTGTTAACTATCAATTATCATCTGTCAACTTCTAACTACCAAATGTCATCGGTCAATTGCCAACTTATCTATTAACTGACAACTGTGAAATGTCATCTGTCAATTGCTAACTGTCATCGGTTAACTGTCATCTGTCAACTGCCAACTGTCATCTGTTAATTGCTAACTTAAATATTAACTACCAACTGTCATCTATCAACTGTCAACTGTTTTCTATTACCTGTCAACTTTGGACTATCATATATTAACTACCAACTGTTATTTGTCAACTGCCAACTGTCATCTGTCAACTGCCAACAATCATCTGTTAATTGGTAACTTAAATATTAATTGCCAACTGTCAACGATCATCTATAGTATCATCTATCAACTGTCAACTATTTTTTATTACCTGCCTACTGTGGACAATCATTTATTACCTACCAACTGTCATCTGTCAACTTCCATCTATCACTTGTCAACTGTCAAATATTATCTATTAATTGTTGATTGTGAACTATCATCTGTTAACTATCAATTATCATCTGTCAACTTCCAACTGCCAACTTTCATCTGTTAATTGCTAAGTTATCTATTAACTGACAACTGTGAACTGTCATCTGTCAACTGCCAACTGTCATCTGTTAATTGCTAACTTAAATATTAACTACCAACTGTCATCTATGAACTGTCAACTGTTTTCTATTACCTGCCAACTATGGACTATTATATGTTAACTATCAACTTTTATTTGTCAAATGCCAACTGTCATCTGTCAACTGCCAACAATCATCTGTTGATTGATAACTTAAATATTAATTGTCAACTGTGAACTATCATCTGTTAAATGCCAACTGTCATCTGCCAACTGTCATCTGTTAATTGCCAACTTATTACCTGCCAATTATGGACTATCATCTATTACCTACAGTCATCTATCAACTATAAACTGTCAACTTCCAATTGTCACTTGTCAACTGTCACTTGTCAACTGTCATCTGTCAACTGTTATCTATTAATTGTTAATTGTGAACTATCATCTGTTAACTATCAATTATCATCTGTCAACTTCCAACTACCAACTGTCATCTGTCAATTGCCAAGTTTCGTATGTTAATTGCCAACTTATCTATTAACTGAAAACTGTGAACTGTCATCTGTCAATTGCTAACTATCATCTGTTAACTGCCAACTGACATCTGTCAACTGCCAACTGTCATCTGTTAATTGCTAACTTAAATATTAACTATCAACTGTCATCTATCACCTGTCAACTGTTTTCTATTACCTGCCAACTATGGACTATCATATGTTAACTACTAACTGTTATTTGTCAACTGCCAACTGTCATCTGTCAACTGCCAACTGTCATCTGCTAATTGATAACTTAAATATTAATTGCCAGCTGTGAACTATCATCTGCTAAATGCCAACTGTCATCTGCCAACTGCCACCTGTTAATTGCCAACTTATTACCTACCAACTAAGGACTATCATCTATTACCTACAGTCGTCTATAAACTATAAACTGTCAACTTCGAATTGTCACTTTTCAACTGTCATATGTCACTGTTATTTATTAATTGTTATTTGTGAACTATCATCTGTTAACTATCAATTATCATCTGTCAACTTCCAACTACCAACTGTCATCTGTCAATTGCCAAGTTTCGTCTGTTAATTGCCAACTTACATATTAACTGAAAACTGTGAACAGTCATCTGTCAATTGCTAACTGTCATCTGTTAACTGCCAACTGTTATCTGTTAATTGCCAACTATAGACTATCAATTATTACCTACAGTCATCTGTCAACTATAAACGGTCTACCTACAATGGCCACTTGTCAACTGTCATCTGTCAACTGTTAATTGTTAATTGTGAATTGTTAACTGTCATCTGTCAACTGCCAACTGTCATCTGTTAATTGCTAACTTAAATATTAACTACCGCTGTCATCTATCAACCGTCAACTGTTTTCTATTACCTGCTAACTATATGTTAACTACCAACTGTTATTTGTCAACTGCCAACTGTCATCTGTCAATTGATAACTTAAATATTAATTGCCAACTGTGAACTATCATCTGTTAAATGCCAACTATCATCTGTCAACTTATTACCTGCCAACTATAGACTAATCTATTCTACAATCATCTGTCAACTATAAACTGTCAACTTCCAATTGTCACTTGTTAACTGTTTTCTATTAATTGTTAATTGTGAACTATCATCTGTTAACCATCAATTATTAGCTGTGAACTTCTAACTAGCAACTGTCATCTGTCAATTGACAACTTTCATCTGTTAATTGTCAACTTATCTATTAACTGACAACTGTCAACAGTCATCTGTCAATTGCTAACTGTCATCTGTTAACTGCTACTGATATCTGTCAACTGCCAACTGTCATCTGTTAATTGCTAACTTAAATATTAACTACCAACTGTCATCTATTTTATTACCTGCCAACTATGGACTATCATATGTTAACTACCAACTGTCATTTGTCAACTGCCAACTATCATGTGTTAATTGTTAACTTAAATATTAATTACCAACTGTGAACTATCAGCTGTTTGGTGCTAACTGTTATCTGTCAACTGCCAACTGTCATTTATTAACTACTAACTTATCTATTAACTGTCAACTGTTATCTATCGAGATTATGTATATAGATTTTATTGATTTCATTGAAAAGATTCCAATTTCCTTAAAACATTTTTTTTTAATATTTAAGTTGTAAAAAGTAATTTCCTAAATTATGAATTAATTTCTCAGCTAAATATTTTTCTCATTTCAATATTTTTGTATCAATTAAAAGGCCTGGTTTTGTTTCAATAAAATTTTATCAAAACAAAATGATTTATACTGGATGTTCGGATTTCTAGGTCGCTTAGTATATTTCTCTTTTTTGTTTCTATATTCTCATTACGCTTTATCTGAGAAAATTATGGGAATAGATATGAGAAAAATAAAACTATAGAAATCGAAAAATAAATTAACGAAAGAAATCAAAGACAAATAAAGAAAAATAGAGTATGATAACGATTACTTTGCCTTACCACTTTATATAATTTAGTTGTTAGATTTCCGACCTAATCCACTTGACTTGGCCCGTTTTTATGCTTGTAGTTGTAGACCGACTTTTAATCTTTATCAACTCATCGAAAAAGAAGTAGAGGACTAAGGCAGAGATGGGCATTGTTTTTAATACCAACATTGCTTTGATATAACAATGTGAACAATTCCAACATTGAAATATTTTTTTTTTTTTAGTTCTCAATTTTACATTAAATTAA
Organism: Ontholestes murinus; assembly: GCA_963969525.1. NCBI lineage: Eukaryota > Metazoa > Arthropoda > Insecta > Coleoptera > Staphylinidae > Ontholestes > Ontholestes murinus. The sequence goes on along the minus strand of OZ018398.1, from coordinate 45,532,160 downwards.
TTAATTTAATGTAGATTTAACATTTTAAATCTCATCAGTGTACAGGATGACTGACGAAAAACCTTTGGTGCTGTATCTCGCTTATTTTTGATCCGATTTGAATAAATAAAACATCAAATTAAATGATTTTTAAAAGACTTTAATATGAACTGTACTGATATTTTTTCTTGCATCCAGTTTTTGACAAAAGACGATCAACTTTTTTTTTCAAATTGCACTGTATATATATTTTGTACTGATCCGCAAGGAGATTTTTTTCTGAATCTAAATTTGTAAACGATTTTATCCATTCATCAAACCAAAGTCGAGAAATTGAGGATTTAAAAAAAATTAAAAATCAAATACCCATAATAAACAATATACAGAGCCTATTCCAAATGTCAAAAGTGACAGTGTCAGTCATTGGTACAATACTGCAATGATTTTTAATAATTTCATAATAAAAATGTTGCAAGATTTCAAAAACTGAAAAACGATTTCTGTAGAAGCACAAAATTCTAGTACAGTGTTTGAAATATTGCAACATTTTAATTATGAAATTATTAAAAATTGTTGCAGTATTGTATCAATGGCTGTCACTGTCACTTTTGACATTTAAAATAGGGTCTGTATATTGTTTACAATGGATACTTGACTTTTTATTTATTTTTTTAATCCTCAATTTCTCGACTTAAGTTTGATGTATGGATAAATTTGTCTACAATTTTACATTCAGAAAAAAAATCTTCTTGCGAATTAATAACAATATATATACAGTGCAATTTAAAAAAATGTTGATCGTATTTTGTCAAAAACTGGGTGCGAGAAAAAAATAACAGTTCAGATCCTATTAAAGTGTTTTAAAAATGGTTTAAATTGATGTTTATTTATTAAAATCGGATAAAAAATAAGCGAGATACACCACCAAAGGTTTTTCGTCAGTCACCCTGTATAGTATAGACAAAAATAGGAGTCATTATAAAAAATATTTATAAATCGTAGATTTGTATTAAGAATATACCTATCCTACCTAATAGGATTAAGCTTAATTAGAAATTAATTACGCCTTTCAATAATTACTGTAAACAGGTCAAAAACAGTAGGATTCAATTAGATCAATGCTTGAGCAAACACAAACAGTAAAATGGAACAATGAAACGATAACAATTCCCACCAAATATTTACCTGTTTACACAACGATCGTTTTCGGGATTTCTTGTTACGATAATCCGTCGTTTGTGTTTGTGTGTGTGTGTTCACCGACAGATGCAATAGGGATTACGGAATTCATTTATTTCAGTGGAAATACTTGGCGGATGCATATTTCAGTTCTGGCCAAGGCATTAAACCGTGTACTTCGTGTTTCACAGTTTAAACATTCGCGTTAAATTCGTTAAGGTGTTTTTTTTTCCGAAAATTATTATTATTATTACCATTTTTGCGTTTCCTCTGCGGCGATTGTCCAACGGAGGAAGTCGTGGAAATCGATTGTTATTGTGTCCTGTTGCTCAAGCGTCTGTGGTTCATTTCCTGTTGGAGTGGTTTATTTTTTCGCTGACATGCAGATGGGATATAGACGTAAGGAATTGAACACATTGTGTACTGTATGTGTGGAATTTAAATATTATTTTCAGCACGTGTGTTATTTCCATCAACTTGACGTAATTTGTATTTATGGTGTGCTAGCTTTGTGTTCGTTTTGCGGCCCATTCTGATTATTGTTTATGTGCGGGAATGTTTCAGTGGTGGAAATGGAATTCTTTCCGTTTTTGTTTTCAGTACGAATGTTAAGGTCGATTTTGAAAATAAACAGGGCCTGAAAAATCACCAGTATTATTATACTGGTGATTTGAAAGTGTTTATTTTTAGTAATTAGCAAATTCTAAAATAATTTTTGAGCTTAATATTATTTGTGGCAATAGTAATGTAATTAATATTTAATAAGAATAATATAGGTTTTAATAAAAATTTATAGTGAAAATTGCAAATACCATTTAAGAATAATAATGAAAAAACTATCTTAATCAAAGATTTTATTTTTGTAAAATATTTTTAATGATTTCAGTTAGTAGCATTATTTATATTACTAATTGTTTTAGTTTAAATTGTGTCTATGAAGCTAAACAGAATCGAAGTAATGAATGATTTTTGCTTCAATTTAGGTTAAAGTATTAATTATCCGAGCATAATATATACTATCTCTAAAACTTAATATTTCTAGCGTTTTTCTTGAATCACTTTCTCATTTATCACTTGGTAAAACATTTTGAACTTTTGCTAATGAAGGTTTAAATTAATTTACACTAGGTTTGTTTCACAATTTTATAGAAAAATTGTGAAACAAACCAAGTGTAATTTAATGTAAACCTTCATTAGTATTATTCCTAGCGTACTCTTGACCTATACCAACTAATATTTTATTATTCTATCGTACTCCTGACCTATCCTAATAAATTATTCATTGTGATAGCGTACCCTTGACCTGCCCTAATAAGTTAGTATTTATACTAGCGTATCCTTCACATAACTCAATGGAATATTTATTGTTCCGGCGTACTCTTGGCCTACCCCACTAAATTTTACATTAATCTAGCAGGCTCCTGACTTCCACCGCCGATTATTTACCTTTCCGCTTTTCAAATAATTATTTAAAAATAAAAATAAAACATTTTAAATTCAAAATTGAAAGAATGGAAAATTGCTTTTGGTTGCTTAAAAAGTTGTAAAACAATATTGTCAATTGGGATTAGTTTTAGTATTACTAAAATCTATAGTCTATTAGCTTAGCTTTAATATTCTATTAAAATCATTAATGTATTTCATAGTCCATTAGCTTAGCTTTAATATACTAATAAAATAATTAATGTACTTTAATAGGAAATAAATTGGCAACGTTTCAAATTCAAAACGGAGAGAACGAAAAATTGCATTCAGTTGTTTAAAAAATTGTAAAACAAAATTTTCAATTGAGCTTAGTTTTAATATTACCAAAATTCATAGTGCATTACCTTAGCTTTAATATACTATTAAAATAATTAATGTACTTCAATAGGAAATAAAATGGCAACGTTTCAAATTCAAAATGGAGAAAACGAAAAATTGCATACGGTTCTTTAAAAAATTGTAAAACAATAATATCAATTGGGATTAGTTTTAGTATTACCAAAGTTTATAGTTAATTAGCTTAGCTTTAATATTCTATTAAAATAATTCCTGTACTTTAATAGGAAACAAAACGGCAACATTTCAAATTCATAGCGGAGATAATAAAAAATTGCTTTCGGTTGTTTAAAAAGTTGTAAAACAATAAAATCAATTGGGATTAGTTTTAAAACTATAAAATATATAGCCTATTAGTCTAGCTTTAATATTCTATAAAAAATTATGATGTACTTCACTAGGAAACAAAATGGCAACGATTCAAATTCAAGACGGAGATAAGGGAACATTGTATGCAGTCATTTACACAAACATTAAGAAATAATCTCAATTGGGATTACGTTGAAAATTACAAAATTGGTACCCAATTACTGTAGCTTGAACATTCCATCGAAATAATTGATGTATTTCATTAGGATACAAAATGGCAACGTTTCAAATTCAAGATGGAGAGAACGAAAAATTGCTTTCGGTTTTTTTAGAAAATTATAAAACATTAATCTCACTTGGAATTAGTTTTAAAACTACTAAATCCATAATTCGATAGTCTAGCTTCAATATTCTATTAAAATAATTGATGTGCTTCACTAGGAAACAAAATGGCAACGTTTCAAATTCAAGACGAAAAGAAGGGAAAATTGCATTCGGACATTTACACAGTTGTAAAAAAATAATATCAATTGGGATTAGGTTCAAAATTACACTATTGGTACTTCATTAATGTAGCTTTAATATTCCATCGAAAGAATTGATCTATTTCAGTAGGAAACAAAATGGCAACGTTTCAAATTCAAGATGGAGAGAACGAAAAATTGCTTTCAGGTTTTTAGAAAATTATAAAACTTTAAATTCACTCAGAATTAATTTTAAAATTGCTAAAATCTATAGCCCATTAACCTATCTTAAATATTCTGTTAAAATAATTGACGTACTTCAATGGAAAACAAAATGACAACGTTTTAACTTCTTAGTGGAAAGAATGGAAAATTGCTTTTGGTTGTTTAAAAAGTTGTAAAACTATAACTTCAATTGAGGTTAGTATTAAAACTACAAAATCTATTGCTCGTTAGTGTAGCTTTAGTTTTTTATGAAAGTACTTGTTGTATTTCACTAGAAAACAAAATGGCAACGATTCAAATTCAAGACGGAAAGAAAGGAAAATTGCATTCGGTCATTTACATAATTGTAAAAAAATAATCTCAATTGGGATTAGGTTCAAAATTACACAATTAGTACTTCATTAATGTAGCTTTAATATTCTATCGAAACAAGTGATGTATTTCATTAGAAAACAAAATGGCAACGTTTCAAAATCAAGATGGGGAGAAAGAAAAATTGCATTCTGTTTTTAAAAAAATGCTTAAATAATAATCTCACTTGGGATTAGTTTTATTTTTAGCAAAATCTATTGTCAATTAGTCTACCTTTAATATTCTATTAAAATAATTAGTATACTTCAATAGGAAACAAAATCGCAACGTTTAAAATTCATAGTGGAGAGGATGGAACAATTGCTTTCAGTTGTTTAAAAAGTTGTAAAACAATAATAACAATTGGGATTAGTTTTAAAACTACAAAATCCATAACCTGTTAGTCTATCTTTAATATTTTATTAAAATACTTGATGTACTTCACTAGGAAACAAAATGGCAACGTTTTAAATTTAAGACGGAAAGAAGGGAAAATTAAAATTGCATTCGGTCATTTACATAATTGTAAAAAAATAATCTCAACTGGGATTTGGTTCAAAATTACACAATTGGTACTTAATTAATGTAGCTTTAATATTCCATTGAAACAATTGATGTATTTCATTAGGAAACAAAATGGCAACGTGTCAAATTTACTATGGAAAGAACGAAAAACTGCATTCGATTGTTTAAAAAATCATAAAACAATAGCCTCACAAGGGATTAGGTTTAAAATTATAAAAATCTATAGTACATTAGTATAGCTTTAATATTCTATTAAAATAATTCATGTACTATAATAAAAAACAAAATGGCAACGTTTTAAATTTAAAATGGAAAGAATGGATAATTGCTTTCGGTTGTTTAAAAAGTTTTAAAACAAAAATTTCAATTGGAATTAGTTTAAAAAATACAAAATCTATAGTACATTATTCTAGTTTTAGCATTCTATTAAAATAATTGATGTACTTCACTAGAAAACAAAATGGTAACGTTTCAGATTCAAGACGGAAAGAAGGGAAAATTGCAATCGGTAATCTACATAATTGTAAAAAAATAATCTAAATTGGGATTAAGTTCAAAATTACACAATTGGTACTTAATTAAGGTAGCTTTAATATTCAATGAAAACAATTGATGTATTTCATTAGAAAACAAAATGGGAACGTGTCAAATTTAGGATGGAAAAAACGAAAAATTGGATTCGGTTGTTTAAAAAATCATAAAACAATAATCTCAATAGGGATTAGTTTTAAAATTACAAAAATTTATAGTCCATTAATATAGCTTTAATATTCTATTAAAATAATTAATTTACTACAATAAAAAGCAAAATGGCAACGTTTTAAATTTAAAATATAAAGAATGGAAAATTGCTATCCGTTGTTTAAACAGTTGTAAAACACATATTTCAATTGGGATTAGTTTTAAAACTACAAAATCCATAGTAAATTAGTCTAGATTTAATATTCTGTTAAAATATTTGATGTACTTCACTAGGAAACAAAATGGCAACGTTTCAAATTCAAGACGGAAAGAGGGAAAAATTGCATTCGGTCATTTACATAATTGTAAAAAATTTATCTCAATAGGGATTAGGTTCAAAATTACACAATTGGTACTTAATTAGCGTAACTTGAATATTCCATGGAAAGAATTGATGTATTTCATTAAGAAACAAAATAGCAACGTGTCAAATTTAGGATGGAAAGAACGAAAAATTGCATTCGATTGTTTAAAAAATCATAAAACAATAATCTCAATAGGGATTAGTTTTAAAATTACAAAAATTTATAGTCCATTAATATAGCTTTAATATTCTATTAAAATAATTAATTTACTACAATAAAAAGCAAAATGGCAACGTTTTAAATTTAAAATATAAAGAATGGAAAATTGCTATCCGTTGTTTAAACAGTTGTAAAACACATATTTCAATTGGGATTAGTTTTAAAACTACAAAATCCATAGTAAATTAGTCTAGATTTAATATTCTGTTAAAATATTTGATGTACTTCACTAGGAAACAAAATGGCAACGTTTCAAATTCAAGACGGAAAGAGGGAAAAATTGCATTCGGTCATTTACATAATTGTAAAAAATTTATCTCAATAGGGATTAGGTTCAAAATTACACAATTGGTACTTAATTAGCGTAACTTGAATATTCCATGGAAAGAATTGATGTATTTCATTAGGAAACAAAATAGCAACGTGTCAAATTTAGGATGGAAAGAACGAAAAATTGCATTCGATTGTTTAAAAAATCATAAAACAATAATCTCACTAGCGATTAGTTTTAAAATTACAAAAATCTATAGTTCATTAGTATAGCTTTAATATTCTATTAAAATAGCTAATGTACTTCAATAGAAAACAAAATGGTGACGTTTTAAATTTAAAATGGAAAGAATGGAAAATTACTTTCGTTTGTTTAAAAAGTTGTAAAAGAAAAATTTCAATTGGGATTAGTTTTTAAACTACAAAATCTATAGTACATTAGTCTGGCTTTAATATTCTATTAAAATATTTGATGTACTTCACTAGGAAACAAAATGGCAACGTTTCAAATTCAAGACGAAGAGAAGGAAAAATTGCATTTGGTCATTTACATAATTGTAAAATAATAATCTCCATTGGGATTAGGTTCAAAATTACACAATTGGTACTTAATTAATGTAGCTTTAATATTCTATGGAAACAATTGATGTATTTCTTTAGGAAACAAAATGGCAACGTGTCAAATTTAAGATGGAAAGAACGAAAAATTCAATTCGGTTGTTGAAAAAATCATAAAACAATAATCTCACTAGGGATTAGTTTTAGAATTACAGAAATCTATAGTCCATTAATATAGCTTTAATATTCTATTAAAATAATTAATGTACTTCAATAGAAAACAAAATGGCAACGTTTTAAATTTAAAATGGAAAGAATTCAAAATTGCTTTCGGTTGTTTAAAAAGTTGTAAAACAAAAATTACAATTGGGATTAGTTTTAAAACTACGAAATCTATAGTCCATTAGTGTAGCTTTTAAATTCTATTAAAATATTTAATGAACTTCACTAGGCAACAAAATGGCAACGTTTTAAATTCAAGACAGAGAAAAGGGAAAATTGCATTCGGTCATTTACATACTTGTAAAAAAATAATCTCAGTTGGGATTAGGTTAAAACTTACACAATTGGTACCTAATTAATGTAGCTTTAATACTCCATGGAAACAATTGATGTATTTCATTAGGAAACAAAATGGCAACGTTTCAAATTCATAGTGGACAGAATGGAAATTTTCATTCGGTTGTTTACTGTGACAATATTTCTTCAAGTGTTAAAAATTGGAAGGGTTTCACTTCATCTGTTCTACGCATTGAAAAAAGCAATATCATTCTCATTATTTTAATCTTAATTACTCTTATCTCGTCGGCATCAAACGACGCGGAAAACATATTATTTATTTACAAAAGTGCACCGGGTCCGTTATTATCGTTTTTTCTCGTGAGAAAAATATTTGCATTTAAGGTCAGTTCCTCGTCGCTCTCACTGTTTACTCAGTTAACATTTCAAGTACTAAAGTGCACTGCGTGCGACTGATAGTGCGAATATGAATTTATTAGATAACTTGGAAGGCGCGATATCGTGCCGTGGGGATTTGACCTTGGAGGTTGTTCACATCGAAAACTGCGGAAAAAGTTCGTGCCGATTTCGTATGCTAATTTCAGATTTACTGAATTTATTGTGCCGATTTAAAAACAGCCGTAATAATATATATTTTTTTATTAGTACACGAGTAAAATTTCTTATCAGTATTATGTTCGGAATATCTAATGAGCTTTAAAAGCTATATTGTGGCTTAAAACCAAATGGAAATATTTTAAACGTAGTATGAAAAATATCGATAATACGAAAATTTGTAGAGAAATAGAAACATGTGTTATTTAAAAGCACAGCTTGATTTGGTATTAAATATCTTTGACTGGAGAAATGAAAATTGCAGTCGATGATTTAAAAATGTTAGGACGGATAAATAAGCATAAAAAGCTCAGGATTTATATAAAACACAGCTAGTTTGATATTTTATAATGACAATTGAAATATCTTGAACTCAAACAAAATGTTATTCCTCGAAATTGTGATTGGAAAAATAAATATTTCTGTCGATGATTTGATAATTTGAAGAAAATTAATAAACAGAGGAATGAGTTTAAAAATCTTATATATTATATCCCACCCTCCAATCAGTAAAACATCATCAAAAATTATCTGAAAAATTTCTGTTACATCTTTAATTAAAACGATATTTTTGTAACTTCAAGAATTTTATGATTTTCCAGCAAATCATCTTTCAGATTTTAATTTTAATTTACAAAAACAATATCTTTTCCTAATTGGGAATTCTTTCAAACATTTTTTCTTCGAGTTTTTAAATCGTTTGGAATTTTCTTAGTTATAAACTGCCAAAATATTTTTCGATGATTTTAGAATATTCGAGCTACTTCTCATCCAATTTCAAGAATTTTAGGTTTTTCCAGAAACACATCTCCTAAATTTTATCTTACAAATTGCTAAAAAAAATTGATAACTCTAAATTTTTCCGCGACAAATCTAAATTATCTAAAATTTTCTGTTCCAAATTATGAACAATTTTCCTTATAGTTTTTAGATATATGTTCCAAATTACGAAATTTTTTTTGATAATGATATTGAAAGAATTGCTAGAAAACACAGTACTTCTCACCTACCTTATTAAAATATGCGTTACATTAGGTTAAAAGCATACACGGTTCAAGATAATGTTCCGTGAGGTAGGTCAAGAGTACGATAGGTCAATGTACTGTGTATTGTGGCGGGAAAATCAAGCAACGATTCATTGGGGTAGGTCAAGAGTACGCTAGGTTAACGCACAGCTTGTTAGGGTAGGTCAGGAGTACGCTAGGTTAATGAATGGTTTATTAAGGCAGGTCGGGATCTAGTGACTAATGTCTAAAAATCTTAGTAGAATTGGTAGAAATTACCAAGAAAACAATAATTTTTGGAAACATTTTGGAAGAAAAGCTCTTACAAAATTCTAAAATATTTTGAAATTGTTTCTAGAAAATTAGAAAGAAGAAAAAGCCTAAAAGAGGATTTATTGAAAAAAAAATGGGGGGAAAAATAAAAACAAAATGACTAGAAGACATTGGAATTCTTGAAAAAAAAATTCAGCGAGTGCAAAAAAGGTATATAAGTACTTTCAAAAATACATTGTAAGACGCTACAATTGGCCACACTGTAGCTTCTTCAGGCAAAGAAATGGTCTTAAAATATATTTTTGAAAGTACTTATATAGTTTTATTCATATAAAGTGAAGATAAACTTTCAACATCTGTCAGCCTCATCAATCAATTATTATGCAAAAAAAGGTATTATAAATCTGCTAACACAAAGCAAGTAATAAAAAAATATTAAGAAATTGACGAAAAATTCTAAAGCTTTTGAATTGTTAGAAAATTTCATAAATCTGAATTGCTAAAATTTCGCAACCTTGAAGAAAAGTTTCCTAAGGAATTACTGTAAATTAACAGATTTGTTTGCAAACTATAAGAAAGATTCTTTAGGAATAAAAACCAAAACTCTTAAAATTGTGAAAACAAAGTTTAAAAAAATCTGCAAAAAATGTGAAACTTATTGTAAAATTAGAAAATGCCAAATAAATAAATTGAAAGAAGAATTATTGAAACATATTAGAACTTTTGAACATAATTTTAACAAATCGGAGATTTTTGTAGTTAAAATTACATAATATTTGTAGCCTGCGTGGGTGTCCTCTATTCCACCCTTCAATCTATATTTCATTTGAATTAAATTCTACAAAGTTAACAATTTAGTTGAAAAATCTTTATATGATTATAATTAATTAATTGAAAATTCAGTACAACTTTTGTGTGTCTTTAATGGGTTGGAGGGTAGGATAGAGGCCACCCACCCACCCTACATATATATTTTAATTCAAACTAAAAACCCTCGCTTGTAATGAAAAAAATCATTAATCAACAATTTGAATATAAATTTTAAATATAATAAGACACTGTTGTACCTAAAATTACTAAATATATGTAGGGTGGGCGGGTGGCCTTTATCCTACCCTCCAATCTACAAAACACAAGCGAGGGTTTTAATAAAAAAATTAGTATCAAGTTGAAAATTTCATTGAATAATTTATGCATTAGGATAATTAATCCAATAAAAATTAAGTACAGACTTCTACATATTTTATAGGATAGTGGGTGGGATACCACCCTACTTATATATTTTTTTAAATTTAAGCCTCAATCACTCGTTCGTAATTAATAAATAACATCCATCAAAAATTTGAGAATTGTTTGAAATCAGATATTTTTATAGTTAAAATTACAAAATATTTTCAGGCTGGTGGGTGTCCTCTATTCCACCTTCCAATCCGTAAAACATAAGTGAGAGTTTCATTTGAATAAAATCCTATAAAGTTGACAATTTAGATGAAAAATCTTTATATGATTATAAATAATACAGTAAAAATTCAGTACATCTTTTGTGTATGTTTTCTGGGTTGGAGGGTAGGATAGAGGCCACCCACCCACCCTACATATATATTTTAATTCAAACTACAAACCCTCGCTCGTGATTAAAAAAATCATTAATAAAAAATTTGAATATAAATTGCAAATATAATAAAACACTGTTGTGCTTAAAATTACTAAATATATGTAGGGTGGGTGGTTGGCCTCTATCTCACATTCCAATGTACAAAACATAAGCGAGGGTTTTAATAAAAATGTATTGCATTAAGTTGCAAATTTCATTGAATAATTTATGCATTACGATAATTAATCCAATAAAAATTAAGTTCACACTTCTACACATTTTACAGGATGGAGGGTGGGATACCACCCTACTTATATATTTTCCGTTAGCCTTAATCACTCGTTCGTAACTTAAAAATAACATCCATTAAAAATTTGAGAATTTTGAAATCGGTCATTTTTGTGGTCAAAATTACAAAATATTTATAGGCTGGATGGGTGTCCTCTATTCCACCCTCCGATCTAGAGAACATAAGCGAGAGTTTTATTTAAATATAATTTTACAAAGTTGATAATTTAGTTGAAAAATCTGTATGTGATTATAAACAATCCATTAAAAATTCAGTACAACTTTTGTGTATGTTTTATGGGTTGGAGGGTAGGATAGTGGCCACCCACCCACCCTACATATATATTTTTATCCAAACTACAAACCCTCGTTTGTAATTAAAAAAAATTATTAATCAAAAATTTGAATATAAATTGCAAATATAAGACACTGTTCTAATTAAAATTACTAAATATATGTAGGGTGGATGGGTGGCCTCTATTTCACATTTCAATCTACAAAACATAAGCGAGGGTTTTATTAAAAATTTATAGTACCAAGTCGAAAATTTCATTGAATAATTTATGCATTAGTATAATTAATTCAATAAAAAATAAAGTACAGACTTCTACACATTTTACAGGATGGTGGGTGGGATACCACCCTACTTATATATTTGCTACTTAAGTCTCAATAACTCGTTCGTAATTAAAACATATTTATGTTCAATTAAAAAGCATGACTTCTTCCAAATATTGACTGGAGAAATGAAAATTGCAATTGATGATTTAAAAGTTCGCAGAAACATGTTGGACGGATGAATGAGCTTAAAAAGCTTAGCATTTATATAAAATCACAGTTAGTTTGATATTTCATAAAGTAATTGCAATCTCGACCTCAAAGAAAATGTAATTTTTCGAAATGAAGATTGGAAAGATAATAATTGCTGTCGATGACTTGATAATTTGTAAAAAAATAATAATGAGAGGATTGAGCTTAAAAAGCTCAATGGTTTATATAAAATATAGTCAGTTTTGATATTTCAAAAAAATAATTGCTATATCTTGTCTCAAAACAAAATCGCAACTGTTCAAACATAAGACTGGAGAAATGAAAATTGCGGTAGAAAATTTGTGATAAGAATTTTGAACGTAGAAATGAGCATGGAAGCTTAAGTTCTATTTAAAAGCACAGCCAATTTCAGGTGTTTCATAAAATAATTGCTAAATATTGGCTTAAAACAAAATGGCAATTTACAAATATTTACAGGAGAAATGAAAATTTGAAATTGTTGATGATTTAAAAATTCTGGACGGATGAATGAGCTTAAAAAGCTCAGAATTTATAAAAAAGCACAGTCACTTTGATATTTCATAAAGCAATTGCAATCTTGACTTAAAAAAAAATGTCAGTTTTCAAAATAGAGATTGGAAAGATAAAAATTACAGTCGATAATTTGATAATTTGTAAAATAATAGTAAACACAGGAATGAGCTTGAAAAGCTCAATGTTCTATAAAAAAAATACAGTCAATTTTGACATGTCATAAAACAATTATTATTTCTTGGCATAAATTTAAATGAGAACCTTTCAAACATGGATATGAAAAATGAAAATTTTAATAATTTATTTAAAAAAAAATGAACGGAGGAATAAGGTTAAAAAGCTCAATATTTATTCAAAGACATAGTCAGTTTCGAAGCTTTGTAAAATAATTGCTTCATCTTGATTTAAAACAAAATGTCGGTCTTTTAAACGTAGACTCGAAAAATTACAATTTCAATATTTGTTGAAAAATATTAAACGCAGAAAGGAGCTTGAAAAGGTTAAGTTTTATTTTAAAAAAAGAACACTTCCAGTTTTAATATACCATAAAACAATTGCTATATACCTGGCTCAAAATAAAATAAAAATCCTCAATACATAAACTGAAAAGATAAAAAAACTCCGATTGTTCAAAAATTTGTGGGAATAAAGAGGAATTAATACAAAAAGCACGTGCTTTATTTAAGAAACTACAGTCAGTTTTGATATTTCACAAAACAATTGCTACATTTTGGCTTAAAACAAAATGAAATATGGATTGAAAATATAAATTGCAGACGATTATTTAAAATAAAAGTGATTATTAAAATTAATTACTTTAAGCGTTCAAAAGAATTAATTCTGTATATTTAATTAATTGTTCACTTAACCCGCGGTAAAACATTTTTGAAGTAACTTGTTTAGAAATTAAAAACAAGTGAATTAATTCTGATTATTTAAAAGTTTGTAGAAAAATATCGAACGGAGATATGAGGTTAAAAAGTTAAAGTTAACTTTGAGAATGATCCGTAAGGACCGAAACAAGTGTATTACTTCTCCTAATAGTTAAAGCTCTATTAAAATTCACATTGTTTTGATATTTTATAAAACAATTGCTTTATTTGGCTTAAAACAAAATGGTAATCTTCCAAATATACTCAGGAGAAATGAAAATTGCAGTCGATGGTTTGAAAATTTGCAAAAGAACGTTGAATTGAGTAATTAACTTAAAAAGCTCAAGCTCGGTTTAAAAAATGTAAAACAATTTTGAAAAATTATAAAAAATTGCTATACCTTAACTGAAAACAAAATTATTTATAATATATTATATTATATTTGTCTTTATCATACATGCTTTATAAAAAAATATTAATAAAATATGGGACAAAAAAGTACATACATATAAAGAAAAACAAATTTTTAAAGTTTAAAATTGCAGTTGGTGAGAAACATATCGAATGGAGGAATGAGCTTAAAAAGCTCATGTTTATTAAAAAATACTATTTTTGATGTTTTATAAAACAACCGAGACAAAATGCCAAACCATTAAAAATCGATTGAAAAAGTAGAAATTGCAATCGGTGGTTTTTACCTTTGTAGAAAAATATCTAACAGAGGAATGAGGCTAAAAGGTTAAAGCTCTATTAAAAAACACAGCCAGTTTTGATATTTCGTAAAACAATTGCTAAATCTTGTTTCAAAACAAAATGACAACCTTTTAACTATAGACTGAAGAAATAAAAATTGCAGTTGATGATTTAAAAATTTGTAGAAAAATGTTGGACGAATGAATGAGCTTAAAAAGCTCAGGAATTATATAAAATCACAGCTAGTTTCATAAAAAATTGCAATCTTGACCTCAATTTTTTTTCAAAATAGAGATTGGAAAAATATAAATTGCAGTCGATGACTGTTTCAAAACAAAATGGCAACCTTTTAAATATAGTCTGAAGAAATAAAAACTGCAGTCGATGATTTAAAAATTTGTAGAAAAATATTGAATTGGCGAAGAGCTTAGAAATCTCGAGCTTTATTAAAATATTCATTCATTTTTAAAAGGCAGTTGCTCCATTTTGTTTTAAAATAAAATGAGAAAAGAAAATTAAAAGTCGATGACCTGAAAATTTGTAGAAAATTATCGAAAAAAAGTTATGCTAAAGGATTAGACAATTTACATATCAAAATATGGATATTGAACATGAATGAATACTAGCGTTGGCAAAAGTGCAACATTTTTAGTCCGGATCAGCAATTCTCTGGGTGTTCAGGATCATTCGCCACTGGGATACAATTAATAGGGCTTTAAAGTAATGAGGGCGATTCTTTCAAGTAACAAGCTCATTTACGCACACACAAATACACAAATAACACGTCTGAAGGACCACTAGGTCGATACACAAAAACTACTACTACTATCGAAAAGAGTTATAGGCTTAAAAATCCAAATTAGAATAGTTGTGATGTAATGAATATTGTAATTATAAATCAACTAAAATTAATATAAATTCATGTGGTTTAATACCTAGTTTGATCAAGTTTTCATCGTTATGACCACATCGCGTATTCTATAAAGGAGCACAGGACATAATAAGCCATGAATAGAGAACATTCTAAATCCGCTTGTGTAGATCAAGTTGCCTACGCTCTAGCCGCAATTTCATTATTGAAATTGCTCTGATAATTTCCACCTATTCCACTAATAAATTTGTGCTAATGATTAATAAAAGTTCATGCTATTTTTAAATAGTTTTAAATTTCAATACTGTTTTTCTCTTTATTAAACTATTTTATAAATTTAAAGAAAGTTAGTAATTAGTAGGATATTAACTGATGTTTTTGGAACTAGAACCAACGGAATAATATTGGTAGTTTTAAATAGCTGAGATTTTAATTCATATTGTAATTCTGTTCTTAGTTTAAAAAAATTATGGTGAAGACGTGTACCATAAAGTAAGCGCCTTCGTCATCAAATTTTTTTGTAATAGAGCTTTTTTTATTAAGATTTTGATCACATAGTGACTTTATTTTATAAGATATTACTTTCCCAATATAATATATATATAGGGGAAGTATTTTCGTGCATGAGAATGTCTTTGGGCGCTGTATTTCAAATTTATCTGTGTCTATTGAGATGAAACTTTAAACTTAAGGTTTCATCGTTAAAAACTGGAACTGAAAAGCTTTTGGTGAACATTCAAAAACCGAAAGTTTTCTCGACGTGATTTTTGTATTTTTTGTGGATATATTTCTAAATTTGAAAAATATTACAAACCCATTCAAACACAATTTTAAGAGAATGAGAAACTTGACAAGTGAGTGGTTCTAAAATTGTACCAAAAAATTGTTTTACATATTTAAATAAATATTATTTCAGTGAATTTTCCAGCGATTTCTCTAACAGATTTCTATAATAATTGTTCCATACAACTACAATGATTTTTTAAAGTACTTTAATTTAAGACCCTTATTCATATTTATAATTAATTTTTCCGTTTACCTATACTAATAAGTTTGTTACATTATGTGCATAATCTTAGTTGTAAATATATGTTTAGACATTACTTTATTTCTAAGAACTAATATATTATGTTTGTATTTTGACCTGTGTAAAACGTATATTTATACACCAATATTAAATAAATAAATTAAAAAAAAATAAATTAATTAAATCTACGAGGATTCTTTGAAAATTTCTTCAATCACTAAAATCTTAAATGCTAGAATTTACTTCGATGGTTCAGGACAATCCCCAACAAATTTGTAGTGTTTAAGTTTTCTACATTTTTTTAGCAATTTTCCTTTGCAAATTTTTAGATTTTTTTTGTGAGGATTCTAGAATATTCCTCGACTATTTTTTTTCATATATTTAAAATGTTCTTTAAGGGTACTATATATTTATGTTAGCAATTTCTCTTATAGACTTCTAGAATTTTTCAATTTTCAAGGATTCTAGATTTCTCCAGCAATTTCACTTTTCAATTTTCCAAAATTTATTTTGCAAGATCTAGGATTTTGGTTCAAATCTTCCAAATATGTTTTCGAGGTTTCTGAAAAGTTCTAGCAATTTTTTTATTACAATTCTCTAATGTTGTAAATTGAATAATAACAGTGTGCCTTTCATTTTTTTTTTTTTATATTTTCCTCTAAAGTTCAAATTTTTTGAGGGTTCTATTTTTTTGTAATTTCTCTCCTAATTTTCTAGAAGTCTCAAGAATTTTCTACCAAGAATTTAGATTTTTTAAGATATCAAGAATTATCTTCAAGAGTTTTAAAATATTTTAACACATTGCTGGCCGTTGACGTAATATTACGTCTTTTAAATTCAAATTTTAGTAAATTCTGTTTTTTTTTATAATTAAGTAATTGGAAGAAATGATACTGGCCACTCATATGCAAAACAGCTTCAGCAAAAGATACTTTTTAGTTTCCTGCATTTTTTTCCAAAAAACTGAAGAGTTTGTAAAAAAAAAACAAACAACTATCGTGTGCTGAAATATTTTTATATATGTAGGGTGGGTGGGTGGCCTCTATCCCACCCTATAATCCGTTAAAAACAAATAAGTGTTTTACTTACATAATAATGGACAACAAAAATAATTTTATTTAACTTTCAAAAAAAAATGTTTCCAAAAAACTGGAGAGTTTGTAAAAAAAAACAAAATACTATCGTGTGCTGAAAATTTTTATATATGTAGGGTGGGTGGGTGGCCTCTATCCCACCCTACAATCCGTTAAAAACAAATAAGTGTTTTACTTACATAATAAAGGACAACAAAAATAATTTTATTTAACTTTCAAAAAAAAAATGTTTCGTTGCAAAATATTTTAACAAAAACCGTTTTTATAATTATATAATTAGAAGGTAGGATATTTACCATCAGCCTATCCTACATTTACAAAAAAAAACGAAATATAGATGCAAAGAAATTTGTAAATATCGAAATTTCGACATTTATAAATATCGAAATTTATGTGTTAAGAAAATTATAAATATCGAAATTTATGTGTTAAGAAAATTATAATTATCGAAATTTTTGTGTGGATTAATTTATAAATACCAAAATTTGTATACAAAGACATTTATAAATATTTAAATTTAAATTAATCTACACAAAAATTTCGTTATTTATAATTTTCTTATAACACATAAATTTCGATATTTGTAAATGTCGAAATTGCAATATTTAGAAATTTCTTTGCATCTATATTTCAATATATATAATATTCGGTATTTATACATTTCTTTATATAAATTTTCAATATTTAGAGACATCTTTACAAACACATATTTAAAAATTTCTTTTCATTTTTTATTTGCATATAGCTTTGCATCGAAATTTATAAATTTCGTTACAAACAAATTGGTTTGCAAAAAAAAATCGTCATTTATAACATTTTTAGCATCGAATTTTCAATACTTAAAAATTTCTTTAGAGAGAAATTATTTCATTGAATACAAATTTCAATATTCATATTTTTACATCGAAAATTCGATGTTCATAAATTACTTCACATAAAAGTTTCGCTGGTTAAAAATTTCTTAGTATCGAAAATTTAATAATTATAAATTTAGGTACTTACTATACTAAATTTCATTGCGTCAAATTGTTTATTGAATGAATGAATGAATGAATAATATAAATTTTAATCTTTATGAATTTCTTTACGTAAAACATAAAATAGTTATAAATATCTTAACATGAAATTTCTTTGCATCGACATTTCGGTATTTATAATTTTCCTTACATATAAAATACGATATTTATAAATTTGTTGCATCGATATTTCAATAAGAACAAATTTTACCAGTTGAAAATTTCAATATTTATATATTTTTATATTTATAATCTTCGGTATGTATAATTTTTTTTTGCATCGAATTTTCGAAATTTATATATTTCTTTACGTACAAATTTCGATATTATTATAAGTTTCTTTAAATCGAATATTCGGTATTTATAATTTTTCTTACATCGAATTTTCGAATATTTTTCAATTAATGTCTTTTCAATTGAAATTTTAATAAAAAACTTAAAAAATTTCTTTACGTACAAATTATGATATTTATAAGATTCTTTGCATCGAAGTTTCGGTATTTCTAATGTTTCTCAAACACAAATTTCTTTATTATTTAAAAATTTCTCCACGTTGATAATTTAATATTTATAAAGATCCTTTACATCAAAATTTTAATATTTATAAATTTCTTTACATCGAAATTTCGATATTTATAAATAATCATATTTATTCACAAATAAAGCAATTTATATTTATAAATTTCTGTGCATCGAAATATATCAATATTTATAAAGTTCCTTACATAAAAATTTTGATATTCATAAATTTCTTTACATCGAAATTTCGATATTTATAAATAATAATATTTATTCACAAATAAAGTAATTTATATTTATAAATTTCTGTGCATCAATACTTAAATATTTATAAAGTTCCTTACATAAAAATTTTAATATTTATAAATTCCTATAAATTTCATCACATATAAATTACTTTATTTATAAATTTCTTTGCATCGATACTTCAATATTTAGAAATATTACTTATTAATTGAATATTCCAATATATTTATACATTTCTATACATAAAAACTCCGTTGCGTCAAATTTGAAAAATTTATAAATTTCTTTACATACAATTTACCATATTTATAAGTTTCTTTGCAATTGAAATATAAATGTCTTTATATACAAATTACACGATTTATAAATTTTTTCTTGAATCTTCTCGGCGTTAACTTCGTAGTACATTTTCATTTTTTTGAATTTTTTAAAAAGTGGTATAAAAAAGTTATGTTTGCTTTATTTTAAAAAAATATTCATTTATATTTCAATATTTCTAAATTTTATTAAATGAAAATTCCAATGTTTACAAATTTTGTTACGTATATACAAATTTTGATATTTAGTTTCTTTGCATCGAAATTTAGGTATTTATAATTTTCTTTACATACAAATTTGGATATTTATAAATCTCCTTATATCGAGATTTTGTTATTTGTAAATTTCTTCACTAAAAAAAATTATTAGTATTAATTTCTTTGCATCAAATTTTCTTGATGTATAAATTTCCTAAAATACAATTATTTTACATCGAAATTTTCCCACCCTCCAATTTGTAAAACATTCTCAATTATTCTACAAAAAATTCCTTACATTATTTAAACCTGAATTCGTATTTCTATTAAATAAAAGTAAATAAAATAATCAAGCTAATTTTATTTCAATTTTTTTTAATTAAATAATAATTCTCATAATAAAATAGTTGGGAGTGTTGTACTGATTGGAGTGTGGGATAGGGGCCACCCACCCACAAATACAAAAAACTTAATTACACAAATTCTTCTGATGTTGAGGACATTAATTTGAAAAACAGTGTTTATGATTAGAAATTTATTTTATATGTAGGGTGGGTGGGTGGCACCTATCCTACCCTCCAATTAGTAAAACATTCTCAACTATTCAGCTAACTAATTTTAAATTTTTATCCAAAAAGTTTTGTGATTAATTTTATTGGAAACCGCGAGACGATAAGGAATTAAAGTTAATATGTATATGTAGGGTGGGTGGGTGGCCTCTATCCCACCCTCCAATCAGTAAAACATCATCAAAAATTATTTGAAAAATTTGTTTGATAAATCAGTAAAATTACCTGGAGATTAATTTAATTAAATGAATCCTTTCTCTTCACTGGTTTTATTTTATCACTATATTTTATAAACATTGCAGTGATTACAGTTTCGATTATATAAAAAAATATTGTATTATCGATCGTTCCTAGTATACAGGGTGACTGACGAAAAACCTTTGGTGCTGTATCTCGCTTATTTTTTATCCGATTTTAATAAATAAAACATCAAATTAAACCATTTTTAAAAGAATTTAATAGAATCTGAACTGTTATTTTTTCTCGCACCCAGTTTTTGACAAAATACGATCAACATTTTTTTTAAAATTGCACTGTATATATATTTTTATTGATTCGCAAGGAGATTTTTTTTCTGAATATAAAATTGTAGACAAATTTATCCATAAATCAAACTTAAGTCAAGAAATTGAGGATTAAAAAAATAAATAAAAAGACAAGTATCTATTGTAAACAATATACAGACTCTATTTTAAATGTCAAAAGTGACAGTGACAGCCATTGATACAATACTGCAACGATTTTTAATTATTTCATAATTAAAATGTTGCAATATTTCAAACACTGTACTAGAATTTTGTGCTTCTACAGAAATCGTTTTTCAGTTTTTGAAATCTTGGAACATTTTTATTATGAAATTATTAAAAAATCATTGCAGTATTGTACCAATGACTGACACTGTCACTTTTGACATTTGGAATAGGCTCTGTATATTGTTTACTATGGGTATTTGATTTTTAATTTTTGTTTTAATCCCCAATTTCTCGACTTTGGTTTGATGAATGGATAAAATTGTTTACAAATTTAGATTAAGAAAAAAATCTTCTTGCGGATCAGTACAAAATATATATACAGTGCAATTTGAAAAGAAAAGTTGATCGTCTTTTGTCAAAAACTGGATGCAAGAAAAAATATCAGTACAGTTCATATTAAAGTCTTTTAAAAATCATTTAATTTGATGTTTTATTTATTCAAATCTTATCAGAAATAAGCGAGATACAGCACCAAAGGTTTTTCGTCAGTCACATAAAAAAAAATGTGGGTGTCGCAGAATTTCCAAAATGATTTTGATTGTTATTAAATATTTAATCTTAGTCTATGTTAATTATAATTATTATTTTTTATTTGCAGGGAGACGAAATCGCAGACGTGCGAAACGAAATTCCGCCCCGAACACTGCGAACACGTCATGCGGCAACTCTTCGGACATGTCTGAGACTCAGGAGACGAGGGCCGATCGCATGGCCCGATACAAGGAGGAGCGGCGCCGTCAGTTGGCCGCCCAGTTCAACGAGACCACCAGCCGGTTGATCAGCAAAGAGGGTTCGACGAGCAGTTCGGAGGGGCCCCGCATGACCAGGACGGCCAGACTGCGCGCCGCCGCCAATTCTAGTCCATCCACCCCTAGTAGAATAGACGCCGGTAAAGAGGTGAGTACCCCCAAGCGCGCATCCAGTCCGCAACACTCGGAAGGGCGAAATTGCTATCGTCGCAGTCGTATATACGTTAAAGTTAGTTTTTTTCTTTCTGCGCCAACACTTTTATATTCGATCGTCTTCGGTATGCAACTGTATTTACTTAATCGAATTTGTCTGTCTGGTTTTAAGATATTTATATGCAACCAAATCTACACTTATAGTTTGTACAAACCAGTGAAATTGTTGCATGACAATGCCAGGCCACACATTGCTTCCAAAACAAAAGACATTATGTTAGATAATATTAATATCTGTTTCCATTAAGAGTGCAGGGCAACAAGCGTTAACATCATAATGAATCTTGGCTGGGATGTCTTGCAGCACTCAGCATATTCAGCAAACATTGCTCCATTCGATTACCACTTATTCATACAGATGCAACACGCCTTGTCTGATATGCATTTCCAATCAGAGGATGCAATCCAAAAATGTCATTTTTTCAAGATGAAATTCATCAGCTGCCTGAAAGATGGCTTAAAGTATAGAAACCAAAGGCTATTAATTTGATTGAGCATTTTAATTCACTTTCTTTTAAAAATAAACCTTTAATGTAGCTGAAAAAACTGTATTAATCATGTGTACACCTAATTTGGAATAGAATAGAAAGCAATCGTGTCTTCTTCATCATAATATAGAATATTTTGAAACTTTATTAACACTAATTAAAATCACTTAATTGTTTATTAAATGGTAAACGTTGCGGTCGTACGTTCGTGCCTAGTGGCATAAACAACGAGCCTTACGTGAGTACCGTGGAAAATTTAAGGCGTCCCGTTTATTGCAAACATAAATTCTGCAAAAGTCGGTCGATACGTCCGTACATCAAGGTAATGCCTTCCTCCTGCTGCCTTGGGTGCGCGATCAGCCCGCACACCTGCATAATGCAACAGGTAAATGATAAGGGCAATGATCTACAATGGTCAGGTGTGGTCAGGTGTAAATGCATGAGTTCGTGTCCAGTTGCTGCGACGCCTACGACGCGGCCATCACGGGCTACTGACTCCGAATGAATCATCGAGATTCACTTATGGTAGCGGTCGTATTGTTTTCTTATAGGGAAATGGTTTTCGATACTTTTCTCATTGTATCAATTATTATTTAAAAAAAAATGAATCAAATAATGTCTTATAAAAGAAAAGAAATGAAAAAATTATTCGGCTTGTAGAGATAATTTTTTTCTCCATAGCTTGAAAAATAGCGAAAGGCCTATAATAATGACAATATCCATATTTTACACCAAGCAGAAACTGTAACTGATATGGACTACTTAGGTAACCTCTACGTAACCGAAGATTTAGTATTAATGAAAATAAAGAAACTGAAATCAAAATTAACAAAAGGTACAGATGATCTACTAGAATTCCTTATTAAGGACTGCAAATATATTAAATGACAACCTTTCATATATACCCTAATACTGCAAAAAGGACTATTCTATGATTCTTGGAAGAGAGGAGAAAAAAACTAGTCTCGAACTACAGACCAATAACCTTAATAAACACAGTTGACAAAATATTTGAGTCATTGGTAAGCGATTACATTTACAAACGAACTTCCCACTTTATCTCACCACACCAACATGGTTTCTTTAAGAAAAGGTCGACACTATCTAATCTACTCAACATTTCACAAGTCATCTCAGAAAAAAATGGATACAAGACTTCAGACCGATATTATCTATACTGATCTAAAGAAGGCATTTGACCGTATCCCGAACAACAAACATCAATTTTCCATCAATGGAAATGTAATTTCGGTCATAAAATCAACTTCTATTCGAATCTCTATCAATAATACCACAAGGCTTAAATTTAGGACCATTTTTTCACATACAGTATCCTTGATATTGATAGATAAGACATGTTGATGTAATTGATTCAACGTTACTGTAGGATCAACACCAATTATGTAGAAGTGGGAGTAGACTTTTTCTTCCCTTAATCACGAGTGTTTTTGTCGATTCTCCTTTAATGGATATTCGCACTCTTTTGCGTCTTCTTTCTAGCAATGTAAGAACATCCTCATTAATAGGAACATTCTATATGGATTTGACTGGAAGAACATTCGGAAGAATGAAGTCCGCCTTTGATTCATGTGCTCAAAATTTAGTGTATTTTTTTATGTATGTATATATTATGTATTTTGTTAACAGATAATCCAAAGCACCACAATAAACAATAATTATTTATATCGACTACGGTTTTCTGCTGTTCATCGACTTCTTTAATAATATTCGATAACTGCGAATCGATCGAAGTAGTTGCGATATTCAGTGGTAATACCACTTTCTTACTATATGCTTTTCTACTTGATTTTTATTATTTGATGTAATAAATAATAATAAATAATTTGTCACTTAAGAAATTTGCAAATTTTTTATTTGTTCTGAAATTCTCGGTTTTATTCTCGGCTACATTTGGTTTATTTTCCTGAAGTTCTTGCCTATTTGCTATGTCATATGCGTATAGTTGCATTTCTACTTTTTTCATGTCTCTGTATCCAACATTTAGAGGTCTTGTTTCGTTGTTTACTTCCATTACTATTTGCTCAATATATTATAAATAACAACGGGCTTAGGCTTCCTCTCTGTCTGACTCCTTGCTTGGTAGTAAATTCCTCAGAAATCTTGTTTTTAGCTATTATTATATTTCTTGTTTCTTTATGTGTACTTTGTGTTACCGTTATCAGTTTGATGTTGACTCCCATTTTCCTTAGGCTTTCTCAAATTTTTCCTCTTGGCACTTTGTCGAATGCTTTTTCCATATATTTTTGTAGTGGTACCGATTAGTATGACTTCTCTCTAATTGTCTTGCTCCTAGTTTTGTAAATGGGCACTATCATTCCTTCTTCCCACTCCTTTGATACTTTTTCTTTTTTCAACACTGATTAATTTCCATAGCTTATTCTCTTTATTCCCATATTCTTAATCATTATATCTATTATTTTGCCTACTCCTGGCGCCTTTCCAATCTTTAACCCTTTGATTGCATCTTCTATTTCTTGTTCTGTTAGTTCGTCTTGTGGGTATTATGTATCTTCTCTTGTTGTATCATCTGCTTCTTGGTTTTGTACATAGTCTTGATTCAGTAATTCTTGAAAGTATGTTTTCCATCTTTCCATTGTTTCTATCCCCGTCATTGGTACTTTTCCTGCTTCATCTTTTATTCTTATATACTCATTTTTTTTTGTCATCTTATGTTCTTTAATGTCTTGTAGATTATCTTCTGGTTTGTCTTTGCATTTTCTTCCATCTTGTTTATATTCAAATTCTTCTCATGTCCTTTGTTTTTCAGTCAGTATCATTTGCTTTGTCTTACTTCTCTCTCTCTCTCTCTCTTATATTCATCATAGCTGCTCTGTGATCTCGTGCTCAGGTATTTCTGTGATTTTTTTTCTTAATTTTAATTTTGCATTATTGGTTTATTGATCTCTCATTATGTTCCTCCTCTATTAATCTATTCGGTGTATTGTTCCATATTTATTCCTTTCCGTTAATCATCAATTTTTTGTATCCGACCTTTGCTCTGTTTCCTTCTTCTTTTTCTTCTCTTGCTATACTCCTTATCTATCTCCCTTTGGAGTTTTCTTTCTTCGAAAGTTATATCATTTTCTATGTATATTTGTGTAGCTTTTTCTTTGCCTCCATCATTTCTCTTTTTTGATCGCTCGTAGCTATTTCCGCTATTTTTAATTCTTGCTTTTTGCCTTGCATTTTTAGTTTCCATTTTAGTTTCTAGTTTCTCTACGCAGAGTTTCTGAACCGCCTCTTTCATTGGATATGATATTTTTAGTCCCATTATAGCTATATTGTTCTTCCTTTTTTGTTCCAATCTTTCTATTCTCCTGTAATGATTTCTTTTCTCTCTTCCACTGTTACTATCTCATTTCCATGTCTTTTTTCATATCTCTTATTTCCTTTGTTAATTTCTGTGTGTTTTTGTCTGTTTTGGTTATCAACTCCCTTATCATTTGTTTACGTTCCTCCATTTGTTCTTCGCTTCTATAGAAAATCCATTAAATTCTTTATTTTCTTACCTTTTTTTCTTTGTTCTGTAGATCTTAATATCTTTTTGCTCTTTCCGAAAATTTGTATGTCTTTGTCTCTCTCTTCAGTCCTTTGCCTTTTGTTCATACTATTCGTTATTATTCCTTCTTATTCGTTTATTTATGTAACAACTTTTCACTGTTACACTCTGATTTATTTATATATTTGTTTTGTATATTTTCCTTGTTTTACGTTTCTTGGCGCGCACAAATTGTATTCGTTTTTTGTCTTAACCTCCACTATCTGGTTTTGTTATCACAGTTTTATTTCAACCGATGTTCAAAAATTAGATTAGTTAATAATCTATAGCTAGAATGGAGATTATTGCCCTTGTCGGAATATCAAGAAGTGAGGAATGTACATAATCACCAAGATCACTGGCGATCAAAGGAATATAATGTCTCTGATGTTGGCAATGCAGCAGGAAGTTTTAGAAAAGTGAATGGAAATGTCAATCTAAATTGGAGAAACCATGAACGCTCTGGAGGTGTTAACAGGACGAAATGCAGAAGTGGTGGTGCAAAGAAGAAGGAAAGGCACCTCATCTACTGAAGACATCCGGTAACAGAATACTCCTCGATCCCAACAAACTTAGATAGTATATTAACTGATGAGGCTGTTATATGTTGAAAATTCATATTCACTTGTTTAGTTGTTGAAGTAAAACACTTAAATTTTCAAAACACTTTATTATTGCTTTTTTGAAAACGCAACAATTGTTTTGAAAATTTAAGTGTTTTACTTCAACAACTAAACAAGTAAACTTAGATAAGTTAATTCATGGCGAGTTGATGTGAAAATGGAGTTAAATTTCTTGATGAGCTAAAAAGATACAGACGGCATTTGTACTTACAAACAAATTTTAGATATTGCTTAAGATTGCCTAACAGGTAGCCCTCTTATTTGCGTGCAAATTTTCAAAAATAAATAGACCTCCTACGTATTCCTCAACGGTCCCTTTGTATGTCTTCTCATCAGAGTCCTCATTACTTGCTACGGTCAAGCCAACCCATTGGCAAACTCCAACAAGAGGGACTCTTAGGATATCTGATGATTCTAGACATTTCTCTTCCATTACTGATTCACGTATGTTGGATAGAACCGTGCAGTCCAGAAGTACATGCTCGGTTGTTTCCTCTTCCTCTTCACACCCTCTGCAGGTAGAACTAGAGTGTAAGTCTGTTCATATGCTTTCTTAGATTGCTGTGTCTTGTTTGGAGCCCTACAACCTTCTGTGGGTTTTTTCTGGAAAGTTGCATATAGTATCTGGCCGTTTTAGTTTTAGCTTTTGGAACGGCTTGAATTCACAAAATATGTGTTTTTCCATTCTTACCCTCTATTCTTCTGGTAAAAGTTCTGCTCCACTCTATTTATCGAGGTCAATAACACGGCTGGCCAAGGTTAAATGCGTTAAGGTAGGTCGGGAGTACGCTAGATCAATTCTCGTCTCGCCTAGGTTAATTCGTGCCGCATTGAGGTAGGTCGGGAGTACGATGGCCCAATATTTTTTTGATTGAGGTAGGTCAAGAGTACGCTAAGTAAATAAATATTTATATAAATCAATATTCGATATTTATACGTGTTGTTGAAGTTGATTAGGATGACATTTAAGAAATAATTCGGATTCACTTGAAAATTTGGCTGAAATTAATTAGTATTTTGTAACAAATAAAATAAAAAACAAAAACAAAAGAGTTCAAAAATTTCTCTAAATAGTTGAAAATTACCAAGAAAAGAAAGATATTTAAGGAATGTTAAAAATATAACTGAAAAAAAGAAGCAATGCAAAATTTGCTTCGAATAAAAAATAATAATTAATAAATTAATTGACAGTTGACAATTCTCCGATGACATTTGACTATAGTTGTCCAATAATTGTTAACTGTTGTTACGATTGAACTGTTTTCAAATGACAGTAAAAATATGAAAATTAATCATAATAAAAAAGCAAGTGTCAAAATGACATTTGACAATTGACAGTTAATAATCCTCTATTGACAGTTAACAGTGTACATATGGCATTTAACATTTCTCAAATGGCAGTTGGCCGTTTACAGTTGACCGTTGAGAATTTTCCGATAACATTGAACCATTATCAATGACAGTTGATTAGATGACACTTGAGAATTGTTGTATAATAAAAATTAACTGTTTTTTTACAGAAAGTTTCTGTTAGAAAATGGTACGTGTAGTTACCGAAACTTGAGTCACAAAAATAAATTTCGTGTTATACAAACAAAGTTTTTAGTGTGTTTTATTTATATTCAACATGTATAACGAAGTAGAAGCCTTCAATGTCAACAAAATTAACAATGAAAGTTAACCGGACGACAATTGACAATAATTGTCCAATAAAGCGTTGCCGTTTTATTTCTATATGAAAACTATCATTTGTTTTTATGTAATATTGAAACTACACTATTTATAATCATATCTTGTAATTTTTAATTTCATTGCACTGCTGGTTTATTTTAAATAATTTTAGATTGCATTTTTCGATTTTGATTACTTCTATTTTAAAGCGGTGCCGTTTTGTTTCTAGATGAAAACTCTCATTTGTTTTTATGAAATATTGAAACTACACCATTTGTAATCAAATCTTGTATTTTTTTAAATAAATCGCATCGATGGTTGCTTTTAAATAATTGTTTAAACCACAGATTGCATTTTTCTATTTTGGTTAATTCTATTTTAAAGTGGTGCCGTTTTGTTTGGAGATGAAAACTCTCATTTGTTTTCATTGCACATTAAAACCATATTATTTATAATCAAATCTTCTGATTTATAATTAAATTGCACGTCTGGTTAATTTTAAATCATTTTTTGAACCCCAGATTGCACTTTTAGATGAAAACTCTCATTTATTTTTATGTAATATTGAAACTACACTATTTTTAACCATAGCTTGTAATTTTTTATTAAATTGCGCGGATGGTTGGTTTTAAATAATTTTTTAAACCACAGATTGCACTTTTCGATTTTGGTTAATTCTATTTTAAAGCGGTGTTGCATTGTTTTAAGATAAAAACTTTCATTTGTTTTTATATGATATTAAATCCACACTATTTATAATCATATCTTCCAATTTGTACTTAAATTGGACGGCTGGTTGATTTTTAATAATTTTTTAAACCATAGATTGCACTTTTCGATTTTGATTAATTCTAATTTAGAGCGTTGCTGTTTTGTTCCTTGATGAAAACTGTCGTTTGTTTTTATCTAATATTGAAACTACACTATTTGTAACCATATCTTGTAAATTTTAATTAAATTGCACGGCTGGTTTATTTTGAATAATTTTTTAAATCACAGATTGCACTTTTCGATTTTGGTTAATTCTATTTTAGAGCATTGCCGCTTTGTTTATCGATGAAAACTCTCATTTGTTTTGATGTAATATTGAAACTACACTATTAATAATAATATCTTGTAATTTTTAATTACATTGCACTTCTGGTTTATTTTAAATAATTTTTTAAACCACAGATTGCACTTTTCGATTTTGGTTAATCCTATTTTAGAGCGTTGTCGTTTTGTTTCTAGATAAAAACTCTCATATGTTTTTATAGACTATCGAAACTACACTATTTGTAATAAAATCTTGTAATTTTTATTTAAATTGCACGGCTGGTTGATTTTAAATAATTTTTTAAATCACAGATTGCACTTTTCGATTTTTGATTAATTCTAATTTAGAACGTTGACGTTTTATTTCTAGATGAAAACTCCCATTTATTTTTATGTGATATTAAAACTACACAATTTGCAGTCATATATTATAATTTTTAATCAAATTGCCCGTCTGGTTAATTTTAAATAATTTTTTACAGATTGCACTTTTCGATTTCGGATAATTCAATTTTAAAGTGTTTTGCTTCTCGATGAAAACTGTCATTTATTTTTATAAAATATTGAAAGTACACTATTTATGATCATATCTTGTAATATTGATTTTAAATAGTTTTTTTTTAAGGCACAGATTGCAGTTTTCGAATTTTAAGTTTTTCCACTTCAAAATAACTATTTTTTCTAAATTTAAAATTTTCCCAGACTATCAGATTAATTTTTATAATTGTGAATGTTGCATTTCATAAATCTTAATATTTACATATTTTTCAAATTATTTTGGCAGAAAGACCATGGGTCGATAGCCGTAATAAAAATAAATTACGATTGTATTGTACAAAACAAATGTATTCAATAATAAATAAAGATGTTTGTCTCTCTCTCTCAAATTATTTATTATTTTCTTGAAAAACATTTTTTTAAACCCTTCAATTTTCAATATTTTTAGATCTGTTTGTTTTCTTCGAGAATTAGAACTTTCTGTTTTCTTATTTCAAAATGTTAATTCTTAATTTCATTTTGTCTTTTAAATAATAATATTTTTTTATGTAATGCATGATAGATAATGATTAAATAAATAAAGAATTAAACGAAAGTTCCCATCGAATTTAATTCTACATTTCGTGATGATTTAACTACTTTTTTTTAACTAATTTCCAAAAATAAAACTTTATAATTTCTAAATTTTCATTACACATATTTTTAATTTTTGAGATTTTTATATTTCCATTTTCCAATTATTCGAGAATTTTGAACACTGTAATGTTTTTGTACAAAATATCTTATTTAAATTGCCAAATTTCATACAAATTTAAAGATTTCTAGACACAAAATGCTGTTTTAAATATTATTTTAGTTTATTTATTTAACGAGTTTCCTCTTTTGTACAGAAATAACATTTTTCGGTAGATTTCATTACATATTTTTAAATTTTAAAGTTTACCGATAAAAAATCGTAATTTTCAATTTTTTTCAGAATTTTCTTCTTCTCAAAATATCTTCTTTCTTTTAAATTCTAAAATTTCCAGATTTGTTTCTTCAATTTTTCAACAATTGTGAACTCTACTAGAATTTCATTCCGAATTGCGTAAATCTTAATATTTAAAATCTTTTTTCTATTTTCAATAAAATCCTAGTTTATGTCTCCGCATTTTTATTTTTTAAATAACTATTTAAAGAAACAGTAAAATTTTGCAAATTTCTTAATGTGCTTTTTTCATTTTTTCCAAAAATTCTGGACCCTTAATTCTTTTTTACTTCAAATGTCTTTCTACATTTACACATATGTTTTCTCATCCTCTATTCTTCTGGTAAAAGTTCTGCTCCACTTTATTTATCGAGGTCATTAACACGGCTGGTCAAGGTTAAATGTGTTAAGGTAGGTCGGGAGTACGCTAGATCAGTTCACGTCTCGCCTAGGTTAATCCGTGACGCATTGAGGCAGGTCAAGAGTACGAGGGCCCAATATTTTTTTGATTGAGGTAGGTCAAGAGTACGCCGAGTCAATAAATGTTTGTATAAATAACTGAGATCTATATACGTGTTGTTGAGGTTGATTAAAATGACGTCTAAAATATAATTCGGATTTATTTGAAAATCTATCTGAAATTAATTAGAATTTTATAACAAATAAAATTAAAAAAAATTAAACGTCCAAACAAAACGAAGACAATTAAAAAACTCTCAAAATAGTTGATATTTTTCAAATAAGAAAGAAGGAAATTAAAGAAAAGTTAAAAATATAACTGAAACTTAAAAACACAGAGCAAAATTTGTTTAGAATAAAAATGAATAAAATGACAGTTGACAATTCTCCGATGACAGTGAAAAATTAACAATGATAGTTGTGCAATAATCGTTAACTATTGGCCCTTACTATTGAACTGTTTTTAAATGGCAGAAAACATAGGAAAATGTAACATAACAGATAATAAAAAGTCAAAATGATATTTGAAAATTGACAATTAATATTCCTCTAAAGGCAGGTAACAGTTTTGATATGGCAAATTACATTTAATAAGTGGTAGTTAACAGCTGACAATTTTCGGATGACAGTGAAAAATTATCAATGACAGTTAACCCGATGATAATTGACAATAGTTGTCTAATAAGAGTTTAGTGTTGTCTGTTATGATTGAACCATTTTTAAATGACAGTAAACATATGAAAATAAAACATATTAGATAATAACAAAGTCAAATGACATTTGGCAATAGTTTTCCAATAAAAGTCAACTGTTGTCCGTTACGAATGAACTGTTTCTAAATGACAGTAAACATAAGAAAATGAAAAATAATAGATAATAAAAGGCAAGTGTAAAAATGATTTTTGGCAATTGACAGTTAATAGTTTACGTATGGAAAATTACATTTAACACTATTCAAATGGCAGTTAACAGTTTACAGCTGACACTTGACAATTCTCCGATGACAGTGAATAATTATCAATGACAATTGACCTGATGACATTTGACAATAGGTATCCAATAAGAGTTAACTGTTGTCCGTTAAGTTTGAATTGTTTTTAAATGACAGTAAACATAAGAAAATTAAACATAACAGATAATAAAAAGTAAATGTCAAAATGATATTTAACAATTGACAGTTAATAGTCCTTCATTGGCAGGTAACAGTGTACATGTGGCTAATTACATTTAACACTCCTCAAATGGCAGTTGACAGTTTACAGTTGAGAGTTGACAATTCTAAATGACAGTGAACCATTATCAGTGCCATTTGAGCAGATGACATTGAGAATAGTTGTCCAATAAGAGTTAACTGTTGTCCATTACGATTGAACTGTTTTTAAATGACAGTAAACATAAGAAAATGACAATAAAAAGCAAGTGACAATTGACAGATAATAGTCATCTATTGGCAATTAACAATTTATAACACTTGACTTGACAAATGACAGTTACCAGTTTAGAAATGATAGATTCCATTTCTAAAATAACAGTTAATAGCTTATAAATGACAGATGATATTTCTAAAATAACAATTGATAATTTACAGATAACAGTTAAAAGTGACAGTTAACTTTGATGACACTTGACAGATGGCAAATGTTATGTTGCCTTCCTCGCCAAACCATCTGCTATACTGTTACCCCTGCTGTTGTTGTGTCCTTTCACCCAGCACAGGGCCACCCTATTGTCACAAGCTATTTCTTTCAACGCTTCGCAATATTCCTGCGTTGTTGCTGAGGTAACTTTACAGCTAGCATTGGACGAAATTGTTGCTCTACGGTCCTTTATGGTGTGTATGTTTTTCCCTTGATCTTCCTGTCAGAGATTAATTTTGCTGCATATAGTATACCCACGAATTCCACCTTTGTTGGTGTGCTCATTGTTTTTACCTAGTGCAGTACTTTTTTCAAGGATTCTTACATTTGTACCTATTTTTGTTTTCTCTCTGTTCTGTCTTATGTATTATTCCATTATTATAAATACTTTGGATAACACCTAATTGATTATTTGATGTCTACCTAACAGTTTATTTAGTGCACTATATCCTGTGAAAATAATATGAGAGTTTTATCACTCTGTGGCTTAACCTCAGCAAATATGCACCAATAACAATAGTACGACATGATACCATAGATATAGTAACTATTTCCTGATAAGATGCGAACAATTGAACATTTCGGGTAATTTCTACAAAAACGTCTTTCTTGCGCAAACGTTGCAATGTTAACCGGGCTCGTGGAACTTTCCACTTCAGAGCTCCATCAAGGATCTTCTGGAAAACAGTTATAGGTATGTTACCTCATAAGATTGAACGTGGAAAGCAAGCTTTTTGCAGGTTGAAGGCATATGAATTCCACCACTATACGATCACGGGAAGCGCGTTGTGTTACCAGGTGCCCTTCGTATAGTGTGCCTTACACCAGGACGTAAATACTGTCATGTTGAACGTCTATCCCACGAAGTTGGATGGAAATACCAGTTTGTGGTGCGCACTCTTGAGACTAAGCGCAAGGTCAAGTCTATGCTGGCTATTCGTAAGCAAGGCAAGCTGAAGATCACGAATGCCGCCAGGGCGAAGGTTGAGAAGAAAATCGCACCCTTCACCAAGGTTATAATCTCGTATGGGTATAATTAAAAGATAAGTCTAATAAACCCTTGGTGTCTCTCCAGCATATTGTAAAGTTTCAACACCCAATCCATCATCTTTGCCTATAATATCTGTTAATTTGTATCTAGAATAACCCTCATCTTCAATTAATACAGCACGTACTGAATTTAGAGAACTGACTTTGGCATAATCTCCAGGTGTAAGATATAAATATCTAAATCCTCTACCTGGTTTATTATGATCCTCCCATGCAATTTTATACAAGCTTTTAACTTCTTTGGCAAATCCAATACGAGCAACACTATTCACAGATAAATAAATCCTTAGTATTTTAAATTGTCTGGACATTTCACTAGTCAAATAAAACACGCTATTCTCTCTGGGGCCAAATGATTCTATCATGAAGGTGATTCTTTAGAAATTACGATGATATCCCTCCCTTTGGGGTATTCTGGAGGGTAGAAAGTTAGCTTCCAAGCAATCATTCCAACATTGTTTTCACCCGGTACCCCTTTTTGCTCTACAAGCCTTGATTCTGTCTCTGGATCAAGTATGAGTTCAACGAAATCCATTAGTTTGTCAGGAATTGGAACTATTTTAGAATTTATTTCTTGGCAGTATTGCTTCCATTGAAGGTCAACCATTTTCATTGCAAAGACCCATCAATGTATACATGGATGTCTTTGTTGTCTACCTGCATCATAATGTCGGGACTTCTTTCCCTGAATTCCTCTAAGATTTTTTGGTGTTTACTTTCACCGTTGCTCAGCCCGAAAGCTTGTTGGCTTGAAATCCTTGATTTTTCTCCTTATGAACAGTACCAGTTCAATTTTTGCTTCTTTTGCGGATAGTTCTTGGTCTGTGCACTATTTGTTTACTATCTCAAGAGCAGTAACCTACTCTGTAGAAGACCCGTATCACATATTATAATATTGGATGTCCTCCATTGTAGCATATTGGAGATCCACTGACTTAAGGTCACAGGAACTCCCCTACGCTGAAGTGTAGCTGTTATCTTTGGGAAAGAGGTTTTACCAAAGGCTTTTTCTATATCCATGATGGTTGTAAGGGTGAAAGCTTTTTGCTCAAAGAAAGAATTGGCCAATTCTGCTCACTACAGTTGCAGGGCTGAGTCCCTCGATCTGCCCTTCATCATGACTGTTTTCCTAATGTATCGGTGGCATTGCCTCTCCAGTATCTTTAGGGGAAATGATGTGAGGCTTATTGGCCAACATGCTTTCGCTGTGTTGTAGTGTAAGCGTCCTGGTTTTGGTATGAAAATAATTTAAGTTTCCCGCCACGCATGGTGGGTGTAACTGAAGGCAATACATCTCCGCTACATGCGCATGAAGGTATCTAGCATCGCATCCTTGCTCATTGTACGATAGCTGGATATATCTCGTCAATCTCTGAGGATTTGTATGGTGAGAAACTCCTCATTGCCCAGTTTACTCTTTCCTTGATAAAGATAGAGCCCGTCCCAATCCGGTTTGGTTTAGGACGTTGGGCTCCGCTCCTGGTTGAAGGTAGAACCCGGGATATGGGTCCTCAATAAAAGTTTGCCCGTGTTTTCAGATGAGTACTTGTACAATTTATTTATGAGTACTTGTACATTTATTTGTGAATTGATTTCTTTTGTTTATTTTTAATATTGCAATATTATTTAGTTTATACTATATAATTTTTCCTTGTAATTGGAGTAATCTGTTGGGAAATAAATTATTATTATTATTATTATTATTATTATTATTATTACAAACCGTCCTCTCTTTTAAGTCTAGTGGGTTTTGTTAAGGAGATTTTAATGAGGGCTTGTTTTATCCTTGAGATTTCCGAGGCGTTTTTCACTTTCGAACAGAAAGTAAAAAACGCAGCGCCTCAAGTTCTGTGCACCACCATGCACTCGAGGGATCCACACACAAGTGATAGACCTTGGTTAGATTTATAATACTATTGGCAACCTAGATGGAACTAACTGCTCTCTGGGATTAATCTATGGCTTAACAGTTTCCTTAATCTCTTGAATTTGTCCTCCATCATCATTCCAATGTCTCTGTCATTTTTTTGATAAAAAACTACAACAAAAATTCCAAAGGTAAGGAAGAAAACATTTGTAAATATTGCACCCATAAAAAAAGACCTAAAAGTTATAAAAGGGGGATAAGACTTGCATAGAGAATTAGTCCAAGGTCCTCTAACCCACTCTTCAATCACTGAAACATCATCGTGAGTTTTACAATTAAAATTCAACGACGAGGAAATACAAACGTTAAAATTGAAATATTCGTGTGTTGTTTTTCTGTCCCTCGATAAAATCGGATTATGAATTTACGGTATTCGTATTGTCATCGCACTGTATGGAACGGATTGTATAAATAATGAGCGTCGTTGTTCGAAATTTAGTCTCGCGTGAAGTGATGCGATGGTGTGATCGTTGTTCATGCAAATTTCGGAATTTGAACTGAATAAAAGTGCTAGCTTATTTAAAGGTAAATTGATTGGAAATTAATCGACGAAAAATAATTACTACGTTTGAAATAAAATAACACAGTTGATTGTTAAACACTACAACATGTTTCACCACACAATGGCTTCATCAAGCAGATGAATACTAATTTTGACACAATTATTCAATGTAAGGTTTTCAATTAATAAAATATTTTATTTTAAATTAATTAATTATTTACAGGTTTTATTAAACTTGCCTAATCATTGTTAATTAATAATTAATAACTTTTTATAATTACTAAATTACACAGTGGCTTAAATGTATGCAATATAAGTTCATCCTCTAATAATTATTTACCTGCCTTTGAAACGCGAAATTTATCAAAACAAAAAACTTTTTACGACCTTGATAGCGACAGCACGCATTATATTTCGATCAGTGTGAATCTTTATGCCTTCACGTCAACATCAGTTTTCAAGTGTATTCATCATCATGCATCACTTCTACGATGAGTTTGCACGTGTAGAAGGCAATGGATTACATTTATGATAGATGTAATTATTCGATATGAAGTTTTTAACGTTGAAAAAAGTAAATTACGAATTCCTCTTGTGTGCGGTGTTGGAATTTAATTCATCTTTTTTTCTCTCTCTTATCGTGTACAGCCTAGGAGCAGTCCGGCCTCCTCTCTTGCAAGTCACGGCGATTTACCACGACGGCTGGAGAAAGAGAAGGACAAGAGCAGCAAAAGGAAATCCAATTTGAACCGTTCGTTAACTTCCGAAGAAGTTGCTGTTGATATAAACGGTAAGTCCATCAATTTCTAAATATATATACTGTTTTAATCCGTTTCGATTGATTACTTCCTATACTGAAGCTTCATATGTGCTATTAACTCAATCAATCAATTTCTTTCTTTCTTTCGGAACTTTATTTCGGTTTACTCTAATTAATCAATTAAGATATTTGTTTTATTGTAACTAAAAATTGATTTCAATGGTATTACACCGATAACATCATCTTCTTCGTAATCCCCAGTAAGAGACTAGGTTTACATGAAAAGTATTTCAATGAAATTAATCGTCTAGACTGCTTTTGTTAATTATTTCAGAAAATAATTAAGTTGTCAATTTCGCTTTTCTGTAGGACAGAATATTAATAAAGTTTCAATTAACGTGTAAATCACGCAGAGTTACAAACCATCTATGCGTAACGATTAAATCTGAGATTGAAAACGAATTTTTAATTAATTAATTAAATCTATATATCGTATTATTGACCTACTTCAATAAAAAAAAACTTTTAGATATTAATCACATTGTATTTACTATCAGTAATTATCATGATGTTGTAATCAATATGGACGGAATGTTAGAGGGTAGCAAATTGGAGAGCAAATGAAAAATTCAACTTGTCCTCGAGGTCTGAGCAAACGAGACGGTTTCCATGCCGACCGTCCAGACAGACGCGCTCCGCACGAGGATGGGTATTATATACACATGTATACTATGTACATAGATGCCATCAAAGCCCCACAGCATCGTGCCATTATGATTTTGTTTCGTAATTGCAATTACCTGTGTCCTTGAAACGGTGCTCTTCTGATAAAAAAGAAAAACGAGGAGAAAACAGTGTAATGGCGAATGGGGCAGACGCAGTGTTGTTTTTTCATCAATTTTATACAATTACTTAAATTGATTGAAAGAACGTCAATATTTGTTTATATTTAAAGATAAGAGATGTTTATTTTATTGATTGAATATTATCAAATTAAAAGAGGTTGCGTATTATACATGAATTATAATATATTAGAATACCTTACTATAATATTAATTGTATGTATTTATTTAGATCATGCGTCAATATACGATAATAATAATAATAATAATTTATTTACCGTATACTTTTAATTTTTTATTACTTAAAAAGATAAGGATAAATACAAAGAAATAATTTCAGTATCGTAATATTGACCTATTGCAACAAAAATATAAATGATATTTGAATATTCTTCTCTTCTCTCGGATAAACTAAGTTTTTCTCTTGTGGTATGTCAAAAGTACGATACGTAAATTATAGTTACGACTATAGGTCGATTAAAATTTTTCATTCTGTAAAGTACCTTCAATTAAGTTAGGCAAATATTCATAGGTATTTTTACTCAAACGGACAAATGCGTTTTTTCATTTCTTCATTTCTCAACTCTAAATCTACACCATTTTATTCTCCGCTGAGAAACGTTGATTATTCTCTTGGAAAATCAAAACTAGAACAGTTGTGTAAAGTTTTAGTAATTTTGAGCCTAATTGCACTGAAAATTACTTTTTGAAAACTATTCAAACCGATTAATGCATTTTTTCATTTCTTCATTTTTCAATTTTAAACCTCCAGAATTTAATTCTCTGCTGATAAACTTTGATTATTCTTTTGAAAAATCAAATCTTGAAAAGTAGTGAAGAATTTTAATAATTTTCAGTCTAATTCCACTAAAAAATATTTTTTTACAATTATTCAAATCGAGGACTGATTTTTTGCAGTTCTTCATTTTTCAAATTTAAACCTACACCATTTCATTCTCTGTCAATTAGTGTTGACAGTTTTTCAGACAATTAAAACTAGAACAGTAATGAAGAGTTTCAGTAATTTTCAGCCTAATTCTGCAGCAAATAATTTTTTTACAATTATATAAACTGACGAATGTATGTTTTCATTTCTGCATTTTTTAAATTTAAACCTCCACCATTTTATTATCTGCTGATAAACTTTGATTATTCTTCTGACAAATCAAATCTAGAAGAGTAGTGAAGAATTTTAGTAATTTTCAGTCTAATTCCTCTAAAAATTAATTTTTTTACAATTATTCACACTGAGGACTGAATTTTTTCATTTCTTCTATTTCCAAATTTGAGCCTCCACCATTTCATTCCCTGTCAAACAGTTTTTTTATGAAATTAAAACTAAAACAGACGAATGCATTTTTTCATTTCTTCATTTTTCAACTTTAGATCTCTACCATTTTATTCCCTAATGACAAAAGTTGATTATTCTTTACGAAAATCAAAACTACAGCAGTAGTGAAGAGTTTCAGTAATTTTCAGCCTAATTCTACTGCAAATAATTTGTTTACAATTATTTAAACAGACGAATGTATTTTTTCTTTTCTGCATTTTTTAAATTCAAACCTCCCCCAGTTTAGTTCCTGCCGGTATATGTTAAATATTCTTTCAGGAAATCAAAGCTAGAACTGCAGGGAAAAGTTTCAGTAAATTTCAGCCTAATTCCTCCAAAAGCTAATTTTTTACAACTATTTAAACTGACGAATGCATTTTTTCATTTCTTAATTTTTCAACTTTAAACCTCCGCCATTTTATTCCATGCTGATATACGTTGATTATTCATTTAGGAAATCAAAACTAGAATAATAGTGAAGAGTAACAGTAATTTTCAGCCTGATTTCACATAAAATTATTTTTTTACAATTATTCAACCCGCCGAATGAATTTTTTCATTTCTTCACTTTTCAACTTTAAACCTCCATAATTTTATTTTCCGGTAATTAACATTGATTATTCTTTTAAGATAGCAAAACTAGAATAATGCTGAAGAGTTTGACTAAATTTCAGCCTAATTCCACTGAAAATTAATTTTTTACAATTATTCAAATCGAGGAATTAATATTTCATTTCTTCATTTTTCAAATTTAAACCTTTACTATTTTATTCCCTGCTACTATGTGTTGATCATTTTTTGGGAAATCAAAACTAGAACAGTATTAAAGAGTTTTCAGCCTAATTCCACGGAAAATTAATTTTTTACAATCATTCAAATCAACGAATGCGTTTTTTCATTTCTTCATTTTTTAACTTTAAACCTCCACCATTTTATTCCCTGTTAATAAAGATAGATTATTCTTTCAGAAAATGAAAACTGGAACCGCAGTGAAGAGTTTCATTAATTTTCAGCATAATTCCACTGAAAATTAATATTTTACAACTATTCTAACCGACGAATGGATTTTTCATTTCTTCATTTTTCAAATTTAAACCTCCACTATTTTATTCCCTGCTACTATGTGTTGATCATTTTTTGGGAAATCAAAATTAGAACAGTATTAAAGAGTAATTTTAAGCCTAATTCCACGGAATATTAATTTTTTATAATCATTAAAACCGGAATATGCATTTTTTTTTAATCTGCATTTTTTAACTTTAAACCTCCACCATTTTATTCCCTGTCGATTAGTGTTGATTATTCTTTTAGGAAATCAAAACTATAATAATTGTTAAGAGTTTCAGTAGTTTTTCAGCATAATTTCACTGAAAATTAATTTTTTACAATTATTCAAACCGACGAATGCATTTTTTCATTTCTCCATTTTGCAACTTTAGACCTCTGCCATTTTATTCCCTAGTGACAAATGTTGATTATTCTTGACGAACATCAAAACTAAAGCAATTGTGAAAAGTTTCAGTAATTTTCAGCTTAATTCCACTGAAAAATATTTTTTTACAAATATTCAAACGGAAGAATGCATTTTTTCATTTCATCATATTTTAAATTTTAAATCTCCACCATTTTACTCCCTGGTGATAAACGTTATTTTTTCTTTTGGGAAATCAAAACTAGAACAACAATGAAGAGTTTCAATAATTTTCAGCGTAATTCTACTGAAAATTAATTATTAACAATTGTTCAAACCGACGAATGCATTGTCTTATTACTTCATTTTTCAAAATTAAACCTCCACCATTTTGTTTCTTGTTAATAAATGTTGATAATTCTTTTAGGAAATTAATACTAGAGTAGTAGTAAAGAATTTTCATAATTTTCAACGTAATTCTACTGAAAATTATTTTTTTACAATTGTTCAAACTGAGTACTGAATTTTTTCATTTCTTCATATTTAAAATTTAAACCTCCACCATTTTAGTTCCTGCTGATATATGTTGATTATTCATTCAGAAAATCAAAGCTACAACAATCGGGAACAGCTTCAGTAAATTTCAGCCTAATTCCTCCAAAAGTTAATTTTTTACAACTATTTAAACTGACGAATGCATTTTTTCATTTGTTCATTTTTCAACATTAGACCTCCATCATTTTGTTCCCTGCTGATGTACGTTGATTGTTCTCTTAAAAAGTCATAACTAGAATATTAGTGAAGAGTTTCAGTAATTTTTAGCTTAAATACACTCAAAATTACTTTTTTACAATGATTTAAATCGACGAATGCATTTTTTTATTTGTTCATTTTTCAATTTTAAACCTCCACCATTTTACTCTCTGCTCATAAACATTAATTATTCTTTAGAAAAATAAGAACTAGAAACGTATTGAAGAGTTTCAGTAATTTACAGCTTAAAACCACTGACAATTATTTTTTTACAATTATTCAAACCGATGACTGAATTTTTTCATTTCTTCATTTTTTAAATTTAAACCTCCACCATTTTATTCCCTGCTAATAAACGTTATTTATTTTTTGAGAATATCAAAACTAGAATAGTAGTGAAGAGGTTCAGCAATTTACAACCTAATTCTGCTGAAAATTATTTTTTTACAAATATTCGAACCGACGAATACATTTTTTCAGTTCTTCATTTTCAACGTTTAACGTCCACTATTTTATTTTCTGCCAATAAACGTTGATTATTATTTTAGAAAATCAAAAGTAGAACCACAGTGAAGTGTTTCTGTAATTTTCAGACTAATTCTACTGAAAATAAATTATTTACAATGATTCAAACCTACGAATACATTTTTTCATTTCTTCATTTTTCAACCTTAGAACTCTACCATTGTATTCCCTACTGATAAACGTTGATTATTCTTTTCGAAACTTAAAACTAGAACAGTAGTGAAGAGTTTCAGTAGTTTCTAGCCTAATTCCACTGAAAATTATTTTTTTACAATTATTCAAACCGGCAAATGAATTTTTTTCATTTCTGCATTTTTCAAGTTTAAACCTCTACCATTTTATTCCCTGCTGATATATGTTGATTATTCTTTTAGGATATCAAATCTAGGACAGTATTGAAGAGCTTTTAGTAATTTTTAGCCTAATTCCACTGAAAATTATTTTTTTACTGTTCAAACCGACGAATGTCATTTTATGATTTTCTTACTTTTCAAATTTAAAACGCCACCAATTTATTCCCTGCTAATCAATGTCGATTATTCTTTACGAAAATCAAAACTAGTACAGTCTAGAACAGTTTCAATAATTTTCAGCATAATTATACTGAAAATTAATTTCTTGCAAGTATTCAAACCGACGAATGCAATTTTTTTATTTCTTCACTTTCAACTTTAAATCTCCAACATTTTATTCCCTGTTGATAAACTTTGATTATTCTTTCAGTAAATCGAAACTAGAACAGTAGTGAAGAGCTTCAGTATATTTCAGCATAATTCCACTGAAAAATAATTTGTTACAAATATTCAAACCGACGAATGCATTTTTTCACTTTTCAATTTTAAACCTCCGTCATTATATTCCCGGTTGATATACATTGATTATTCTTTTAGAAAATCAAAACTAGCACAGTAGTGAAGAGTTTCGTGTATTTTTTTGTATAATTCTACTGAAAATTAATTTTTTACAATTATTCAAACCGACGAGTGCATTTTTTCATTTCTTCATTTTTCAATTTTAAACCTCCACTATTTTGTTCCCTGTTGATAAGCTTTGATTATTTTTTCAGGAAGTTAAAACTAGTACAGTAGTGAAGAGTTTTCGTAATTTTCAGCATAATTCCCCTGAGAATTAATTTGTTACAAATATTCAAACCGATGAATGCATGTTTTCATTTCTTCACTTTTCAACTTTAAACCTCCGTCATTTTATTCCGTGCTGATATACATTAATTATTCTTTTAGAAAATCAAAACTAGCACAATAGTGAAGAGTTTCAGTGTCTCTTTTGTATAATTCTAATGAAAATTAATTTTTTACAATTATTCAAACCGGCGGGTGCATTTTTTCATTTCTTCATTTTTCAACTTTAAACATCCACCATTTTATTCCCTGTTGTTAAGCTTTGATTATTCTTTCAGGAAGTCAAAACTTGTACAGTAGTGAAGAGTTTCAGTAATTTTCAGCATAATTCCGCTGAGAATTAATTTGTTACAAATATTCAAACCGATGAATGCATATTTTCATTTCTTCACTTTTCAATTTTAAACCTCCGTCATTTTATTCCCTGCTGATATACGTTGATTATTCTTTTAGAAAATCAAAACTAGCACAGTAGTGAAGAGTTTTAGTGTCTTTTTTGTATAATTCTACTGAAAATTAATTTTTTACAATTATTCAAACCGACGGATGCAT
The DNA here is from genome assembly GCA_963969525.1 of Ontholestes murinus. Taxonomy (NCBI): domain Eukaryota; kingdom Metazoa; phylum Arthropoda; class Insecta; order Coleoptera; family Staphylinidae; genus Ontholestes; species Ontholestes murinus. The sequence continues at coordinate 45,488,773 of OZ018398.1, read as the reverse complement.
TTTTTCATTTCTTTATTTTTCAAGTTTAAACCTCCACCATTTTATTTCATGCCTATAAACGTTGATTAATCTTTCGTAATATCAGAACTAGAAGAGTAGTGAAGTGTTCCAGTAATTTTCAGCTTAATTCTATTTAAAATTATATATTTTACAATTATTCAAACCGACGACTGCATTTTCACATTTCTTCATTTTTTAAATTTAAACCTCCACAATTTTATTTCCCGCTGATTAATATTGATTATTACTTTAGGATATCAAAACTAGGACAGTATTGAAGAAGTAATTTTCAGCCTAATTCCACTGAAAATTATATTTTTACCGTTGTTCAAACCGACGAATGCATTTTTTGCTTTTCTTACTTTTCAACTTTAAACCACCACCAATTTATTCCCTGCTAATAAACGTCGATTATTCTTTGCGAAAATCAAAACTAGTGCCGTCTAGAACAGTTTCAGTAATTTTCAGCATAATTACACTGAAAATTAATTTCTTCCAAGTATTCAATCCGACGAATGCATTTTTTCATTTCTCCATTTATCAAAGTTAAACCTCCGCCATTTTATTTCCTGCTAATAAACGTTGATTTTTCTTTTGGAAAATTAAAACTAGAACAGTAGTGAAGAGTTTCGGTATATTATAACCTAATTCTGCTGAAAATTATTGTTTTACAATTATTCAAACCGACGAAGGCATTTTTTAATTTTTCTATTTTTCAACTTTAAACCTCTACCGTTTTACTCTCTGCTGATGTACGTTGACTGTTCTTTCAGGAAGTCAAAACTAGAGCAGTAGTAAACAGTTTCAGTAATTTTCAGCTTAGCTCCACTGAAAATTAGTTTGTTACAATTATTCAAACCGACGAATGCTTTTTTCTATTTTTTCACTTCTCAACTTTAAACCTCCACAATTTTATTTTCCGCTGATTAATGTTGATTATTCTTGTATGACAGCAAAACTAGAATAATACTGAAGAGTTTCAGTAATTTCTAGCGTAATTTCACTCAAAATTAATTTTTTATAGTTATTCAAACCGACGACTGAATTTTTTTATTTCTTCATTTTTCAACTTTAAACCTCTACCATTTAATTCCCTGCTGATAAACGTTAGTTATTCTTTTAGAAAATCAAAACCAAAATAGTTGTGAAGAGTTTCAGCGATATACAGCCTAATTATGCTGAAAATTATTTTTTATTACAACTATTTAAACCGACTTATACATTTTTTCATTTCTTCATTTTTTAACTTTAAACCTCCACAATTTTACTCCCTGCTACTAAACGTTAATTATTCTTTTAGAAAACCAAAACTAGAGTAGTAGTAAAGAGTTTCAGCAATTTTCAGCCCAATTCCACTGAAAATTAATTGTTTACAGTTATTCAAACCGACGAATGTATTTTTTCATTTCTTTACTTTTCAATTGTAAACTTCCACAATTTTATTCTCCGCTGATTAAAGTTGATTATTTTTTTAGGATATCACAACTAGATTAGTATTAAAAAGTTTCAGTAATTTTCAGCCTAATTCCACTGAAAATAATTTTTTTACAACTACTCAAACCGACGAATGCATTTTTTCATTTCAACAATTTTAAAAGTTGAAACTTCTACCATTTTACTCTCTGCTGATAAACGTTAATTTGTCTTTTGGGAAATCAAAACTAGAACAGAAGTGAAGAGTTTCAGTAATTTTCAGCCTAATTCCACTGAAAATTAATTTATTACAATGATTCAAACCGTCGAATGCATTTTTTTTATTTCTTCATTTTTCAGAATTAAACCTCCACCATTTCATTTCCTGTTGATAAACGTTAATTATTCTTTTTGGAAATTAAATATAGAACAGTAGTGAAGAGTTTCTTTAATTTTTGCCATAATTACACTGAAAATTAAATTTTTACAATTAATCAAACCGACGAATGTAATTTTTAATTTCTTCTTTCTTTAACTTTAAACCTCCATCATTTTATTCCCTGCTGATAAACGTTGATTATTCTTTTAGGATATCAAAAATAGAACATTAGTGAAAAGTTTCAATAATATTCAGCCAAATCCCACTGAAAATAAATTTTTTACAATTATTCAAACCGACGATTGCATTTTTCATTTCTTCATTTTTCAAATTTAAACCTCTGCCATCTTATTCCCTGCTAATAAACGTTAATTATTCTTTTAGTAAATTAAAACTAAAACAATAGTGAATAGTTTCTGTAATTTTCAATATAATTCTACGGAAAAATATTTTTTTACAATTAGTCAAACCAAAAAATGCATTTTTTTCATTTCTTCACTTTTCAACTTTAAACCTCCACCATTTTATTCGCTGCTAATGAACCTTAATTATTCTTTTAGAATATCAAAGCTAGAATAATAGTGAAGAGTTTCGGTAACTTTCACCATGATTCCATTGAAAATTATTTTTTTACAACTATTTAAACCGACGAATGCGTTTTATCATTTCTTCATTTTTCAACTTTAAACCTCCACCAGTTCATTCCCTGCTGATAAGCGTTAATTATTCTTTTGGGAAATCAAAACCAAATGAGTACCGAAATGTTTTAGTAATTATCAGTACTATAGGTAAAATTAAAATGATTATACTTTCAAATAAGTTTAGAACATACTTTAATTTTGTATATTTAAGTTTATTTGTATTTTATATAGTCATGGCCGATAAAGCTTAAATAAATAAATAAATAAATAAATACTTTAATTATTATTCAAATATATTTGAAGTAGGTAAACAATTCGCTACATTTAACTGAATATTATTGCAGTAGGTCAATTATACGCTGCATTACTTCATAATATGTTTCACGAAGTTAAAGATAGATTTAGAAGTTGCCTGAATCGAGCTGTTAATCGATTATTTACATTTTATGATTGATATATTTTTCGACTAAAATTAATCGTTTGTTACAGATGATAGCAAAAACAGGCGACGTCGTCGCCGATTCTTCCCTCCAGAGGTGCTCCAGCAGTCCTTAAACGCCAGTCCCAATGAAGACAAACAAAAAAGCGATGCTAGTCTCACTGCCAGCAACAACATGTCACCGCTGTCTTCGCCAATCACTGCCGCCACCACGGTCAAATCAGTATCGCGTAGATCGGAGCTGAGCATCCACATGGAGAACGCCCGCAAGGGCGTCACGGCGCCGTTCTCCTCGATGGGCAAGAGTAGTCGATCCTCGCCTAAAAGGGGCGTCGTCTCGCCCAAGGAACGCTCACCGCGACTACACTCCGACGGAGAAACGCACTTCTTCGACAAAGACTTCGACGGCAACCAGAAACAGTCCAACAAGGAGAACGTGAAACGTAAGACTGATGACGTTAGCAAATCGACGATGATGATCAGACGCGAGAAGAACAAAGTGCCTAACACGAACAACGATTCATCTCCTGATACGAAGGTGCGGAGCAGTAGATATTCGCGACGGTTAGATGAATTAACAGCACTGACGAGGGATACTCTAGCTAGAGTGGAGAGGATCGCTAATAAAAACAGGGAGTCGCCTAAGAAAGAGGTCGATGGTAATAAAAAGAACGTAACCACGCGACCTAGAATGAATGGTGTGACCCCTACAAAACCTGTAGTTGTCGAGGATTCCAATCAATCGCTTCCAGTTTCGATTTTAAAACGTAAGGTTTCTCAAGATGAATCGAAATCTATGGTCACTATTAATACACCACCAGTTACGTTTTCTCCCAGCGTTATCGAACCAACTCCTACTAAACGTAAGCAGGGGATTTTAAAAAAGAGGAGAAGTTTGGATGAGTCTCAAGTATTACGCCATCGTAGCTGTAGCCCTGATATGGCTTCCAAAACTGATTCGAAATCGATTTTAAAGAACCAACGGCGTTCCTCTCTTGAGGAAATCGCCACAGATTCTAATTTGCAGAGTATTTTAAAACGGAAGACGTCGAGGTGCGAGGAGGAGTTGGATAACTCCTTGAATTCACCTCAAGGGATTCTTAAACGAAGATCAGGCGCTAGTAGCGCCGGATCAACAACGAGTACCCACCACCATGTGTCCATAACCACTGCCGTAATCCTAGCCGCCGCTGAAGGCGCGGAAATGATTTTAGATAATAACAACGAGACTGTACGACCGATTTTGAAGAAGAAGAGTATTTCGGAGGAGGGTACTAATGGTGAGAGTGATAATCTTAAGCCAATTTTAAAGAAGAAATCTAGTACAGATACTGATGATGGTGAAGATAGACCGAAGCGACCGATCCTGAAGTTGTCCAGGAGTATGAACGACAGCAAGGAGTCGAATGATTTCAGTAGATACAGTGCCAACGAGTCGGGTTCTGAGTGTGAGGTGCGGCCGATTTTGAAGAGCTCTTCCAAGGAGGAAACACCCAGGCCTAGGTTGTCGTTTTGCGCTGATGATGATATTTCGTTACCGGATGATGACGAGGAGCACTTCCAGAGGAGGCGTACGCACAGGAGGTCCCTGCAGAATGAGTTTATAGTTTTAAATAGTAACGGTACATCTAGGGAACTGGATCGTGACATCACACGTCCGAGGGTGGTTTCCGTTTCCGAGCTGGTGATGAATTTCGAGAAGTCCACCGGTGCGATTCCGAAGAAGTCGAGTTTTAAGAGGAACAGCGATAGGTGCAGAACGCAACCGATTACTATTAATGAATTTGAAGCAAGGTGAGTTTTAATAATTATTTTTAATTAATGAAAAAAACAATCTCGTTGATTGAGCCATTAAACTTCCCTCCTTTTCCACGCCGGCGTTAATTAAAGACTCGAGAGTGTATTTTAGGATTTGGAGTATCATTAGTGCGAAAATGTATCCACCCTCTAGTCGTGGTACGTAAATACGCGAGAAAGAGGAGATGGGATGGTTAAAAAAAAGCGTGTATAGGGCGACACCATCGGTTATTTTCATTTACACACACTTCCGCGCTTTAAATTTAGACCGTTTAACGGGTGCACGGATAAAGGTCTTCGTTTATTTTAGTACGTCTGCATTTTAAATGCGTACATGTTCCCCCCTATTGTACCGAAAATAAAAGATCTCAATGCCGAATTGAAATTCTTATATTGATTAGAAGTTGAAGCTTGAAATTGAAGAAGATAAAATTGCATTCAAGGTTTTCAAATCCTGTAAGTAAATTACGACACATGTAATTAACCTTAAAATTTCAAATTTGATAGAGAATTAATGTGTTTGTAAGGCAACATCGAAAAAAATGCTGAATTTTAAGCTGCAAACAAAATGGCGGCGCTTAAAACTCAAATTGAAGGAAATAAAATTGCAATCAGAGTTTTGGAAAATTGTAAAACAATATCCACTCGCGGGATTAACCTTAAAATTTTAAATTTGATAGAGAATTAATGTATTTGTAAGGCAGCATCGAAAAAATTGCTGAATTTCAGCTGTAAACAAAATGGCGGCACTTAAAACTCAAATTGAAGGAAATAAAATTGCAATCAGAGTTTTGAAAAATTGTAAAAAAATATCCACTCCAGGGATAAACCTTAAAATTTCAAAATTAATAGAGAATTAATGTATTTGTAAGGCTGCATCGAAAAAATTGCTGAATTTCAGCTGTAAACAAAATGGCGGCGCTTAAACTCAAATTGAAGGAAATAAAATTACAATCAGAGTTTTGGAAAATTGTAAAAAAATATCAGCTCGCGGGATAAACCTTAAAATTGCAAATTTGATGGAGAATTAATGTATTTGTAAGGCAGCATCGAAACAATTGCTGAATTTCAGCTGTAAACAAAATGCTGGCGCTTAAAACTCAAATTAAAGGAAATAAAATTGCAATCAGAGTTTTGGAAATTTTTAAAACAATATCCACTCGCGGAAGTAACCTTAAAATTTGAAATTTAATAGAGTATTAACGTATTTGTAAGGCAGCATCGAAAAAGTTGCTGAATTTCAGCTGTAAACAAAATGGCGGCGCTTAAAACTCAAATTGAAGGAAATAAAATTGTAATCGGAGTTTTGGAAAATTGTAAAACAATATCCACTTGCGGGTTAAACCTTAAAATTTTAAATTTGATAGAGAATTAATGTATTTGTAAGGCAGCATAGAAAAAGTTGCTGAGTTTCAGCTGTAAACAAAATGGCGGCGTTTAAAACTCAAATTGAAGGAAATAAAATTGCAATCAGAGTTTTGGAAATTTGTAAAACAATATCCACTTGCGGGATAAACCTTAAAATTTTAAATTTGATAGAGAATTAATGTATTTGTAAGGCAGCATCGAAAAAATTGCTGAATTTTTGCTGTACACAAAATGGCGGCGCTTAAAACTCAAATTGAAGGAAATAAAATTTCAATCAGAGTTTTGGAAATTTGTAAAACAATATCCACTCGCGGGATAAACCTTAATATTTTAAATTTGTTAGAGAATTAATTTGTTTGTAAGGTAGCATCGAAAAAATTGCTGAATTTTAGTTCTAAACAAAATGGCGGCGCTTAAAACTCAAATTGTAGGAAATAAAATTGCAATCAGAGTTTTGGAAATTTGTAAAACAATATCCACTCACGGGATAAACCTTAAAATTTCAAATTTTATAGAGAATTAATGAATTTGTAAGGCAGCATCGAAAAAATTGCTCAATTTCAGCTGTAAACAAAATGGCGGCGCTTATAACTCAAATTGAAGGAAATAAAATTGCAATTATAGTTTTGGAAATTTGTAAAACAATATCCACACGCGGGATAAACCTTAAAATTTCAAATTTGATAGAGAATTAGAGTATTTGTAAGGTAGCGTCGAAAAAGTTGCTGAATTTCAGCTGTAAACAAAATGGCGGCGCTTAAAACTCAAATTGAAGGAAATAAAATTGCAACCAGAGTTTTGGAAATTTGTAAAAAAATATCCATTCACGGGATAAACCTTCAAATTTCAAATTTGATAGAGAAATAATGTATTTGTAAGGCAGCATCGAAAAAATTGCTGAGTTTTAGTTATAAACAAAATGGCGACGCTTAAAACTCAAATTGAAGGAAATAAAATTGCAATCAGAGTTTTGAAAATTTGTAAAACAATATCCACTCGCGGGATAAACCTTAAAAATTTTAAATTTGATAGAGAATTAATGTCTTTGTAAGGCAGCATTGAAGAATTAGCTGAATTTTAGCTGTAAACAAAATGGCGGCGCTTAAAACTCAAATTGAAGGAAATAAAATTGCAATCAGAGTTTTGAAAATTTGTGAAACAATATCCACTCGAGGGATAAACCTTAAAATTTCAAATTTGGTAGAGAATTAATGTATTTGTAAGGCAGCATCGAAAAAGTTGCTGCATTTCAGCTGTAAACAAAATGGCGGCGCTTAAAACTCAAATTGAAGGAAATAAAATTGCAATTATAGTTTTGGAAATTTGTAAAACAATATCCACACGCGGGATAAACCTTAAAATTTCAAATTTGATAGAGAATTAGAGTATTTGTAAGGTAGCGTCGAAAAAGTTGCTGAATTTCAGCTGTAAACAAAATGGCGGCGCTTAAAACTCAAATTGAAGGAAATAAAATTGCAACCAGAGTTTTGGAAATTTGTAAAACAATATCGACTCGCGGGATAAATCTTAAAATTTCAAATTTGATTGAGAATTAATGTATTTATAAGGCAGCATCAAAAAAGTTGCTGAATTTTAGCTGTAAACAAAATGGCGGCGCTTAAAACTCAAATTGAAGGAAATAAAATTGCAATCAGAGTTTTGAAAAATTGTAAAACAATATCGACTCGCGGGATAATCTTTAAAATTTCAAATTTGATAGAGAATTAATGTATTTGTAAGGCAGCAATGAAAAATTTGTGGATTTTGGCTGTAAATAAAATGGCGGCGCTTAAAACACAAATTGAAGGAAATAAAATTGCAATCAGAGTTTTGAAAAATTGTAAAACAATATCGACTCGCGGGATAATCTTTAAAATTTCAAATTTGATAGAGAATTAATGTATTTGTAAGGCAGCAATGAAAAATTTGTGGATTTTGGCTGTAAATAAAATGGCGGCGCTTAAAACACAAATTGAAGGAAATAAAATTGCAATCAGAGTTTTGAAAAATTGTAAAACAATATCGACTCGCGGGATAATCTTTAAAATTTCAAATTTGATAGAGAATTAATGTATTTGTAAGGCAGCAATGAAAAATTTGTGGATTTTGGCTGTAAATAAAATGGCGGCGCTTAAAACACAAATTGAAGGAAATAAAATTGCAATCAGAGTTTTGAAAAATTGTAAAACAATATCGACTCGCGGGATAATCTTTAAAATTTCAAATTTGATAGAGAATTAATGTATTTGTAAGGCAGCAATGAAAAATTTGTGGATTTTGGCTGTAAATAAAATGGCGGCGCTTAAAACACAAATTGAAGGAAATAAAATTGCAATCAGAGTTTTGAAAAATTGTAAAACAATATCGACTCGCGGGATAATCTTTAAAATTTCAAATTTGATAGAGAATTAATGTATTTGTAAGGCAGCAATGAAAAATTTGTGGATTTTGGCTGTAAATAAAATGGCGGCGCTTAAAACTCAAAGTGAAGGAAATAAAATTGCAATTAGTGTTTTGGAAAATTGTAAAAAATATCCACTTGTGGGATAAATTTTAAAATTTCAAATTTGATAGAGAATTAATGTATTTGTAAGGCAGAATCGAAAAAATTGCTGAATTTCAGTTGTAAACAAAATGGCGGCACTTAAAACTCAAATTGAAGGAAATAAAATTGCAATCAGAGTTTTGGAAATTCGTAAAACAATATCCACTCGCGGCATAAACCCTAAAATTTTAAATTTGATAGAGAATTAATGTGTTTTTAAGGCAGCATCGAAAAAATTGCTGAATTTCAGCTGTAAACAAAATGGCGGCGCTTACAACTCAAATTGAAGGAAATAAAATTGCAATTAGAGTTTTGGAAAATTGTAAAACAACATCCACTCGCGGCATAAACCTTAAAATTTCAAATTTGATAGAGAATTAATGTATTTGTAAGGCAGCATCGAAAAAATTGCTGAATTTCAGCCGTAAACAAAATGGCGGCGCTTAAAACTCAAATTGAAGGAAACAAAATTGCAATGAGAGTTTTGGAAAATTGTAAAATAATATCCACTCGCGGGATAAACCTTAAAATTTTAGATTTGATAGAGAATTAATGTATTTGTAAGGCAGCATCGAAAAAATTGCTCAATTTCAGCTGTAAACAAAATGGCGGCGCTTATAACTCGAATTGATGCAAATAAAATTGTAATCAGAGTTTTGCAAAATTGTAAGAAAATATCCACTCGAGGTATAAACCTTAAAATTTTAAATTTGATAGATAATTAACGTATTTGTAAGGCAGCATCGAAAAAAATGCAGAATTTTAGCTGTAAGCAAAATGGCGGCGCTTAAAACTCAAATTGAAGGAAATAAAATTCCAATCAGAGTTTTGAAAAATTGTAAAACAATATCCGCTCGCGGGATAAACCTTAAAATTTCAAATTTGATAGAGAATTAATGTGTTTGTAAGGTAGCAACGAAAAAATTGCTTAATTTCTTCTGTAAACAAAATGGCGGCGCTTAAAACTCAAATTGAAGGAAATAAAATTACAACCAGAGTTTTGGAAATTTGTAAAACAATATCGACTTGCGGGATAAATCTTAAAATTTCAAATTTGATTGAGAATTAATGTATTTGTAAGGCAGCATCGAAAAAGTTGCTGAATTTTACCTATAAACAAAATGGTGGCGCTTAAATCTCAAATTGAAGCAAATAAAATTGCAATCAGAGATTTGGAAAATTGTAAAAAAATATCCACTCACGGGATAAACCTCAAAATTTCAAATTTGATAGAGAATTAATGTATTTATAAGACAGCATCCGAAAAATTGTTAAATTTCAGCTGTAAACAAAATGGCGGCGCTTAAAACTCAAATTGAAGGAAATAAAATTCCAATCAGAGTTTTGGAAATTTGTAAAACAACATCCTCTCGCGGGATAAATCTTAAAATTTCAAATTTGATAGAGAATTAATGTATTTTTAAGGTCTAATTGTAAAAATTGATGAATTTTAGCTGTAAACAAAATGGCGGCGCTTGAAACTCAAATTGAAGGAAATAAAATTGCAATTAGGGTTTTGGAAATTTGTAGAACAATATCCACTCTCGGGATAAACCTTAAAATTTCAAATTTGATAAAGAATTAATGTATTTGTCAACATCAAAACAATTGCTGAATTTCAGCTGTAAACAAAATGGCGGCGCTTAAAACTCAAATTGAAGGAAATAAAATTGCAATCAGAGTTTTGGAAAATTGTAAAAAAATATCCACTCGAGGGATAAACCTTAAAATTACAAATTTGATTGAGAATTAATGTATTTGTCAGGAAGCATCGAAAAAATTGCTGAATTTTAGTTGTAAACAAAATGGCGGCGCTTAAAACTCAAATTGAAGGAAATAAAATTGCAATCAGAGTTTTGAAAATTTGTAAAAAAATATCTACTCGCGGGGTAAACCTTTAAATTTCAAATTTGATAGAGAATTAATTTGTTTGTAAGTCAGCATCGAAACAATTGCTAAATTTTAGTTGTAAACAAAATGGCGGCGCTTAAAACTCAAATTGAAGGAAATAAAATTGCAATCAGAGTTTTGGAAATTTGTAAAACAATATCCACTCGCGGGATACACCTTAAAATTTTTAAATTTGATAGAGAATTAATGTATTTGTAAGGTAGCATCGAAAAAAATGCTAAATTTCAGCTGTAAACAAAATGGTGGCGCTTGAAACTCAAATTGAAGGAAATAAAATTGCAATCAGAGTTTTGGAAATTTATAAAACAATATCTACTCGCGGGATAAACCTTAAAATTTCGAATTTGTTAGAGAATTAATGTATTTGTAATACAACATCGAAAAAGTTGCTAAATTTCAGCTGTAAACAAAATGGCGGCGCTTGAAACTCAAATTGAAAGAAATAAAATTGCAATCAGAGTTTTGGAAAATTGTAAAAAAATATCCACTCGTGGGATAAACCTTAAAATTTCAAATTTGATAGAGAATTAATTTATTTGTAAGGCAGCATCGAAAGAATTGCTGAATTTTAGCTGTAAACACAATGGTGGCGCTTAAAACTCAAATGGAAGGAAATAAAATTGCAATCAGAGTTTTGGAAATTTGTAAAACAATATCCACTCGCGGGATAAACCTTAAAACTTCAAATTTGATAGAGAATTAATGTGTTTATAAGGCAGCATCGAAAAATTTTCTGAATTTCAGCTGTAAACAAAATGGCGGCGCTTTAAACTCAAATTGAAGGAAAAAAATTACAATCAGAGTTTTGAAAATTTGTAAAACAATATTCACTCGCGGGATAAACCTTAAAATTTCAAATTTGATAGAGAATTAATGAATTTGTAAGGCAGCATCGAAAAAATTGCTGAAGTTTAGTTGTAAACAAAATGGCGGCGCTTACAACTCAAATTTAAGGAAATAAAATTGCAATCAGAGTTTTGGAAATTTGTAAAACAATATCCACTCGCGGGATAAACCTTAAAATTTTAAATTTGATAGAGAATTAATGTATTTGTAAGGCAGCATAGAAAAAGTTGCTGAATTTCAGCTGTAAACAAAATGGCGGCGTTTAAAACTCAAATTGAAGGAAATAAAATTGCAATCAGAGTTTTGAAAAATTGTAAAACAATATCCACTTGCGGGATAAACCTTAAAAATTTCAAATTTACTTGAATTGAAGGTAATAAAATTACAATCAGAGTTTTGGAAATTTATAAAACAATATCCACTCGCGGGATAAACCTTAAAATTTTAAATTTGATTGAGAATTAATGTGTAAGACATCATCGAAAAAGTTGCTCAATTTCAGCTGTAAACAAAATGGCTGCGCTTAAAACTCAAATTGAAGAAAATAAAATTGCAATCAGAGATTTGAAAATTTGTAAAAACATATCCACTCCCGGAATAAACGTTAAAATTTCAAATTTGAAAGAGAATTAATGTATTTGTAAGTCAACATCGAAACAATTGCTAAATTTTAGCTGTAAACAAAATGGCGGCGCTTAAAACTCAAATTGAAGGAAATAAAATTGCAATCAGAGTTTTGGAAAATTGTAAAAAAATATCCACTCTCGGGATAAACCTTAAAATTTCAAATTTGATAGAGAATTAATGTATTTGTAAGGCAGCACCGAAAAAATTGCTGAATTTCAGCTGTAAACAAAATGGCGGCGCTTAAAACTCATTGAAGGAAATAAAATTGCAATTAGGGTTTTGGAAATTCGTAAAACAATATCCACTAGCGGGATAAACCTTAAAATTTCAAATTTGATAGAGAATTAACGTATTTGTTAGGCAGTAACGAAAAATTTGCTGAATTTTTGTTGTAAACAAAATGGCGGCGCTTAAAACTACAATTGAAGGAAATAAAATTACAATCAGAATTTTGAAAATTAAATTGAAGGAAATAAAAAAGCTTAAATAAATTATAATATACTAAAATATATAGATAACTCATGCATTTATAAGTTGTTTTAAATAAGTGGCTAAATATTTAAATTTATTCAGTTAAAATAGGTAAACAAATTGTCGTTCAAAAATTTAAATAAAACCTTTAACTCCAATACAAAAAAAACCTTGCCGAAAAGAAAATCATTTCTATATATACACACACACACACAGAACATACAGCTTTTCGTAAATAATAAAGTTTTCCCTTGCCAAATAAATGTTCTAAAATTAGTCGACCGATTCTTGCAGTTGCGTACGAACCTCCGAGTCGGACGCAGAGCTGGGCGATTCCGAGCGACGCATTTTGAACATTTGTTAACAATCAACACGTGTGCGCGTGTGCCTGTGTGTGTGTTTGTGCGCAGGATATTAGTACGCTAAAGTCGAATCTGTTGCTTTCCAGCCTAAGTTACATGCAAAGTCCCCAGCTGGAGGACTTTCCGCGTTTGGCGCAGTCGAGCCCGTCAGGAAACGCGACGCACAGTTCACACTCCCTGCTGGATTTGGGCAATGCTGAAAGGCTGAGCACTTACTTTTCGTCTTCCCTGCCGATCACTAGTGCCGACTGTGGGACCAAGATGTCTTCGGACTCGGCCTTCCAGTCGCTGGGCGACGGGCTGGAGTTGGAACAGGAGGAAAAGGAGAATCGAAACATTTCGGCCAAAGGTGATTACATTTTTGCCCATTAAAAAGTTAACGGTTTTAATCTTTTGATTTTTTTTTGTAGTGAACGCTGGAATACAGAGGCATAAGAATAAAGGGTCTTTAGGTGTGGACAGGGCTAGTTACAGCCGATACCCGACGCAACCTGTCACCTTGGATGAGGTGCAAGAAGCTGCGAGGATTAATGTTGATGGTAAAAGCTGTGAACAGAGTGCAGGTAATTTCTGGGGAATGTTTTTGCTAATTAAAGTTTTATTATTAGAATAAAGAAAACCATCATCTTCTTTATTTTAATAAATAAAATATAACGCTTTCAAGATTTTAAAATTATCATTATTAAATACTGGATTGATGAGGTTGTAGTAACTCCATTATTATTGTTTGTGTTCTTATCACTTTGGTAAACAGCCTCAACTATTCAGTTTGTGTTCTTTATAATCTTTATAATCTTAGCTACAGAACAAGATTTTTAAAGAAAAAAAGCTTTTTTGTATCGATGTTTAAATATTTGTTATAGTTTTTGGCTTCTTCAGGTGAAGCTTATTGTTTTGTATTGTGTCCTAGAATTACAACACCAAAAAATAATTGGTTATTCCAAATTTTTTAATCTACTATTTGTAATCGTTGTTATATATTAATGTCGCAAACGTGGTGTTTTACAAGTGTTACACATTATGTGTACAATTATTTCAGTGCTGATATTATCGGTGTGGTTCTGTGCAGTGTGTATTGTAAACATGTTGTAATTCGGTTGAATAATAATAAAATTACAAGTGTAAATTATGTAGGCGAATTTTAGTCCATGCTCTGATTGTAGTTTTGATCGATTGCGTTAATGTTTCACTTTCATTGGTCCGTTAATTGATAATATCATAACAGTAAATATAAACAATGCAATATTTATTGGCAAGTAAGGTGTGTAATACTTATTAAAACAGTTTTTTTTAATTTTTAAAAGTTTACTTCATGTAATTCAGATGTTACAAAAGCTTCACTAATTTACAGCTTTTGTTTAAGTTTACTTGATAATGATAATCCTAATAAAATGACAAATTTAATTTGAGATGATAATTAATTTCATTTTTACTAAAAAATATTATACCCTGATATGGTGCTTGTAACTTTTTTTATTTCTCATCAACTAATTGATTAAGGAAATTGTATTGTTTTCTTTAATTGTATTTACACAATGCAGTTCTTTAAATTATAGTTTATAAATGATTTTTGCTTAAAATACACATTTTAGAAATCAACACACTTAAATGCTAAAATCTTTGCTCTTAAAATCACAGCATATTGTCCTTAAATAATTATACGACCTTAATAATCTATTTTAAAACAGGCCAAAGCCACTACAGTATTGTAATTCTTAAAATAAAAATTGCTTATATATGTTTTTCTTATAAATAATGTCTTCAAGGAAATACACGTATATATGGTTGCATAAATTTTATCAGACTAGAATTGACTGCCACTTTCTACTTACAATCATTTGGTAAAGATAATGATTGCGACCGTTAAAAATCCATACTTGCACTGAATTACTAAAACTCTGGATAATTACAAACCTACAAAATGAATTTAATCAATTGTTGGAATTTTATTTTATTTGTATTATCGTTCCAATCTCAAAAAGAATGAAAACCTTTTTATCTTCGATTCAGAGATACATATTATCTTCAATTTAATATTTGTCATCTTTCTGCATGCTTCAGTCCATATGATAAACTTTATTTAACTTATAGAAGATATTATCCATCTTTTTATAGTTTTACTTGTGCATTTTAATTCACCGACTCTGATTTCTTTTTCGTTTTATTTTTACCATTCATATTAATTTCAAAACAAAAACAACTCAATTTTGAAAAGATTTTGAATCGAATAATGTTTAATCTTCAAAGTAAAAATTAATAAAATTTAAATGCAACAATTATTTTCCAGATTTTAGATATTTGAATACATTATGTACTATTGAGTAGAAAACGCGAAGAAAATTTAAAATTAAATTAAATTAAATAACTTTTCGTTTCATAGTTTTGTTGATAAAACCGAAAAACAAAAGAAACTAAATTTTCCAATTTTTAGATCTACGAATAAATTTCGAGGTTCTCATTAAGAAAGTCGAAGACATTTTGAAATCCAATATTTAGATCAACAGTTATGTCGATAAAACTGAAAAACAAAAAAAAACAATTTTCCAATATTGAGATATTCGAATAGATGTTGTGGTTCTGCTTAAGGAATTTTGTATTTTTTAATGTTTGGATATTTGTATAGTTTTTGTGATTCTGAAACTCGAAGAAATTTTAAAATCCAACGTATAGTTAAATAGTTATGTCGATAAAACTGAAAAACAAAAGAAACTCCATTGTACAATTTTTAGATATTCGAGAATAGATTTTGTGGTTCTGATTATGAAACTCGAAAAAATATTAAAATACAACGTTTAGTTCTATAGTTATGTCGATAAAACTGAAAAACAAAAGAAAATCGATTTTTACAATTTTGAGATATTCGAATAGTTCTTGTGGTTCTGATTAAAGAACTCTTAGAATTATTAAAATTTAACGTTTGGTTCAATAGTTATGTTCATAAAACTGAAAAACAAAAGAAACACAATTTTCAATTTTTTTATATTTGAATAGATTTTGTGGTCCTGATTAAGAAAATCGAAAAAATATTAAAATACAACCTTTAGTTCAATAGTTATGTTGATAAAATCAAAAAAACAAAAGAAACTCGATTTTCCAATTTTTATATCTACGACTAGATCTAGTGGTTCTGATTAAAGAACTCTTAGAATGATTAAAATCTAACGTTTCCTTCAATAGTTATGTTCATAAAACTGAAAAACAAGAGAAACATAATTTTCTAATTTTATGATATTTGAATAGATTTTGTGATTCTGATTAAGAAACTCGAAGAAATTTTAAGTTCCAATGTTTAGTTCAATAGTTATATCGTCAAAACTGAAAAACAAAAGAAATCCGATTTTACAATTTTTAGATATACGGATAAATTTTGCGGTTCTGATTAAGAAATTTAAAAAAATATTAAAATACAACGCTTTAGTTCAACAGTTTTGTTTATAAAACTGAAAAACAAAAGAAGATCGATTTCCAATTTTGAGATATTCGAATAGATCTTGTGGTTCTGATTAAGGAACTCTTAAAATGATTAAAATCCAACGTTTGGTTCAATAGTTATGTTCATAAAGCTGAAAAACAAAAGAAACACAATTTTCTATTTTTTTATATTTGAATAGATTTTGTGGTTCTGATTAGGAAACTCGAAGAAATATTAAAATCCAACATTTAGTTCAATAGTTATGTAGATAAAACTGAAAAACAAAAGAAACTCGATTTTACATTTTTTTGGATATTTGTATAGATTTTGTAGTTCTGATTAAGAAACTCGAAGAAATTTTAAAATCCAACATTTAAGTCAATAATTATGGCAATAAAACTAAAAAAGAAACAAAAGAAACTCGATTTTCTAATTTTGCGATATTTGAATAGATTTCGTAGTTCCATATAAGAAATTCAATAAATATTTTAAAATCCAACGTTCGGTTTCACAGTTATATCGATAAAACCAAAACAAAAACAAAAGAAATTCGATTTTCCAAATTTTAGTTATTTGAGAAGATTTTGTGGTTACAAATAAAAAACTCGAGAAAAATTTAAAATACAATGTTTGCTTCGATAGTTGTATCAATAAAACCAAAAAAAATAAACAAAAGAAAGAAGACATAACTATGGAAGTACCATAGTTATGTCGATAAAATCAGAAAACAAATGAAACTCGATTTTCCAATTTCCATATATTTATAAAGATCTTGAAGTACTTTAATAAAAACTTGAGGAAAATTTCAAATCCAACATTCAGTATGTTATTCATGTCGATAAAGCCGAAAAACAAATGAAACTCAATTTTCTCATTTTTAGAAATTTGACATTTTGAAACTACAAAATGTCAAGTAAGAAATTCAATCAAATTTTAAAATTCAACTTTTGCATCCATTGCTAAATCAATAAAACCAAAAAGCAAAAGAAAATCGTTTTGATAATAAAATATATAAGTTCTTTACGTTGTAGAAAATTAACTAATAATTAGAAAAAACACGAAAATATTTCGTAAAATCTACAATTATAGATTTTCCGAAATATTTTCGTGTTTTTTCTAATTATTAGAAAATCGTTTTTTCAAGTGTTTAGATATTTGAATAGATTTTGTACTTGCAAGTAAGAAACTCGAAGAATTTTTGAAATCGAACGTGTGCTTCGATAAATAAGTCGAAAAACAAAAGAAACGTAATTTTCCAATTTTTAGATATACGAGTAGATTTTCTGGTTCTTCTTAAGAATCTCGAAGAAATATTAAAATTCAACAAGTTATTCAATAGCGACAACGATTAAACTAAAAAACAAAAGAAACTCGAGTAGAAAATGAGAAAATTTTAAGATATTTGAATAAATTTTGTAGTGCCATATAAGAAATTCAAACAAATTTTAAAATCCAACGTTTTGATCCATAGTTATATCGGTAAAACCAAAAAAAAACTCGATTTTCCAATTTTTACACATTTGAATAGATTTTGGAGTACTGAGACAGAACAAATTTTAAATCCCCCATGTGGTTCCATAGTTATATCGATAAAACCGATCAACAAATGAAACTCAATTTTTTTGATGTGGCACTTTGATAGTATCGATTAAACAAGAAAAAAAAAACAAAAGAAAATCCGTTTTTGTATTTTTAAATATTTTAAAAGGTTTTCTTGTTCTATTTAAGAAACTCAAATAAACTAGAAAGTTAAACTGATTTTTAAATTTTTTGATTTTTAGTGCCATATGAGAAACTCAAACAGAACATTTGGTTTCATAATTATATGGATAAAAGAACTAAAAGAAGAGACTTTTTATTTTTTTTAGATATTTGAATCGATTATGTCTTTACAAGTAAGAACCTCGAAGAATTTTTGAAATCCAACGTTTGCTTCGATAGTTATTCCGAAAAAAACAAAAACAAAAGATTCGCGATTTTTCAATTGTATGATATTTAAAAACATTTTTTGTGGTTACAATTAAGAAAGGAAGATTTCTATCTTTTCGTTTGTCTTGGTTCATTTATGTCGATAAATCCGGAAAACAAAAAAAAAACTCGATTTTCCAATTTGTAGGTATTTGAATAGATTTTGTAGCTCTGATTAAGAAATACGAAAGAAATATTAAAATGCAACGTTTAGGATGACTTTAATAATAAATAATATTGTTAATAAATAAATGAATAAAACTTAATAACAAAAGAAACTCGAATTTTAATTTTTAGATATTTGAATACGTTTTGAAAATAAAAATAAAAATAAAAATAAAAATTAAGTACCCTGTAAGAAATTCACAGAAATTTTATAGTCAACGTTGGGTCCACTGTTATATTAATAAAACAAAAATAGAAAAAAAACGAATTAGATTTACAAATGTTTAGATATTTGAATAGATTTTGTAGTTACAAGTAAGACATTTTGGACATTTGTTTCAATAATTATGTCGATAAAACCGAAAACCAAATAAACTAGAAGTTTCAATTTTTAAATAATTAAATTCAATTTGTTGAGTAAGAAACTCAAAAAGAAAACTTTAAAAGGTTTTTTTAAACAAAACAAAAATCGATTTTCCAATTCAATCAATTTAATACGGTCGAGTAGGAAACTAAAGAAGAAAGTAAATTTACCGTTCAGTTTAATAATTATATTAATATAATTGAAAGGAAGAACAACGAACAATTTTGATTGACCAATTTTTAGTTATTGTATCGATGAGGCTGTTACTTGTTGAAACTCCATGGTATCACTTAGAAAAACACTGATAAGGTGTAAGGTTTCAAAAAATTGTTTTTATTGCTCTACAACAATTTTTTCGCCACAAATTGGCTTCATCAGGTTTTTCGAGTGATAAATCCGGATTTCTGATTTCTAATTTAGATTATAGATAATCAGGTCAAAAAATTAACGCAAACAAAAGAATCACGATACTCCAATTTTGAGCTGTTTGAACAGATGGTAAACTGAGTCAGAAAATGAATTTGTATAATAAATGCAACATATTTATTTCGATAACATTTTGAGATATTTTTTTAGTGTCAATTAATAATAAAAAAAAAACGTTTTGAAAACAAATATTTGGAAAGTTAGACACTTAAAAAAATGCTCGTGTTACATGTGTAACAGTGAAAATATAATGATCAAAGTATTAAATACAAATACAAACACATGTAAGAAATTATAAAATTGAATATTTGGTTTGGTAGTTGTGACAATAAAATCATAAAACAAAAGAACATTTTAAATATTTAAATAGATTTCGTGGTAAAAGGAAACTCGAAGAAATTTTAAAATCTAACCTTTTGTTTGGTAGTTATATCGATTAATCCCAAAAACAAAAGAATCTCCCAATTCTATTTTTTATATATTTGCAAAGATTTTAGAGTCCTGAGTAAAAAAGTCCGAAGATTTTTTGTTGTTCATCATCTGGTTTCAAAGCTGCATCCATAAAAAGGAGAAATATTTTTCCAACTTTTACATATTTGAATAGAATTTTTAGGGCTGAGAAACAAGAAGAATTTAAAAACCTAACGTTTGATTCGATAGTTATGTCGATGAAACCGATAAGCAATGGAAATAGATTTAAATACCTCGACATACGAGTTTAATTCGTTCCGTAACCTTGCTCGTATGTCAAATTGCTCGTATCTCAAAGCAATTTTCCCAATTGAAATTGAATAAGAAAAATGTATTTACAAGAAGAAACATTTATTTATAAATAACAAATACATATTCTATAAAAATATAATAAAAGAAAAAGTGAAGTGCTTACGGAAGCGCTTAATATTCGTTACTGGCCTTCGCTTTTTTCGTCACGCTTTGCTCATTTTCACCTGCAGATCGTTTAAAAAGCTGTCCAGGGAGGTTTGTTTCTTCCCCCCTTTCAGGATATTGCGGAAATGAGTTAGGCAAGTTTCGTTAATTGATTTTTTTCCACATTCCCAAGATCTCCTTTATATCTCTTGTAGAGATAACCTCCTCCATCTCTGGCTCCTCTTCAAAACTAATTTTTCGTTGAACCACCGTATGCTGCAGCGAATGTAGATCGTGTAACTCCTCGGTTGTCAGCTCCTGAGACGGTTCCTCGACGAGTTCGTTCACATCTCTCTCATTCACCTCCAGACCCATGGATTTTCCCAGAGAAACAATCTCCTCTACCACTGACACTTCGGGTTTCAATCCTTCGATGGCCCTTTCAGCTACAGCCTCAGGCCACAGCTTCGTCCATGCAAAGGTTAAGGTCCTCGTTGTAACACCCAGCCAGGCCTGATCAATAATTCTTAGGTATATCACGATGTTAAAATGGTCTTTCCAGAACTCTCGAAGGGTAGGGTTTGTGTTCTCCGTCACCTCAAAGCAGCGCATAAATGTGTTTGGTGTACAACTTCTTAAAATTAGGTAAATCACCTGCTGATCCATGGGCTGCAGGATAGGGGTGGTGTTGGGTGGTAGGTAGAGAACCTTTATAAACTTGAACTCTTCGAGTAAATCATCTTCGAGATTTGGTGGGATTGTCGGAAGGGTTTGCATGGGTAAGTTGTTTTCCTGTAGATATTTTTTAACAGAAGAACCAAATACCAGGTTTATCCACTCCACAAAGAATTTTCTGGTGACCCACGCCTTCGGATTTGCCCTCAACATAACTTGAAGTTTTTCTTTTAAAATCTTATGTGACTTAAAGGCTCTGGGATTTTCCGAATGGTATACTAGCAGAGGCTTGATTTTGCAGTAGCCACTCGCATTGACGTAAAGGGCTAGAGTTATCTATCCTTCATGGGTTTGTGACCTGGCATCGTCTACTCATCTGCCGTTATGTAAGTCCTATTTGGCATCCTTAAAATTGTAGTTTCCACTTATTGATTTAATGTTACTTTTTACCATCATAATGTTGCATTAAATTCACCATTCTACTCTATATGTTATATTTTTCTACTTAGTAGCTTTATTTTGGGTACCATGTACCTTGTGGTTAAAAATTATTCTTTGAATCATGGAATCAACAAATTACAAGCAATATCTAACCTTTTCTGTTGTTTTTCGGTTGTTTGGAACATTGAGATGTGTTATCTAAATATATCACCGAGAAAGAAATATTGATTTGGGACGAATAAATTCTTCTAGAATTTAGACCTTTCAGAAATTTTTAAATTTTGATCCTTGAAACAATCAATTAGATCCTAGAAAGAATTATGGAGGGAACGAATATAAATATAATATATTTTGATAACAACCTAGGTAACAGAAAAATTTCGAGGGTAATATTTGACTTTGACATTAAAAATTTGAAACCCAAACAGTAATAAATTAGGAATTGGCAAATTATAAAAATAAAACAGAGTTTTTATAAAAACAGCATGAAGGATTATTGATCATCCAGAAGTTTGGAGAACTTTGATGATAATAAAAAGTAGAGCTTATTGAAGTCATTCAGTTCTGAAGGTACTTTATTTATTTTATTTTTACTATAAAACACTGTTAAAATTTGCTGCATGCGTGGTATTAATTTCATGTGATTCTTAATGATATCCAAATTATCATCCACTTTTCTAATATTTATGACGTTTCCTACATCATTATTAATAATAGCAGATGTCGAAGTTCGTTTTTTGGGTTTCGTGAAGAGTATATCATTATAAATGGCACTGTTGTATCCTTTCTTCATATATTATTTGATAGCAAATGTGATTAGATTTGGTACATAATTTAGTGTGAAGACGTATAATTTTGTCTTTCGATTTTATAATATAATTTAGATTCAGTATGATTATTACTTACCATAATATGAAACATAACAAGTGTTCTAATTTAAACTTAGATATTGGTGATGGATTCAAATACATTATTTTCAGATTGTTTTTGGATTGCCTTGTATTAAATGTTACCATACATGTGTGTTTTTTCCTCCTTCATCGTTACATATAAATGTTTGTGCTTGGCATTTTTATTTTTTTAATTTTTAGTTTAATTTTTTAATTTTTAATTGATTGCACGGTAATTATCCCCTTTAGAGCCAGACGTAGACGAGCCAGACCCGTCGAAACTGAGCTTTTCTGAACGGATCAAGCTGTTCACGAAGAAGCAGTCGGAGGAAAAGATGCAGAACCTCGACGTTCAGAAACGTCGGCTACGCTCAGTGACCCAACCGATAACGCCCGACGAAGTAGAGACGGCACGTTGCCTCAACAACAACAACAACAACAACGACAAACCAACAACCTTGAGTCCGTGTGCTTTAGGTGTGCTTTATTATTTGTTTGTCTTTTGTGTTCCTCTCAACGCTTTATACCTCACTTAATTTGCTTTAGATGTTTACAACTCACCGCATGCTCTAATGATGATGGTCCGCGCATGAATTACCGCCAATTCTTTTTTTTTGTAGGTAATGAGACGTTTGCTGACCGCAGGGGCATCCTGAAGAGCAAATTGGACTTTTCTGCGAACAGGCACAGGGAGAAGTCGAGGTCCCCGCCGCCCAAGTCCGCGCTGAAGCGCGGCAGCCTGGAGTACATCAATCCCAGTCTGGTGCTGAAGAAGGACCCGACCGACTTCACCTACGACGAGGGCATCTCTTCCAATGATTCCGAGAGCGATACGGATGTGAAAATTGTGGTTACCGGTAGTGAGAACGGGAAGTGTGGTGTCGGTGCGCCGAAAAAGTCGAACCGATATGTTAACGGTAGTGATCACACTTCGGATGAGTCTTCGGGTGGTAGGGAGATTCAGAGCATCATCGGAAGGGAGGCCTTGGCGAAACGGAGGCAAATGCGAGAAAGGTAAGTGATCAAATAAAGATTTTAATCACTACGCGATGCTAAATAATTTTTCTTCAAATAAGTACTACCATAACAAAAAAATGAAACTTATGAAAGTTTTTGTATACATCTCACAATTGAGGTAAATCAAAGAAAAATGGTTTCGTGGTACTAAATGATGTATTTTTATATAATTAGTACTAGGAAGATTCTATTTTAACCGTAACAAAAATGGTGGAATTAAATTATGTCCCACCCTACAATTTCAAATTGTAAGCGACGATTTCCTTAAAAAAATATTACAGAAGAGGAGTTTACAAGTCAAATCTTGTATAAATCTGCTTGTAATCAAATTGGTTTTCAGCAAACTAATCGTGTATGATATATAGGTTAGAGGGTAGGATAGAGGCCACCCACCCCCCCTACATATGTATTGATAATCCTCTACTGTAACTATTTTAGTTCCCTAACATAAAAACAAAATTTTTGTAGATGTTAATGATTTTAAAAGCAACGCTGTAGCTTAAATTTTGTTATATATGTAGGATAGGGTAGAGAAGTTGATTATTTTTCGGAAAATCTGGTAAAAATCATAAGTTTACTGAAGTAGATGAATTAAATTTTTATTACATTATGTCAAATAGTATATTTTTATGTAGGTAGTACTAGAAATACTCTATCTCAACCAAAACAAACATTGGGGAGTTTTGAATTCAAATTTAGTGATAGAAGTTGATCATTTTGAGGAAAATCTTATAGAAATCGTAAATGTATTAAGCTAGATCAATACAAATTCGGTTATGTTATACTAAATAATGTATCTTAATATAGGTAGTACTATAAAGACTTTATCCTAACGATAATAAATTTGTAGGATAAAATTCAATTTTATTGATTGAAGTTAATTATTTTGAAGAAAATTGTATATAAATCATATATTTATTGAGGTAGATTAATAAAATTTCGTGTTTATTTTGCTAAATAATGTACCTTTGTGTAGGTAGTACTAAAAAGACTCTATCTCAACCACAACAAACATGGCGGTGCTTAGAATTCAAATTTAATGATCCTTTTGAGGGAAATCTTAAAAATCGTAAATTTATTAAAGAAGATCAATAAAAATTAGGTTATGTTATGCTAAATAAGGTACCTTCATGAATATAGTACTATAAAGACTCTGCCTTAACCATAATAAATATGGTGGAATTTAGAATTCAATTTTATTGACTGAAGTTAACTATTTTGCGGAAAATCTTCTAGAAATTATGAAGTTATTGAAGTAGATCATAAAAATTTCGGTTATGGTATACTAAGTAATATATCTTCATATAAGTAGTACTAAAAAATCTCTACCTCAACCATAATAAATATGGCGGAATCTAAAACTCAATTTTATTGAGTGTTTTGTAGAAAATTTTGTAGAAATCATTAATTTATTAAGATAGAATAATAAATTATGAGATATATTATGCTAAATACTGTATCTTTATATAGGTACTACTAGAAAGACTGTATTTTAACTTTTTAGCAAATATTGCAGCACCTGATAAATCAATTTTATTAATTGAAATTGATTATTTTGCAGAAAATCTTGTAGAAATCATACACATATTGAGGTAGATCAACAAAAATTCGGTTATACTATGCTAAGTAATGTATCTTCATATAGGTAGTACTATAAATACTCTATATTAGCCATAATAACAATGGTGAAACTTATAAATAAATATTATTGATTGAAGTTAACTATTCTTCTAAAAATCTTAAATAAATCGTAAATTTATTGAAGCAGATCAATAAAGCTTCCTGTTTTTTTTTGCTAAATAATGTACCTTCGTGTAGGTAGTAATAAAAAGACACTATCTCAACCACAACAAACATGGCGGAGCTTAGAATTAAAATTTAATGATCATTTTGAGGGATATCGTGTAGAAATCGTAAATTTATTAAAGTAGATCAATAAAAATTAGTTTATGTTATGCTAGATAAGGTACCTTCGTGAAGGTAGTACCATAAAGTCTCTGCCTTAACCATAATAAATATGGTGGAACTTAGAATTCAATTTTATTGACTGAAGTTAACCATTTTGCGGAAAATATTCTAAAAATCATGAAGTTATTGAAGTAGATCAATAAAATTTCGGTTATGTTATGATAAATAATATGTCTTCATATAGGTAGTACTAGAAAGTCCCTAGTTCAACCATAACAAATATGGCGGAATTTAAAACTCAATTTTATTGACTGTTTTGTAGAAAAGTTTGTAGAAAACATTAATTTATAGAGATAGTTTTATAAACTATGAGATATATTATACCAAATAATGTATCTTTAGATAGGTACTACAAGAAAGTCTGTATTTTAACTATAGCAAAAATGGCAGTACTTCGAAAACAATGTTATTGATTTAAATAGACTATTTTGCAGAAAATATTCCACAAATCCTACACATATTGAGGTATATCAGCAAAATTCGGTTATACTATGCCAAATAGTGTATCTTCATATAGGTAGTACTAAAAATACTCTATATAAACCATAGTAGCTGATAAATAAATATTATTGATTGAAGTTTTTTCTAAAAATCTTAAAGAAATTTATTGAAGCAGATCAATAAAACGTCGTGTATTTTTTTGCTAAATAATGTACCTTCGTGTAGGTAGTACTAAAAAAACTCTACCTCAACCGCAACAAACATGGCGGAGCTTCGAATTAAAATTTAATGATTGAAATTGATCGTTTTGAGGAAAATCTTAGAAATTATAAATTTATTAAAGCAGATCAATGAAACATTGGTTATATTATGTCAAATGATATATCCTAGTATAGGTAGTACTGAGAGGTCTCCACCTCAAGCGTGAAAAAATTGGCGAAATTTAAAACACAATTTTATTGACTATTTTGTAGAAATTTTTTTAGACATCATACATTTATTGAGATAGATTAATAAAATATGAGATATATTATGTTAAATAATGTAACTTCTTATAGGTACTATTAAAAATACTTTATTTTAACTATAGCAAAGATGGCAGCACTTATAAATCAATTTTATTGCTTGAAATTGACAATTTTTCAGAAAATCTTGTAGAAATCATACACACATTGAGGTAGGTCAACAAAAATTAGGTTATTCTATGCTAAATCATGTATTTTTATATAGGTAGTACTATATATACTCTGTACCAACGATAATATCAACGGTGGAACACTTAACATTAAATATTGTTGATTGAAGTTGATTATTTTACAAAAAATATTATAGAAATCATACACATATTGAGATATATTAACAAAAATTAAACTATATTATGCTAAATGATGTATCTTCATATGGGTAGTACTATAAATATTCTATATAAACGATAATATCAACGGTGGAACACTTAACATTAAATATTGTTGATTGAAGTTGATTATTTTACAAAAAATATTATAGAAATCATACACATATTGAGATATATTAACAAAAATTAAACTATATTATGCTAAATGATGTATCTTCATATGGGTAGTACTATAAATATTCTATATAAACGATAATATCAACGGTGGAACACTTAAAATTAAATACTATTGATTTAAGTTGACTATTTTACAAAAAATCTTGTAGAAATTTTTTGAAACAGATCAATAATATTTCAGTTATGTTATGCTAAATAGTTTATCTTTATGTAGGTAGTACTAGCAAGACTTTATCTCAACCAAAACAAACATGGCGGTGCGTAGAATTCAAATTTAATAATTCAAGTTAATCATTTTGAGGAAAATCTTTTAGAAATCGTAAATTTATTCAAGTCGATCAATGAAAATTCGGTTATGTTATGCCAAATGATGCACCTTCGTTTAGGTAGTACTAGAAAGTCTCTATCTCAACCATAACAAACTATGACTGTTTTGTAGAAAATGTTGTACAAATCATTCATTTATTGAGATAGGTCAATAAAATATGAGATATAATATGCTAAATAGTGTATCTTTTTATAGGTACTACTAGGAAGATTTTATTTTAACTATAGCAAAAATGGCAGCACTTAGAAATCAATTTTATTGATTGAAATTGACTATTTTGTAAAAAATCTTCTGGAAATCCTACACATATTGAGGTAGATCAACAAATTTTCCGTTACACTATGCTAAATAATGTATCTTTATATAGATAGTACTATAAAGACTCCATGTCAACCATAATATCAACGGCGGAACACTTAAAATTAAATATTATTGATTCAAGTTGACTATTTAAAAAATCTTATAGAAATCATACACAAATTGAGATAGATTAACAAAAAATCGGTTATACTATGCTAAATAATGTATCTTCATATAGGTAGTACTATATATACTTTATAACAACCATAACAACAATACTGGAACTTCTAATTAAATATTATTGATTGTAGTTGACTATCTTACTAAAAATCTAGTAAAAATCGTAAAGTTATTGAAGTAGATAAATTAAATTTTGACTATATGATTTAAAATAGGTTAATTTTATATAAGTAGTACCAGAAAAACCCTATCTTAAACCCAACAAACATGGTGGATGTTTAAACAAAAAGTTTATTGATTGAGGTTGATTATTTTGTAGAAATCATATATTTACTAAGGCAAAGCAATAAAATTTCGATTATATTATGCTATGTATCTTCATATAGATAGTACTAGAAGTACTCTATCACAACCACAACAAGCATGGCGGGAACTTCGAATTCAATTTTAAAGATTGAAGTTGAAAATCTTTTATAAATCATAAATTTATTAAAGTAGATCAATAACGTTTCGGTTATGTGATCTTGAATAATGTGTCTTCATGTAGGTAGTACTGGGAAGACTCTTTCTTAGCCATAAAAAATAGGGCAGAACTTAGAATTCAATTTTATTGATTAAAGTTGAATATTTTGCAGAAAATCTTGTCTAAATTATACATTTATTAAGATAGATCAATAGATTTTAGGTTATGTTAAGACAAATAATGTATCTTCATGAAGGTAGTACTGAGAAGACTCTATCTTAATCATAAAAAATATGGCGCAACTTAGAATTTAAATTTATTGATTAAAGTTGAATATTTTGCAGAAAATCTTGTATAAATCATACATTTATTAAGATAGATCAATAAATTTTAGGTTATGTTAAGACACATGATGTATCTTCATGTAGGTAGTACTTGGAAGGCTGTATCGGAACCATAACAAATATGGTGAAATTTATAATTTAATATTATTGACTCAAGTTGATTACTTTATGAAAAATCTTGTAGAACTCAAAAATGTATTGAAGTAGATAAATTAAATTTTGGCTATGTAATACTAAATGATGTATGCTTATATAAGTAGTACCAGAAAGACCCTTTCTTAACTGTAACAGATATAATGGATGTTTAAATTCAATTTTATTGATTATTTTGCGGAGACTCTTGCATAAATTATACATTTATTAAGGTAGACCAATAAAATTTTGATTACCTCATCCTAAATAATGTATCTTCGTATTGGTAGTACCAGATAGATTTCTTCTCGACCGTGAAAAATTTGGCGTAACTTACGATTTAATTTTATTGATTGAAGTTGATTATTTTGCGGAAAATCTTTTATAAATAATGTTATTATTAACGTAGATTAATACATTTTAGGTTATGTTGTGCTAAATAATGTACTTTCATATAGGTAGTACTAGAAGGTCTTTATTTCACTCATCACAAATGTGGCGGAAGTCTTAAATCCATTTAATTAATTGAAGCAGATCATTTTGGGGAAAATCTTGTAGAAATAATAAGTTTATTGAAGTAGGTGAATTAAATTTCCACTTTACGATTCCAAAGAAGGTATCTTTATATAAATAGTACCAGAAATACTCAATTTTAACGCTAATAAATATGTCGGCATTTAAAATTCAATTTTATTCATTTAAATTGACTATTATACGAAAAATCTTCTAGAAGTCCTAAATCGATTGATGCAGATGGATTAAATTTTAAGTACATGATGTCCAAAAATGCACCTTTATATAAGTAGTACCGAAATGACTCTAACTGAAACACAACTAAAATGAAATTACAATTTCATATTTTAAAATCAAGTTAATCAACTATTTTGCGGAAAATCTGGTAGAAATCATTCATTTATTAAGTTGGATCAATAAAAAAAATCAGTTATCAATTCTTAAATAATGTATCTTCATATTGGTAGTACTAGTTAGGCATAATCTCATCTATAATAACTATGGCAGAACTTGAAATTCGATTCTTTTGATTGAAGTTGATGGATTTTATTTTAAATACGTGATTCTAAATAAGCGTACCTTTGACCTATCCCAATAAATAATATATGAGTTAACCTTGCGTACTTTTGACATACGTCAATAAATTCTAAATTGACGAACGTTTTCTTAATCTAGCACAATAAATTCATTATTAACCCAGCCCACCCTTGATATATTCAATAATGTATATTATATATAATTAGACCAAGGGAATATTGAGTTTATAAATATAATTCTTTGTGCTGGGTCAAGAATACGCTAGGTTAATTCACTATATATTGAGGTAGGTCAGGAGTACGCTAGGTTAATTTTTAATATGTTGAGGTAGGTCAAGAGTACGCTAGTTCAAAATTACATTTAATAAAAAATATTTTCTAACATTTGAAATATTCAAAGTGTTATAGACTTTTTATATACATAAACAATAATGAAAGGAAATTATAATAAATTTAAGGAATCTAAATTCACAATATTTGCTGAATTAATGAATCAACAATAAATCCAGAAGCAACCAAGGATTATAAGTTGTCTGTGAAAGGATATGGATCGAGTGGAAGCAGTGAACTTCTCCACCTGTGATTCCTGCGGCCAAAATTTTTGTATTGTTTTATGTACAATATATGTTTACTTAAATATGTTAGCAGAAATAATGAACTAAATAATACTATTTAGAGTCAAAATAATCGAATTTTGTAAAATTTCTGCACACATTATCTTTCAATCTGGATTTCGATTATAAACAATCAATCTCCCTTCTGGTTCCGAAGAAATCCAGACAGTTCTCGTCGCCTTTCTTTCCGTCATCGGTCATTACGCTGTTGCCTACACCTGTTGGGTCGCCGTCGGTCGGCTCTGAAAGGCGTGAGTCATCAATTTTCATTTCAGTGAGGTAATCAGGTCGATCGGGTAACGGCACTTTTTCTCCGCTCCGGACCAAGTTTTAAAAGCCCTTCCGCGTGTTTGTTTATTATCCGAATTAAAACCACCGTAAAGCGTTAACGAACTAGAAACACTCACCTGCGTGTGTTGACTTAAAATATCCTGCTCGGCCATTAGATCTAAAGTAAAATGAAATTCTGACTTAAAGATCTACAGATTTCTCACGTTGAATGTAATTATCATTTAAAAATTTGTCCATTAAATAATCTTCTTTAGAGACAGTAATATCTTTAACGTGATTAGAGTGGCCATCAATACATTTCACAAGACATAATAAAATACTGACACAATATATGGTTTTTATTATTCTACAACAATGTTTCACCTTACAGTGGCTTCGTCAAGCAACAGCCTCATCAATCCAACACAAGAGTTGCAATAAATACATTTTTTCAAAAGTTGAAATATCTTGTGTACGTATTGGTTTAGTACGATAGAGTACTGGTCTAAATGCACTAGTACTTATTCTGACTAACCTAAAGAGTAGAAAATATATTTAAACTTATATAGAAATGTGTTGATGGCTACTCTTATCCTGTTCATCACTAAGAGCTTAAAGATATTTTGAAATGAAGTTTAAAAGATTGTCCAAAATTTGTATTTTTAAGGCAATGTTATTCTCCATAACGTTTTAAGACTATAATGATAGGTTTTTTGCTGTAGAGTTGTAGAGGAAATTGAAAAACACATTTTTGAAATTTTTTGATGATATTACCAAAATTTACAAGTCAAGAGAGAAAGAAAAAAACAAGTGGATGCAATAATCTTCAAAAACGTACATCAGCTATTAATGTTCCTGCAACAGTTGCTTTTGACTTTTGGTAAACTCGAATATAATTATCAATAACTTTAGACACGGTTAGGAAGTCTTCACTTTTTATTGTTGATCATTCCAACATGTTTCACCGCACAGTGTCTTCAACATGCAGATGAATACTAAACTTTAATTAAATTCATAAATTGATAAACACCTGTACATTTCATTCCACATCAACATCAGATAAAGAAAGTAATATAAATCCTGCGGAGCGCACATGTCATTGTTGCGCTGGCTGTTGCGTCACCGAGATGCAACTCTCGGAGCGCATGACATATCCTATGGATTAATACTCCTGCATTCATCTTCCAGCACGGATGAAAGTGTTATTATTATTATTATTTTACCTGGGGAACGTTTTCACGCTCGAATAGACGGAAGGTCGTGCCCGGTCTTAACTGTATATCCTCTCTCGGATGCCTTTCTGGTTCGGTGAGTAAGTAATATTCTGCTGAAAACTCTATTTTGCGCACTTGCTGATTTATAGTTTGCGTACATTCATTCCATCCGCTCCGTTAATTATCGTTTTGTCTACCTGCCGCTGCGGCTGCGCGATTTTTTTGATTTAAATAAATATTACCTGGTGAGGCGAGAGATGACCTTGCACGTCCACGTTGATTTGATGAAAATTCATTACGATAATTACGTCGGTCGTGATGCGGATCATTAGTCGGTTTGAAGGAGTTTTGGCTCGATGACGAAATAACTGAAATTAAACCAATAGAATAAAATCCATTGCAAACAGCATAAATAATATTTAATTTTGGAATTTGAATCTTTGATGAAATTTTTCCCTCTAAATTTTTGACTCGAAGTTGAAGCCTTTAGTTTTTCCTTGTTTCTTGAAAGGATATTTTGATAGATAAAGTGGATATTATTGATGGGCATTAATTTATAGGATCCAAAAAACTCAATCTATTATTGATGATCTAATTACTTCGATTAAGCCATGTAAATGTAAGTAATAGCACAAAAAGAGAATTACTTCGTGTAAATTTCAAGCACTCCCACAATCCCACTTGATTACACCGGGCGTCTAGGCGTAATGGTCGGGGGCTGGAGCTGGAGCAATGAACCACGAGAGCAGCCAATTCACTCGTTTAAAGACGCATTACGATTCCACCATAGAAGAGCAAAAAAAATATATATAATCGCGACTATATTTAGCGTCCTCCGGTTTAATTGCATCCGCCATTGCAGCATCGAACTGGACTACGCCGGCGGCGAAATCTAAAGCCATGGTGATTTATACACATTGGAGAGTGCCTCCTCCTCCTCCCACTTGCCCTGGGGGCGGTGAGATGTAACATCTATATCCGAGATTATGCAAAGTTTATTGTATAACGCTGAAGTGTATTTAATTACTTGCTGCGGAGTTGCAGGTGTGGAGTATTCTTACACGTTATCTGCGGTTGGCAATTGGTTAGCTGAGGAAACCCTAGTAATCCCGGTGGTGTAATTAACCGGGCGCATGCAATTCATACCTGCTTGACCTTGATTACGAGGCTGCTTTATTAAGATCATTCTGGTGATGTAGGAGTAAGTTGTAGAAGTTTGTATATCTTATTGCTTATTGCAATATTGTAATTTACCTAAATATTCCTCCATAGAATACACATTCTCTATAATCTTTACATCCTAATTACTATAATAACTTTCTGCAAAAGTTTGAATTATTGCATCCTTCATACGAACAACCACGGAATGATTGCGAACTTTTGGGTATCACCAGTGCAACGAAATTTCAATAACATCGTATGTTAATGTTAATAAAAAGTGAAGTGTTAACTTCTCATTTTGAGATATTTGAGATTATTCAAGGTTATCTGATGATCATTCAAAGACACATAAAGTTTTAAAAGTCATCCAATTTCATTCTTCTGCCAATCAAGGTTAGAACGATGCATGCCTAGACATCAAAGGTTATCAAGGTTATTGAACGTCATCTAAAAAATACACAAGGTCATCTAACTAATTAGAAAGTAACACGAAAACATTTCGGAAATCTACAACAAATGGGTCTTATTAAGACTACAAAAACAAATCATTGTATCATTTAATGTCTGTCGATGTATTAGCCATATAAGTAGTTGTTTCAACAAGTGATTTGTTTTTGTAGTCTTAAGACTCATTTATTTATTTATTTTTTATAACTTTGCTCTTCTTGCTTATAACATATTTACAAAAGAATACATAAATGAATGAAACACGTACACAAATTTAGACAGCAAGAATCACGGGCGGAGTTCACTTAATTCCAGTTTTCTTCCACTCAGACCCACATCCATCCACTGACCAGTAAGACATGCTGACAGCTTCTGACTTTTTTATTTTGAATATATTGAAGCAAATATGCTATTTTTGTCCCTTTTTGTTGTAGAGTTACGAAATGTTTTCGTGTTCTTTCTAATTATTAATTTTCTACAACTTGAAGGACTTTAATACATTTTTATTGTCACCTAGCTATATTTCAAAGTTGTTTAAAGTCATCCAATGGCATTCTTCCACAAATTAAGACTATAAAGAGCATTTTGATGATAATTCAAATGACGCAACTTCATTTATGTAACCATTTTTTTTTTAAATAAAGTTGATTTATTATTATTATTCAAAGTTATTAAAGATTATTTATGACTATTGAAGGTTATCTAGTGAGCATTTAAGGATACATAAGGATAATTCAAGAAAGTTGTAACAAATTCTAGAAATTCCGTAAAAAACTACTTTTACAATTTGGAAGGAAAGTTTATAAGACATTTTAGAAAACCTCAAACAAATTATTTTGTTAAATTCCTTGAAAAAAAAAAGATTTGCAATTTGGAAAAGTAATTTCTAGAAAATTTTAGAAAACCTAAAAAATTGAGCAAAATTCAAGAACTAACCAAAAACTAGCTATTTGAAATAGAAATTTACAGAAAATTCTGGAAAATTCTAAAACCAACGAAAAAATGTTTGCAATTTGAAGGAGTAATTTCTGGAAAATTTTAGAAAACCTGAAAAAATCTAAAAAGAAACCTTATAAAGAAATTGCAATTTGTAATAGAACATTTTATTTGCTGGAAAATTCTAAAACTAATAAATTTCTAGAAAATTCGTAAATAATTTAAAAAAATAATTTGGAAATAAATTTTTAGAAAATCACTAAAATCCCCTGACAATTCTATTTTATTTTATTTTATTTTTATTTTATTTTATTTTTACCCAACAGCCAAAAAGGCCAATTACAGAGTAAAATTAGCATTAAAAACTTAAGTTAATAATTATAATACAATAACAAAAATACAAATGACATTCGAAAAAAATTGCAATTTGAAATTTAAATTTGCGGTGAATTCTTAAACCCTGGAAAAATCTAAATCTGTCAGCAAAAATTTTGCAATTTGGAAGGAAAATTTCTGAAAAAATTGCAATTTGGGTTAAAAATTTGTTGATAATTCTTAAAACTAACCGAAAAAAGGGACATTCCTGACAAATTATAAAACCACAAAAAAATTTGCAACTTGGAGGAAAAATTTCCTGATTTCCTTTAAAAAAACTGAAAAAAATCCCTGGAAAATTTAAGAATAAATAAATGTAAGTTGGAGTAGACATTTGTGGCATATTCTAGAAAGGCTCAGGGGAAATTCTTGGAAAACTCTAAAAACATCAAAATTTTGCATTTTGGAAAAGTCATTTCTATAAAATCTTAGAAAACCTATAAAAATTGAGGAAAATTCAAGAACTAACGAAAAACAATAGAAATCTGTGGGGAAATCTGGAAAACCTACTAGGAAATTCCTGGAAAATTATAAAATCATCGAAAAAGATGTTTGTAATTTGAAGAGAATTTTAAAAAACCTGAAAAAATATTTTGCAGAAATTTTTTTCAATTTGGAATAAAAATTTTTGGGGAAATAAAACTGAAATATATTTATGTAAAATTCAAGAATCCAAGAAAGGAAAATTGAAAACATTACTGAATTTTTTTTTAGAAAACCTAAAAAAATTGTGAAAAGAAATTGCAATTTGGAATAGAAATTTATTTATGTAAAATAAAAAAAACTGAAGAGAAATCCCCAGATGATTCAATTTGAAATATTTGAAAGTCATTCATCGCCTGGTCAAGTTTATTAGCTGTTATCCATCCAAAGTCATTCTTCCATCAATCAAGGTTATTAGGAACTAACCAACAATCATTCAAGGTCATCCACCCACCCCACATATACATATTAATTTCAACCAGATAACTTTATACGTGTATTTTTTAAATTCTACTAAATTTAGAATGTAGGATGAAATAAAACACGATTTTCTATTATATTTTCTATGTTATTTTTTACCACGGTAATCGTAATCGTGTTTTATTTCATCCTACATCTGAAAATGAAATACCACAAAGTAACGGTCACCACCATCTTGTTTCTACGAAATTTAGAATTTTTAATTTTTAAAACAACAAACTTATTTGTAACTTATGTAAAAAAAAATGTGTAGTGTGGGCGATTATTGTTCATTCAACTCTTCAAATTGTAAAAAGAAAACAAATTAAGGTTATATTAAGTAAAGCAAATAAACTAAACTAAACTAAGTTCATAGTAAAGATATGAGCGTTGGAAAAAGTTTAAAAATTCTTAAATTCATGACTTTTTGATTTAATTTATTTGTAAAGAGTAATTCTCTGTTATATTGTACAGATTGAATGATGGTTTAAAGATTGAAGGATGGTTTTTGACAACAACACTGTTTGTAAATTCAAAATTTGTACTTAAATTTCTGATCAAAAACGAAGTAACAAAAATATAATAGGTGTGTTCAAATGAAAAGGTATGAAGTGACACTGAGGGTATAAATGAAATCTTTATTCAAAGTATACACCATAGGCCTGAGCACAACGATTCCATTGATTGACGAGAGTAAAGATTCCGCGTTCCCAAAACTCCTGTGACCTTGACGAGACCCAGTCCTTCACAACGCCTTTAAGTTCATCGTCCGAGTTTAAATGATGCCCTTTCAAATGTCTTTTCAGGGAAGCAAACACATGGGTGATATGCCCGGGCTGTAAAGCTGCTCCCTCTTCGACTTGGTCAGTTCCATGTGTTTGGACGCCTGTTATCATGGAGCAGAATCAAACCCTCCCTGTTTTTTGTTCTTGATGTACTTGTAATCTTCGATGTATGTCCTAGTATACATCGGAATTAATGATTCTTCTGTTCTCGAAAAATTCAACATGTCTTTGGACATCAAAAAAACCAACTAGCAACATCTTGCCTGCTTTTAAATTTTTAGAAGAAGGTGGCGACGCATGTCTCCACTGCATGCTGCACCTCTTTGTCTCTATGTCTTAGTGATGACACCAGTTCTCATCACCAGTGACGATCTGATCCTGGAAAGCGGGGTTTTCATGATACCGAAACAGATGTTGAAATGTGAGCCCCATACTCAGTTCCTTTTGTTGGTTGTTCGGAACCGATTACGCGCACACCTTTTGATAACGCAACCTATCATGAATAATTGCCTGTACTCTTTCAACGCCTCACGATGTCCATGTGTCTCTTAATACAAAAAAAATATAAGGACTGCGCATCAACTCGGATTGCGAACTCAAGGATGATGTGAAGAACTAAATCTCGTCACGGACACTAGAATTCTGGGAATTCGGAATCCTTCGGCTGGTTAATCAATAGAATGGTTGTGCCTTTGGTGTATAATTTAGATAAAGACTTCATTTCTACCCACAGTATCGTTTCGTACCTTTTCATTTTTATGTAGGGTGGATGGGTTGCCTCTATTCTATGTCAAAAATGACATAACCAATCTAATTGAAGTAACAAATAAGCCAAACTCGGCAAGATAATGGTGGTACAACCTCTACCAAAGGTATCCTATGTGGCAACAGTGTTATTGAAGTAACAGCAGGCAAGAGTGGAAGATCATATTATTATGAACTCGAGCCATTCCATGTGCGATTAAAATTTTTGTAAGAAATATATATTTGAATTTCATTATGTAAGTACAATGGATATAATAATTACTACTACTACCTTTAAATCTATAAAACTTAAGTAAATTCTTAGTAATTATAATGCATTAATATTACTGATGCCTAGATTTTTATACTACTAAGTTATTAAGAATTTTATTTAAATTAGTTCTATCTTTAATTTTCACAGATTATAGGTTACTGACTGCCCATCCGTCCTATAAGTGCACATTTTCTTTATCCAGAAAGTTGCCTCTGAATTTTTAAAAACTTTAATCTGACAATTTGTGATTTATTTTCAAAATTAAAATGTAAGTACATTAAGTTGATTAAAGGATGTATCAAATCCTTGTACAAAAAGTAATACTTTATGTATTTTCTTACAAGTTGAAGGGGTAAAGTAGATGACACCAACCCACCCTACATATATGTTTTCGAACATACCTTACAAACATTAAAAAAATAGGTATTAATTCTTTATAACTTTAGTCTTCTTGCTTATGATACACTTACAAACGAATACACAAATTAATGAAACACGTGCACAAATTTAGACAGCTTGAATCATGAGTGGAGTTCATTGGTTTTTAATATTCTTCAACTCAGACTTTTTCCATTCACTGTCCAGTAAGACATGCTGACAGTTTCTGAATCATTCATTTGGAACATATTGAAGCACATGTGCTATTAATGCATTTAAGTATTATTTTTATCCAACATGCTAACGAAAAGATTCTAATATTATAACATATACTCAATAGGTCTCTGGTCAAACTACGAAAAAACAATTCTTTTTTAGAAATACCACTTTATTCATCAACATACTCTCCTTCAAGAGTGATACATCCATTCCAGCGCTCCTCAAACTTTTCGATGCCCTTCTTTATGTGAAAAGATTTGTTCTCAAAATAAACTTCAATTTCGGCAATCACTTCTCCATTTGAGCCTAATTTCTTTCCCTTGAGCATCTTTTTCAGGTCTGCAAAAAGCCATTAGTCGCTGGAGATCAAATCTAAAGAATACATTGGGTGAAAAGCAATTTAAAGCTGGTGGTGTCCTTTTCCCACCCTCCAACCTCCAGCGAAGAAATTTGAGATTCTGTTTTATTCTTAATGGATTATTAGGAATAATCCATTAATTTTCCAATTCAACTAGCAACTTGTTACAATAATATTTCAATTAGACATTTATGTTAATTTTACAAATTGGAGGGTGGGTTAGAGGCCACCCACCCTCCCTACATATGCATATTAACTTCAATCAGAAAGCTGTTTGTAATTTTTTTAAACTATAATCTCCCAATTTGAGTGGATCATTTTTAAGATTCAAAAAATGTGTGTAATCTATAAAGAAAAAAATGTAGAATGTGGGTGGCTATCCTCTAGTCAATTTTTAAACTTTTAAGATCATTTATCAAAAAGGGCCTTAATTTCTTAATAGATGTACGATGATTTCATCATCAAACTGACACAATTTTCATTTTGTATATTTTTTTTTACACCTTGAAAATGTAGATCATTACTACTATTATTTGGCAAGATCTCAATGAATTAAAAATTCATGACTAGATTTGCAAATGAAAGACTTGTTTTTGATTGATGATTACTGAAGGGGTGGATTTATCTATCAGTGATTATAATCTAGGGTAATTATGTAATTGTAATTATGTTAAATAAGACAATCCGCTAAAATATGTTTTGGTTTGAAATGACCTCCAGTTGGTTGTTTACTACATTTTTGCTCTAACCCTTCTAAAATATTAAATCTTAATCCCTTTGGGCAATTATAATTACATAATTACCCTAGATTATATATACTAATAGATCTAAATCTACTGAACTGGATGGTTCATAGTACACCTTTGAAAATGGCAAGTAATTTGTCGAAATATATGTCAGGAAACTGATAAATTAATTATGGAACCAAACAAATATTTCATTTACAAATCCACCCCTGTGACTATGTTCCATCAAGATTATAGCAGCGAAAGTATTAATATTAGAAAATTATGAATTTTCCCATGACTTCTCAACTTGATATAAATTAATTGATTAATGGTTGAGGCGTTAACTTCGTGATACATCTTGGAAAATTAAACCAAAACGTTGTTATAAAGTGTGATATAAATTATTAGAAAAGAGAACCAACTCTTATATTTTGCAGATTTAATTTAGGTCATTTTTTGAAAGATAAGTTATTTGATTTTTACATTGAGGTTTCAACGTGATACAATTGATAAGAAATAGTCCTTGCTTCTATTATAGAAATTCAAGGTTTATTTACTAGAGAAGTTAAAATATTATCAAATTAATTAGAAATATAGTAAAATCTTTAAAGGTAAATTACAGATCACCCACCCACCCTACACATATGTTTTTTAGCATAGGTCACGCTCTTTGTTTTAGTTTAAGAAACTCACAAATTTTAAGACTGTATTGAAAGTAAGTCAAAGACAGTTTTTAATTTGAATTTTATAAGTATATGTAGGATGGGTGGCTTCTATTCCACCCTTCAATCTGTAAAACATACACAAACGTGTTACTAAATTTTTAATAGATTAATAAGAGTGAAGCATAGATATTACAGCTAAATTATCAATGTTGTACAATTCAGTTTTTATAATTGATACTGGTTGAGCTACACTCTTGATGGAACGAGATATGTAAATTTAATTAATTAGTTTTGTACTTTGAAAATAATCAGAAATGATCGAAATACGTGTCAGGCAACTGAAAATAAAAATATTATGTAACTTAACAAGTGTTTTACCTCATCGAATTCAGATTTTATTTAACCTATATAGGGCATATTCTATATATTCGAGGATGGGTTAGATGCTAACCCACCCGATATATATTTCTAAACTTCAACCAGAAGGCGGTCTTGGATTTTTGTAGTTTTAATCTCCCATTTTGTTGATACTTTTAAACATTAGCTTTGGTATTTATGTTATTTAAACGTTATATGTCTTCACAGCTAAATCCTTTCATAGAAAATTCAACGTTTTGTTTCATGACTATCTTCTTCGGGTGCTTATTCGTTCCGAATATTGGCAACCATCCTGGATATGATTAATTTGTTCATCATTAATAGTTCGGTTGTAGTTTTTGGGAACCATGTTCTTAAGATATTAAGCCATGATTTTTCTTCTTCGTGGTCTTCTTTCACTATAGACTTTTCCTTGGAGAACATTTCATAATGTGTCCAAGGTAGTCTAGTTTTCATCTCTTGATGGTTTACTCCTTCTTAATCCGTTCCATTGCTGCATTGCTGGTCACTCTGTTTACCCAAGAGATCCTCTATATTTTCCTGAATAGCCACATTTCGAAGGCCTCGAGTTTTCTTTTTGTTCCTTTGTTTATTGTCCATGACTCCATTCCATAGAAAAGTATCAAGAAAATATAGCATTTAAGAACTGTGATTTTGATATCGATGCCGAGGCTGTGACTTTTGAATAATTTAACCATTTGGTTAAAGGCAGCTCTTGCTTTCGCGATTATGCACTTAATAGTGCAAATCCTCATTGATCATGGTTCGAAAGTAGGTAAACTGTGATACCCTCTCTATTAGTGTGTTGTTAATCATTAGTTCGCACCTTTCTTTTGTCTCTTTACTAATTACCATGAATTTATCTTTACTAGTGTTAATTTCTAAACCATTCCAAGTGCTGACGACTTTTAATCTGTTTATTAGTTCTTGTAAGCTGTTTATTCTATCGGTGACTATCACAGTATCATCTGCGAATCGAATATTGTTTAAACTATCTTTATTCAGCTGAATTCTCAAGAGCTTCTCTGAAGATTTCTTGTGAATAAAGATTTAATATGAGCGACGAAAGAATGCAACCTTGCCTAACTGTATTGGTTTGCTCTTCGGCATTAGTATTAATAGTAGCTGACATATTCTAGTATAGGTTCTGGATGATCCTAAGATCTTTATCATCCATCCCAGTATTTTTCAAGACCTCTATCATCTTTATATGCTGTATTTTTTATCAAACGCCTTCTGATAGTCGATAAAATAGGCGAAAATATCACAGTTCATACCTCTGCAGCACTGGAACAATACCTGCAGGCAGATCAGGGCATCTCTTCATAAATCCAAACTGTGTGTCTGTTACTCTTTCTTCACATGGCTTGTAGATTCTCCGATGAATGATTTTTAGAAACAGTTTTATCATGTGATCATAAGGCTTATCGTTCTATAGTCGCTACATGCTTTGACTCCCTGTTTATTGAGTAACATTATAAATTCTGAGATGAACCATTCTTTCGGGATCTACAATAGTTATTGAATATACCTGTTAAGAATTTGAAGGATTCTTTGTTAAGAAGTCTGAAGAATTATGAGATGGGATACGTCCTGGAGCCTTTCCTTCCTTTAGAGTGCTTATGACGTCTTTGATTTCCGTCACTTTTACTAGGTCAAGACTCAATTTGGATGTGGAAGAAATGAAAATAATTGTACTATGTACTTTTTCCAAGTGTCTTTAATGTCGCCTCTATCTGCAATCAGTTTTCCTGCATCATTTAGAAGTTTTTTCACAGTTTTCTTTTTGAAATTTCCCATAACTTCCCTCATCCTATTATGTACATTAAACTTATCAAATCTCCTTTGTAAAACTTATATTTCGTGGCGTTTTTTTGTTTGGTCTCTCGAATTTATTTTTCCTCGTGTGTCTTTCTGTATGCTTTTGTATATTGAGGGATTGCTCTTTTCTTTCCTTCGTTCTTTCATGAGTAACAAAATTTTCTCTGTCATCCAGGATTTATGTTTCGTTCCATCATCCTTAAAGTCCTTGTCCTTGATATTCATTGTTGCTTCGGTATGTATCTTTGTTTGTTCTTCTGCGTTAATAATTTCCTCCTCAATCTCTCTGCAATTGTCATTGACGTCCTCCTTTACTTGGTTCTTTAGTGTGTTATTCTTAAGTTTCCTGTTTTTAAATTTTGGTTGTCTCGTTCTTTGTATCATCTTGAGTTTTACTCTCAAGAAGATTTTGGTCTCGCTGTATATCAGCATTCATGACTATAAAAAAGTAAAACTCGTTCATTTTCTACTGAAATGTTTGTTAAAGCTTTTCAGCAATACGAATAATAGTGCTTTCAGAAGGTCACTTATGGACACAAACCATTTACTGGTTTGAAATAATCACATCATAACACTATTGGCTTGTGTGTCTGTGGGGAACACCAGTAAATTTATATTATTATTATTATTATATTATAAACCTGGAAAAAGTTAAATCTCAAAGGACCAATTATTTCAACTAATAATTTTCGAACCAACAATTTAGATTCCAGCCTAACTATTCTAGAATATCTTGATGTTAAACAATCTGCTACATTATTTTTAAACATTTAAAAGGAGTTTGATTCTAAATTACTGTTATGTTATAGTTGTCACATATAGAAAGAGTAGGAATTCACACTAAAAATACATTTGTTGACTTGTTGAATACATTACAGCACTGTCCTAGTTGAAGATTTTTCTTTTTCCTATTTCGCCCCAATCCAATAAGTGGAATAATCCATTTACCGCGGAATGTGTGTAGGAATCGGCAAACTGGGACGGCGCTATAATGGAGCAATTATAAATAGAGTCTGGCACCTGTTGATACGAATAAACATTGCACTTGCCGAATGCAATTATAAATGCTAGATAAATGCAGAAATGGAACGCAAATAGTGACTATCCGAATTGAACACGTTTACACGTGTAAAGTTGAATAATTGGTTCCAAACATGGAAATTGAGGGTGCAATGGCATTAAAAGTTTGTTACGGTGTTCCTCCTACACTCCTTCGAGTAGTCGAAAGTGTTGTATCTGACCAAGGTCGTCCGTGGGTTTACTAATCCTCGCCAAAAGCGAAATCATATTATTTACAGTTTTTTTTAATCTTTCAATTAGAATAATATACTAAAGTAATAACTTAAGAACGAAATGTATTAAAGTCCTTTACATTGTAGAAATTTAACTAATAATTAATAACTTAAGGTTAATATTTGATTTTTATCTTCTGTAAACTTCAACATAAAAAGTTATCAAATGTAGGATGAAATACAACACTATTTTCTATGTTTTATTTCATCCTACATTTGAAAATGAAATATCACATAGTAACGGTCGCCACAATCCTGTTTCATAAAAAGTTGTGTTGGTTTTTGTGAATCAAACAATCTTATTCTATTCCTGCTGTCTATCAATCACACTTGTGTTTGTTATGTTGTTATAATCGGCCAGTCTGCAATTGATCAGTTGTTCCTCAAGGCTCTAATTCAGCCAGATCTTAGCGGTCTTTTAATCTTAATTGAAATTTAGATTAAGTTATTAAGTTTGAATATTCATTGATTGTTTAGAGTGTTGATTTTAATTAATTGTTATTGTATTGAAGATGAAAATTTATTAGTAAAACTCTACAAGGTGATCGCCAATCACGTGCCTTCGCTGAGTTGGTCGATAAATCGTCGCAATTACGAAATCCTGTATGGTGACTGAATAAAACTGCGAACGGCCAACGGTTCTTCGTCCTGTTAGATCGCTTTCCGAGCGACTTTCAATGATTTCCGTGAACGTTTCACGTGTACGTATCGCGCTCAGCCTTCGGCTTCATTGATGGCAATAACAATTTTGCCCAGTATCGATAGAAATCGATAAATAAAGTTGATTTCTTTTTAAATGTAAATAATAATTGCTCAGGAGATTAATAAATCGTATTAAAATTGATTGATTCATATTTTAATGTTAAATTTTGGTCTATTGATTAAAGTAAAAGCAATCAAATGTGTCTTTAGAGACACACAAATTATACAAGGTGTCTCAAAAGAAAGTAGAAGATTTTGCAATATTGAGGAATGGTCGACCTTTACTTTTTTGAAGATGAAGAGGACGTGAAGTCACAATCAATTTAGAGCGTTATGTTG
Organism: Ontholestes murinus; assembly: GCA_963969525.1. Lineage (NCBI taxonomy): Eukaryota > Metazoa > Arthropoda > Insecta > Coleoptera > Staphylinidae > Ontholestes > Ontholestes murinus. The sequence goes on along the minus strand of OZ018398.1, from coordinate 45,444,872 downwards.
ACAACTTCTTGATTCGTGAATTGCAAAATTTTCCTGGATATAACCAAAGATTCTATTAAGAAAGAAGACCAAAGATATCAATAAATAAATAAAACATCATGGTTCTAGCAGTACGAAGTAAAGTCAATTTTCCCTGGCAAATTGATCTCCAAGAGAGATGACATAAATTGACTTCCACGCAGTTTCCTGTGTTGCTTTCTTAAATTTAGAGTTTATAGCAATTGACCAAATTCTCTGGCGTATTTGAGAAATGAAAATATCCATCACAAAACTGTAGCCATCACAGAGTCGTCATAAGAAATTTTAGTACAGCTAAACAACAGATTTTCGATAGATGGCTCACTTATTTAAATTAGTCTAACATTATGCAAGAAGCATTTATATTCTGAAATAGCGCGCGAAGTGTTGTTGTCCTACTCCATTAACACACAATAACAATGAATACCAATAAAAACGAAAAGTTTTTCCGGAATTGCACGCCTTATTCGGGCATCGCGGCGAACTGTGCCAAAAACGTGATTGCTCTCTTAAGGTCAGTCGGACTGACCGTTTTCGGTTCGCACCCGCACCGAAATTTTTGACCTTTTTTTTTTCGCTCCGTTGCGCAACGAATCAAATTAAAAACCGCGATTTGTTGTTGAGAGGTGACTCAGCTACACCAGGAAACTCGATGAAGGTACCACATCCAAATCCATTGTTTGAATTATTACTTAAGATCAAAATGAAAGCATTATTAATACAAATGAATTTTAATATCAACAAAATCCTTTTCTGATTCCAAGATAGTTGGTAGTTTGTGGTACCTAATAGCTTTCACAATCAATTATATTATTTTTTAGTTTAGTGGGACATTTACATAAGTGCCTGTGATAAAGAAAACACACAGCAAAAGTTATAAAATTTCGATTTCTTTGAATCATCGCCGTCTTACTTTACTTTCTGTTCTTATCGAGACATTGAGCGATACGTATTCAAACGCGTTTAGTGTGAATTTGCGAAATGAATAGGTTTTACTTAACGTGTTATCAAACTCAAGGCTGTCCACCGAGCTGTATATCGTATCGGTACAGAATAATGAGTCAACAGCTCGAGAACTTGGAATATCGTTCCACATTTCCATATATTGCAATGGAAGAAAAGTATTTCACAGTTGGAATCGATTTAGAAATTTTAAATCGTAACGCTATTGAGACTTTATTGTAAGGATGCTCCATCCTGCTGGAACTGTATTTTATATAATAGAGCAAACCTCTTAAAGTATCCGTGCTTTATTAATTTACGTCTGAAGAGATAAAGAATGAAAGTGAAAGTGCATATAATAAAGGAGAGGAAGAAATTACTGAGAGAAAGATATCATGAGAAGTATGAAGATATGGTGAAGATAGTGAAGAAAACAGAAGCAGAAGAAGAAGTCTTTTACGTTGTAGAAAATTAACTAATAATTAGAAAAAATTATCAGAAGAAACAGTATCAACAGAGTGTTGATGCGTAAGGAACAATTAAGAGACTTCTCTTGTATGGAACTGTAGGCATTTCTTGTGTGTTTCATTTTTTTGTTAATAGCTGCTTTGCACTCTTCGTCAAACCTCTCTGGCATCTTTACTTTTTTTGGATGATCCTAGTACTTTATATACGCTATTTTATTAATTTGGTCCACATTACTTCCGTACACTTATTCCCAATAGAGTTCTCTTCAGCTAGCTTTTTGTAAATTTTGGGCATTTTAATTACTTTAAGTTTACCTTTTCTATCTTTTTGTATTTTCCTAGCGTCCGCTTGTTAATCTTTACTACGAAACACGAACAATTTTATATAGCTTTATAAATTTATTAATTACTTGCTCTAACGTACTCTTGACCTACCTCAATAAAGAATGCGATGACCTCTCGTAATCCTGACCCCCCCGAATAAATTCTACGTTAAGGTAGGTCAAGAGTACGCTCGTTCAAGCGAACAATTGTGCGCTAGGTTAACGCACAGTTTATTGGGGTAGGTCAAGAGTACGCTCGGTTAATATATAATTTACTAAGGCAGAAGACCTAAGAACAAAGATGAATAATAAAAACAAAATGCAAAATTATACCATTAAAGGTTAAAACATAAAAAACATAGAAAAGAACCTGTCACAAGTTTTAAGACTAAAGATGCAAATAAAAAAGGCCACAGACAAAAAATAATGCAGACAGATAGAAAGAGATTGATTTTAAATGCAAAATAGGAAGGAGATGAAAAGAAAAAAGAAAGAAACCTAATATAAACAAAGAAATATAATTGGATGCAAAGAGAGTGAGTCAGATATAAAGGAAGATAGACAAAATAAGGAAAGAAAATGGAAGCAAGCTTTTGTAAGAGAGCGATAATAAAGATAAAAGAAAAAAAAACTTAATGCGAACAAAGAAAAATAATTAGACGCAGAGAGAGAGAGAGAGAGAGAGAAAGAGAGATAAAGGCATCTAGACAGAAGACAGAAAGAAAATAGAAGAAAGGGACAAAAGAAAGAAATATTTAAAGTGAAAAGAGATATAGATTTAAGAGAGTTAATACAGAGAGAGTATAAATATTTGGATATAGAGATTGTTAGAAAGTTGGAGTGATAAAAAAAAAATTCTAAAGATTTTTAAGATTTCAAAATTTCTAAATATTTAAAATATTCTAGTGACCCGAAATGTTTTAGAGATTTTTGGAAATTCGTGAAACTCAAAGCGATATAACGATTTCTAAAAATTCTAACGATAAATATTAAGATTTTCGATTAATTCTAAAAAAATTATTTCTACAATAGGATTTAGAGATTATAGATATTTTATTCCTGAGAGATCCTAAGAATCTTGAGAATTGTTCTAAAAATTCTATAGATTCTGTAGATAAATTCTAAGATATTCTATTGATTCTAAAATATGTAACAACACAAAAAGATTTATAGATTCTACATATTTTAAAAATTCTAAAATTCCTAAATAGAAGACTTTAAGGATTCTGGAAATCGTTCGAAAAATTTCGTAGATAAGAATAATAGAATAGAATAATTATAAGAAATTCTATTGATTCTAAAATGTATAATTTTCGAAAAAGATTTGAAGATTTCAAAAAATTTCAAGTTTGTATAATTAATAAGACCATAAGAATCTTGAAACAAGTCTGCTGATAATTTTTTGAAGATTCTATTGATTCTAAAATATATAATTACATGAAGGGATTTAGAGATTGTACATATTTTCAAGAATCTACAATAAAGTTTCTTAAATTCCCAAAGATCTTAAGTATCTTGAAAATCAGTAAATAACTTTCATGAATTCTGTAGATAAATTCGAAGAGATTCTATTGATTCTAAAATATATAATTACACAAAAGGATTTAAAAGATTTTAAGAATCCCGAAAATTGTTATATTTTTTTTAGATTCTATATATCAATTCTAAGAGGTTCTATTGATTTTAAAATATATAATACAAGAGAAGATTGAGAGATTCTACATATTTTAAAGATTCTAAAAGTCCTAAATATTAAAATACCTTAAGAATCCTGAAAATCGTTCTATAAATTTCATAGTTTCTAAAACTTCTAAAATACTTTAAGAATCCTGAAAATCGTTCTATAAATTTCATAGTTTCTAAAATTTCTAAAATACCTTAAAAACCTTGAAAATCATTTTAAAAATTTTATAAATTTTGTAGAAAAATTCTAAGAGATTCTATGTTTTATAAAATATATAACTAGACGAAAATATTTATAAAATCTGAATATTTTAATGTTTCTAAAATTCCTAAAAGACCTTAAAAATCATTCTAAAAATTTCATAAATTCTGCTGATATATTCTAAGATATTCTATTGATTCTATAATATTTAATTACACAAAAGGATTTAGAGATTCTACATATTTAAAGATTCTAAAATTCCTTAAATATTGAAAGACCTTAAGAATCCTGAAAATAGTTCTAAAAGTTTCATAAATTCAACAGATAAATTCTAACACAATTATATTGATTCTAAATTAATATATTATATGAAAAGATTTAGACATTGTGAATATTTTAGAGATTCTAAAATTCCTAATTATTAAAAAACCTTGAGAATCCTGAATATCGTTCTAAAAATTTCATAGTTTCTAAAATACCTTAACAATTTTGAAAATCATTCTAAAAATTTCATAGATTCTGCACATAAATTCTAAAAGATTCTATTAAGTCTAAAATATATAATTACACGAAAGTATTTAGAGATTAAAGATATTTAAAAAAATTTTCAATATTAAAAGATCTTAAGGATCCTGAAAATTGTTCTAAAAAATGTATGGATTCTGTAGATAAATTCTAAGAGGTACTAAAATTCAAAAATATATAATTACATGAAAAGATTGAGAGATTCTACATATTTTAAAGATTCTAAAATTCCTGAACATTAAAAGACCTTAAGAATTATGAAAATTGTTCTAAAAATTTCATAGATTTTGTAAATAAATTCTAAAAGATCCTATTGATTCTAAAATACATAATTATAAGGAAAGATTTAGAGATTCTAAATATTTAAAAGTTTCTAAAATTCCTAAAAGACCTTAAGATTCTTGAAAATCGTTCTAAAAATTTCATAGTTTCTAAAATTTCCAAAAGACCTTAACAATCTTGAAAATCATTTTAAAAATTTCATAGATTTTGTTGATAAATTCTAAGAGATTCTATTGATTCTGAAATATATAATTACACAAAAGGATTTAGAGACTCTAGATATTTTAATGATTCTAAATATCTTAAGTATTAAAAGACCTTAAGGATCCTGAAAATCGTTCTAAAAATTTAATGGATTCTGTAGATAAATTCTAAGAGGTTCTATTGATTCTGAAATATATAATTACTTGAAAAGATTGAGAGATTCTACATATTTTAAAAATTCTAAAATTCTTAAATATTACAAGCCCTTAAGGATCCTGAAAATTGTTCTAAAAATTTTTATGGATTCTGTAGATACATTCTAAGAGGTTTTATTGATTCTAAAATATATAATTACATGAAAATATTGAGAGATTCTACATATTTTAAAGTTTCTAAAATTCCTAAGAGACCTTAAGATTCCTGAAAATCATTCTAAAAATTTCATAGATTGTTTAGATATATTCTGAAAAATTCTGTTGATTCTAAAATATATAATTATGCGAAAAAATTTAGAGATTCTACATCATTTAAGGATTCTAATTCTTAATTCCTTAAGAATCTTGAAAACCGTTCTAATAATTTCATAATTTCTAAAATTTCTAAAAGACTTTAACAATCTAGAAAATCATTCTAAAAACTTCATGGATTTTGTAGATAAAATCTAAGAGATTCTATTGATTATAAAATATATAGTTACACGAAGGGATTTATAGATTCTACATATTTTTAAAATATTGAAACACCTTTAAAATCTTCAAAATTGTTCTTACAATTTCAGAGATTATGCAGATTCTAATAAATCCAAATATTTTAAATATCCAATCAGAAAATTAACTTCATGGGATTTTGGGAATCTTGAAAAGTTTGAACATCAAATTTATCCTAAGGATCTTTGCAGGTTTTAGGATATTTATAATCTTTAGATTCTTTTGAATCTTTAAGATGATTAGAATCTTTAGGATCAATAGAATTTTTAGAATCAATCGAATTTTTAGAATCTTTAAAATCTCTACAATCTTTAAAATCATTGGAATATTTGGAATCTCTAGAATCTTTAGAGTCTTTAGATTCTTTATAATCTTTAGAGTATTGTGAATCTTTAAAAACTTTAAAATCTTTTAGAATCTTTAGGGTATTTAGAACTTTTAGAATCTTTAAAATATTTACAATCTTTAGTATATTTAGAAGGCTTGGAGAGTAAATAAGAATGTGTGTAAAGATTAAAAAAATAATAATTCATTTATTTATTTATTTATTTATTAAGCTTCATCGGATATAAATAAACTTTATTAACGGTAATCACCTTTACAATAAAAAAAATACAAAAATAATACTTATGTAATATGTGATATGATTATGTAAAATAAAAATAAACTGATATATACAAAATTGAAGGAAAAATATACATATAATTTTAACAACATTCCGAAGAGCGGAGTTCACACTTGTAGATGATCTTCCACTCAAACCCATAACATATCCTCACTGATTGGGTTGATTGAGTTACTTCAAGATAATAATAACTTTGATTAAAAACACCTAGAACCTTTCTTCAATATTTTACTCAATGATTCGCAGTTTCTTGGCTTTGGATACATATATTTAGCATTTAATTGCTTATTTTCCCTTTATTTGAGCTATATAATATAACTTTGTCATTTTGATGTTAACATTATAAAGAGAAAACAAATATGGAAAAGAATGAAAGAAAGAATATGAGCGAAGAGTATACAGATATGGGGGAATGGATGAGATAACAGAAGTAAGAGGAAAAAGAAAACATTTGCGAAGAAGGAAAGTTGAGACAAAAGGATAGATCAATAGATAAGTGATAAATATAAAAGTCTTTATAGTGTTAAGAATTTTGTCAATCAATTTAATAAACGAAAAATTGTTAAACTTTCACAAAATATGTAGAATATTTTAAATATTTCATCAGTAAATTAATTTTATGGCATTTGAGTTTTAGAATAAATTTGTTCTAAGAATCTTTACAATCTTTAGGATATTTAGAATTTTTATAAATTTTAGAGTTTTTGGAATATTTAGAGACATTGATATCTTTCGAATCTTTCGAATCTTTAGAGTTAATGAAGACTTGAATCTATTAGTAAAAAAATAAATGGTTTACCCAATTTTTTCTGAAGAGAAGTAGAGCAAAATTGAGACCAATCGATGGGGTTTGGAATTTCTAAATCATATGTAATTTTGGTGTGATAGAACCATGTGGAAAACGAGAAAAAGTAGTAGAATTTTTGAAAAATATTTAGTCATTTAATTCCCAAATTAGGGACTAAAGTGCCTCAAAATAAGGCAAAAATAAACTTAAATATGGATTGTTTATTCATTCTTGTGGTTTCCTGTTAGGCAGTAGTGTTGGCAGAAGTATTTAGTTCTTCAGAGTACGAGTCCAAGATCATCTAGGATGAACTATGCCCAATTCTTGTGCAATCTAAATTATTGTGAATTTTGTTTATATATTTTTTGTATGTATTAGGTTTTTTGTTAGCGCTGAATTAAAACAGATAAATAAATAAATAAATAAAATCTTTGCAATCTCTAGAATGTTTTGAATCTTTAAAAACTTTAAAATCTTCGGAGTGTTTAATTAATTTTATTGCATTTTGAAAAGTTTAAGAATCAAATTTATTTTAAGAATCTTTATAGTTTTTAAGATATTTAGAATCTTTAGAAATTTTAGAGTCCTTGGAATCTTTACAGTCGTTGAAATCTTTTGAATCTTTAGGGTCTTTAGAATTTTATAGGAAACGAAGACTTAGATCCATTATTAAAAAAAATAGTTTAACCTGAAGAGAGATTGAGGAAAATTGTGACCAGAGATGGAATTTCTAAATCATTTAATTTTGATCTGATAGAACTCTGTGAAAAAGGAAAGTAGGATTTTTGGAATCTTTAGGATCTTTAGAGTCTTTAGAATTTTTGGAATCTTTGGAATCTTTAGAAGGTTTTGAAAATTTTAAACTTTTAGAATCTCTAGAATATTAAGAACTTTTCGAATTTCTAAATCATATGTTATTTTGAATTAATAGAACTGTGTGAAAAGGGAGGAGGAGCAGTAGAATTATTGAAATCTTTAGAGTCATTCGATTTTTTAGAATCTTTCGAATGTTTAGAATCTTTAAAAACTTTGAATCTTTTAGAATCTTTAGTGTACTTGGAGTTTATAGAATTTTAGAGCGTTTAGAATCATTACAATCTTTAGAATCTTTCAATTCTTTAGAATCTTTAGAATATTTAGAAGACACGAAGAGCGAGAGAAAACGTGTTAATAAAAATGCAAAAGGATACTTAATATTTGCTATCTTTAGAATACATCTAGAAAGACAAATGTGTGTAAAGATTGGAAAGGAAGTAGAAAGAAGAACGAAAAATTATATAGAATAGAATGAAATATCAATTAATAACTAAAAAAAATGTCAAAATTTTTCATTAAATGTAGAATTTTTTAAATATTTCATCAGAAAATTGGTTTTATGGCATTTTGAAAACGTCGAAAAGTTTGAGCAACAAATTCATCCTAAGAATCTTTACAGTCTTTAGGATATTTAGAATCTTTAGATATTTTAGCGTCTTTGGAATCTTTAGAGTCGTTGAAATCTTTTGAATCATTAGAATCTTCATAGTCTTTAGAATTTTAGAGGAAACGAAGACTTGGATTCGTTAGTAAAAAAATAATAGATGGTTTACCCTGAAAAGAGATAGAGGAAAATTGAGACCAGGGATGGGTTTTGGAATTTCTAAATTTTGATGTGATAGAACTCTGTGAAAAAGGAAGAAGAGTAGTAGAATTTTTGAAAAATCGTTAGTCATCAGAATTTTCTAATGTTTTTTTTTTCGAATGTTTAAAATCTTTAAATACTTTGAATCTTTTAGAATCTTTAGAGTATTTGGAACTTTTAGAATTTTAGAGTTTTTAGAATCTTTCGAATCTTTAGAATCTTGTATATATTTACAATCTTTAAAATCTTTAGAGAGAGCGAGAGAAAACGTGTTATTAAAAGTGCAAAAGGAAACTTAATATTTAAAACCTTTAGAATACATCTAGAAAGATAAGTATGTGTAAAGATGAGAAAGGAAATAGAGAGAAGAACGAAAAATTATATAGAAAAGAATGAAATATTAAATATTTGATGGTAGAGGCGTTTACTTTGTCGTACATCTTGAATGATTTGTAAATGAGACACAATAACTTTGTTTTACCACTTTATTTTAAACTTTAAGTTTGATAATGAATAGCTTATATTCGAAACTATAGTCACTGAAATTGTTTAAAATAAAGTGGTAAAACAAAGTTATTGTGTCTCATTTACAAATGAAATATTAATTAATAACTTTAAAAATGTTAAAATTCCTCAGTATATGTAGAATTTTTTAAATATTTGATCAGAAAATTGGTCTTATGGCATTTTGGAAACCTCAGACACTTTGAGAATCAAATTCGTCTTAGGAAACTTTACAGTCTTTAGGATATTTAGAATCTTTAGATATTTTAGGGTCTTTGGAATCTTTAGAGCCGTTGAATCTTTTGAATCATTAGAGTCTTCAGAATTTTAGAGGAAACGAAGACTTGGATTCGTTAGTAAAAAAAAAAAATAATAGATGATTTACCCTAAAAAGAGATAGAGGAAAATTGAGACCAGGGAATGGGTTTTGGACTTTCGAAATCACATTCAATTTCGTGTGATGGAACTATGTGAAAAGGGAGAAAGAATAGTAAAATTTATGGAATGTTTTGAACCTTTGGAAACTTTAAAACTTTTAGAATGTTTAGAATCCTCCCAATCTTAAAAAAACTCTAAGGATTCTAAAAATTCTAAAGATTCTAAAAGTTTTCAAGTTTCCAAAGAATCTTTCGAATTTTAACAGTCTTTAGAATCTTGTGAACACTTACAATTTTTAGAATCTTTAGAAGACATGGGGAACGAGTGAAAACGAGTTATTATAAATGCAAAAGGATTTATATTTACAATTTTTGGAATACGCGTAGAGAGACAAATGTGTATAAAGTTAAAAAAAAAAGTAGAGAAAAGTAAGGAAACATATAGAAAAAAATAAAAGAAAGGATATAAAGAAAGTTATAGGAAAATAATGAAGATAGAACGAACGAGAAGAAATAAAAAACGTTTGCGAATAAGAAAAGTTTAGGCAGAAAGATATATCAATAAAATAGTGGTATAGAGTAGAATAAAAAAGGAAAGATAAAGAGTTAAGGCAGGAAGAAGGATACATAAAATAAAATAAAAAACAATTTAGAGAAAAAAATATAAAGAGAAAATGGAAAGAGAGATTGTAAGAAGATATATAGAACGATCGAAATTTTAACTATGGTAATTAAAGTCTTCAATTTCATGCAAAAATAATGGATTCATTTTTACTACACCTTTTATAAAATAACAGATAAATATAAATGACATATTACAGATGATAGATAAACACAGAAAAATAGTAAGAAAGATATTTATGTAGCCAAGTAGATATAATCAAGGAAAGTGGTGTTTGTAAATGTTATACCTAAGATTATATCTTAATTATATGCAATATAAATCCGTTTTTTTTTGTTGTTGTTTGCTGTTTCTGATCTCATCATCATAAGCCTTAATAATTTTAATTGATTGATATGCAGGCACGGTGCTAATAAACTGTCTTAATTTTAATTGATCCCCAGCGCGCTCGTAATAACGGGTTTTTGATATCAGAATTACAACAAAAAAAAAACAAATGAAATAAAAGCAAGGCGACATACGGACTGGCGATTATAACCGTAAACGTCGCCTTGTTTGGCGAATAAAATTCACCTTGCGAAGCGAGCGGTGCACCATCACAAACACGGACTGAATAATAATCAGAAGTAATTAATTCGATTCGAACGAATCAATTAACATTGATATAGAAAGGTTTTTAATTTAACAATTGTTAAATAAAGTAACAACCAAATTATGTATATTTCTTCTCATCATTATCAAAACGTCTATAGATTATTTTATAGATGTTGTAAATAGTTTTCTATAATTTTCCAAAAGTTCGTAATTTGCTTTGTAGGTATTTATAGAGTAGATACCTTGGCAATTTTTGTAACTCTCAATCTTTAATCTACATTACTCATTCTTTAAGATGGAAGCGTTGATTCAACACTTTTTTTTATAAAATCTTGCCTAGTTCTCCTTTAATAATTATAAAAAATGGTGTAATTTATCTGTGGGATACTTGTACATACCTCAAGCACTTTTTTGAGTATAAACTTTTCCTCAATCCCCACTCTCTATACATTAAATCTGAAATAAGAGCAATGTTGGGACACTTTAAAAAAAATCTATTTCATAAAACTATGTAACTATGTATGTATGTATGTATGTATGTAACTATACCTTCAACACTATCAAAAAATTACGTTCTTTGTAGGTACTTGCAGATTGCATTTTTATTGATAACTTTTTTCAATCCATCCATTGAGTTTAAATAAAGGTCAATACATTTTCTCGTATTCATTTCAATGGAATAAAACCTACTCTATTTAATCTATACCTGTAGACAATCACATTAATTACACGTCAAGTATAATTAGAAGATTAATTAACATAAAAATGTTTCACCACGGGTTGAGTGAGAATTTAACTCATCGCCACGTCAAGTATTTTATTAAATAAATTACAATCCATCGCGTTACGCAATACAACACAAATCAATTACCGATAACAACAACAATACTTCTCGTACTAATTATCCCCTGGAGACTTTCATCCAATTAATTATTGAGAAACGCTCGTTAGGACGACGTGCAGGCGATGAAAACGTGGTTGGTTTATTGTAACCATCGTAGTTTATATGCAATTCTGATTATCAACAATGAAGATGTTACAAGTCACGACTCTTCTATACAAAACGAAAAAGAAAAATGTAATAAATGCGGCCACGAAACACAAGAGAGGCTCGGCCTACGAGATAATCGCAGCGGGCCGCGCCTCGCGGATCTTTAAATTATTAATACGGGCCTGATTTGTTGGAATTACCACCGTTGCGGGGTTGCAAAATTTAAACAACACCTCGACACGATTTTGCCATTTAACGTAATAACGTAATACAAACAATTGATTAACATATTTTATCGAGTTTGTGTGGTTTTATAGGTAATAATTGTATAAGATATTTGTTGGATTTAACTAATCGATTGATATACTCAATCATTTGTATTTAATCTTTATTTATTGTGTGTGTATAAAAATATATATATTTAAAAAGATGATATGATACTTTGAGATAGGTCAAGAATACGCTAATGTAATTAATAATTTATTTAAGTAGGTCAAAAGATCTTTATTTATTGTGTGTATATAAAAAATATATATTTAAAAAGATATGAATAATATCATACATTGAAATAAGTCAAGAATTCGCTAAAATAATAAATACTTTTTGAGGTAGGTCAGTAGTACGCCTGGTTAAGAAATAATTTTGTTTTAATAATCAATATAGGAATTCGTTCTTAAGTTAAGTGAAGATAAACTTGGAATAAAACACACATAAATAATTATTTGTGAAAAAAGTGTTAGTGTTTTATTCCAAGTTTAATATTAATCAATACATCAATTACTGACCAAGTGTAATTTAATTTAAATCTTCATCAGAAATAATTCAAAATATTTCATCAAGTGATATATTAGTCATTAAAGAATTTTTTCTAAATGATAAAATAAGGAAGGTAATTTTCGTAAAAATTTTTGAGTTACGTTTATCACTAATAAAACCAATTTATCAACTCTTTCAATCCACAGCCCACATCATCATTCAGTTTCCAAACTATTTTAAGTAACGACGCGGAATGTTCTTCTAAAGTATTCCAAACAATCACTCAAATAACATCCAACCGTGCCCACATTTCGACCCACCTCTTCTTCAAAATTTTTCGACGTAAAACTCATCTCAGATGATGGACGCGATTAACGTAAATTCTACGGAATTTGGGCTAACTGTACCATTAACGATGTCCTCTTAACGGTATCCACCTTTTCTGGTATCACAGGAGGTAAATTAAAATTCGATTAATCGCTGAAAAGTGAAATTTCGCGGACTGTTTTTGTTTTAGGATGTGCAATTAATAACTTTGTGCAACTTTCACGACGGCGACTTTTCCGCCTGGTTCTGAAGGACGTGCGGTAATGGTGGTATACCATATTTGCAGGGTGTTGGGAAATGTGGTGTTGAATATTTATTTGGTACAAATTTATGTGCGTGTTTATAGTGGATAGTTTACATTTTGTTACAATTTATACGTTTGGATTTTTCTATGATGCAATACGGCATTGCTTGGTTTAATTAATAAATAAAAGTACTTTTCTTTGTTAACGTCACTGAATCTTGCCAACTGTTAAAATTATATATAAATACAGGAGCAACCAGACAACAGATGCAAATTTAAATTTGCTTCGAACAAAAACTGAATATAACGACTTCATGATGAAGAGATCTCCAATAAATAATAAATCCTAGTGATTTAGAAATCTTCAGAAACAACTGAGTTATGTGGCCAATATATGCAAGTTTGCAGTCAAACATTACCTCAGCATCTTCTATAATAGAATACCATTCAATAAGAACACCCATGAATGTAAGCCATTTTTCCTGGAAATAAATGAATGGAATTGATTTGAAACTAACAAGAATTTACGAGTGCAGATAACAATAGATTACTTCATATTGTTTAATCTTAACGTTGCCCATATTTTCATGAAGTAAAAGTGAATCATTCAAGTTATTTAGTACTTCACCTTTATCACCATTTTCCTGCACAGGTTAAATTCATGTACGTTTTGAGTACATCAAGCCAATGCATTATTTATTGGGATAGGTCATGAATACGATTCATTAAGGTAGATAAAGAGTACGGTAAAATAATTATACATCAAGATTAATTAACGTAGTGTAAATTTATGATCGGTTGAGGTGGGTCAAGAATACGCCAGGGTAATAAATAGTTTATTGAGGTAAGTCAAGATTACGCTATGATAATTAATGTTCTATTGGGATAGTTCAAGTTTACGCTAGATTAATAAATCATTTATGGTATTGGATCATGAATATGTTACGTTAATAAATAAATAATTAAAGTAGGTATGTTTAATCTATAAATAATTGGATGTGTTAAGAGGACAGAGATTAATACTAATACAGAGTTTATGGAGGTAGATTCAATGTCAACAATACATGTACGGTTTTTAATGTTAATTATAGTTCATGGCTAAGATAGTGTCCATCCACAAATTTACAAACAAAAACTGTTTTTCTTTTCTTCATTAAACAAAGTCGTTTTCATTTAAATTTGCAGTTAAAATTTTTGTGACTTTTTCAAAATTTAATTCATACAATAATAATAATAATAACAACCTTCACATATAGCAGAGCCTTTAAAACAGCATTGGGCGATAGTCGAAAATTTTATATACATCTACTGAAATATTTGTAAGGTTTTCTAAACAATTATGTTTACACATTGAATTAATAAATAAATGTCAATAACTTATGATGAGAACTGGTAACATAAATGTCATCGGATGACCTATTTTATCAATCATCATATCAACTTTATTCAATCTATAGAGAAAGTTGCTAGAAAATTCAAAACAACCCTCCAAAAAACGATCCCTAGATGAAAAACTTATAAAATTCCAGAACAATATTCTGACAATTTAAGTGATAATTTTTGATAAAATTAAACGAAAATTTTGATTAATTTAAAGCGAGAATTGATGAAAAAAAAATTTCCAACAAAGACTTAAGGCAGCGCTTTAAACATAATTACATTTATTGGAAAATTCATATAAGATGCAACAAGATGTAATAGAATATTCTTAAAACATGAAAATTGACTTTTTCAGTCTAAAAAGGAAGCGTCTAAAAAATTCAAAACAGCCTTCACAAAATCGAACCCTCAGAGAAAAATTTATAATACTGTGCAACAATATTCTGGCAATTTGAATGATAAATTTCTAAAACGTGTCTAAACAATTCTGATTGTTGAACAATTTTGATAAGTCAAAACTAAAATTGTAGAAAAATTTGCCAAAATGAAAAAAAACTTCTGAACTGTTAAAACTTTTAAAGAAAATTTTAGATGTATTAAAGATAAATTAATAGAGGCTTTTAGTAATCTGGAAAGAATGCTGCTGGTAACTTCTAGAAGCCTCGAAGAAAATTTTTACAACTTGATAAACAACATCCTTTCAGATTTCTGGATTTCCAATGTATTTATTTATTTATTTATTTATCTTTGGTCTTCTTTCTTAAAAAAATATCCTTTCAGATTTCTGGAAATTTCCAATTTCTTCCAAGCTATACAAATTATATTCGAGGCTTTTAGAATTTTCCCTAAATTTCCTTTCCAGATTTATAAAAGTCTCTATCGATTTCTCTTTAATGTTTCAAAAATATTCTTTAAAGATTCAAAATGTTTAGATTTTTTATTCATTTTCCGAAAATTTTCCAACAATTTTAATAGATAATCGAAATTGTCGAGCAATTCAGAATTGTTTCGAACAAATTTTTGGAAAATTTCAATAAAATTAAATGAAAATTTCCAATTTCGATAAGTTAAAAGTTTAAGCAAGAAATGGTGAAGAATTTTGGCATAATAAAAAAGAGAAAAACATGTGAAATCCTTAAAAAGCATTTTAGAAATATAGAATGGAATTTAATAGAGGCTTTTAGAAATATGGAAATGATAATCCTGGAAAATACTAGAATCCCGGAAATTTTTTTTACAACTTAGTAAGAAGTATTATTCCAGATTTATAGAAATTTCCGGAATTTTTGTTTCAAGTTATACTAGAATTTTACAGAAATATTTTTTCCAGATTTCTAAAAATCTCTATAAATTCCTCTTTAATATTTCGTAAATGCTCTTTAAATAATTCTAAATGTTTAGATTTTTCTTTTTCATTTTGCCAAAATTTCTAACAATTTTAGCTTAGACTAATATTTCGAAACTGCTCTTTAAAGGATTCTAAAAGTTTAGAATTTAGAATTTTTTTCCATTTTCCCAAAATCTTTCAACAATTTTAGCCTAGACTTATCGAAGTTGTTGAGCAATTCAGAATTATTTGGAAACATTCTCGAAATGTATCTTAATGTAATTACTAGAGTACGTGAAGGTTAATATCACTTCATTGAAACACAGTTATATTCCTTTCTTCACTTTTTATTTTTTCACTGCAATTCGAGCACTATGTGAAAAAGTGAAGAAAGGAATGTAGCTGTGTTTCAATTAAGTAGAAATGTATCATTCAAATTGCCAGAATATCGTTACACAGTTTTATAAATTTTTGTCTCAGCGAATTTTTTTCGTAGGTTGTTTTGATTTTTTTTTAAACTTTCTTTCTAGACTGAAAATAGTTTCCAGCCAATTCTCATGTTTTTAGAATTTTGTATTATATCCTGCTGCGTCTTATGGAAATTTTCCAGCAACAAAACCAAATGTAAAGATGAGTAAATCACTACTTTAAGTATTTTAATAATAATAATAATTTATTTCCCAACAGATTACTCCAATTATTATATAGTATAAATTAAATAATATTAAATAATATTTCAAATAAAATATTTTTGTAAAAAGTGTGTCACAGCAAATTCTTCCAATCTATTCTTGAATTTGTGTTGTTTGCTGTAATAGTCTCGCATATTTATCCTTAATTCTAGATTAAGAAATAGTGAAAATAGAAGCAACTATATTCAATCTATAAAGAAAGTTGCTAGAAAATTTAAAACAACCCTCGAAAAATATTTAGGGAAACGAACCCTCGATGAAGAACTTTTAAAACTCTAAAACAATATTCTGACAATTTGAGTGACTAATTTTTGATGAAATTCAATGAAAATTTTGATAAGTTAAAGCAAGGAATTTGTAAAAACGATTCCAAACAATTCTAAATTGCTGAACAATTTCGATAAGTCTAAGCTAAATTATTAGAGATATTAAAGATATATTAATAGAGGCTTTTAGAAATCTTGAAAAGATACTTCTGGAAAATTTTAGAAGCCTCGAAGAAAATTTTTGCAACTTGATATAAAAGTATTCTTTCAGATTTCTGGAAATTTTCCAATTTCCAATTTTTTCCAAGTTATACGAATTATGTTTGTGGTTTCTAGAATTTTTCAGAAATTTCCTTTCCAGATTTATAAAAGCTTCTATTCATTTCTCTTTACTATTTCGAAAATGTTCTTTAAGGATTCGAAAAGTTGATAATTTAGTTTAAAAAAACGTCATTATTTTATAAGTCTATTTGAACCTTAGTAAAATCTTTGTTAATGTTATATGGGTTGTAGGGTAGATTAGAGGCCACCCACCCACCCTACATATATTATTTTTTCATAAACTACAAATAGAGGTTTCTAATTTCAAAATACAAACAAAATTTGAGATTAAACACGTGGTGATTTAATAAATAATAAATTGCACCAAATTTATAATTTAGCTTTAAAAAACTAGAAATAACTTTCCTTAATCTATTTAAACCCTAGGAAAAATTTTGTTAATCTTATATGGGTTGGAATGTGGGATAGAGGACACCCACCCACCCTACATACATTTTTTGATATAAGTTACAAATAGGGGTTTCTAATTTCAAAATACTAACACAAAAATTTGAAATTGAAATTATAAAATCCAAAAACTGATTTCTGGTTGAAGTTTATATGTATATGTAGGGTGGATGGGTGGCCACTATCGCACCCTCTAATCTATGAAACATACACGGGGATTTATTAAATAATAAATTGCACCAAGTTGATAATTTAGTAACAAAAAAATAATCATAATTTTATCAATCTTTAGTAAAATCTTTGTTAATGTTAATGGATTGGAGGGTGGGTTACAGGCCACCCACCCACCCTACATACATTTTTAACATAAGTTACAAATAGAGGTTATTACTTTCAAAATACTATCACAAAATTTGAGATTAAAATTATAAAATTTACACACACGGATTTCTAGCTGAAGTTTATACGAGTATGTAGGGTGGGTGGGTGGCCACTACCCCACCCTCCAATCTATGAAATATACGCGGGGATTTAGTAAATAATAAATTGCACCAAGTTGAAAATTTGGTTTAGAAAAGCAGGCAAAACTTTTATTAATATATTTAAACACTAGTAATATCTTTGTTAATGTTATAGGGGTTCGAGGGTGGGATAGGGGCCACCCACCCACCCTACGTATATTTTTGACATTAGTTACAAAAAGGAGTTTCTAACTTCAAAACACAATCACAAAATTTGAGATTAGAGTTATAAAAATCACAAATTTATTTCAAGTTAAAGTTTATATTTACAAGCTGATTTCTAGTTGAAGTTTATATGTACATGTAGGGTGGGTGGGTGGCCACTATCCCACCCTCCAATCTATGAAACACACGCGGGTATTTAATAAATAATAAATTGCACCAAAGTTGAAAATTTGGTTTAGAAAAGCAGGCAAAACTTTTATTAATATATTTAAACACTAGTAATATCTTTGTTAATGTTATAGGGGTTGGAGGGTGGGATAGAGGCCCCCCACCAACCCTACATATATTTTTGACATTAGTTACAAATAGGGGTTTTTAATTTCAAAATACTAACACAAAATTTGAGATTGAAATTATAAAATTTAAAACTGATTTCAGGTTGAAGTTTATATATGTGTATGTAGGGTGGGTGGGTGGCCACTATCCTACCCACCAATCCAATAAACACACACAGGTATTTACTGAATAATAAATTGCACCAAGTTGATAATTTAGTAACCAAAAAATAATCATAACTTTTATTAATCTATTTAAACCTTAGTAAAATCTTTGTTAATGTTATATGGATTCGAGGGTGTGTTAGAGGCCACCCACCCTACATATATTTTTGACATTAGTTACAAAAAGGAGTTTCTAACTTCAAAACACAATCACAAAATTTGAGATTAGAGTTATAAAAATCACAAATTTATTTCAAGTTAAAGTTTATATTTACAAGCTGATTTCTAGTTGAAGTTTATATGTACATGTAGGGTGGGTGGGTGGCCACTATCCCACCCTCCAATCTATGAAACACACGCGGGTATTTAATAAATAATAAATTGCACCAAAGTTGAAAATTTGGTTTAAAAAAGCAGGGAAAACTTTTATTAATCTATTTAAACATTAGTAAAATCTTTGTTAATGTTATATGGATTCGAGGGTGTGTTAGAGGCCACCTACCCACCCTACGTATATTTTTGACATTAGTTGCAAAAAGGAGTTTCTAGCTTCAAAACACAATCACAAAATTTGAGATTAAAATTATAAAATTTACAAACGGATTTCTAGCTGAAGTTTATATGAATATGTAGGGTGGGTGGGTGTTCACTATCCCACCCGCCAATCTGTGAAATATACACGGGGATTTAGTAAATAATAAATTGCACCAAGTTGATAATTTAAATTAAAAAAACTAGAAATAACTTTTCTTAATCTATTTAAACCTCAGTAATTTTTTTGTTAGTCTTATAAGGATTGAAGGGTGGGTTAGAGGCCACACACCCACTCTACATATATTTTTTACATAATTTACAAATAGGAGTTTCTAATTTCCAAATATTAACACAAAATTTGAGATTGAAGTTATAAAATCAAAAACCTGATTTCTGGTTGAAGTTTATATGTATATGTAGGGTGGGTGGGTGGCCACTATCCTACCCTCCAATCTATGAAACATACACAGGGATTTACTTAATAATAAATTGCTCCAAGTTGTTAATTTAGTAACAAAAAATCAGTCATAAGTTCTGTCAATCTATTTAAACCTTAACAAAATCTTTCTTAATGTTGTGTGGGTTGAAAGGTGGGTTAGAGGCCACCCATCCACCCTATATATAATTATGACATTAGTTACAAACAGGAGTCTTTAATTACAACATACAATCATAAAATTTGAGATTAAAATTACAAAAATCTATTTGTTTTCCTTCTCCACAAAATTTCCAATAATTTTAGCTTAGACCTATCGAAATTGTTGAGCAATTCAGAATGGTTTGGAAACGTCCTAGAAATTTATCATTCAAATTGCCAGTTTTATAAATTTTTCTCTGAGGGTTCAATTTTACATTTTTTATTCACTTTTCCAAAAAATTTCAAAAAATTCAATCGAAATTGTTCAGCAATTCAGAATTTTGCATTTCTTCAAGAGTTTTATAAATATAAACATGTTTTTGAGGCTTCGATTTCTTCAAATTTTTTCAAGGGTTGTTATGTACTTTTTAGCAACTTCTCTTCTAGACTGAAAAAAGTTTCCAGCAATTCTCATGTTTTAAGAAATTTCCTTTTTTTTCTTTAATGTTCCACAATTTTTTTATTGAAAGTGCCACAATATTGTTCTAGTGTTTTATAAATTTTGCTTTAAATGATTCTTTTGGGAGTTCTTTTGAATTTTATTTAATTATTTATTTCTTCAAATCTTTGCTCTTCTTCCTTAAAAATTCATAGAAAAACAAATTAATTGCAGAAAACATTCGTAATTTTTGGCGGAGATAACAATAACAATATTGTTCTTTGTCTAAAATATCCCACAAAAGGGTAAATATGAAGCATATTTGCTTATAAATAATTAAAAAGAACTTGAAAAATGGCAAAAGTGTATCTTCTATTTAAGGAAGAACTGTATGTATATCAAAATATTTTTTGTAATTTTGTAAGCAGGAGAAGCAAAGACAATAAAGAATCAAGAATAGAGATGTTGGGTAGGCAGCAATCTTCAACCACATCCACAAACGTTTACATTTTCTTTAATAACTTTTTTTTGTCCAGTTTTTACGAGGAACTTTTTGGCAGTTTCTGTCAGCATGATAGATATATAATCACATTTCTAGTAATTTCCCTTCTGGATTGAATAAAAGTTACCAGCCAGTTCTCATGTTTTAAGAATGGCTCTTAGCTGACTACCGATTGGACTCTGGACTCGAGAGTGGTGATGGATCTATGCTTCATCCATTGTCACACAATAATGCAAAAATTCCTGTTTATTTCGCCCAATCAGTACTCTTCAACACGTTGTTGTTTTTGAACGACTGTGAGCTCACGCTGCACCCACTCTTCACAGAGCTTTTTGTATTCCAAAATATTCATGCACGATATGTCCAACACGTTCCTTTGATATCTTCAGAATCTCATCTATCTCGACCAACTTCACTTTACGGTCACTCAGAATTATTTTGTGTAATGTTTTGATGTTTTTGTCTGTAACAGCCTCTTTTGGATTTCCACTGCGCTCATCATCTTCAATCCCATACGGCCAGTACGGAATTTAGCAAACCACTTGTTTTCGCTGGAGCAGAGTCTGGGTAACACTTAACAAGCCAAGTTTTTGTTCCAGCGCTATTTCTTCCTATTAAAAACCAGTATCTCATCAACACACGAAAATCTTTTCCATCCAGTTTTTTCCAATAAGAAAGTTGTTTTACTCAAAATGCCATAACTCTTGAAACAATTGTTCAATTGATGTGATTGAGAGTCAGTTCACATTGAAAATCATATGGAATAAAATCTAGTAGCGCTCTCTCTTTGAATATATACGAACTTTTCAGCCGCACTGTTAAATTAACTCATTATCCACTGGCATGGGTCAAGTATAAGTACAAATAATTCTATTGCTAATGTAAGGAGCTTCAACTTCGTTATACATGTTTGAGTAATTAAAAATAATTCATTATTTATTTGGATAAGTAAATATTACGCTAGGTTAGAAAATAATTTATTGAGGTAGGTCAGGATTACGACTAGATAATACATAATTTATGGAGTTTAGTCATTAGAATACTGGTTTAGCGTATAAATTATTGGAGTGGAAAAAGCTTATTTGATTAATTAAATACTAAATGTAATTCCTAATTGAAATAAATATTTTCCTCTGCGTTTTAAATCAAAAAAGCACGATTACAAAACAACAACGGATTCGATTCGAACCAACCGCACGATTTGTATCTGTTTGAATTTTACACGTTTTGTGCTTGTTATTTAGAACATGACACTTGTTCCACTGGTGTACTACAGGTAACACTTTCATTCGGAGCCGACCTTATCAAAACGCGCCGTATGTTCAAACAATAACGTACGCAATAATAATTTTAAAAAAAGGATCGTAAAGCGCACAGAACGAAATGTGTTGACTTGCGAAACGCACTCGCATAAATTATGTAATTACCATGATGATTTATGTGTAGGAAGCGTGATGGCGAAACGACGTCTGCCGAAATAAAATGTAATCCATCGGAGAAATTATGATTTATATAGCGTGACCATCCCGGTCGTGTGTTGCGAATTTTTTAATTTTTGCAATCGGTTTCTGTTGGATTGAGTAATTAAATTTTGTAATTATAAACTTCTAAATAAACTTAATAACTGTTTTGGTACCAAGAGGAGAAAGAAAGCATTATGGATTATCTACAAATAATGGATCTTTAGATTCTACTAACAGAAATTTTTGTAGCTACACTCAAAACAAAATGGCGTCGATTGAATTCTCATTTTTCTGAACGTAAACTGAAGATTTTGCAGAAAACTGATGTAAATTCAACCATGATTGTTACATATGAAAAAAAAAGCCATTAAAGATTAACTCTAAAAAATGCATCTTTAGATTCTACTAACAGAAATTTTTGTAGCTATACCCAAAACAAAATGGTGTCGATTGAATTCTCATTTTTCTCAACGTAAACTGAGGATTTTGCTGAAAACTGATGTAAATTCAATAGTTATTGTTACATATGAAAAAGAAAACATTAGAGATTAACTACAAATAATTGATCTTTAGATTCTACCAACAGAAATTTTTGTGGTTGTTCCCAAAATAAAATGGCGTCGATTGAATTCTCATTTTTCTCAACGCAAATTGAAGATTTTGCAGAAAACTGATGTAAATTCAACAGTTATTGTTACATATGAAAAAAAATCATTAGAGATTGACTCTAAATAATGGATATTTAGATTCTACTAACAGAAATTTTTGTAGCCATACCCAAAACAAAATGGCGTCGATTGAATTCTCATTTTTCTGAATGTAAACTGAGGATTTTGCTGAAAACTGATGTAAATTCAATAGTTATTGTTACATATGAAAAAAAAACATTAGAGATTAACTTTAAATAATGGTTCTTTAGATTTTACTAACAGAAATTTTTGTAGCTATACCCAAAACAAAATGGCGTCGGTTGAATTCTCATTTTTCTGAACGTAAACTGAAGATTTTGCAGAAAACTGATGTAAATTCAACCATGATTGTTACATATGAAAAAAAACATTAGAGATTAACTCTAAATAATGGATCTATAGATTCTACTAACAGAAATTTTTGTAGCTATACCCAAAACAAAATGGCGTCGATTGAATTCTCATTTTTCTGAACGTAAACTGAGGATTTTGCAGAAAACTGATGTAAATTCAACCGTTATTGTTACATATGAAAAAAAAAAGATTAGAGATTAACTCTAAATAATGGTTGTTTAGATTTTATGAACAGAAATTTTTCTAGCTACACTCAAAACAAAATGGCATCGATTGAATTCTCATTTTTCTGAACGTAAACTGAAGATTTTGCAGAAAACTGATGTAAATTCAACCATGATTGTTACATATGAAAAAAAACATTAGAGATTAACTCTAAATAATGGATCTTTAGATTCTACTAACAGAAATTTTTGTAGCTATACCCAAAACAAAATGGCGTCGATTGAATTCTTACTTTTCTCAACGCAAACTGAAGATTTTGCAGAAAACTCGTGTAAATTCAACCATGATTGTTACATATGAAAAAAAAACATTAGAGATTAACTCTAAATAATGGATCTTTAGATTCTATAACAGAAATTTTTGTAGCTACACTTAAAACAAAATGGCGTCGATTGAATTCTCATTTTTCTGAACGTAAACTGAAAATTTTGCAGAAAACTGATGTAAATTCAACCATGATTGTTACATATGAAAAAAAAACATTAGAAATTAACTCTAAATAATGGTTCTTTAGATTTTACTAACAGAAATTTTTGTAGCTATACCCAAAACAAAATGGCGTCAATTGAATTGTCATTTTTCTCAACGTAAAATGAAGATTTTGCAGAAAACTGATATAAATTCAACAGTTATGGTTACATATGAAAAAAAAACATTAGAGATTGACTCTAAATAATGTATCTTTATATTTTACTAACAGAATTTATTGTAGCTATATTCAATACAAAATGGCGTCGTTTGAATTATCATTTTTCTTAACTAAAACTAAAGATTTTGCAGAAAACTGATTTAAATTCAACAATTATTGTCACATATGAAAAAAAAACATTAGAAATTAACTCTAAATAATGGATGTTTAGATTTTACTAACAGAAATTTTTGTAGCTACACTCAAAACAAAATGGCGTCTATTGAATTCTCATTTTTCTGAACGTAAACTGAAGATTTTGTAGAAAACTGATGTAAATTCAATAATTATTGTTACATATGAAAAAAAAAACATTAGAGATTAACTCTAAATAATGGATGTTTAGATTCTACTAACAGAAATTTTTGTAGCTATACCCAAAATAAAATGGCGTCGATTGAATTCTCATTTTTCTCAACGTAAACTGAAGATTTTGTAGAAAACTGATGTAAATTCAACAATTATTGTTACATATGAAAAAAAAAACATTAGAGATTAAATCTAAATAATGGATCTTTAGATTCTACTAACAGAAATTTTTGTAACTATACCCAAAATAAAATGGCGTCGATTGAATTCTCATTTTTCTCAACGTAAACTGAAGATTTTGTAGAAAACTGATGTAAATTCAACAATTATTGTTACATATGAAAAAAAACATTAGAGATTAAATCTAAATAATGGATCTTTAGATTCTACTGACAGAAATTTTTGTAACTATACACAAAACAAAATGGCGTCGATTGAATTCTCATTTTTCTCAACGTAAACTGAAGATTTTGTATAAAACTGATGAAAATTTAACAATTATTGTTACATATGAAAAAAAAAACATTAGAGATTAACTCTAAATAATGGATGTTTAGATTTTAGTAACAGAAATTTTTGTAGCTACACTCAAAACAAAATAGCGTCGATTGAATTCTCATTTTTCTGAACATAAACTGAAGATTTTGCAGAAAACTGATGTAAATTCAACCATGATTGTTAGATATGAAAAAAAAACATTAGAGATTAACTCTAAATAATGCATCTTTAGATTCTACTAACAGAAATTTTTGTAGCTATACCCAAAACAAAATGGCGTCAATTGAATTGTCATTTTTCTGAACGTAAACTGAAGATTTTGCAGAAAACAGATGTAAATTCAACCATGATTGTTACATATGAGAAAAAAACATTAGAGATTAACTCTAAATAATGGATCTTTAAATTCTACTAACAAACATTTTTGTAGCTATACCCAAAACAAAATGGCGACGATTGAATTGTCATTTTTCTCAACGTAAAATGAAGATTTTGTAGAAAACTGATGTAAATTCAACAATTATTGTTACATATGAAAAAAAAACATTAGAGATTAACTATAAATAATGGATCTTTAGATTTTACTAACAGAAAATTTTGTAGCTATGCCCAGCGTCGATTGAATTGTCATTTTTCTGAACGTAAACTGAATATTTTGCAGAAAACTGATGTAAATTCAACAATTATTGTTACATATGAAAAAGAAAAACATTAGAGATTAACTCTAAATAATGGATCTTTAGATTCTACTAACAGAAATTTTTGTAACTATACCCAAAACAAAATGGCGTCGATTGAATTCTCATTTTTCTCAACGTAAACTGAAGATTTTGTAGAAAACTGATGTAAATTCAGCAATTATTGTTACATATGAAAAAAAAAACATTAGAGATTAACTATAAATAATGGATGTTTAGATTTTACTAACAGAAATTTTTTTAGCTACACTCAAAACAAAATGGCGTCGATTGAATTCTCATTTTTCTGAACGTAAACTGAAGATTTTGCAGAAAACTAATGTAAATTCAACAATTATTGTTACATATGAAAAAAAAAAAAACATTAGAGATTAACTCTAAATAATGGATCTTTAGATTCTACTAACAGAAATGTTTGTAGCTACACTCAAAACAAAATGGCGTCGATTGAATTCTCATTTTTCTCAACGTAAACTGAAGATTTTGCAGAAAACTAATGTAAATTCAACAATTATTGTTACATATGAAAAAAAAACATTAGAGATTAACTCTAAATAATGGATCTTTAGATTCTACTAACAGAAATGTTTGTAGCTATACCCAAAACAAAATGGCGTCGATTGAATTCTCATTTTTCTCAAAGTAAACTGAAGATTTTGCAGAAAACTAGTGTAAATTCAACAATTATTGTTACATGTGAAAAAAACATTATGTATTAACTCTAAATAATGGATCTTTAGATTTCACTAACAGAAATTTTTGTAGCTATATCCAAAACAAATTAGCGTCGATTGAATTCTAATTTTTCTCAACGTAAACTGAAGATTTTGTAGAAAACTGATGTAAATTCAACCATGATTGTTACATATGAAAAAAAAACATTAGAGATTAACTCTAAATAATGGATGTTTAGATACTACTAACAGAAATTTTTGTAGCTATACCCAAAACAAAATGGCGTCGATTGAATTCTCATTTTTCTGAACGTAAACTGAAGATTTTACAGAAAACTGATGTAAATTCAACCATGATTGTTACATATGAAAAAAAAACATTAGAGATTAACTCTAAATAATGGATTTTTAGATTCCACTAACAGAAATTTTTATAGCTGTACCCAAAACAAAATGGCGTCGATTGAAATCTCATTTTTCTCAACGTAAACTGAAGATTTTGCAGAAAACTGATGTAAATTCAACCATGATTGTTACATATGAAAAAAAAAACATTCGAGATTAACTCTAAATAGTGGATCTTTAGATTCTACTAACAGAAATTTTTGTAACTATACCCAAAACAAAATGGCGTCGATTGAATTGTCATTTTTCTCAACGTAAAGTGAAGATTTTGCTGAAAACTGATGTAAATTCAACAATTATTGTTACGTATGAAAAAAAACATTAGAGATTAACTCTAAATAATGGATGTTTAGATTCTACTAACAGAAATTTTTGTAGCTATAGCCAAAACAAAATGGCGTCGATTGAATTCTCATTTTTCTGAACGTAAACTGAATATTTTGCAGAAAACTGATGTAAATTCAACAATTATTATTACATATAAAAAAGAAACATTAGTGATTAACTCTAAATAATGGATCTTTAGATTCTACTAACAGAAATTTTTGTAGCTATACCTAAAACAAAATGGCGTCGATTGATTTCTCATTTTTCTGAACGTAAACTGAAGATTTTGCAGAAAACTTATGTAAATTCAACAGTTATTGTTACATATAAAAAAAAAACATTAGAGATTGACTCTAAATAATGGATCTTTAGATTCTACTAACAGAAATTTTTGTAGCTCTACCCAAAACAAAATGGCGTCGATTGAATTCTCATTTTTCTGAACGTAAACTGAAGATTTTGCAGAAAACTGATGTAAATTCAATAGTTATTGTTACATATAAAAAAAAAAACATTAGAGATTAACTCTATATAATGGATCTTTAGATCCCACTAACAGAAATTTTTGTAGCTATACCCAAAACAAAATGGCGTCGATTGAATTCTCATTTTTTTTCAACGTAAACTGAAGATTTTGCAGAAAACTGATGTAAATTCAACAATTATTGTTAAATATGAAAAAAATCATTACAGATTGACTCTAAATAATGGATCTTTAAATTACACTAACAGAAATTTTTGTAGCCATACCCAAAACAAAATGGCGTCGATTGAATTCTCATTTTTCTCAACGTAAACTGAAGATTTTGCAGAAAATTGATGTAAATTCAACAATTATTGTTACATATGGAAAAAAAAACATTAGAGATTAACTCTAAATAATGGATGTTAAGATTCTACGAACAGAAATTTTTGTAGCTATACCCAAAACAAAATGGCTTCGATTGAATTCTCATTTTTCTCAACGTAAACTGAAGATTTTGCAGAAAACTGATGTAAATTCAACCATTATTGTTACATATAAAAAAAAAACATTAGAGATTAACTCTAAATAATGGATCTTTAGATTCTACTAACAGAAATTTTTGTAGCTATGCCCAGCGTCGATTGAATTGTCATTTTTCTGAACGTAAACTGAAGATTTTGCAGAAAACTGATATAAATTCAACAATTGTTGTTACATATGAAAAAAAAACATTAGAGATTAATTCTAAATAATGGATCTTTAGATTTTACTAACAGAAATTTTTGTAGCTATACCCAAAACAAAATAGCGTCTATAGAATTCTCATTTTTCTGAGTGTAAATAAAAGATCGACGTATTATTGGTGCTAAGAATTATCTATAATTTGCATAATAAGTCTGGTAAACATTTCGAACAGCAATTAACGACGCATTTCGACCTAATTGGAACAATTGGTCGAAAAGCCTGGAAACAAGTGCTTAAACGTTACATAATTGCTCGAGTCCAGTTTTCGTTTTCGTTTTCAATTTCGTTAACCTTGCGAATTTCTTTCAAGTACACACACACACATAAACACTGGCACAATGCGTTTTGTACTACTACTACTACAGCTACTACAACGACGATCGAACGGAGAGGTGGCGATTGGTGAGGAAGGAGCTTGAGCCTGAGCACTGCGACTACTACAGTAGGCTGTGTTGTCATCGTCAGTTGCCTCTCGCCCTTCTGCTCGTGCGTTACTGCCGCAGCTGTCTGTCAATGTGCCGCCGGTTCAATGCGTTTAATTGTTAAATCCCCCCACCGATCGGTTTATTCGGGTGCGTTCATAATTTTCGGGCTGACCTTAAAATAATTTCAAAAAAAAAAACAAAATTATCAAACGTTATCGATGCACGGTTATCGCGTTGCTCGAAAAAAATAAATAAACCGATGGTCGGTTCTGTTGTGTCTCCTCCAATGGGCGAATAAATGAAACCATTAACCTTTTTTTTACGACTGTAATTCCGCGCGCTGCCTGCCACCAATTTATCGATTCGCGTGTGCATCACTGGGTTTTTCCGACCCACCACTGCAATTCGGTTCTAATGAATTATTCCAATCGCCGTCCGTGCAGAACGAAATCTCTAATTGCTGCGATTGGAACTAACACACACTAATTAGGATTGATCTCAAGGTAATGTTACAATGGGCAATCATGTCTAGCCTTAAGATAATTGTGTGTACTATTGTGAATTATAAATATAAACTTTGATTTTTACCAAAATGATCAGTGAGTTGAGTTGAAGGATAAGTTTGAAAAATTTGTATGAATAAATCTTTAAAAATTGCAATTATTTTGTGTTTATTTATATTTTACAACTTGTAATTAAAACCCTCGCTTATGTTTTACTGATTAGAAGGTGGATAGAGGCCACCCACCCACCCTACATATACATTATAACTATAATTGCTAATCGTTGATGATTTTGCTGCTAAAAAACAATCAAACCCTTTATGTAATAAAAAATAAAACAAAATCAAAATTTAAGGTTAAATACTTTCTTTTGCTAATCTTATCTAGAATTTTAATTAAAGTTTTCTCAATTTTTATTTTTATAATTATCTTAATGTTCAAAGTTGCCAAAGTTGTTTTTTCTATCTGCGAAGTTCTAAGACATTCTGAAGTTTTAAAATCTCCACTGTACTAGCTAAAGTTTTCTAAAACTTCAATACCAAGAGTTTTAAAGTTAATAAGTTTTTCTAAGGTTTTCTCATAAAATATTTCTCAAATTCATTTTTTAGAATTTAGTTGGCAGACTTGCATGAAACTCCCCACTTCTTCTTTCTGCAAAGTTGTAACACTTTTTGAAGTTCTAAAATCTTTGCTATACTAAGAAAAATTTTCTAAAACTACAGGACTTCCAAGTGTTTTAAACTGCATAATCTAAGGGTTTTCAACAATTTCTTGGAGTTTCTTGAGTTCTTAGTATTTTTATTTATACATTTTCAAATATTTCCAAATATTCTTAAAAACCCTTTAAAATTCTAAAATATTTTCATTTCCCTTTCCAAATCTCTCTACAATGAAGATTCTTTACTAATTGTAGTTTCCAGAAATTCTAGAATTTCTAGGGATTTCAAAATCCTAATAAGAGTTTATCAAATTGATTTTTTCAAATTATTTTAAAGCATAGACTTGCCAAAATTGTTTTCTTTTTCTCTATAAACTTCTAAGACCTTCTGAAATATTCACTAAACTGGTTTTCTAAAAAATGAGTTATAAAATTAATAATTAAATTATTGAATTAATTTTGTTTTATAATACTTCTTCAAGGTTTTCAAATTCCTCATAAAATATTTCTCAAATTAATTTTTAGAATTTAGTTGGCAGACTTGCATGAACTCAAAAGGTATCGCGAATTTATTTAATGTATAGACTTGCCAACATTGTTTTTTTTCTTCTGTAAACTTCTAAGACTTTATGAAGTTCTAAAATATTCACCAAACTAGTTTTATAAAAAAGAAGAGTTATAAAATGAATAATTTGTTTTCTAAGACTTTCTGGATTTTCAAATTTCTAAAAAGAAGAGTTTTAAAGTTAATAATTTTGTTTTCTAACACTTTCTGGTATTTTAATATTTTTCATAAAATGTTTCTCCCATTAGTTTTTTTAGAATTTAGTTCGCAGACTTACATGACTCTCCAATTCTTCTTTCTGCAGAGTTGAAAGACTTTTTGAAGTTAAAAAATCTTTGCTATAGTAAGAAAAGTTTTCTAAAACTACAGGACTTTCAATAACTTTAAACTTCATAATCTAAGGGTTTTCAACAATTTATTGGAGTTTCTTGAGTTCCTAATATTTTTTATTTATATATTTTCAAATATTTCCAATTATTCTTAAAAACTCTTTAAAGTTCTAAATTATTTTCATTTCCCTTTCCAAATTTCTCTACATTACATAATCTGTACTAATTGTTGTTTTCAGAAATTCTAGGCTCTTTAGATTTTTTAAGAATAATAAATTCCTAATTAAAAGTTTCTCAAATGATTTTTTTGGCCTTTCTCAATATTTAGTCTTGCAAAATTAGTTTTTTCTTTCTACAATTTTCGATCTCAATATTTCTAAAACAGTAAGACCTTCTAGATTTTAAAACTTTGAATCTATAGGTTCCTAAGAATTCTCGTGTTCGCAAATTTTTTGACTTTTATATTTCCTAATATATCCAAATATTCTAAATACTCTCCAAAAAGTTCTAGAATACCTAATAATGTTAGAGTTTTGTGAAATTCCAGGCTTCTCGAAGTTTTAAATTCCCTAATCAGTTTTCTTAAAGTTTTAATTTCTTAATCAGAACACTTTCTCTCTCTCCTCTCTTTCTTGAGAATTTTATCAAAAATTTTTGAAAATATTTTGAGGGAGTTTTGATAAGATTCTCAGAAAAGAGAAAGAAAGAAAGTGTTTTAATAAAAATCTTAATAGAGACAGAGAGAAAGAAATTTATCAAAACTCTCTCAAAATTTTGAGAGAATTTTGATAAGATTCTCAGGTAAGAGAGAGAGAGAAAGTGAATAAAAATTTTAATAGAGATAGAAGAAAGAAATTCTTGATACTCTGTATTAACATTTTGATTTGGATTAAAGACAATTTATTATTGTTAATAAGATTGTTAGGAGAATCTTTAGTAGACTCTTGAGAGTCTTAAGAGAATTTTGATGAGATTCTAACAAATGTTTTTTTACATAGCAAATTTGGGCATGTCTTAATTTAGTTTTTCGATTTATCGCGCGCGTTTGATACTATCGATCCTCAGTTTGTGCGCGATAAACTAAACGCAATAGGCATACGTGGCGTAGTGAATAACTTAATAGTGTCATTCTTAACAGATAGACAAATGTATGTTGAAGTGGATAAGAAAATATCTGGAACATATCCAATAAACACGGGTGTAGTGCAGGGTTCATCATTAGGACCAGTGTTATTTTTGTTGTTTATCAATGATCTTGTGGAACACTTAAGTGAAGGACATATATTAAACTTTGCTGATGATACAACTATAATTGTATCTGCCTGGACCCAGTCTGAACTATCGCGTAAAGTAAATACTGCGAAATCCCAGTTATCTGAGTGGTGCAATAAAAATAATCTGCTTCTTAACAGTGATAAAACAGTAGAGATTCAGTTTTATAATAGAAAAGTTCCAGATAATAGATTAGAAGACGGACAAGTAACCACCAAATTCCTGGGCAGTTTTTTGGATGATCGGCTTTCATGGTCCAAACACATTGATTTTGTATCTAACAAACTAAATAGTGTTTATTATGCCATTATAAAATTAAAAGGGATGTTGTCCACAAGATCATTGATAAATATATATTATGCATTAGGATATCCGTATTTAAGTTACAATATATTGATATGGGGCAGAGCAGATGTAAGAAGATTGTTTATTTCGCAAAAACGTATAATTCGATTAATCTTTAACATAAAAAGAAAGGAGACATGCAAACATGTATTCAAGATGAACAGCATACTAACTTTAGTATCAATATATATTTACAAATCTGCGGCTTATGTGTTTCAAAACCTGGATACTTTTGCTACAAACGGTGACCATCATACATATTATACCCGAAATAGAAACAACCTTTGTATTACACGTCATAGCAGCGCTTTGTACGAGAAATCTCCTAAATACTCTGGCCTATTAGTTTATAATAAACTACCAAATAATTTAAAAGGTATTAAAAATATTAAAACATTCAAAAAAAAGCTGAGAGAATTTCTGGTACAAAAATGCTATTACTCGTTTAATGAATTTATCAATGATCATCCTTAAATGATATTCGATAAGTAACATTTTTATATTCTCGCTTATTTTATACACGTGACAAATATTTTGTTAATATTAATTCATGTTTATTGTTAATTCAATAATTTTATTTATTTATTTTTGTGACGTATACATCCGCCATATGTTATATCTGCGTTATAAATTCTATGTATATACATTGTAAGGTGGCAAAGTAAATAAATCTAAATCTAAAAAATCTAAATCTAAAAAAGTCTGCCCACCCAACATGCATCAAATTTTTACTAATTTACACACTCAAAAACTTTGCCATTTTAATTTCTTTTTTATTAAAAAAAAATTGTAATTAATTTTATTGGAAACCGAGAGGCGATAAGGAATTAAAGTTTATATGTATATGTAGGGTGGGTGGGTGGCCTCTATCCCACCCTCCAATCAATAAAACATCATCAAAAATCATGTGAAAAATTTGTATGAATAAATCTCTAAAAATTGCAATTATTTTGTGTTTATTTACATTTTACAACTTTTAATCAAAATCCTTGCTTATGTTTTACTGATTGGAGGGTGGATAGAGGCCACCCACCCACCCTACATATACATAATAACTATAAATACTAATCGATGATGATTTTGCTGCTAAAAATAATCAAACATTTTGTGTAATAAAAAAATGAAACAAAATCAAAATTTAAGTTTTAATATGAATGACATTTTATAGCTAATCTAAGTCTGCCCACCCATCATGACTTAAATTTTAACTAATTTTCTAAATCAAAAATTTTACCTTTTTAATTTATTTTTAATTCAAAAAGTTTTGTAATTAATTTTTTTGATAACACGAGACGATAAGTTTATATGTATATGTAGGGTGGGTGGGTGGCCTCTATCCCACCCTATAATTAGTAAAACATCGTCAAAAATTATTTGTAAAATTTGTATGAATAAATCTCTAAAAACTGCAATTATTTTGTCTTTATTTATATTTTACAACTTTTAATCAAAACCCTTGCTTATGTTTTACTGATTGGAGGGTGGGATAGAGGCCACCCACCCACCCTACATATACATGATAACTTTAATTGCTAATCGTTGATGATTTTGCTGTTAAAAATAATTAAACATTTTATGTAATAAAAAATGAAACAAAATCAAAATTTAAGTTTAAATATGAATGGCATTTTATAGCTAATCTTATCTAATATAAACATAAAGTCAGCCCACCCATCAGGATAAAATTTTTATTAATTTACTCGCTAGAAAATTTTACTTTTTGATTTTCTTTTTTATTCAAAAAGTTTTGTAATTAATTTTATTTGATAACACGGGACGATAAGGAATTAAAGTTTATATGTATATGTAGGGTGGGTGGGTGGCCTCTATCCCACCCTCCAATCAGTAAAACATCATCAAAAATTATTTGAAAAATTTCTATGAATAAATCTCTAAAAATTGCAATTATTTTTTGTTTATTTATATTTTATAACTTTTAATTAAAACCCTAGATTTTGTTTTACTGATTGGAGGGTGGATAGAGGCCACCCACCCACCCTACATGTACTTGATGACTTTAATTACTAATCGTTGATGATTTTTCTGCTAAAAATAATCAAACCCTTTACGTAATAAAAAATAAAACAAAATCAAAATTTAAGTTTAAATATAAATGGCAGTTTATAGCTGATCCTATCTAATTTAGATTTGAAGTCTACCCACCCATCATGACTAAAATTTTGACTAATTTACTCACTCAAAAATTTTACCTTAATTTATTTTTTATTTAAAAAGTTTTGTAATTAATTTTATTCGAAAACGCTAGACGATAAGGGATAAAAGTTTATATGTATATGTAGGGTGGGTGGGTGGCCTATATCCCACCCTCCAATCAGTAAAACATTATCAAAAATTATTTGAAAAATTTGTACGAATAAATCTCTAAAAAATGCAATTATTTTGTGTTTATTTATATTTTACAACTGTTAATTAAAACCCTCGCTTATGTTTTACTGATTGGAGGGTGGGATAGAGGCCACCCACCCACCCTACATATACATGATAACTTTAATAGCTACTCTTGGATGATTTTGCTGCTAAAAATAATGAAACACTTTATGTAATAAAAAATAAAACAAAATCAAAATTTAAGTTTAAATATAAATGGCATTTAATAGCAAATCTTATCTAATTTAGATATAAGGGCAACACACCCATCATGACTCAAATTTTTACTAATTTACTCACTCAAAAATTTTACCTTTTTATTTTATTTTTTATTCAAAAAGTTTGGTAATTAATTTTTTTGGATAACACGAGACGATAAGGAATTAAATTTTATATGTATATGTAGGGTGGGTGAGTGGCCTCTATCCCACCCTCCAATCAGTAAAACATCATCAAAAATCATTTGAAAAGTTTGTATGAATAAATATCTAAAAATTGCAATTATTTTTTGTTTATTTATATTTTACAACTTTTAATTAAAACCCTCGCTTATGTTTTATTTGTTAGAGGGTGGAATAAAGGCCACCCACCCACCCTACATATACACAAAAACTTAACCTAAAGCACTCATTTTAACGTTTTCAATTTTTATCGCCACTAGCGTATTTTAGAGATCATATATTATTTAGAAATTTATTACTCTATAAGATTTAAAAAGAAACCTGATCATTTCATTTGTATTCATCGAATGCTATAAGAATTTTATGTCGTACATTCAACATCCATCAAAGGTATAATTATGTATTAGTCTTACGCAAGTGATAATATCTCAATTTTATGTCCACAATCGTTTAAATCATACGTTATTACTTAATAAAAATTTCACTTTCCACTCCAAGGTGACATTTGCATGATTCGAGTCCTGTCGAGTATTAATCACCGCGGCGGATTTATAAGCCGAGTGAAGAAAATTATAAAATTCCAACGCGCATTTCGATGGTGTTCTTACGAAAAGACAATATTTTAAGCGATTATTGTGTAAGAACACTTAAATACAATTCATTTGGAAATAATATGATTCAGTTATTATATTTATTCATTAAAACATCTTTTTAATGTTAAGTTACTTTCTTACTTACGATTTTTTATTATAATAATTAAAGGCAATTTCTTATATAAAGAAATAACTTTATTTGGTTATGAATTGGACATCTTCTTCGATGACCTTTTGCCATCTTTCGGTTAACTTCATGATGGCACGCTTAAAGAACTTCTGGTCTTTCTCAGTACAGAAATGAAGCAAGTGCTGTTTGAACCTATTACTTTAATTTAATTCTTTATTAAAGTTAATGCTTGTTGTGCTACACTCTTGATGGAAGCAGATGAATAGTAACACTTCTTATTATTAATATTAAGTGAAGAGTAACACTTGTTTTCTTCCATAATATTTTTATTTTCAGTTACCTGTAGCACGTGTCAGGCAACTGAAAATAAAAACATTAAGGAACTGAACAAGTGTTACTCTTCACTTAATATTAATTGTTTATTATTCAAAAATCTAAACAAATAGTACCCAGAAAGCGCAAGGTATAACGAGTATGGTACATCAAATCCCATCCAAGCTCCAGAAACTTCTTGCAGATCACTAAACTTTTTCGTTATCATGATGGAACCCAAAACCCTTACAATTTGCAAATTCTGGCCACTTTTCTTTAATGACTTTATTCAATTTATATTTTTTATCCTGATATCTAAAGTTGATGTAATTTGAAAGTGAAATACCAAATAATGAGGATTATGTGATAAAGTCCTACGCCATAAATTTGTACGTTGCCAATTCACTTTCACGAACGTGCCGAAGATGTTCTTGACATTTTGTGTAAACATCGTCGTTTTTGTGCATATAAGGTAATATTGGTCGGTGATCGTAATCGGAGAAATAACTCGTGCCGGACAATTATTTGTATAATCTGCACACGTTAATCTCCGGCGATGCGGCGCTGTGCAATTTGTGTATTATTATTAGCGTTATATATGTAAATTAGGGTTATCAACTGTGTTGCCACGCGGATTAATGCATATTTATTAGACGTTATCGAAACATGGGACTAAAGTGTGTTTCGAATGTAAACTGTACTGATTAAAATCGTTAAAGGACCTAAATCTTCTATTCAAAATAAATTAAACAGAATTTTTATTTTGTATAATTGAATTCAGTTATAGAAACAATGTAAAAATTGTGTTTAATTTATGATTAATGGTATATATAAGTAGAAGCCTCCATCGTAAACGACTTTTAATAATGATTAGTAAAATTAATACTTCGCTGCTACAAATCCATCCCCAAATGATTAGTGAATATATTTAAAATCAATGAAAGCATATAAAATTAATACAATTAGCTTACGTAACAGATTTTAAAATACCAAGAGCTCACCTACCTACACATCTTAACAGGATTAAAGGTTTAAGCCTGACAGAAAAAAAAACGTTATTATAAACGAAATATCAAAGCACGTAATTAAATTTAAACTATTGGTTTTATTAACTAGATGATGATTGTGTCGTAATAAAAATATTCAATTTCACATCCCTAGCATAATAAGCTTTAGTGTAATCAAGTTCTATTGAAACGTGTTGATGATGATGAAGACGTTCGAATGCCAGTCATTGTAGGTCGGACGTGTAGGACACCCTTATTATAGGCTAGACTGGGGGAAGTCAGGACAAAATCGATACACTGCTACGCAATTTAGGTTATATTATTGATAAAACACAATTATTACTAGTTTGTATAAAGCTTAGCAGTGTCAAACTCTTTAAGTGCTTAAAAATAATTTAAATACTAATTATGTTATATAAAAATAATTAATCGATTGTTGAGGCGTTGAAAATCCTTTTTTTTTTCGCCGCAGTGAAATTTGAAAATCAAATCTTAACATTAAAAACAATTTGCTTCAAAGCATCACATTTACTTAAATATTTTACGATAAATTATTTTTCTATTTCACATTTTTATTCACCTAACAAACACGTTGCCTATGTTACTCGGCGAAACACAATTTTGCATTTAAATTAATAATTGCTTTATTATGAGGTGTAGTAAAAAGAAATCCATTATTTTTTTCAATAGATGGGTGAACAGCCTTAACATAAAATCCAATTGAACAATCAAAACCAAGGGTTCTACTAATATTTAATATCAACCTTGATTTTGTACTTAAAAACCAATTATTTTTTACTATCGTAAAATTTCTTTTCAGTCAATATTTTGCTTATAACATAAGATTTGAAGGGTAGGTTCGAGGCCACCCACCCACCCTACATATATAATTTTAACCAAACTACTATACTGCACTTAAAATTACTATTTACAAACTACATCTGTTTTAGTATTTTATGAAAAATGACTGTAGGTAAAATTATGAAACATATGTAGGGTGGGTGGGTGGCCTCTAATCCATAACCCAATCAATTGATAATAAACAAGGGTTTTACTGTAATAATTATTAATCACTAAACTTCGTTTTATACGTAACAACAAATTCTTCACTCGCAATATTTAATTTTAAGAAATGCTTGTTTTTAATTCCTTCATTTCAATTCTAACCGCCACCATTTTGTTTCTAACTTTAACACGTCAGTTGTTTTAGTTAAATGTTAAAGATACGTTAATTCTGTATGTATTTTGAACTTTTCAAACCAATTAATTTTTAATTTCTTCCTTTCAATTTTAATCGCCGCCATTTTGTTTCTAACTACGATACATCAATTGTTTTAGTGGCGTGTTAAAAATACGTGAATTATATACGTATTTTGAAAATTTTAAGTCAATTCCATTTGTAGTTAATATTTTAGAAGGATTCAAACCTTCGAATGCATTTTTAGTTCCTACATTTCAAATATAACCGCCGCCATTTTGTTTCTAATTCCAATACATCAATTCTTTTAGTTGAGTTTTAAAAATACGTCAATTCTGTACGTATTTTGAAAATTTTAAGTCAATTCCACTTGTAATTAATATTTTAGAAGTATTCAAACCTTCGAATGCATTTTTAATTCCTTCATTTCAATTGTAACGGCCGCCATTTTGATTATAACGGTAATACATCAATTGTTTTAGCTGGATGTTATAGACACGTCAATTATGTATGTATTTTGAACTTTTAAAACCAATCCTACAGGTAATTATTATTTAAGAAGGATTCACACCCTCGAATGCATTTTTTAATTCCTTCATTTCAATTTTAACCGCAGCCATTTTGTTTCTAACTATAATACATCAATTGTTTTAGTTGGATATTAAAGATACGTCAATTCAATACGTATTTTGAAAATCTTAAGCCAATTCCACTTGTAATTAATATTTTAGAAGGATTCAAACCTTCGAATGCATTTTTAGTTACTACATTTAAGTTTTAACCGTCGCCATATTGTTTCTAACTGTAATGCATCAATTGTTTTAGTTAGATGTTAAAGATATGTCAATTTTCTATATATTTTGAACTTTTCAAACCAATCCCACTGGTAATTATTATTTTAGAAAGATTAAAACCCTCGAATACAGTTTTTAATTCCTTCATTTCAATTTTAACCGACGCCATTTTGTTTATAACTGTAATACATCAATTGTTTTAGCTGGATCTTAAAGATACATTAATTCTGTATGTATTTTGAAATTTTTAAACCAATCCCTCTGGTGATTATAATTTTAAAAGGATTCAAAGTCTCGAATGCATTTTTAAATTCTTTCATATCAATTATAACCGCCGCCACTTGGTTTCTAACTGCCATTCATCAATTTTTTTAGTGGAGTGTTAAAAATACGTCAATTCTATACGTATTTTGAAAATTTCAAGTCAATTCCGCTTGTAATTAATATTTTAGAAGGATTCAAACATTCTAATGCATTTTTAGTTCCTACATTTCAATTTTAACCGCCGCCATTTTGTTTATAACTGTAATATATCAATTATTTTAGTTGGATCTTAAAGATACATTAATTCTGTATGCATTTTGAAAATTTTAAACCAATCCCTCGTAATTATAATTTTAAAAGGATTCAAACTCTCGAATGCATTTTTAATTACTTTCATTTCAATTATAACCACCGCCACTTGGTTTCTAACTGCGATTCATCAATTGTTTTAGTGGAGTGTTAAAAATACGTCAATTCTATACGTATTTTGAAAATTTCAAGTCAATTCCGCTTGTAATTAATATTTTAGAAGGATTCAAACATTCTAATGCATTTTTAGTTCCTACATTTCAGTTTTAACCGTCGCTATTTTGTTTCTAACTGTAATAAATCAAATGTTTTAGTTGGATGTTAAAGATACATCAATTCTGTATGTTTTTGGAAATTTTTAAACCAATCCCTTTGGTAATTATAATTTTAGAAGGATTCAAACCCTCAAATGCATTTTTTAATTTCTTTATTTCAATTCTAATTGCCACCATTTTGTTTCTAACTACGATACATCAATTGTTTTAGTGGGGTGTTAAAAATACGTCAATTCTATACGTATTTGGAAAATTTTAAGGCAATTCCACTTGTAATTAATATTTTTAAAGGATTCAAACCTTCGAATGCATTAGTTCCTACATTTCAGTTTTAACCGTCGCCATTTTGTTTCTAATTGTAATACATCAATTGTTTTAGTTGGATGTTAAAAAAACATCAATCCTGTATGTTTTTTGAAATTTTTAAACCAATCCCTCTGGTAATTATAATTTTAGAAGGATTCAAACCCTC
The DNA here is from genome assembly GCA_963969525.1 of Ontholestes murinus. Lineage (NCBI taxonomy): Eukaryota > Metazoa > Arthropoda > Insecta > Coleoptera > Staphylinidae > Ontholestes > Ontholestes murinus. The sequence continues at coordinate 45,404,659 of OZ018398.1, read as the reverse complement.
GAATGCATTTTTGAATTCCTTCATTTCAATTATAACCGCCGCCATTTTGTTTCTAACTACGATTCATCAATTAATTTAGTGGAGTGTTAAAATACGTGAATTATATACGTATTTTGAAAATTTTAAGTCAATTCCACTTGTAATTAAAATTTTAGAAGGATTCAAACCTTCGAATGCATTTTTAGTTCCTACATTTCAAATATAACCGCCGCCATTTTGTTTCTAATTCCAATACATCAATTCTTTTAGTGGAGTTTTAAAAATACGTCAATTCTGTACGTATTTTGAAAATTTTAAGTCAATTCCATTCATAATTAAAATTTTAGAAGGATTCAAACCCTCGAATGCATTTTTTAATTCCTTCATTTCAAATATAACCGCCACCATTATATTTCTAACAGAAATACATCAATTGTTTTAGTTGGATGTTAAAGATACGTCAATTATGTATGTATTTTGAACTTTTCAAACCAATCCTATTGGTAATTATTATTTTAGAAGGATTCAAACCCTCGAATGCATTTTTTAATTCCTTCATTTCAAATATAACCGCCGCCATTTTGTTTCTAACTGCGATTCATCAGTACTTTTAGTGGAGTGTTAAAAATACGTTAATTCTCTATGTATTTTGAAAATTATAAGTCAATTCCACTTGTAATTAATATTTTAGAATGCATTTTTAATTCGTTCATTTCAATTTTAACCGCCGCCATTTTGTTTATAACTAATACATCAATTGTTTTAGCTGGATCTTAAAGATACATTAATTCTGTATGTATTTTGAAATTTTTAAACCAATCCCTCTGGTGATTATAATGTTAAAAGGATTTAAACCCTCGAATGCATTTTTTAATTACTTTCATTTCAATTATAACCGCCGCCATTTTGTTACTAATTGCGATTCATCAATTATTTTAGTGGAGTGTGAAAAATACGACAATTCTATACGTATTCTGAAAATTTTATGTCAATTCCACTTGTAATTAATATTTTAGAAGGATTTAAACCTTCGAATGCATTTTTAATTCCTTCATTTCAATTCTAACCGTCGCCATTTTGTTTCTAACTGTAATACATCAATTATTGTAGTTGGATGTTAAAGATACATCAATTCTTTATGTATTTTGAATTTTTTAAACCAATCCCTCTGGTAATTATAATTTTAGAAGGATTCAAACCCTCGAATGCATTTTTGAATTCCTTCATTTCAATTATAAACGCCGCCATTTTGTTTCTAACTAAGATTCATCAATTAATTTAGTGGAGTGTTAAAAATACGTCAATTCTATACGTATTTTGAAAATTTTATGTCAATTCCACTCATAATTAAAATTTTAGAAAGATTCAAACCTTCGAATGCATTTTTTAATTCCTTCATTTCAATTTTAACTGCCGCCATTTTTTTCTAACTACGATACATCAACTATTTTAGTGGAATGTTAAAAATACGTCAATTCTCTATGCATTTTAAAATTTTCAAACCAATCGCACTTGTAATTATTATTTGAGAAGGATTCAAACCCTCGAATGTTCCTTGAATTCCTTGTTTTTAATTCTAATGCCGCCATTTTGTTTTTAACTGCGGTACATCAATTGTTTCAGTGGGATAGTAAAGACACGTCAAATCTGTATGCATTTTAAAATTTCTAAACCAATCCTACTGGTAATTATTATTTTAGAAGGATTCAAACCCTCGAATGCATTTTTAATTCCTTTATTTCAGTTTTAACCAGCGCCATTTTGTTTCTAATTCCAATTCATTAATTCTTTTAGTGGAGTGTTAAAAATACGTCAATTCTATACGTATTTTGAAAATTTTAAGTTATTTCCACTTGTAATTAATATTTTAGAATGATTCAAACCCTCGAATGCATTTATTAATTGCTTCATTTCAATTCTAACCCCCACCATTTCGTTTCTAACTTCAATACATCAATTGTTTTAGTGGGGTGTTAAACATACATCAATTCTGTATGTATTTTGGAATTTTTAAACCAATCCCTTAGGTAATTATAATTTTATAAGGATTCAAACCCTCAAATTCATTTTTAATTCCTTCATTTCAAATATAACCGCCGCTATTTTGTTTCTAACTCTGATTCATCAATTGTTTTAGTGGGGTGTTAAAGATATGTCAATTCTATATGTATTTTGAAAGTTATAAGTCAATTCCATTTGCTATTAATATTTTAGAAGGATTAAAACCTTCGAATGCATTTTTAATTCCTTCATTTCAATTTTAACCGTCGCCATTTTGTTTCTAACTGTAATACATCAATTGTTTTCGTTGGATATTAAAGATACATCAATTCTGTATGTATTTTGAATTTCTCAAACCAATCCTACTGGTAATTATTATTTTAAAAGGATTCAAACGCTCGAATGCATTTTTTAATTCCTTCATTTCAATTATAACAGCCGCCATTTTGTTCCTAACTGAGATTCATCAATTATTTTAGCTGGATGTTAAATATACGTCAATTCTGTATCTATTTTAACCAATCCCACTCGAAATTATTATTTTAGAAGGATTCAAACTCGCAAATGCATTTTTTTGATTCCTTCATTTCAATTTTAGCCGCTGCCATTTTGTTTCTAACTGTAATATATCAACTGTTTTAGCTGAATATTAAAGATACTTCAATTATATATGTATTTTGAACTTTTTAAACCAATCCTACTTATTATTATTATTTTAGATTGATGCAAACTCTCGAATGCTTCTTTTAATTCCTTTATTTCAATTCTAACCGCCACCATTTTGTTTCTAACTGTAATACATCAATTGTTTTAGTTGGATGTTAAAGATACGTCAATTCTATACATATTTTGAGATTTATACAACAATCCCACTGGTAATTATAATTTTAAAAGGATTAAAACCCTCGAATGCATTTTTAAATTCCTTCATTTTAATTTTAACCGTCGCCATTTTGTTTATAACTGTAATACATCAATTGTTATAGCTGAATGTTATAGATACGTCAATTCTGTATATATTTTGAACTTTTCAAACCAATCCTACTGGTAATTATTATTTTAGAAGGATTCAAACCCTTGAATGCATTTTCTAATTCCTTCGTTTCAATTTTAATCGCCGTCATTTTGTTTCTAAGATACATCAATTGTTTTAGTGGGGTGTTAAAGATACATCAATTCTGTATGTATTTTAAAATTTGTAAACCAATCCCACTGGACATTATAATTTTAAAAGGATTCAAACCCTCGAATTCATTTTTTAATTCCTTTTATTTCAATTCTAACCGCCGCCATTTTGTTTCTAACTGCGATTCACCAATTGTTTTAGTGTAGTGTTAAATATACGTCAATTCTATACGTATTTTGAAAGATTTAAGTCACTTCCACTCGTAATTAAAATTTTAGAAGGATTCAAACCTACGAATACATTTTTTAATTGCTTCATTTCAATTTTAACCGCCGCCATTTTGTTTCTATCTGCGATTCATCAATTGTTTTAGTGTAGTTTTAAAAATACGTCACTTCTGTACGTATTTTGAAAATTATAAGTCAATTCCACTTGTAATTAATATTTTAGAAAGATTCAAACCTTCGAATGCATTTTTAATTCCTTTATTTCAGTTATAACCGCCGCCATTTTGTTTCTAAGTGCGATTCATCAATTGTTTTAGTGTAATCCTAAAAATACGTCAATTCTATACGTATTTTGAAAATTTAAAGTCAATTCCACTTGTAGTTAATATTTTAGAAGGATTCAAACCTTCGAATGTATTTTTAGTTCATACATTTCAATTTTAACCGTCGCCATTTTGTTTTTAACTACGATACATCAATTGTTTTAGTGGGGTGTTAAACATACATCAATTCTGTATGTATTTTGGAATTTTTAAACCAATCCCTTAGGTAATTATAATTTTAAAAGGATTCAAACCCTCAAATTAATTTTTAATTCCTTCATTTCAAATATAACCGCCGCCATTTTGTTTCTAACTCTGATTCATCAATTGTTTTAGTGGGGTGTTAAAGATATGTCAATTCTATATGTATTTTGAAAGTTATAAGTCAATTCCATTTGCTATTAATATTTTAGAAGGATTAAAACCTTCGAATGCATTTTTAATTCCTTCATTTCATTTTTAACCGTCGCCATTTTGTTTCTAACAGTAATAAATCAAATGTTTTAGTTGGATATTAAAGATACATCAATTCTGTATGTATTTTGAATTTCTCAACCCAATCCTTCTGGTAATTATTATTTTAGAAGGATTCAAACGCTCGAATGCATTTTTTAATTCCTTCATTACAATTCTAACCGTCGCCATTTTGTTTCTCGCTGTAATACATCAATTGTTTTAGTGCGGTTTTAAAGATACGTAAATTCTGTACGTATTTTGAAATTTATAAACGAATGCATTTCTTAATTTCTTCGTTTCAATTTCATCCGCCGCCATTTTGTTTCTAACTGTAATACATCAATTGTTTTAGTTAGATGTTAAAGATACGTCAATTCTATATCTATTTTGAAATTTTGGAACCAATCCTACTGGTAATAATTATTTTAGAAAGATTCAAACCCTCAACTGCATTTTTAAATTCCTTCATTTCAATTATAACTGCCGTCATTTTGTTTCTAACTGCGATTTATCAATTGTTTTATTGGGGTATTAAAAATGCATCAATTCTATACGTATTATGACAATTTTAAGTCAATTCCACTTGTAATTAATATTTTAGAAGGATTCAAACCTTCGAATGCTTTTTTAGTTCCTTAATTTCAATTCTAACCGCCACCGTTTTGTTTCTAACTGTAATACATCAATTGTTTTAGCTGGATATTAAAGATACGTCAATTCTGTATGTATTTTGAACTTTTCAAACCATTGCTACTGGTAATTATTATTTTAGAAGGATTAAAAACCTCGAATGCATTTTCTAATTCCTTTATTTCAATTTTAATCGCCGCCATTTTGTTTCTAACTGTAATACATCAATTGTTTTAATTGGATGTTAAAGATACATCAATTCAATACGTATTTTGAAAATTTTAAGTCAATTCCACTTGTAATTAATATTTCAGAAGGATTCAAACATTCGAATGCAATTTTAGTTCTTTCATTTCAATTCTAACCGCCACCATTTTGTTTCTAACTACGACACATCAATTATTTTAGTGGGGTGTTAAAAATACGTCAATTCTACACGTATTTTTAAAATTTCAAGTCAATTCTACTTGTAATTAATATTTTAGAAGGATTCAATCCTTCGAATGCATTTTTAATTCCTTCATTTCAATTTTAACCGTCGCCATTTTGTTTCTAACTGTAGTATTTCAATTGTTTTAGTTGGATATTAAAGATACGTCAATTCTATATGTATTTTGAACTTATCAAACCAATCCCACGGGTAATTATTATTTTAGAAGGATTAAAACCCTCGAATGAAGTTTTTAATTTCTTCATTTCAATTTTAACCTCTGCCATTTTTTTTCTAATTACGATACATCAATTGTTTTAGTGGGGTGTTAAAGATACATCAATTCTATACGTAAATTCCCTAAATAATTTAATAAAACATCAAAACTGTGACTTAAATAATGTAATAATTGTAATTATGTAATAATTTTTATTGCAGTTGGTTTTACATCCGCTTAAAAAAATTGAAAAACAAATGCCATAATCTCAAAACTTACTATGTGGATTAAGAATTATTTAAGCTTTGAGCCACAAATAAAGTTTAAACGCAAATTCCCGAAATTTTGAAATAAATTATAAAAAAACTCTAACTTACAATCATTTCAGGGCCACTCGGTTTTACAAGCGTTAAAAAAAATAAAAAAACAAATGCCACATCCGTGAATCTTACTAGTCTGATTAATAATTAGTTAACCTTTAAGCTACAAATTAAATTTATGACGTAAAGTTCCTAAATTTTGTGAAAAACAATAAAAACTCTAACTTCTAATCAATTTTAGGCTACTCGGTTTTACAAGCGTTTAAAAAAATTAAAAAACAAATGCCACAATCTTAAAACTTGCTAGTTTGTTTAAAAATTAGTTAAATATTAAGCCACAAATATAATTTGGAACTTAACTTCTCTAAATTTTGTAATAAACTATAAAAACTTCTAATCAATTTCAGACCACTCGATTTTATAAGCATTTAGAAAAATAGAAAAACAAATGTCACAATCTTAAAACTTACTAGTTTGATAACGAATTAGTTAAACTTTAAGCTACTTGTAAAATTTTAAATGTAAATCCCCTAAATTATGCAATTAACCATCAAAATTATGGCTTGTAATCATTTTTATGGTAGTTGGTTTTACAACCGTTTAAAATAATTGAAAAACAATTGCCAAAATATTTTTAAACTTAGTAGATTAGCTAAGGAATAATTAAATTTAAAGCCACAAGTAAACTTTACAACGTAAAAAAAAAATATTTGTATTTTTTCAATATTTTTGATCTATTTTGTAATAACTACAGTTTTTTTTATGTAAAACATTAGGATTATTTTGCTTTAACATAAGTATCCGAAGCTGATTTTGTGTTTTAAAACTATAAAATCTATAGTACATTAGCCTAGCTTTAATATTCTATTAAAATATTTGATGTACTTCACTAGGAAACAAAATGGCAACGTTTCAAATTCAAGACGGAAAGAAGGGAAAATTGTATTCGGTCATTTACATAATTGTAAAAAAATAATCTCATTTGGGATTAGGTTCAAAATTACACAATTGGTACTTAATTGATGTAGCTTTAATATTCCATGGAAACAATTGATGTATTTAATTAGGAAACAAAATGGCAACGTGTCAAATTTAGGATGGAAAGAACGAAAAATTGCATTCGGTTGTTTAAAAAATCATAAAACAATAATCTCACTAAGGAATAATTTTAATATTACAAAAAGCTATAGTTCATTAGTATAGCTTTAATATTCTATTAGAATAATTAATGTACTTCAATACAAAACAAAATGGCAACGTTTTAAATTTAAATTGGAAAGAATGGAAAATTGCTTTCGGTTGTTTAAAAAGTTGTAAAACAAAAATTTCATTTAGGATTAGTTTTAAAACTACAAAATCTATAGTCCACTAGTCTAGCTTTAATATTCTATAAGAATAATTGATGTACTTTACTAGAAAACAAAATGGCCACGTTTCAAATTCAAGGCGGAAAGAATGGAAAATTGCATTCGGTCATTTACATAATTGTAAAAAAATAATCTCAATTGGGATTAGGTTCAAAATTACTCAGTTGGTACTTAATTAATGTAGCTTTAATATTTCATGTAAATAATTGATATGTTTCATTAGGAAACAAAATTGTTTATAAATAAAAGATTCACGTATAATTTTAAATAAAGTGGAAAGAAAAGTAATCGTGTCTTAATTGTTAATCATAAAATCGAGTTTGTTGATTAATAAATATTTTAGTAGAAGTAATTGAAGGTATTAAAAAATATGTAGGCATTTGGGTGAGCTCGTATTCACAATATAAGCAATAATTTCAAATTGAACAAACAAAATCACGAACGATTAATTCAACCTCTACGGGGAATTACTTTAATCCATACTTTTATCACATTCTGATAAGATTGCGTGCCACGTATGTGTGCGTGAAAACACGTTCTCCCACCACCTCAGGTTTGTGATAAACAAAAAATAATCCTGGCCTCCTACAGATTCAACGTAATCGCCGGCCAATCCCCTTTTATATTAATTTTATAATTCCAATTTGCATACCAAAAACGCGCGTTTAGAGATCGCCGGAGCATTAACACCGATTGCTGAGGAGCAATTTCCTGTTCAGATTAGATCCGTAAATGTTGTGCAATTAAACGCGCCAGATGAAGAGGAATGGGAGACGTGTTTACGCGCTATTTATACTTAATGATCTTACATAAATTAATGGAAAATCATAGATAACTTTAGATTATTATAAGTTTTTAAAATTGCTATCCTAATATTTTATTACAGTTTTGAAAGTTTTGAAATTTTTGGAAAAATTAATTAAATTCTCTGTTAGGTATTAAGTATTAGGTCACAATCTTACGAAAAGATTCAAATATTACAGATATTAACAATAGTAATCTACAGAAATATTGAATTAACAAAATATGTGATCTTCCATTCTCACCCTCTATTCTTTTGGTGTCAGTAGCTCCATGAAAACTTTGTTGATGACGATTATTCAAATTATTTGCCAAATAAGGCCTATTTTGCCCTAAAGGGGGATATTTATTTGACACCTGTCATTATATTGTAGTTGCAAAGACATTTTATTAAGAGAGGCAAACATCTTTATTTATTACTTGTGTTTACAAATTTATTTTCTGTACGGCTATCGATCCATGGTCTTTCTGCCACATTTTATTAATTTTAATGAAGAAATTAAAATTCTAACAGTATTCCTATAGTCAGTCTTAATTTCGCCCCGAGGGTGATAATTACATGCCGCGATGGTGGTACAAATTAAACGGCGAAGGTCGTTTAAGTGTACATAAATTACCTGGCTTTTAATGTCTGCAATTGCGATTTTATAGGTTTTCTCGTTAAGAAATTTTCATTGACATTTATCATCAGCTCGGCACTGTGACTTCGTACTTTTCCCTCGTACCATATTTAAGCAACGTAAATTAGCCAAGGCCGAATCGCTAGTAACGCACTTAAGCCAGTATTTACCATCTGCTTGCAATTATCAACACAAACGTTTAACCATTGCGAAATTTTTGAATGTAATCTTCATTCAAACCATTATTAGTAGTTATATATACAGGGTGATTCATTTAGGGTGGCCACCGGCCTTATCTCGGAAACCGTATATCCTAGAATTAGGGGAAAAAAATTCTAATGACATAATCGGCCAAAAGAAGACGCGTTAAAATATTTTTAAATGCGTAGCATTTTATCATTTGCATAATTAATTTGCGTTTTTTACAAAATATTACCGTATTAAGGCTATTGAAAATTATCAAAATTAGAAACTACTGTACTTGGTTTACAATTTTTGCTTAAGTCATTTTTTTCTATCACCTACAGTTAAGTGGTGGGGGAAGTATACTTTTGTTTACAGAAAATGGTCTGTAACTTGCGTATACCTTAATCGATTTTCAAAAGCTTAGGATCAATGGAAAGAGTATTAGAAGTTAATTACAAAAATTAATAACATTAACACATTTAATCTATGCGCTTGCAACTAGAGGGCGTTATGTAACACTTAACCCTATTTATGTATTTTTCTCAGAAATATCAAATGGAATGATATAACTCGAAGCAGCTTACAAAAAAGAAAATGAAATTACATATTGTTTTGTCAAAACCGCAAACTGATATCTCTTGCCATTCCAAAGATATTTAGATTTTTTAAATTTTCGTTTTTGTTTTTCGTTGTTTTCGAAGTGTTGGTTCACCCTGTAAGGTGTAAATGAAAATATATGCCTAAAGTTACTTTTAGAAAAAATGTCATGTAAAAACAAATGACAACAATATTTATTAGCATAATTAATGAAAAATAATAAAACTTATTACCCATAACAGAAATTTACAAAACGCTGAAATTTCTAAAATGACCCATTATCTTAGAAACTCAAAATGTTTCCCCTTATTTGCTGTACCTACACAAATTCAGTCCTTCTAGAGTGAAATTTTATACTAGATTCTTTAAAATTTCTTCAATGGTGTTATATGGATAAGCTGTAACATTACGAGTATGTCAAACTATTTTCCTGGGCGATGTTGTAAAAGTAATCAAATCACCTTTGGAAATAACATTTCTGTTTTGTGATTGTTTATTTATAATTTGTTGTTGCTGTCAAAGTTAATTTGAACGTTTGAAAAATAACTTTATTATAATGCTTTATTTTTCAAATGAAGAAGCATATGATATGCTAGCAGTGTATTTTGAAAGTCTACAAAATGCAGTAATTGCTGAAAGAGAATATGGGTTACGATTTCCTGAAAGACGGCGTCATTCAAGAAAAGTTTTTAAAAGACTGACAGAACGATTACGAAAAACTGGCAATGTTCAACCTGTTTCGGTAAGAAATAGGGTACGTAGAAGACAAAATGAAGAAAATGTTATTAACGTCTTGGCATACATTAACGCTGAACCACTGCAAGTATTAGGGAAATTGCAGAAGATCTAGAATTAAATTATTCTTTGATGAATAAAATACTAAAAGAACATAAAATGCATCCTTACCATGTTGTTTTACATCAAGAGTTAAAAGACATAGATTTTGATCGACGACTAGATTATTGCAACTGGTTAAAAGGAATGTTAAATGATAATCAACAATTTCTATAATTATTATGGACGGATGAGGCTACATTTTCAAGCTCTGGTAAAATTAACTTGCACAACAGTCACTACTGGTCAGAAACAAATCCACACTGGCAGTCAATTACCAAAATCGCTGGAGCATAAATGTGTGGTGTGGTATTTTAAATAGGAAGATAATAGGACCTTTTTTTCTTTGAAGAAAAATTAACGGGCCAAAGGTACTTAGATTTTTTAACTAACGATTTGCCCATCCTCCTAGAAGACGTTCCAATTCGTAACAGATTAGACATGTGGTATCAACAAAATGGTTGCCCAACACATTTTGCCGCAGGTGTCCGAAATTATTATATTGTATTTTCAAATAAATGGATTGGAAGGGGAAGTATTTTTCCATGGCCAGCAAGGTCACCAGATCTTACGGTTTTAGATTTCTTTTTATGGGGTAGAATTAAATATTTGGTTTTTAAAACACGTCCAACTACACGTGAGGATATGAAAGAAAGGATTCGGCAAGCAGTAAGAGGTATTTCTGGTGCTGAAATTGAGGCCAGTGTCAATTCCACTATAGAAAGACTGAATTTGTGCATAGCAAATGATGGGAAACATTTTAAGTACCTAAAATAACTAAGTAATAGGTGCAGTTATCAATTTTAGTTTTTTGTATTTTTTTTTCATTAATTATGTTAATAAATATTGTGCCATTCGATTTAACTTGATATTTTTTTGAAATGTAACTGTAGTAGTATGTTTTCACTTACAACTTACAGGGTGAACCAACACTTCGAAAACAACGAAAAACAACAACGAAAATTTAAAAAATCTAAATATCTTTGGAATGAGAAGAGATATCAGTTTGCGGTTTTGACGAAACAATATGTAATTTCATTTTCTTTTTTGTAAGCTGCTTCGAGTTATATCATTCCATTTGATATTTCTGAGAAAAATACATAAATAGGGTGAAGTGTTACATAACGCCCTCTAATTGCCAGCGCATAGATTAAATGTGTTAATGTTATTTATTTTTGTAATCAACTTCTGATACTCTTTCCATTGAGCCTAAGCTTGTGAAAATCACTTAAGGTATACGGTTGTTACAGACCATTTTCTGTAAACAAAAGTATACTTCCCCCACCACTTAACTGTAGGTGATAGAAAAAAATGACTTAAGCAAAAATTGTAAACTAAGTACAGTAGTTTCTAATTTTGATAATATTCAATAGCCTTAATGCGGTAATATTTTGTAAAAAAAGCAAATTAATTATGCAAATGATAAAATGCGCCACCTAGCGGAAAGCTACGCATTTAAAAATATTTTAACGCATCTTCTTTTGGCCGATTATGTCATTAGAATTTTTTTCCCCAAATTCTAGGATATACGGTTTCCGAGATACGGCCCGTGGCCACCCTTAATGAATCACCCTGTACAATAATCTTTTTTTTTGGACACAATAACAATTTAACTTCAATATAAATAAATGGTGTTAGTTCGTCTGGGTTATAGGCCTGAGGTCTTTCTGTAATGTCTTGAATTTAATAAATTTAATACATTTAATTTAAGAAAAAAGTATCTGCTGGCTAGCTGAACTGTCCTGATGATTCGCACAAATGAATTCATGAATTGTGGAGTCTGGGCTATAATTCTGTATTTACATGAAAAATATATCTTTGAACGTCTTTAAAGTTTCAGTATTTATAGGAAATAAATATTCTTTAAGCTTCTTTTTACATGGTGATATTTATTGTCTAGGTTCTAATTGGCTTTGTGAGGATAAGTCTGGACTAAAAGTAAAATCTTGAATACACCAGCCACTCTCCCTTTCTCCCAACTTTTTTACCCTTGTGAATTTTCGGCGACAACGACCGTCTGCGATCCCTTTTCCCCGTTTCCAGCAGAAGGGCACTGTTTGTTATTGATCGCCACGTGAATGAACGTCTGGCCTACCTCACTCTTTCCACTCTCGCCTCGTCTCTTTTGGTGTACCATTCGTGGGCGCTCGAAGCAAGTGCAGCAGCTCTCAGCTTTTTCACTAATGAGGACTCTCCAGGAATGATGACCTGGTTATTATTATATACGGTAGTTGCTTTAGATATATTATTTAGTGATAAAAATACTTCTCGAGTTACTTCAAACATTGGATTGATGGTGAAGGTAAATAGGTAAAGGATCTACAAATGCCACACATTAAATGTCATAGCTAATGTACTCAATTATGAGATTCCGTACAGAATTAAGAATCTCAAACAATCTGTTTGCTTTTACTTAATAAAATATTTACATTGTACATGGTTCCAAAAATTCAAACATTTTACTGTATCAGTATTTTATTAAGTGATAAAGGGTAACAGTCTCATCAATCTCATGTATCTGTCATGCTGATACAAACAGCTTAAATATTCTCTGCAAAAAAGAGACAAAGTAACTGAACAAATATTCATAGAAGCAGTATTGATAAAGTCTATACATGGATTTGAGTGGAAGATCATTTGAAGAAGTGAACTCCGCCCGTTCTCCCTTCTGATAAAATTTTAAGTATTTTTTCAAATTTTGTATATACTTTCGTCATATTGTATTAGAAAGGAGAGTAAAGATGTAATAAAATAAAATAAATCCAGTATTTTTTGCCTTTATTTACAGTGTGATATCAACAAAGTAAGCGTTTTTGTTTAATTTTGTAAGATGTATCACGAAGTTAACAATTAATTAATTAAAAGATTGACTTTATTTTTGTAATTGTTTTGTAAATATAAAGAGCAAAATTTACTAAGAATACAAGAAAACAATTCCAAAACAAATAATACAGGTAACGCAAATTATAACCTTCACACTCATGTAAACTACCTTACAGTCATTGCACCCATATTTCTAAAAACACACTAATTTAATTCTATCTGTTTCCGTTTCGTTCTTTATCTTTAAGAGGTCTAGTTACGTTGGTAAACCGCGCGACTTTCTTCGGGCCATTTCCCAAAAGGAACGCGATTATCTAAAAATTGAGTCATGGTCGTTTCCTCCTTCAAGGATTTTTACTACGATGATTTCAGGCAACGTAGTTTCACGGCACAAAGAACACACGGCATTGTCTACGCATTTAATCCAGCCGATGGTTTCGGCGTTATTGTTGTTGTCTAGAGAGACGAAATGATACATATTTTCTGTTTTGAAAGTGTGTCAGTGGTAATCAGACGTAATCGAACCACATACAATTTTTTATAGTGTGTAATTTTGATGGAATACAAATGTTTATGATTATTTTGATAATTCAGTTTCAAATATTTTGATCTGGTTTAGATATTACAAAAGAATACAAGTACATTCATAATTTATTTTATACGTATTTATAATAACTCCATATAGCTCCATATAGAAGTATAGGCCTGTAAAGTACTTTATAAATTGTTATTTTTGTCCATTTAGAAATCCATTTGTTGTCTAATATTGTCTCTTTCAAATTATAGTACGTTTTGTTTGCTGTTTGGATTCTATTATTTACTTCATCTTCCATATCTCCTTTGTTGTTTATAACTATTCATACGTATTTGTATGCTTCAATCTGTTCTACACGTTTTCCTTCTATTCTTACATTTGTTTTCACCTCTTCTTTTGCTATAACTTATATTTTGGCCTTTTCTATGTTAATTTTCATTCCATTTTCTTTTTAATTCCTTGTACCATATATCTATATTTTCTTGTACATCTTTTTCATTTTTTGCAATTAGTGCTAGATCGTCTGCAAATGCCAAGTTTTCAATCTTGGTTTTTTGTATATTGTAGTACCCTATCTCTACTTTCTTTGTTTTTGTCTTTATGTTTTACATTATGTGATCCAGGAATATTATAAATAGTTTAAGGCTTAGTGATCCTCCTTGTTTTAGATTCCTATAGATGTTTTAAATTCTTCTGATTCTCCTTCTCTTGTTCTGATATAATTAGATATACTTTTTAATTCCTCTTATTAATTTGTTCCCTCGATTTAAATCATTCAGTATTTCCCATATTTTTTCCCTTGAAATTCGATCAAAGGCTTTCTCCAAGTCAATGAAAGCTAACAGCATGTTATTCTTTCAATTGCATTTAATTACTGAAAATATGGTTTTGTATTGAATGCCGTCTTCTAAAGCCACTTTGGGATTTTTCCATATCTTTTTCTGTTTTCTTTTCCAATCTGTATGTTAGTATTGCTTCGTATATCTTAACTGTTTTGCATATTAATGATATTCCTATGTAGTTGTTGCATTCCTTAGTATCTTCTTTTTTGTATATTTGAAATATTATTGCCTTTCCTCCATTCCTTCGGTGTCCTTCCCTTTTCCCATATTAAGTTTAACATGTTTCGTAGTAAACCTTCTTCTGCTTTACCTATTTATTTTAATTGTTCTGATTTTATGTTGTCATGTCCAGGTGACTTTCCTTTTTAAATTTTTTAATACTGTTTTTATTTCTTCTTCTGTTATCTCTCCTTCGTCCTCTTCTGGTTTGTCACTTTTATCATTTTCTTCTTCCCTTTCTTCTTCTGTATCTTTGCTTTTCCTCAGCAAATTTTGACAGTGTTTCTTCCACCTTTGCATTTTTTTTGTACAAACGTTTATAATTTTTCCAGATTTATCTATTATCTGAGTTAATATTATATGTTTCCTTTTCTTTTGTTTTTTTATAATTCTGTAAAATAATTTCCGATTTCCTTTTTCTCTTCCAAAGTTGTTCCAAAGTCTTCCCAAGCATTTTCTTTTGCTCTTTTTACCACCTCTTTGACTTTTTTCCTCTGGTTTTTGTATTCTTCATAGTCCTCTTCTCTGTTTCTTCCATCTAGCATTAATGTATCTTTGTCATCATATTAAAACAATTGACGTATCTCGTCTGAAATCAAAATGGCGACACTTAAAACGTAAAGTTTAGTAAATTAAATTGCGTTCGGCGTTAAGAATAGTTGTAAAAAATTAATCCCACTGGGGATTAGTTTAAAAACTTCAAATTCCATCTAGCATTAATGTATCTTTAATATCCTATTAAAACAAATAACGTATTTTAGCTGAAAACAAAATGGCGACGCCTAAAACGTAAAGTTTAATAAATTTAATTGCGTTCGGTGTTAAGAATAGTTGTAAAAAATTAATCCCTTTGTGGATTAGTTTAAAAACTATATAGTTTAATTAGCATTAATATATCTTTGATATTCCATTTAAAAAAAATGACGTATCTTCGTTGAAAACAAAATGGCGATACTCAAAACGTACAGTTTAGTAAATCAAATTGCATTCGGTAATAAGAATAGTTGTAAAAAATTAATCACTCTGACGGCTAGATTAAAAACTCCTAATTCCATCTATCATTAATCTGTCTTTGATTTTCTATTAAAACAATTGACGTATAATGGCTGAAAACAAAATGGCGACGCTTAAAACATAAAATTTAGTAAATTAAATTGCGTTCGGTGTTAATAATTGTTGTAAAAAATTAATCCCACTGGGGATTCGTTTTAAAACTTCAAATTCCATCTAGAATTAATGTATCTTTAATATTTTATTAAAACAAATAACTTATCTTAGCAGAAAACAAAATGGCGACGCCTAAAACGTAAAGTTTATTAAATGAAATTGCGTTCAGTGTGAAAAATAGTTGTAAAAAATTAACCACTCTGGGCATTAGTTTTAAAACTTCAAATTCCATCTAAAATTAACGTATGTTTTATATTCTATTGAAAAAATTAACATATCGTAGCTGAAAACAAAATGGCGACGCTCAAAACGTAAAGTTAAATAAATTAAATTGCTTCTGTTGTTAAGAATGGTTGTAAAAAATTAATTACTTTGGGGATTAGTTTTAAAACTTCAAATTCCATCTAGCATTAATGGGTCTTTGATATTCTTTTAAAACAATTGACGTATGATAGCTGAAAACAAAATGGCGATGCCTAAAACGTAAAGTTTATTAAATCAAATTGCATTCGGTGTTAAGAATAGTTGTAAAAAATTAATCACTATGACGAATAGTTTTAAAACTTCAAATTCCATCTAAAATTAACGTATCTTTTATATTTTTTTGAAACAATTGACATATCATAGCTGAAAACAAATTGGCTACACTCAAAAAGTAAAATTAAGTAAATTTAATTGCGTCTGGTGTTAAGAATGGTTATAAAAAATTAATTACTATGGGGATTAGTTTCAAAACTTCAAATTGAATCTAGCATTAATGGATCTTTCATTTTCTTTTAAAACAATTGACGTATCATGTGTGAAAACAAAATGGCGACGCCTAAAACGTAAAGTTTATTAAATCAAATTGCGTTCGGTGTTAAGAATAGTTGTAAAAAATTAACCACTCTAGGAGTTAGTTTTAAAACTTCAAATTTTATCTAAAATTAACGTATATTTTATATTCTATTGAAACAATTGACATATGGTAGCTGAAAACAAAATGGTGACGCTCAAAAAGGAAAGTTAAGTAAATTAAATTGCTTCCGGTGTTAAGAATGGTTGTAAAAAAAATAATTACTTTAGGGATTAGTTCCAAAAAATCTAATTCCATTTAGTATTAATGGATCTTTAATAATCTATTAAAACAATTGATATACCACGGCTGAAAATAAAATGGCGACGCTTAAAACGTAAAGTTTAGTAAATCAAATTGCGTTCGGTGTTAAGAATAGCTGTAAAAAATTAATCCTTCAGGGTATTAGTTTCAAAACTTTAAGTTCCACCTAGCGTTAATGTATCTTTGATATGTTATTAAAACAATTGATGTATGGTAGCTGAAAACAAAATGGCGACGCTCAAAACCTAAAGTTTAGTAAATTAAATTGCGTTCGGTGTTAAGAATACTTGTAAAATATTAATCACTCAAGGGATTAGTTTAGAAACTTCAAATTCCATGTAGCATTCATGTATCTTTGAAATTCCATTAAAACAATTGACGTATCATGGCGAAAACAAAATGGCAGCACTTTAAACCTAGTTTAGTAAATTAAATTGCGTTCGGTGGTAAGAATAGTTATAAAAATTTAATCACTATGGGGATTCGTTCCAAAACTAGAAATTGTATGTACCATTAATGTATGTTTAATATTTTAATAAATCAATTGACGTATAATGGCTGAAAACAAAATGGCGATGCTCAAAACGTAAAGTTAAGTAAATGAAATTGCGTTCGGTGTTAAAAATACTTGTAAAAAATTAATTACTCTGTGGATTAGTTTCAAAACTATAAATTTCATCTACTATTAATGTATCTTTCATATTCTATTAAAATAATTGACGTATCATGGCTGAAAACAAAATGGCGACGCCTAAAACGTAAAGTTTAGTAAATTAAGTTGCGTTCGGTGTTAAGAATAGTTGTAAAAAATTAATCCGCCTGGGGATTAGTTTCCAAATTGTAAATTGCATCTAAGTATTCATGTATTTTTGATATTCTTTTAAAACAATTGACGTACCATAGCTAAAAACAAAATGGCGACACTCAAAACGTAAAGTTTGGTAAATGAAGTCGGGTTTATTGTTAAGGAAACTTTAAATAATTAATCTCTCTGGGGATTAGTTTAGAAACTGCAAATTCCATCTATCATTAATGTATTTTTGATATTTTTTTAAAACAATTGACTTATGGTTGAAAACAAAATGGTGACGCTCAAAACGTTAACTTTGGTAAATGAAGTTACGTTCGGTGTTAAGAAAAGTTGTAAAAATCAATCACTCTGGGACTTAGCTTCAAAACTTCAAATTCCATCTAGCATTCATGTATCTTTGATAATCTATTAAAACAATTGACATTTCATAGTTGAAAACAAAATGGGGGCGCTCAAAATTAAAGTTAAGTAAATTAGATTGCATTTTGAGATAAGAATTAGTTTCAAAACTTCAAATTCGATTTAGCATTAATATAGTTTTGATATTTTGGTAAAACAATTGACGTATCATGACTCAAACCAAAATGGCGACGCTCAAAACGTAAAGTTTAGTAAATCAAATTACGTTCGGTGTTAATAATATTTGTAAAATATTAATTACCCTGGGGATTACTTTCAAAACTTCAGATTTCATTTACAATTAATGTATCTTTGATATTCTATTAAAACAATTGAGGTATTATGACTGAAAACAAAATGGCGATGCTTAAAACATAAAGTTTAGTAAATCAAATTTTGTTCGGTGTTAAGAATAATTGTAAAAAAATAATCACTCTGGGGATTAGTTTCAAAACTCCAAATTTTATCTAGCATTAATGTATCTTTGATATTCTCTTAAAATAATTGACATAGCGTAGCTGAAAACAAAATGGCGACACTCAAAACTTAAAGTTTAGTAAATTAATTTGCTTTCGGTGTTACGAATAATTGTAAATAAAATGGTGATGTGGCCATCATAATACTTTCCCTATTATTTTTGATGGTGTTTTACTGGTTGGAGGGTGGGATAGAGGCCACCCACCCACCCTACATATATATAAACTTTAATTCTTTATCTCCTCGCGGTTTCCAATAAAATTAATTACAAAACGAAGAAAAAAGAAATTAAAAAGGTAAAGAGTAAATTGGTGAAAATTTGATGCATGATGGGTGGGCAGACTTTATATCAAAATTAGATAAGTTTATCTATAGAAAATTATTTATATTTAAACTTAATTTTGATTTTGTTTTATTTGTTTATTATATAAAATGTTTGATTATTTTTAGCAACAAAATCATCAACGATTAGCAATTATAGTTATCATATATATGTAGGGTGGGTGGGTGGCCTCTATCCCACCCTCCAATCAGTAAAACATTAGCGAGGGTTTTAATTAACAGTTTTAAAATGTAAACAAACACATTTTTTAATTGATGTATTCATACAAATATTTCAAATAATTTTTGATGGTGTTTTACTGACTGGAGGGTAGGATAGAGGCCACACACCCACCCTATAATACATATTAATGACGTTTAATATTTATGAAAACATCATTTAATATTATCTTAAGAATAGTTTCGTAATTACAATCTAGACTATAAAATTCTGCAAACATTTTCTGCATTTATCACTCATCGGCAAACATTTGTTCTGCTCTCGAAACTCGCAGCGTTATTATTGTTGCTCAAATATTAGTCGAAAAAATAAGTTGGTGGTACCGTTCCTTCCTCTACATTTTTCTCGACGTTACGTACCGTACACGGCAAACAGCTTAATCTACTATTTGGTTTGTTCTCCGGACACGTATTATTGTACGATGTCGAGTTGCGTTACAGCCTCACGTTCCTGTGATAACGTGTTTATATAATAGCGAACAAATGCATTTCTCTATTATACTCCACTCGATGATAACGTAATCGTAAGTTTGTAAATATTGCGCCGCTTGGTTTGTTTGAAATATCCTTAGCAGTGCTTAATGATATGACCAATGAGTTTCTCTTGAACTGCCCATGAAATTAACTAGCTTCAATTTTATTTTGCGTTCTTTCAACACGATTTCACTGATTTTCTGGAAAAACAGTCTCATATGGCCTTCTTGGATATGATGCTCGTATAGTTAGGATAAAACTCAGCTCAACATTATTTGATATTTAATGGTTGAATTTGATGGGACTGATATACCTTTGCTTAAAAGTATTTTTCCCATCAGGAAGCAATGTTTAGTCAAAACACAGGTTGATTCTTTATAGGAGGCATAACAATCTTTAGTTTGTGGTGCTATCTATATATTAGGCCAAAGGCTTTCCATCTTGTGTAGTACCTAACAAACTAATACAGTAATTTTAGACGTTGTACAAACTTTCAAGATCAAGACTCTTTTTTTGTTAAGAATTCAGATGCTATTACATTAGTGCGTCATCATTCAATCAATTGATTTTTAATGAGACTTTAATAACACATCTCTGATTAATTCTTTCGAGTGAGATAGTGTTTTGAAACGATTAAAAAATACTTCCTTAACGACCGTAATCTAAAATAACCCCCCGAGTGTGCATAACGTGAATTCGAAGAATCGCGCTCGCAATAAATTATCTGGATGGTGTGCCGCGGGCGACGTCCGCCATTAAAACATTTCGCTGATGCTATGCAGAGATGCGTCCCTCCCGTGTTTATGTATTCTGAGATGTATTATTCTTTCAGGCTATCTAGCGATGGATACATATCAAAGAGCAGGAGCCAGGCCAATGTAGGTAATGAGAGTGACCAGCAGCGTCCGTCTTCAACAGGCGTCCGAAGGTCCAATACGACGGCTGCGATGCACCGTGCAACAATCGGTGAGTTGCAGGCCAAGTTGCAGCAGAGCGGCGACAACGATTGGCGAAAACGCCTGCCGAAGCTGAACAACGCCAGCGAGGAGTTGAACCTGCTGAACGTCAAAAATCTTTACAATGTAAGTTAATAATTAATAATTATAATACGCATATGTATATGATTATCAACTGTTGTGGTTTGAAGCACCACAATCGTATTTCTTGAACATTTCCTTCCACCAAACGACGTGAGCCTTTTTTAAGCGATTGTGTGGAATTGAACGCAAACCAAATGTTCATGCCATATCGAATGTAATGCCTAAAAATACCTTAAACTCGTAATAAATCACATGATAATCTTGTAATATCAGTTCATACACAGCATCAAACAATTTTGGACGACCTTCAGGAAGCAATATCAGTTCATACATATCATCAATGTTTTCTAGAACAACAATTTTGAACGATCTTTAGGAAGCGAACTACACTCATAATTGAATTCCATTTGCTTTGATATTTAGTGCTTTTTGATGGTGTTTCATCGCCAAAAGTCTTGTTGAGTGCAACGATGTACTGTTGTTGAGATAATCCACGTCGGAAGTAAGTAAAACATGTTCACAACTTACTCCATTCTTTGGCTGACATCAATTTTCCTGCACTGTAAATAGCACATGGATATCAAAACGTTCTGAATACATCTTCTGACAAAAAGTCGAACTTTACGTTAGAGGCGTTGGTTGTTAGATGGCAGCACCGATATCGTCGCCCATTCCCGAAACATAGGGGGCAACACTTGCACTATTGATTTAAATCCCAGTTAGATTACAAGTAGATCTTGTAAACTATTTTTATCACTCCATTTGGGTGTGAAATGCGTTGTATCTGTTTTAGCGATTGATGAATAAATTCAATATTAAACTACTTGATATCTGCATATTCGCATACTTAAATGCTTTGATTATTGTATCAGGCATCAATGCTACAAAGAGAAAGTAGGTTCATTACTAATTTGACCAATTTTCAGAGTATTCATTCACCCATAATAGATTCCTACCTAATCAAAGATCTGACTCATCCAGCATCTGTTAATAGCTGACTTTAGTTCTCTAAATAGGCTCGTGGTATCGATGATTTATATCTCAGATATTTCAAAACCTCTCTATCATTTAACTAAGAAATAATAAGTGATATGGAGTTTCAAGCCTTATCAATCCAGCATTTAAGAAATGTATCTATTGGAAATGTAGAAAGGAAAAGATACGCTATTTTATATCATTTTCACATTATCTAAATTTACAATATGCAACCAAATACGCACTAATTTTAATGCCTTGTTTGTTGTAATTGTAAACCGAATAATTATTGCCTTAAACAACGCGAAGAGACAAAATCTGGTTGAATAAATGTAGCAAATTTCTTTTTTAATAATTTCAAACCTTTTCTTAGTATGTAAGTATTTCATAAACACAAAAGAAAACGTTCAGTGTAAGTATGGATTACCACGTAGTAACGGTCTTTATTAAACGTGAAGGTGTTTATGTTTATTATTTGTGTTTATTTGGTTGCATACCACACTGTATGTGTATAAAGTTCGGTTGTTCGACTGTGCAGTTGAGCGCAACTAATAATAGAGTGTTTAAGTTAATTATACACAGCAGACATGGGGAATTAGCCGAGCAAATCTATTGTCCGCGAGAAAATAGTATTAAAAGTAATAAAACATGTCTGGCTGTAATTAGCTCAACACGTTTTTTACACGTTTGACGCGTCCGCACGGGGGATTTATTAGAAACTTGGGTCGTTGTTTTATATTTTGCGTGCCACGTTAAATAATTTATTAATAATATTAAAAGAAAGCATAGAAACTGATTTTAGTTAAAGATTTAAACATTGAAGGAATGAAAATTAAATTGTGAAAACAATTTAATTAAATTCTAATGTAAAGTGTATATATATTTACGAAATGTTTTTTTTTTTAATTATTAGAATGTATTTCTTTAAATCAACTTGGTATATTTTGTAAGTGCAATGATTGAAATACAGTATGAAACTATGGAACTAAAGAAAATTGAGCAGCACGTCGTGTTTTTTTACATTCAACAACAAATTCAAGATTTTATCGATCTACAACAGAAGCAAGAAATTAAATGTCTTGGAGTTAGACATTTAATTTTTTGCTTCTGTTGCAGGTCGATAAAATTTTGATGTTTTTTGTTGATTGTGTTATCTTTTTGCTTTGGGGTGGTTAGCATATGTAGAAATTTTTTTCATTTCTGTGAAGCTTTTAGAAGGAAAATAATATAATAACTTATGAACATCCTTCAATTGATGATGAATATCTCAAGGTCGCACAGTTCTTGAGAAATCTAATCACAGCTTCAACTTAACTACTGGCCACTAACGCCAGCATACAGAATAACTTCTTGAATAATGTTCTCACTTGTTTCTTGGTGAAGCAGTTTTGTTTATCAATTATCTACCTATTAGAATAACTTCTATTAAAAAGCTATTTCTCGGAAAAATTTTGTCACTTGTTTCTTGGTGAAGCTTTTTTGTTTATCAATGATCTACCTATTAGAATAACTTCTATAAAGAAGCTATTTTTAGGAGAGAAATCTATAGACTATTTCAAGAAGTATTTCTTGAATAATTTCATCACATATCTCTTGGTGTAACATTATGATATAATAGGTGAAGAATTGATCAACAAACCATGTGTCTAACTATTCCATACCTATTATTGGAAGAAAAGATTATTGCTGAATGTAAAAGCCCTTGGTCTGCGCTCGTTATCCTTGTTCCAAAAAAATACCAATGAAAAAAAAGCTTGTATGTATTGATTACCGCAAACTTTATGCTGTAGAGTATGCAGAAACTTGTCTCGCTATTTACTATATGTGACAAAACATTCTCTATACAAATCTGCTAATGAGTCTGACAAAAATAAGACATAATTCGTCATATCCTTTGGTATATATTTATATTCATTGGAGTATCTTTCGGTTTATACCTCTATATGCTCTTCCATGATTCTCGTCAACTGTTACTATATTATAGATGTGTTTTGACGAATTGGAATCGTATTTCTTGAGGCACTTCTTTTGGTCAATTGACACGAGCTTTTTTTGGACGATTGTTAAATTATATGTGATCCAACGCGATCAATTTTTTTGATAGCTTAGTATTCAAGCAATATTAAATGTATGCTGATCCTATTAATGCCTAAGGATGACTAAATCTAATGATAAATCAGATGACGATCTTGTAATATCAATTTACGCACATCATCAATATTTACTAGAACAACTACTGATTTTGGACGATATTTACGAAATTAATCACAATCGAACTACGACCATGATTGAGTTTGATATACCATGGAAATAATATCGACTTTTGTCTCTAACTTAAAATTGTTTTCGGTTTTTTTTTGCTTAGGAATTTAAAACAACCAAAAATTAGCTTGTATGATTTTTTATCTCTTAGGAATTTAAAATAATAAAAAAAGTTATTATTATTGGGGTTTTTTATGGTGCTTCAACGCCAAATGTCGAAATAATTCCATCGATGCACTGATGTTGAGATAATTCATGTTGAAAGTTGTAGAAAATAATTGCATGGAAATGTCTACCAACAATAATTTATCTTCTTGACCGACAATAATTTTTCATGTCACCGTAAACAAAATAAATGGCGCATGGATATCAAAAAGTTCTGAGTAACTACTGATAATACGTTGAACTTAACGTTAAAGACGTCGGTTGTAAGATGCACATGGATCGCCAATTCCAAAGTAATCTTTTCATTGTGTAAAACTTCGTGTTTGTATTTGTACTATCAAAACATCACCACATTGTAGCCAAAAACAAACACGTAAAACTATACTCGAGGAAATAGCTCGATATTTTTAGTTTTCATTAAAAATTATTAACACCTAAAATTTAAGTCTTTAAAGAAATTGAATCACCTTTGAGAAGCTACATTAGTTAAAGGTTATAAGATTAATACAAACTTAAGTTTTAGGTCATTAATTGCAACGAGAATATTTAGGAGTTTATAATAAAGAATTCCACAAAAGCTGAAGCTTGTTAAAATTGGCGCCCAATGCGGGGCCTTGTGTTTTATTATTATTTAACCGAACAGTTAATAAATTTGAAATTAAATGTCGTCATATCTTAGAAGTTAAAAGCTTAGTTTATTATTGTCATTTACACGGCAACAACTAAACCATCTTCATATTAATTAAATTATTTTAAAGCTATAAAGAAAATTGCTTAAGTGTAACACGAAGCAAAAAAATAATCAAGAAATGGCATTGTATCTGAAATCAATTACTGATAAACAATTCCAATTACTGTTGCATATGATATTGAAAGAAAAGACTCAATATCGAAGTGTTAGTGAAAGTGAAAGAACAAAATCGTGCACAATTTATTTACTTATTTACTAATAAAGGAAAAAGCCTTTTTATTATTTATTGTATGTACATATTACTTATCGTAAACTTCACCTATAAATATATACATCAACAAATTAATATAATCTAGAGAAGTAATTTCAAGGACAAGTTGTTTGTGACGACTGTTTATATTATTAAAATACTTAACTTAAGTGCATTCATACTAAAATATAATAAAGTCCTTAGGTCGTTGTAGATATTTAGTTAAGAGCATTAAGTAATTGATAGTTGGTTTTACACGGCATCAACTAAACCTTCGTATTATCAATTTTAAATATGTTTAAGAAAATTGAAATTAAATTGAATTGAAAAATTTGAAATAATAGCACTGTTTCCTCAAGTAATTGTCATCAGTGAGAATTTTGCAAGATAACAATCACGGTTTGATAAATCTGTAGGTTTTGATGTGTTTTGCTTCTTTTGGATGGAATTAATACCTACACAGATGTACTTAAATATAAAAATGAGAACGAGCTAAAGAACTCATCAATGTTATGCCTTTATCTTGATGATTATGAGTAAAAGCTATTACAGCGTACTCTTGACCTACCTTAAAAACCATACGTTGTTCATATAATTTTCCTAAACCTAAATTTGGATATACCGGGTGTTTCTAAACGTCGGGGTTTTAACGCTTTGCAATATTTGTGACGTAAAACTTAAAACCATAATTATTACATGAAATCAAAGAGTAACTCAAACAGTTATACGTCCAAGCTTACAAGTGCTTACAATGGAAGGAATTTTCGCCATACTGCATCAAGTCGATATGCTAGTTCTTTACAAACTTTGTTTAGTGTTTGTGGTGTAATTATTGCAACAGCTTCCCGTAAAACTTTTCAAACAGTCGTCACCGGAATTGCTAATCACGAACAGATTTCGTCGGGCTACGCGTGATAGACTCCCTTACTCGCTCAAAACTTTCTTCAGAAAGATATGCCCGGTATATTCAAATGTAGGTTTAGGAAAATTAGATGTAAAATGGATAAAACTCACACACAAATATCCAATTAGCTAATGAATACTGAACGCTATTTCCTAAAAGATAATCTATACTTGTTCTGCTACTCTCTTGACTGAACCAAATTTTCAAATTGGGAGAAGTAAAACTCTTGTTATATTTCCTTTAAAAAATGAAACGTAATAAGAGTTTAATTCTCCCAATTTCCTAAAATAGTTTTTCTATAATTGATCAAACCCATTAATGCAGTCATATTCTTATCCAGTTTTGTCACCATTCTGCTTCAAGCTATGATATGGCGGTAATTGTTTTGCCTTTATGTTATAAAAATGCCAATTTTAATTAAATTTCTAAAATTTTCATGAACTGTTATCTTTTCAAACCGGTTTTTATGTTCCTTGCTTGAAGTTTTTAACGTTCCTTTAATTTGAATTGAGATGATTCTACTCCTTTGTTCTTGGCTATAATATGGTATCAGTTTTGGCAGTATCCTGTGAATATTTCTATGCTGATTAGATTGTAAAAATTTAATGTAAACCCGAGGTTTCACAAAATGAAAGGATTACTTTCCAAGTGCTGCCATCTTACAACCGACGTTAAGTTCAACGTTTTATGAGTAGAGTTACTCAGAACGTTTTGATATCCATTCGTCATTAACATTGTTTACGGTGACATGAAAAATTGTTGTCGGTCAAGAAATAGAAATAAACGGTATACATTTCCGTGCGATTAATTTTTACAATTTTCAACATGAAATATCTCAACAACAGTGCATCTATGGACTTATTTCGGCATTTGGCGTTGTAGCACCATCAAAAACCCCAATAATAACAACCTTAAATATTTTAAGGAAGTTTTTAAAGTCCTAAGAGAAAAAAAAAACGATACTATATCGTAAATTTAAAAATACGAAAACATTTCGTGAATCTACAACAATGAGTCTTACTAAGACTACAAAACAAATTAATTTGAAACAACTACTTCTCTAGCTAATACTTCGACAGACATTGAATAATACAAATTAATTTGCGTGTTACAAATAGTACAACTATTAAAGCAACACTAATTTGAATGAAATTATTTCTGTTGAACAAACTAATAAATGATAAAATGTACTTTAGATTGTTTAAATGTAACTATAACATGAAAAATTATGAAAAATGAATTTTAAACTGATTTCATTAAATTAAATTAGCAAAAGCAATTAAAAAATCTAGCATTCAAGTTTATAATCATCTGCAGACACGTGTTTCGAACTTTCGCTCTCTTCAGTACAGCTTTATTATAAAATTGATCTTAAATACAAATAAAAACACTTACTAAAATAAGTATAATGAAATATGATAATAAATATAATGAAATATAAATAACTTACTCAGATATGTACGGCAACTGACACAAGAATGAAATATAATCGACTGAAGGTCTGATTTTATACCTGAGGTGGATTAGTGAGTTCTACAGAAATCATTACGTTCGGGATTAAGGAAAAATACCCACTTGGAGCATAATTGAATAATAATCATACTATATCGATGGTATAGGAAAATAAATCGTGGTCGTAGTTCGCTTGTGATGAATTTCGTAAAAGTTCGTCCAAAATCAGAAGTTGTTCCAGTAAATATTGATGTGTGTGAACTGATATTAAAAGGTCGTCATGAGATTGAGCCATCCTTAGACATTAATAGGATAAGCATACATTTAATATTGCTTGAATATTAAGCTGTAAAAAATTGATCGCGTTGGATCACACATATTTTAACAATCGCCCCAAAAAAGGCTTGTGTCAATTGACCCAAAGAAATGCCTCAAGAAACACGATTCCAATTCGTCAAAACACATTTATAATATAGTAACAGTTGACGAGAATCATGGAAGAGCATATAGAGGTATAACGTAAACCGAAAGATATTCTAATGAATCAAAATATACCAAAGGATATGACGAATTCTGTCTTATTTTTCTCATACTTATCAGCAGATTTGTATAGAGAATGTTTTGTCACATTTAGTAAGTAGCAGATCAGTTTCTGCACTCTTTTAAGTTCAAATCGTAGGTTTAATGTTTGTTTGTAACAACAAATTAGAACAAAATGCTAACTTTTCTGGCAATAAAAAATCAAACTTTCATTAGATGTTATTAAATTCTAAATTCTAAATAGCAAGACTTGGGGCTGGCCAATTGACTTAACCCTTTTGAGAGATAACATGGCCAGGATATTTATTTTGGCTGTTTCACGTGCTATGTGACACATAGCTCCATCTTGTTGAAATTACATGTCTTGTAAGTTGCAATCATAGGCTTAATGCTTGTTTGTAAAATTTTCTTCATGTTAAGCATAGATTATTCCTATTATTACTAAACTTATACGGAACAGTGCTTTGCACGCCTTTCACTGCTCGCTTGTGGACAGTTATATGATTTTTTCGGCCTCAAGCATTAGCTATAATTTCATATTCTCGTTTATGTTGTGAAAATTGAAGGGTCAGATAGTGGACATCCATCCTACAAGTGAATTTAAACTATATCGCAGATTTTTAAATGTCTTGAGCGCATCAACTAAATTCACATTGTAGTTTTTAGGAAACTTGAGCAGTAACAGTGCTATGAGGTAACTTGTATATGTAGGGTGGGTGGGTGGCCACTATCACACCCTCCAATTTCTAAAACATACCCGTAAATTTTACTGAATAAATTCTGATTGGCTTTTTTTCTGGCTCATACGCATAAATCCATGACTCATCCTCTATGACGAATCTGTCTACTGCTTTGGATGCACCAAAGTTGCATTTTGAAATCATTTTACGGTACCAATCGACACGAGCATTTTTTTGAGCATCTGCCAACAAATGTGGAATTCGATGCGCACACAACTCACGAACACCAAAATGTTCCTGCAAAATTTTATGTATGCTTATCATACTAATGCTTAAGCATCTCTTAATTTCGTGACATGTCACATTAAGATATTCTTCAATTAGCATCGATATTTTCCTTCACAACGACCGATTATGGACGACCTTATTTAACGAACTACGTCCACGTTTCAATTCAGTGTACTAGTGATATACAGTGACTGTGGATGGGGCTTCATCGCTATCAGTTGGCTGATGCACCTTTCTTGGGTTAAACCACGTCTAGGTCAAAAATTTTCGCGAGTTGATTCCATCTTTTGACCGAGATGAAATTTTACTGTAAACAACACACGTCAAAATATTCTGAATACGTATAACATCAAAAATATTAAACTCTACGATGGCAATGTTAATATTGGCAATACGTTTTTTAAATTTTATTTTAACATTCTTTTTCGTATGTTTATTTATAACATTTTCATTTATTATTACTAAATGCTTCAATTACATCTCTGAGCTGTATAAATTCTGCACATTATTATAATTATTATAATTAATTTTCTTATCGTCATTATCACAACGTATAATTATATAAAAGTCAAACATGAAATTATTTCCTGAACTTCCTACGTGTTTACCGCGCAGATTAAATCTATCATCAAAACGTGCCCATTAACGGTATTCCAACAATTTTTCTTCATTCGCAGGACGCACTCTTGCAGTAAGGATGTAATTTAACACTCTCGGCAGAGAGGTAATCCGTGTAATTGCGCGTGATGTAACGTATTGCATCAATTACCGTGGAAGATCTCTGCCTACCAATCGAAGACTTTCACTGCAATCATAATACGCGGTGGGCTTCTCTGTCTAATCGCAGGAAATTGGATGCGCCTGCAAAAATGCGTGTCGAGTTTTGTTTACGTTTAAAAAAGAAAATGCTTATTACCACAATCACAAAGTTATTATAATATATTTATTAATTTGTTTGTAATTTCACTGATTTCACAAATTTTATTTATTTACCTTATATGTAATGGAATTTGATATAATCAAAGAAAATATTAAGATATAATCAAAAGTAAAGGAGTTCTCTGTATTCAATTTCAAAATTGATCGAAACTGGCCAGTGGCTATTTTTATCAGGATATAAATAATGTTATAAAAAATACATATTTTTTTTCTACTCCTAATTAATTAATATTAATTATAACTTCTTGTTTCCTTACTATTAATGTATCATATCATTTACATACTAATTATATACATTTTAAATATTTAATTGGTTAATCATCGTCTTGGATTACATGTGAGTGATGGTAATTTTATGGCTTCCGATACTAGAGTAATAAAATAAAAATGAACGCGTACCGAATCGGCCTGTTATGGTAGGACGAATAATTTCACTTCATGGACAAAATTGTGTGCGAAGAGCGTGAAACCAAACCGTACCGTTTGCAAATGCGTGTACACGTCGATGTGGAACTGGTTAAAAATAAATGATATTTGCTCGTCTATTTCTGTACCATCGACATTTACCACAACACGATGAATTAAAATTTGAATCAAATTATTCGAACATTCAAGCACGTCTTAGTTTTATGCTCATTATGCAGAATTAAAACAAGCAAATAAATAAATATCTTTTACAACTAATATAGCCACATGATTCCCACAAGTACAATTAATTTCATGCCACAGTTGCTTTTAAGTTTCGCCAAATTTACACTACGAATTTATTTGATCTATTGAAAACTTGAAAAACGATGTTTTTGGGTGGATTTGTAAATGAAAGTCTTGTTTTATTCCATAATTACTTTATCAGTTTCCTGACAAAAGTTTCGACAATTACAAATTCACCATTGTTATAATTATGTTCCATTAAGAATGTAGCAGCGAAAGTATTAATTTTAACAATATTGAATTGACGAGGCGGTCACATGGTGAAACTCCATAACAAACATAACATTATTCATCTGCCTGATGAAGCCACTGTGTGGCGAAACATGTTGCAATGTTCAACAATAAATGTGAAACCCTCCCAACTGTTTTATTTCAATTTTAACAATGTTTTTGTTCAAAATAATTTGTATATGTGAGATTTATAGAACTTTCCTTATTTCATTTTGTCAAATCCAACAAATTCTAAAAATTTCCTATCCAGATTCCTAGATTTTTCTTTATTTTAAAGGGTTTTAGAAATGTTCAGTAGTTTTTTCTCCAGATTTCTAGATTATTTCTAAAACTATACACAATTTCTCGCAACATCTTTGCGAAATTGTTATGCAGTCTTACCTTGAACACACGAGAGACTTGAAAAATATGGCAGAATGAAGAACTTTCTTTTAGAGATTAAATAACATTATAATTATATATACCTAATTAATTTCTACCTTGGTGTAATGCATCTAACTAAGTTGCTTAAGTTGAGAAGATACGAAATAATAGCAAATGCTCGAGCCCGAAAAAAAACGTTTAGCTGTCCACAAGACTGCAGCGAAGGGCGTGAATTTATTCAATAAAATCTACGTCTATATTTTAGGAATTGGAGGGTATGATAGTGGCCATCCACCCTCTCTACATATACGATTTACCTTTTTTTTTAAACTACAGTATGAATTCAGTTTATGTGCTGAAAACATTTAAAAAAGAACAGTGATATAGTTTAAATACACATGTATATGTAGGGTGGGTGGGGGTCCACTATCACACCTTCATTTTTTTCAACGACAATATGAAATTGTAGCAAATGCTTGAGGCCAAAAAACGTATAGCCGTTCAAAAGCGAGCAGCGAAAGGCGTGAATTTTTTCAGTAAAATCTACGCGTATATTTTAAGAATTTGATGGTGTGATAGTGGCCGCCCACCCACCCTACATATACAATGTACATCATTGTACTCTTGCTGCTTAAGTTTCTTGAAAACTACCGAAGGAATTCAGTTGATGTGCTGAAAACATTAAAAAATATAGTGTTTTAGATTAAGTTTACATGTATGTATATTTAGTGTGGGTTGATGGTCAACGTAAATGACGAAATTATAGCAAATACTCGAGGCTGCAAAAAACGTAGCTTTTTAGAAGCTAAACATTAAGAAAATTTGCTGCAAAAAAATCGAGAATACCTTAAGAGAATTTTTACATATTGGAAAATTTCGACAAAATAAATGAATAATTATTATTATTATCCTTATTTTTATTTTAATGTTTATTGGTTGTTGTTTTGCATTGAACGCCATAAATGTTGTTTTCATTTCATTAATCGTTTGAAATTTTTTGAAAAATAGAAGAAAAGTTGCTAAAACTAGAAAAACTCTAAATACGAAATCCATAATTGGGATAACATAAACTAAGGAAAAAGTTGAAAGAATCCAAAAGATAATTCTTGAAATTGTGAGTGATTCATGAAAAAATGCGATTAAACAAATCAAAAAATAGTGGAACGTTCTCGAAAATTATGAAGTACTGAAAAAAATACAAAATTCAGGTAATTTCGGAAATAAATTCGTGGAAAATATTCTAGTAATTGTTTAGAAAACTTTAAGGTAATAAAAATAGCGACACAAATCGAGGCACGAAAAAATAAATAAAAGAAAATCAGCCGATAGTCGAAAGAAATCAAGAATGAAGAGAAAATAGGAAAAATGATAGGTATCACAAATAAATATTAAAAGAAATCAACAGTAATTAAAAGTAGAGAACATGTTGATAAATAATAGTTAAAAAATCAAAATCAAAACGAAACAAAGTTTAAAGAATTTAAAAGAAAAATTCTCCAGAAAAGTAAGTAAAGAAATCGAAAACTATTGATAGTTTTTTATTTCCTTGCCTTCTGCTATTTTATATCTCCCCCTTTATAGTAAGTTGTTTTCCTCTTTTGCCTTTTATATTTTCTGTCTTTCTAAGATAGAGATTCGGATTTCGACTATATTTGATCCTATGAGGAGTTTCTAAATTAATAAAAGCACTCACAAAAAAAAAGATTTAAGTTTTAACTTTGATAATGATCCGCAAGGACCGAAACACATGTCAGTTATCTGAAAATAAAGAAATGGAACATAACAAGAGTTTTACTTCTCATAATTAAAAAAAAAAAAGATATTCAATATTTCAATTAAACAAAAAAAAGGTATTGCAAATTTGTGGAATCATAGAAAAAAATCCATTCGTTTAGACCTGGATAGTTTATTTATTTATTTATTTATTTATTACAAACCCAACAGACCTAAGGTCCAATTACAGGGCGCAGAATATTTAATAAAGTATACAATTTAATAATAATACAAATACCTAAATTAGTTGAGATTTTTGTCGTATTTACTTCTTTCTAAGTAATTTGGAAGAAACGTTAATGGAAAATTCTATAAATCTGGAACAGAAGCTGCTGTAAACTCTCGAAATGTTGAAGAAACATTATTGAACAATTGTGGAGCTCTCAAAGAAGATTTTTACAATTCTCAAGAAATTTCTTGAGAATTCCGATTAAATAAACCGAGAAATTTTGAAATTATGCCTAAAGATGGAAAATCCATATTATTTGAAAGATAAAATTATGGAACATTGTAATAATCTAGAAGAAAAACTGCTGGAGAATACTAGAAATTTTGAAAAAGTTGGACTACTATTCTAGAAAAATTTAAGAAAAACAATGAAAAGCGAAAAACATCAAAACCTTTATATTTATCAAACCGTAATTGACAATTTACAAAATTTTCATTGATCACAATTACTTGAGGAAATAGTGCTTGGAATTGTTTATCAGAAAATGATTTCATATTAAATGCTCTCTCTTAATTATTTATCTGCTTCATTTTATCTAGTAAAACAATTTTCCTAAAGAGCTTTAAAATTGATACGACGAAGGTTTAGTTGCTGTGTAAAACCAACTATCGATTACTTAAAGCTATATTTTGCAAAGATCAAAACAAATAGTGTTAAGATGGTGCAAGGTCTGATGAGTATGATGAATGGTCCATCAAATCCCATTCAAGCTGCAGCAACTTCTGCGCGTTACTGAACTTATGTGTGGTCTCGCATTGTCATGATGGAACATACTTACAATTTGCCAATTATGATCGCCTTTCCTTGATGGCTTCATCCAATTTGTACAATTGGCGCCAGTTCATACTTATATTGATTGTTTGGTTCTGTGGTTGCAGCTCAAAATACACGACGCCTTTGTAATCCCACCAATTGAAAGCATTACCTTCTTTTGATGAATATTTGCTTTACAAGTGGTTGCAGTTTGTTCACCAGACTTGCAAAATAATCTTTCAACTGGTCTTTCTGAACGTGGCGCATCTTTAACATTGAAATTACCGAAACGGAATTTGGAAAACCAATTCTGGCACTGACGTTCTGTTAAGCGTACATAGGATATATCTTTTTATGAGCTTGCGTTGCGTTTTTCCCTTTTCTAAAGTAAAACAGTAAAACATAGCGATATCACATCACTATGATTTTTAAGGGGAAACATTATTTACCTCATGAAAGGTCTTGTATTTAGGAATATAAAACTACTGTATCAATTAATTTAATTAATATAATAGCTTTATTTAGTACAGATAAACTTTCTAAATACCAGACCCGAAAAATAAGATTCGTATTTACCTTAATTAAGCGTTTTGAAGTAATGATATTTACGTTGAATACGTTTATGAACGCTTGGCGGATTTCAAACCGTAGAAATTTCGTTAATTGGCACGACTTTCGGAAACTTTAACTTCAAATTTATTATTTTCGATTCGCTAGCGGTGTTTGTGTAAATGAGGGAATTATAATTGAAGGTCACCGTAATTGTTGTTATTATCAGGAAACGCGTTATCGGCGAAACGGTTGACGTCGTCGCCGTCGTCGTCGTCGAGCACCGCTGAGAGCAGCAGTAACACACCGTCTACTCAGTCAGTTAATGGCCTGCTTTCGATTCGGCATGGCGTGTCGTCGTCGTCGTAGTTTTTATTTTTGATCATTAGTGTGCGCTTATCTCTCCGAAAAAGATGTTTATCTACGTCGTTTCCGCTCTGCTCGGTGTCGTGCTGTTTCTAATCGTGAGTTATGTTTTCCCCAAGGACAAGCTGTCGGAGAAGAGCTCCATCCTGGAGGCCAAGAAGGACGAGCTCGACGCCTCGGCGCGCCAGTGGAAGTCCAGGGTGGAGAAGTCCGACGCCAACGAGTTCTCCGTGGCCGGACGGATGCAGATCAAGGATATCCCCAGTGTGCCGATAAACATACCCACTGTTGATAAGGTCAGGAGGACACCGAAAGCCAAACGGTTTAAGGGGAAAGAAGGTAAGATTTATTTTTGACTCAAATTTTTGTTCACGACTTTAACAAAGATTAAAATGAGGAAAGTCTATTTTAAGATTAAAAGTGAAGAAAATGATATTTTAAACTTTCAACATCTTCACGTATCCAAACATTCTCACAGAAAGTCTATTTTGTTCAATCTTAAAGGAATTTGGATTTTAAAATACTCTTCAGTTCTTGGGTTAGAGAAGAAGAACCACCCTAATAGACTAAATCAAATTTTCATTTGATTCGAATTTTTTTAGAGTAATTGTGGTTTAGATATTTAATGAATACAATTTTATATGATTATTTTTTATCTGTATTTATATTTGTTGTCAAATTATCAAACCAGGTTTTCTTAACCGCAAACATTCATCATCAAAACTGTGATTTATTCGATATTCACTGATAATCCGGAAATGATGTAAACTACGATAAAAAAAATAATTAGATTAGGTTTTTGTCCGTCGGTTTGTGCCTATAAAAAAGTTATATTTTGGTGTAAATTAATATTTTTGGATCAATACAACATAGTACTTTTATTTTTGATCACTGTAACAGATGAATACTATTTAGTATTCTGATGAGGCAACTGTATAGTAAAACATGTTGCAGTGATCTAGAATAGAAGTGAAACCCCCCCAGCTGTATTTTCTTATTTCAATGTATTTCATGATTAGATTCTACAGTTATAATGAGTAAAATAAATATTCACATTCACTTGGAAGAAAATTTCTCAATACACCTATTATTTCATAATGTTTCACGTAAAGATAAGTGAGAAAATTATTCAAGAAAATTCTCAGTACACTTTTATTTAGTTGTAAAAGATCATGGATATTATAAAGAATTTTTGCACCAGAATAATTTTCATAGAAACTATTACATTCCTCATGACTTATTCAAAGAATTAATTAAAGATGATTAATGATAGAAGTCATTATTTTGTTTGTGATACATCTTGGAATCGAAAATTTAAAAATAAATTGCATGTGTGTGTATGATATGCATACAACAATCAAGTACAGAATATTTTAAAGTTCCTGATGTAGAGAATTAGCAATCTGTTATTTCTGGTGTTAAAGCTTGCGCATATCTGCCTTATCAAAGTTATTCGAATAGGAAACAGAATGGCAATTTTCATCAGAAGGAATAATACAAGATTTTTTTATATATTTTTTTCTTTTTCCTCTTCTTCTATACATCGTCTCCCTCGGAGGTTGCTGATCAACATGACAATCTTTACCTTAGAGATAGCTGTGTGGAATTATTCAGTGATTGATAGTTTAAACCAATACCGTAGGTTGCACAACCATGAGATTCTTCAATATTTAGAGATCTTGAAAATTGGTGAAAGACCCAATGATGTAGTTCACCATTTAAATTACTTATTCAAAAGTTTCTTTGATGATATTTTGCTTCATTAGAGAAGATGCAGTATATTCATCTAAACAGGGTCTGTTCTTCGATGATCCCGCGTGATGGCGGCATTCACTTGGTGGTGAATTTTGATAAAAAGTTTAAATAAAACACTTTATAACTTTGTTTTACCACTATATTTTGTATAACTGTGACTAGTTTCGATCATAAGCTTCACTTTATGTTTGATAATGATCAGCTTATGATCGAAACTAGTCACAGTTATACAAAATATAGTGGTAAAACAAAGTTATAAAGTGTTTTATTTAACTTATTATTGATTAATGTTAGATAAGAATTCAAGTGTCTCGCTTGGAAGAATTAAGTAATTCTCGATATTAATTTCATTAAGAAAATGAATTTAATAACGTCTTTAATGACAATTAATTGATTCTTTCAGAAGAGACTCTTGAATTCTTATCAATATTCTTTTTAATTCACTTAGTATCATAGGATCCAAGAACAAGAAATACACTGTTTCGATGAAAGCGCTGTATCTTTTCTAAAGAAGATATGTATCATCTACGATCGTATCTTTACTGTATACAAATTACAAATATCGCTAGCGTAAATATTGTACAATGTCGGAGAGAACAATTCCACAAATCTTTGCTTGCTTGAAAGCGTATTTTGTAACTTTCTGTGTCGAAGAAAGTCGTGCATGACTCTAATTAGATATTCGGGGAATTGAAGATAGATCATTTTGTGAATAAAGCCATCGTTCCACACTTTAGAGATATCGAGGACAACTGCAATAATATCGCATGTAATCGAAATAACCTCCTAAATGAAGTCAGTCATAGGCTCGTATGGAAACCGATCTGAGCGTCCAAAATATATTTTTGATTTTAATACGACCAAGAAGGATCTTCTAAACAAGTTTATCATAAAAAAAATTCTCCGAAAAAACAGGATATTAATCTGCCTCAAAGGTGTTAAGGTGTTGGATATTGTAGCTAGCTTTCAAGCTGATAAAAGCATCCCAAAATCGTTTTCAGAATGAAAAATCTTGCATCGAACAGGACTGTGGTTAACAATAATCGCAATAAACTTGTTAGCTGGCAGATTTATTATAAAGTTGGCTTGGCTAGAGCGTACTTATCCGTCTGAAGAATTATACTCGTTTCTCAAGGAAATTTCAAATGTGCCTGCACTGAATGGTCTTCAGCTAGCACGTCAAAATTGTACTCTGAATGGGCGAACAACAATATTACATTTATTTGTGTCATTTTTAAAATAGACCACTTTTAAGCCCTTTATATAAATTATATTTTTCAGCGTACTCCTGACCTACGACAATACGTTATAAATTGACCTAAAGAACTACTGACCTACCTCACATAATTATGCATTAACCTACCTTACACAGATTCCTTCATTTATACCCATTACATTATCCAGCGTACTCTTGACCTACCCCAACAAATATTTTCTTGGGAAGGATTAAGAATACGCTAGGTTAATGTATAGCTTATTGAGGTAGGTCAAGAGTACGCTGGACTATATATTATTGGCAGGTTAGTAGTGTGCTGGTACTAATAATAAATGTTTTGGTAAAATTTTGTCAACAGAAAATGTTTTTCTAATTTTCCTAAATAAATATAGAAAATTTTAAAATAACAGCTACAATTAAAGTTATAATAAAAATCTGAATAAATTTTAAATAATTAATTAAAATTAATTTCTAAGGAAGACAAATTTTGATTTTCAATTTCTGAGAATTTTTGC
The DNA here is from genome assembly GCA_963969525.1 of Ontholestes murinus. NCBI lineage: Eukaryota > Metazoa > Arthropoda > Insecta > Coleoptera > Staphylinidae > Ontholestes > Ontholestes murinus. The sequence goes on along the minus strand of OZ018398.1, from coordinate 45,366,491 downwards.
TTTCGAATTTATTTTTAGGATCTCAATATTTTCTCAGTGTTTTTGTGCTCCTTCTAAGTATCATTAATTTGAAGAATGTGAATTACTATTTCAAACCAAGGAAAAAATCGCATTTTTAACGTTCACTTTTTTACAAAATCTAAAATATATCCTTATCCTAAATTTCAAAACCTTTGGTTTTTAAATAGAAATTATGCAAGTAGTTATTAAATTATTTTTGACTTACGAGGTGAAATACTAGAACGTCAATTTTCGGAAAAAAACGGGCTTTTTGAACACCTTTTTGAAAATCTGTAGCAGCTGACGCCTTTCTTTTGTTTTATTTTCCTTTGACTGATTTATAAAGTAACTCACAACTCGCTCTATACGGCCATGTAGACAATTAGGAGGACAGACATTTTTGAAAATTGTCGGGCTCCTTGAAAATATCGTAGAACTCGGTGGAATCTGCCGAACACAAACAAGGGCAACGAGACAAGACAATGGCCCCTTGTTCAAAATTATTTGAAATTGTCCAACAATGGAATCGCATAGTTTGCTTGGGTTAATTAATTTTATAGAATTTCCGATCGAAGCGAAACAAATTTTTTGCCATTGAAGGAAAGTTGCAAAAGATGCTAAGGCAAGGAATTGAAAGCACAATTGTTTATCCTCAACATAAACTGCTGGAGTATTAGTAATATAAAATCTGTATACTGAAAAAGTTTCAAAAGAAGTATTCAATTTTCTGAAGAGGTACTTTTGTTACATATTAATGCGCTGGACTGGGATACACATGTAGAACTCGCCAGTTAATGAAGTAGTTAAGAATAAGAATATTTAAAAAGCTTTATTGCGATAGGAAGAGTGTCGAGGTGATCTTAAGACTGTCAAAGTATGAAATAATTAAAATTAAAAACTTATACAACTATATATAGTGGAGCTGGTAGTATTATTGGGCGGACAGTCCCGCGATTAAAATGCTGTCAGTCTGAATTGTTCAAAATCTGAATCCCCTTGTTTAGGAAAGTCATCTAATTTATAATCAATCCAGGAGGTTAAGCTTTTTCCCCCTTTCTGCAAATTTTAATAGCCGACATGGCATCTCTCCCATGTGATGATCGGTGCTAATGTAATATTCAGCTAATCCAGATATTGTTTTTTTGTCCCAAATCACTTTTTGTTGTTCTTTATGTTGCACCTCAAAGTTTCTGCCTGTTTGACCTATGCTTCTTAAAGATCTCCTTTAAATTATTTGCAGAGATGAATCAAAATTATTCACCTTCATCTGGTATCTGTGCTAGATAGTTGCATTAATTCCTCTCAACAGTCTTCTAGCATCGAATGCAATATTCAGAAAAATAGGGTGACATGATCCGATTTAAGATTGCAGAAGAGAGAGAAGAGCATCAGGCCATTAATTAGAGTTCGAGGACGAGGAATAGGACGTAGGACTGTTTGATTTAACCGTTCTGATGTGGTGCCTAGAGCTGCTAATGAACTTCAAGAATATTTACTTAAGGAATAGCTATACGACGATGAAAAGAAATAAAATTACACTTTTTATGATTTCAAAATAGGGGTTTCATATCTCTCGCTAGATACTTAAACATGTTGATCATCTTTGATTTTAATAAGCTTATATAACTTCAAATCATCGACAAAGGGGATAAATTCACTAACAAAATCTGTTTCACATCTATAGCAATATGAATACGCTCACTGTAAACGTTATATCTAACTGCAATCAAATCACCACCTCCTCTAGATTTAGAACTATATATTCAAGAACGATACACTTTATAAACTGTAACAGCTTCGAGAACAAGTTCAGAATCATTAAGCCATGTTTTTTTTACTTGGGCTAAAAGACAATATTTTAGGATTTCCATTAATGTAATTGATTGTGCTGTATTTTTCTCCTCTACTTTTGCCAAGATCCAGTTCTTCACGTAACTCCCTTAAGGGCTGAATGGCGGTTTTTTGATTCCAAAATGACAGCTCAATCGGTCGAGGTTTATTGTTACTTTAGTTGGAACAAAATCAACACTTTGTTGTTTGTCTTGGACTTCTACCACGCTACCAGAAAGGGTGGCTTGCTCGGCCGTTGCCTTAAGAAGGGTCTGATTTTACGCGGTAACAATTATTTCAATATTGTCTTTTTCATCTTTTCTTCTGTTTATCCACGATCTCATCTGATAAAATGTTACATTAGATAAAGACATATCGGCATTGGTCCTCTTTCGTCTTTCTCTTATTCATAAGGAGGCATACTTCGCTGTGTTTCTTGGTGTTCTTCATTCAAGATTTGTTGGGATTCTTTTGTCATCAGTTCGTCTTCATGCTCAATTATGAGCTTTTCTATGTCATCATCGTTCATCTCTAATTCCAGATCTTTTGCAGTTGTCAAAATTTCAATCATAATTTCAGAGATGTCTCCCTGATCACCTCCATCTCCTGCAGAAATCGTGAATGAAAAAACATGTTTGGCTTTTTCGCCTGTTTTGGAATAGAAAATTTGACGTCTCCGCTGAAGTTTATTTTCAATGCAACTTTTAACATCCCTGTTTGTAAAGTTTTTGACATCATAAGTGTTATTAAGTTTTGCACTAATTTCAGTTAAGGTAAAACTAATTCCGTATTTTAACTGCGGAGTGATAGTTTTTATAAGTAACTCAATTCCTTCATCTTTGAAATACCTTGCTGGTACTTCGTCACCAAATGATGCTAACTGTTTCCTTTTACTTTCATAAGGATTAAAATATTTGCATATACAAGCGAGCTGGTAAAAAACGTATTTCGCCATAACATCTTTGTAATCACACATCTTTGAAGAAGCAAAAAAAAAAAATGTTTTGCTCTTCCAGTTTCGCTAATCTTATATTTATTGTAATAACTTTGATGTTTATTGCTCCCACATATGACACAGTTCAATTGTCTCTCGAATTTTGTGTTGGCCCGTGAACAGGATTTAGGATTTGGCATTCGTTTACTTGTTCCAGATGTCTTCATTTTGCAACGCTTCTTTATTAGACAGTTTTCTACGCTTAGCAATCCTCTCTAACTGACCCTTGTGAGTATAAGTTTTTATAGCAAACATTAGTTACATGATACTTAAAGTTGCTATCTGGATCTATTTGCTTAATAAGTCTGTTGAAAGTTTCATCTTGACGAATCTCAGCAACTTCCCATATTCAATCATTTTCCTTTGAAACTGGCTCAACTTCAAATCCTGTTTGGCATATGGCACATAATTCTGTATCAAGTGTACTTCCTCTTTTTGTTAAGGATATCCCTTCTGGTTCCATGTCACTTCCAATTACTGAAGAACTTCAAATCTACAAAGAAAGAAATTAAAAAATAATAAATCCAGATAAAATGATGCCATATGTTGTAAAAAAAACTATATGAAACAATGTGGGTATTATCCCGTAAATAGTTCTTAACAAATTTTTAAACGTCTTAAACGCGTTCAGCATCCGCAAAAAAACATATAGATTGACACCTCACGTGCCTATGTAGTAGATTTTCAATAACCATTATTTTCGAGATAAATCAAACGATTCTCTTTGGAATTTTCTTCATTACTAGACTACTAGCAACAAGCTCCAAAAGAGTGGTAATCTGGTAAATGAATGACACACAGAACCACCCTCAGCAGTTGTACTATGGACACAACTTTTACAAGGAGCCTACAGGTGTGCTTAACATTGAAAACTTATTTATTTATCTTGAACTTGTACCACGCTGCCAGGATGGGCGACTTACTCAACCTTTTTCGTAAGAAGAGTTTGATCAAATAACGTATGATAAGTATAAATGAATTAGCAGAATCAAAAGTACTCCCACATCACTGAAGGCTAAAACGTATGTATAGAAAACTAGTCTAATTATGCATCAGGCACATTTTACCACGTGATAAACGAGAACCAAATTCAACAAATCAGGCAAATATATTATAGATTGTATTAGAAATAGATTTTCCCAAGAGAACGGCAAAAACCAATTGTTTAGATTATGACAAAACCTAACGTTTCCCATTTTAATCGATAATATTTTATTGTTTACAGTGAGCTGGTATTAAAAACACACCAATTTCTTCAACTGAGATGTCTCAATCCAGAAAGTAACACTGAATGATAGAAAGCCTTTAAAATGTGGTCATAAAATTACTTTTTGACCTTCTATAAATTGATATCTTCATTATTTCTTTAAACTATTTAACGGTTAACGTTTTAAAAGATTGAAATACGCCTGAATCCTTGTCTTTACTAAAAAAAATATATTCCTAGATAAGGCAACTACAATATATTTGATCGAATAAAAATCCTTTCACATAATTAAAGAGATTTCATGGTTATAACATGATTTCTGGTTTTTAAATTCACTTATCAATGTTTTGAACGTCGATTTTAATTGTAAACTTTTTCCACTTTTAAGGTGATGACATAAAGGACACTAGTTCGACCCCGGTTTCGCCGGATATAGACGAGAGCCTTGGTTTCAAGAGGAGCGTTTCTGTGCCAGCAAATTCAACAGATGATTCATCGGGTACGTATTTATGTTCATTCTAATCGATACACTTATACGAAATTCATACACGATCGTTATTAAACGAAAAAGCTGTTTCTAAAAATTATCTGTGGATAAAAATGTTATTTAAATATTTCAATATTAAATATTGTTTCCATAACCAATATTAAATATTATTTCCAGCCATCATTAATTCTTCTAGTTCAAATCAAATATTTATTTCTAAATAGACAGAAATATTTATTATATTGATTATTGCTTTTTCTAAATATTTAAATAAATTCCCAAAGGCAAGATGGTTACTGATTTATTTATTTTTAATAAAATGGGAATTTGGGAATGGAAAAAAACTGTAACACTTTTTGGATTTTAAATAAAGAAGCATATAATAATAATATAATATTTTGGGATTATCAGTTTATCAGTAAAACACATTCATTAAGTTTTCTGAATAAATATTATATTATATATAAAAGAAGAATTAAATTTTAGTTATTAAATTGATTTTGAATTTTATTTCTATTATTTCTCCAAGAAAATAGAGTTTGTGTTTGATTGATTAAATGAAAATAGTGTAAAAGATTCAAGTTATTTAGGAAACGAGAAAAGAAACAATTTTAAAAATGCAAAAGACAAATTGATTGATTAAAATTGAAGAACTTCTCCAATATTCCTTAAAGATGAATCAAGGAAATCGTGAGAATTCTATGGACATTTGAATACACAATCTAAAAATTCTAGAATTTTTCTTGAAAATGTAGGAAAAGTCTAAAAATTTGGAAGAAAATTCTACAAACCACGAAAAAATCATGTAATATTGAATAAAACTTGCTCAGAAATTCTACAACCTATAAAAGAACTTTATAAAAAACTTGTTGTAGAATTAAAAACACTTAAAAGTATATCTCATTATTTGAAAATGAAATTTCTAAAAAAAATCCGATATAATAGAAAAAACATAAAGTAAGAAATTTAAGACTTTTTTGCTTAATACCCTTTCATTTAATATTCTTGCAAACAGACCATTTCTCATCTCCAATGATGATGCGCTTCAAAAATGTATGATTTTCTACTCGATGGCATAAATTTTTTCCCATAAACACATGGAACCTTCAACATGTCTACCTTTATGATTAATTCTAGATGATGAATTAATTTCTAACTTAAACCGTGGGGAAACATTTTTGGATTAATTCATTCTAGGCGTTTCCAATAATCATGAACGTTAAAATTCGATAAAGTTAATCTCTCGGCACCGTCTTTATTATGTCTTCAACAGCTTTAATATGTCTTCCAGAACTTGATGCATCTTCAACATAAAAATTGGAGGATAGAAATTATGCGAACATATTTTGGCAAGAGCATTCTTGACCATTCACGGTTTCACTTGAGTTGCGCGAAGTTATCACTATTGAATTAAAACACTTTGCTATTTCCTTTCTTCAAAATAAAAGTGAAGGAAAGAAATAACAAAGTGTTTTAATTCTTAACCATCGTTTTCATACACATCAGATATTTTGTTCCTTCTTGAATAACTTTTTTCATGATGCGGGCGATCCTTTAAAGTAACAAGCTCATTTACACACACACAAAAACGCAAATGACACAGGGCGGAAGGACCACGTGGTCGATAGCCAAACACTACTACTACTACTTTTTTCTTCTTTATAAAAGCTGGGAATCCTTCTTGACCATTGAATAACTTGAATAACTTTATTTTTTATTTTTTGTAGGTTCAGAATCCTCTCTGAGGTCGAGCGGTAGAAAGGTGGCGGTCTTCAGGCCGGACGACGACACGTTCAAGAGCTTCTTCAGGAGCGTCGACGTCAAGAAGTCGGAGGAGCACGTCGAGGTCTCACTGGACGCGTTCGACAGCGTGACCAGGCACACGGAGAGCCTGCTGGTCAACAAGAAGAACATCAAGGTGCAACGAAGGAAGGCCACCTCGAGGAACCCTGTGAAGGCGCTGGCCGCCAGGTCCGACATCCAGAACGAGTACACGGAGATCCTCACCGGCGTAGCCGAGAGAGAAACGAAAAGACTGAATATTGAAAAATGTAAGTAAATATCAAAAAACAAGAAAAAAATTGCATCCACGTGGAGAATTAATAATTTTCGGACCTGCTGTCTTTCTTGATTGTGTTTACTCTTTCTTAAGCTACCTTTCCATGGTGGCCGCGAATATTGTCCAATATTGTTTGTCTCGATTTTTGCACTCTTTTCTAATCCAAATAGTTCGTAATAAAATGTATTAAAGTCCTTTGCGTTACAGAAAGTCATTTATGTTGTAGGAAAACAGTTGGTCTCTAGCAAATCCTTCTATCAGTAACAATTTATTAGACAGAGAAGTTGGTCTATTGGATTAAACTTTAAATCTGAGGTAACACCGTAAGAAAAGTCAATAAGGGTTAAATTAGGACTACCAGAAGGGCAATTAATGTCACCTCTCTTAGAGATTAATTTGCCAGGGAAAAATTCATTTTAACTGCAATATTTTGGGCTTTAATTCTTGTACCAATTGAATTTTTTAAGAGTGCACCTTTAGGTCTTAGTGCATAATAGGGTGTAATGATGATCTAAGCCCATTTAATCCAAATTGAAGGATTTGCATCTCATTACAAACAGACTGGCTAAGATTATTTTTATTATCTGTGGTTCATGATGATCTGTATCGGTTTAAGTTAGTTAACGTGGCGAAAACCTTGAATATTGTTGTATAATTTTACGCTCCATCGTTTATCTTAATTCTTTTTTTGTTTTAGTTGCAAAAAAATCAACATTAGCCGTCGAGGCATTAGCCGGCTTAGCCAGTAAAGAAGACTTTGCTTCCATAGCTTTAAAGAAATCTTCAGCACCAAACATCTCCTATTTGCCATTCAGCAATTTAATGCTGCTACACGTGAAGGGCAGAAGGCACGTACAGACCAGACTCGTCGAACCTGTAGCTTCCAGCATCAACAGCGGTGACAACTACGTCCTCATCACCCCCAACGCACTCTACCATTACATCGGCGCTTATTCCAACGTCATCGAACAATCAAGAGCGGCCGATATTATCAATCACATCCAACAATCTGGTGATATGGGTTGTAAAGTTGATAAATCAATATCCATCAACACGAAAAAATCCCTCTTCAGTAAGGATACGGAGAAATTTTGGCAATTATTGGGGGCGAAAACTGATATAGAGGTTATTGGCGCTGGACATCCGGATGAGGATGAAGTTTATGAATCCACAATCGTTGATACCAATATGATTTATTGCGTCGAAAATAGAGAACTCGTGCCGTTAGAAGAGTACTGGGGAAAGATACCGAAGATTGAAATGTTGGAACCGTCCAGGGTTCTAGTTTTCGATTTCGGTAGCGAGATGTACGTGTGGAGTGGTAAAAATGCTGACCCTGAGGAGAAGAAAATCGCTTTAAAATTAGCTAAGGAGCTGTGGGATCATGGATATAATTACAGCGAATGCGCTGTTTGTCCCTTGACCATCGCTAAGATGATTGGCGATCGGACGAAATTAACGGACAATCTGAAGAGCGAGACCAGGCCTGAATGGGCGCTGTTTGCAAAAATCACCCAACACAGGGAGACGATACTATTCCGCGAGAAATTCCTCGACTGGCCCGACTATAGTAGAGTCATTAAAATCAAGGGTAACGACCAGGAAAAGTCCAGCGATGCTTCATTTGAAATCAAACCGTGCGACGTTAATGAATTCCTCAATGCGGAATACAACGAACCGGATATGATGGTGGAGGGTAGCCACTTGGGTCGTGGTAGATCGTACTATGACACCGAGACGAATAAGAATTTTGAAATTAACACGCTGGACGTAACGTGTTGGGTGACGTTGGAAAATACCTACGAGAAGTTGGGTGGCGAATCGATTGGGCATTTTTACGATTGTGACAGTTATATAGTCAGGTGGCAGTTTAGGGTGACCGTGACTGGTAGGGAGCTGAGCGGGAAGCCCTCCAAGCACGCACAACTCGGAAGGGATCGGTGTATTTATTTCTGTTGGTTGGGGAAGAACGCTTCCATTAATGAGAAAGGCGCTGCTGCTCTTCTAACCGTCGAGTTGGATTCTGAACATGCTAAACAAATTAGAGTTACTCAAGGTATGTAATAAATAATAATAATAATAATAATAACTCAGGATTTTAATGAAGTTAATGCTTGTGCCACTCTCTTGATGGAAACAGATAATAATATTAGGTAAAGAATAACACTTGTTCTGTTTAATTGTGGAGGCGTTTACTTTGTGGACATCTTGAATATACTGGAGAAAGAAAACAGGATCACTTTGTTTTACCACTTTTTATTTAATAAATTACACGTGACTATAGTTTCGACTATCAACTAGTCATTATCAAACATAAAGTGTTTACTTTACTTTGTTTGATAGTCGAACACTTGTTCTGCTCCATAATGTCTATAATTATTAAAGCTAAAACTTTGTTATAACTTCCATAATGATCTGCGAAGACTGAAAACGTGTCAGACAACTGAAAATAAAACTATTATGGAACAAAACAATTGTTACTCTTTATTTAGAATTTTTATTAGTTCCTAAGTTTTCTTTTTTTTTAATTAGAGTTAAAATCTATTGTTTTATTGATTATCATAAACATTTTAATTGCATTTCCTCTATGTTTCAATATTATATAAACTAAAGGGATATTTCTGTTCGATAATAATTAATATTTTTTTTAGGATCGGAACCACCAGCATTTCTACAGCTTTTCAATGGTAAAATGTTTATCCACAGTGGCAAACGAGACGATGAGCGTGAACCAACACGTTTATACATCAGTCGTGGTGAAATTGAACAAGAAACAGTATTAATCGAAGTACCCTGCAGCATGAGAAGTCTGCGCAGTCGGACGAGTTTCGTCTTCGTAGAAACTGATAAGGTGACGATTTGGAACGGATCAAAGTCTTTAAACCAGACCAGAGCAGTCACTCAATCTTTGGCCGAGTATATTTGTAAGAACAAGCCCTGCGACTTTAACTTTTCATCGTCTGGTGATATCGCGTTGAGTGTAATCGAAGAGGGTGATGAGAAGGCGACGTTCCTGTGCGAATTGGAGAAGAGGCAGTTGTACCACTCGCTGGTTAAATCCCGTGAGAGTTTCGAGGTTACGCCTAGGATGTTCTATTTCAATAGCATTTCAGGAGTTTTCGAAGCTTCCGAAATTTTATGCCCGCACCGTTCGCATCATCCAACGCCGTATCCATTTCTACAAATCGAGTTGTATTTAGCAAATCAGCCAGGTAAATACAAAACAATCAATTACACTGATTTGTATGTGTTCTTGATTTCTGTGAAGATTATTATTTATTACTATTTTCTATGGATCAATTACACTGAATTCAAAAATTCACAGCTTTAATTACAATCAATTTTAATTAATGAATCTAATTTTCAGCATTATTTTTAATCGATAATGGTCATGAATTGTGGTTGTGGCAAGGTTGGTGGCCGGACAGGGAGAACGATTCCGAACTGTCGGAACAGACTGGCTCTGGTGCGGTCAGGTGGCAGGCGGAGAGGAGGGCGGCCATGCAGACGGCCATCGATTATTGGCACGCCAAGAATCCAGATGCTAAATCTGTGCCCGCTTACCTGGTCTGGGCTGGCCTCGAACCATTAGCTTTCACCAATCTCTTCCCAGTTTGGTGCGATCGCGACGACATTGCAGAATTAAATATTAAAGTGAGTAAATTTAAGATAAGAAAATAACTATAATAGATTCCATAGGGTATGTAAAGATTGTTACAGTGATGGTTCAATCGAATGATACTTTATAGATATGTATTAGAAATTAATAACAATACTAATAATTATAATAAACTTTATTTCTTATAAATTGGTTGAATGAGTTACGTGAAGGCCAAATAATTAAAAATTGTAAAACGTAAATTTCGTAACATTTTTGATAAATTTAATAGATATATTCAAACGATTTCAAATAATTTTTGATTATGTTTTTCTGGCTGGAAGGTGGGATAGAGGCCACCCACCCACCCTACATATACATATAAACTTTAATTCCTTCTCACCTCGTTGCATCCAATGAAATTAATTACAAATTGTTTTGAATATTTCTAGACGATTTACATCAATAAGATACTTGCAGACTAGAAATTAATCACTGCGTAAGCAGTATTTTGTGGATGGTTTATCATCAATGCGATTGTAAAAATAATATTCATAAAGTTATTCCGTTAGAAGGATTGTATAGGTAGGTATGGAATTATGTGGATGTCCAATTTCAGAAAAAAAGAAAGAAAGAAAATTTTACGCAAAGAAATATTAAACTAAAAAAGATAAGTTTTTAAAAATACATATAACCATCACCGACATCTGTTCAAGAAACTGTAGTGTGTATAAAAGAGGGTTATTGGAACTAAAATTACCTAGATATTTGCTGATTTAAAATCTAGAGATAAAACAAAATTTTTAAATTTTTGAGAAGATAAAATAAGTTAACCAAGAATTATGTAAATCATGTACATCAACAAAATACTGCTTGCGCAGTTGTGGATGTTTGTGGTTAAGAATATATATTGACTTAAATTAGCTACAAAATACTGCTTGCGCAGTTGCGGATGTTTGTGGTTAAGAATATATATTGACTTAAATTAGCTACAAAATACTGCTTGCGCAGTGATGTATGCCTGCATATAAGAAGTACTGCACGAGCAGTATTTTCTAGATGATTTACATCAATAAGATACTGGTGGAATAGAAATTCATCACTGCGCGAGCAGTATTTTGTGGATGGTTTATCATCAATGCAATTGTAAAAATAATATGCTAAAACCTATTCAGTTGGGAGGATTTTATAAGCAGTATGAAATTATATGGATGTCCAATTTGGAAACAAATGACTGGAAAATTTCATGCAAAGAGATATTAAATTAAGAAAAATAAGTTCTTAAAGATACATATAACCATCATTGACCTCTGTAGAAGAATCTGTAGAAGAGACTGTAGTGTGTATAATGGGCTGTTGGAACTTAGATCATATAGATACTCGCTGATTTAAAAACTAGAAATGAAACTATATTTTTGAATTCTTGAGAAGATAAAATAAATCATCATGTAAATCAACAAAATACTGCTTGCGCAGTCCTGTATTATTATGTATATGTAGGGTGGATGGGTGACCTCTAACCCACCCTCCAATCAGTAAAACATAAGCGAGGGTTTTAATTAAATGTTTTAAAACGTAAATAACTACAAAATTATTGTAAAATTTAATAAATTTATTTAAACAAATTTTTCAAATAATTTTTGATGGTATTTTCCTGACTGGAGGGTGGGATAGAGGAACACCCTAGATATACATATAAATTTTTATTCCTTATCGTCTCGTTGTATCCAATGAACTTAATTACAAATCTTTTTGAATAAAAATGAAATTAAAATGAAAGCATTTTTCAGTGAATAAATTAGTAAAATATGATGAATGATGAGTGGACAGACTTTAAATATAAGTTAGATAAGATTTGCCATAGAAAGTTAATTATATTTAAAATTACATTTTTATTGTGTTTCCTTTTTTATTACATAAACGGTTTGATGGTTTTTAGCAGCAAAATCATCAACGGTTAGCAATTAAAGTTATCGTATATATGTAGGGTGGGTGGGTGGCCTCTATCTCACCCTCTAATCAGCAAAACATAAGCGAGAATTGTAACAAAAAGTTGTAAAATATAAATAAACACAAGATAATTGCATTTTTTGAGATTTATTTCTAGATATTTTTCAAATAATTTTTGATGATATTTTACTGATTGGAAGGTGGGTTAGAGGCCACCCACCCACCCTACATATACATATAAATTTCAATTACAGATCGTCTTGCGGTTTGGAGTAAATTGATTTTACAGAAATTTTTGAATTAAAAAAAATTCATATTTGTTCATAAAACTTTAAATTCGAGTCTAAAAGATCTCTTAGATTTTTAACACATTCTTCAAAACAGATCCTTTGGCCTCCTAGAAATATATACATTTTATGTACCTGCTTAATAGGTCTGAACAGTATGCCTTTAGTTTTACTTGGATTTATAATCAAAGAGTGCAATTCAGATTGTTTACAAATGTATTGAAGATCGCTGTTGAGTTTGTCACACGTTTCCTTATGAGTCTTAGCTGGAAAATAAATATAAACCTGGGTATCATCCGCATATTAGTGTATCTTACTAAAGCGTAGTCCAGTAAACATGTTGCTCACGTATATTGTGAAGTGTAATGGCCTCATTATCGATCATTTCGGCACACCTCTATTAATAGTTAGAGGAGGTGACAGTTGACAAGTTTAACTTGTTGTAACCGATTTAAGAAATCTGTTTGTGAAAGATCGGCTCTTAGAGTATTGATAAAGATCAGGCATCCCAGCAATCCTCTTCACTATCCAATTACCCTAATTAATCTACGCCTTACATGTGTATCCTCACAATTTGCCTCTAACACCCACATATTTCACATCCTTAACCACCTATGTATTCAAAGCAATGACAACATAACCCCTAAATCTAAACATCCCGAAACCAGTATCCACGAATTCACTTCATCTTTTCATATTACTCAAGGTTAAAAGCACTGACGACAAATAATTATTGTTATAACTACATAATGTATTAAGTAACTTCAAAAATGGATGATTGGTTTACGATTTAATCAACTTATATAACGCTAGCCTTGCATCCAATATATTTTAAAACGGCTAGAAGTGTTGTTATGGTCCAAAGTATCAAACACGTTTCTATAGTCCAGAAGAATCAGTGCAGTTAGATTATTATTATCCTGTTCACCCAATCAACCAGATCTAAAAGTGTAGTCTCACTACTATGGCCTTGCCGAAATCCAGACTGTTCCTCAGGTAATATATTATTGATCGTCAAGAATTTATTAATTTGTATCGACATAACCTTTTCCAGTATCTTCGAGCAAATAGGTAGAATACTTACCGGTCTTAGATCATTTACAATCAATGGTTTATCCACTATTATATTTGCATTCGGAAATACACATTATGTTAGACAAGTATTCATAATATGCTCTAAGTATGGTAAGATATGTGGGGAACATAATTAAAATCATCTGATATGATATGTTGTACCACCCCGAAGCATTAAACTTTATAGATGTTTTTTTTTTTGTAAATACTCGCTTCATCAACCAATTCGAATTGAAATTTAATAATTGGTGCTAATAAATTATTATTTAAATAGTACTCTAATGTTTTGTCATTATCTGAATCAGTAGTAGGTATACGATTTACGAAATGATTGTTAATATCATCTGAGCTCATCCAATTAGGTAATTCTCGTTTCTTCTTTGTATAGATATTGTGGCGATTTAATTTTGTCCATAGAAGGTTCTTCTTACAATCGTTTATTTCATATTCTAGAAAAGCCTTATTTTCTCGCTTTATTGCTGGTGTGACATAATTCTTTAGCTGTTTGTATTCGATGAAATGCTCTGTTTGTTTATATTTCTTTAGTGCCTTATCCCTTAGTGACATTATAAGTTTGGTATTATCCGTGATGCAAGGAGTGTAAGGTTTATTAAACTTAGTTGTTACCTACGGTACATGTACATCGTAAACTGTGGGAATACACTCATTAAGGTAATTAATTTTACTATCGGTACCATGCATATCAAATATATTGTGAAAGGTAATATTCTGTAGGTCTGAATAAAAATATTCCTCATCAAAATGCTTGAAAGAAAGATAGCATTTAAAACCATAATTTACAGATGTTTTACAGTTATCTATTTCACAAAATATAGAATCTTGATCAGAAAAGGTTATGCCTGTCGTACCAGATGATTTAATATGAGTGCTATTGGTAATAATGACATCTAGAAGAGTTAATTCCTATTCTTGTTGGGGACGAAATTAATTGAGTTAGCTCATTGATGTTAAGTAGGTTATTTAATTCTTAATAATGTTTAAATCTAAATTACATAAAATTAGCTATAGAAAGTCATTTATATTCAAACTTAAATTTGAATTGTGCTATATTTTATATAACGTACAAGTTATATTGTTTTGTAAGCAGCAAAATCATCAACAGTTAGTATTTAAAGTTATCATGTATATGTAGGGTGGGTGGGTGGCCTCAATCCCACGCTCCAATCAGTAAAGCATTATTTAAAAAATTTGTACGAAAACATCTCTAAAAATTGCAATTATTCTGCGTTTATTTATATTTTACAACTTTTAATTAATACAATCACTTATGTTTCATTAATTGGTGGGTGGGATAGAGGCCACCCACCCACCCTACATACACATAATAACTTTTAACACTAATCGTCGATGATTTTGCTGCTAAAAACCATCAAACCTTGTCTGTACTAAAAAATTAAGCATAATCGAAATTTAAGTTTAAATATAAATAACATTCTATAGCTAATCTTATCTAATTTAAATTTAAAATCTACCCACCCATCATATCATTAATTTACCCACTCAAAAATTTTACCTTTTGAATTTCTTTTTTATTCAAAAAGTTTTGTAATTAATTTCATCGTAAACCGCAAGACTATCAGTAATTAAAGTTTTTATGTATATGTAGGGTGGGTGGGTGGCCTCTATCCCACCCTACAATCAGTAAAACATCATCAAAACTTATTTGAAATTTTTTTATGAATACATCTCTAAAAATTGCAATTATTTTGCGTTTATTTATATTTTACAAATTTTAATTAAAACTCTCGCTTATGTTTCACTGATTGGAGGGTGGGATAGAGGCCACCCACCCACCCTACATATTCATAATAACTTTAAATACTAATCGTTGATGATTTTGCTGCTAAAAATCATCAAACTTTTTCTATAATAAAAAATAAAGCATAATACAAATTTAAGTTTAAATATAAATAACATTCTATAGCTAATCTTATCTAATTTAAATTTAAAGTCTGCCCACCCATCATTTTATTAATTTACTCACACAAAAATGTTACCTTTTGAGTTTCTTTTTTATTCAAAGTTTTGTAATTAATTTTATCCTGAACTGCAAGACTATCAGTAATTAAAGTTTATATGTATATGTAGGGTGGGTGGGTGGCCTCTATCCCACCCTCCAATCAGTAAAACATCATCAAAAGTTATTTAAAAAATTTGTATGAACACATCTCTAAAAATTGCAATAATTTTGTGTTTACTTATATTTTGCAATTTTTAATTAATACCCTCGCTTATGAGTTATTAATTGGAGGGTGGGATAGAGGCCACCCACCCACCCTACATATACAAAAGAACTTTAAATACTAATCGTTGATGATTTTGCTGCTAAAAACCATCAAACCTTGTCTGTTATAAAAAATAAAGCATTATCCAAATTTAAGTTTAAATATAAATAATATTCCATCGCTAATCTTAACTAATTCACATTTAAAATCTGCCCACCCATCATTTTATTAATTTACCCACTCAAAAATTTTACCTTTTGAATCTCTTTTATATTCAAAAAGTTTTGTAATTAATTTTATCCTAATCTGCAAGACTATCAGTAATTAAAGTTTATATGTATATGTAGGGAGGGTGGGTGGCCTCTATTCCACCCTCCAATCAGTAAAACATCATTAAAAATTATTAGAAAAGTTTGTATGAATAGATTTCTAAAAATTGCAATTATTTTGCGTTTAATTATATTTTGCAACTTTTAATTAATACCCTCGCTTATGTTTTATTAATTGGAAGGTGGGATAGAGGCCACCCACCCACCCTATATATACATTTTAACTTAAAATACTAACCGTTGATGATTTTGCTGTTAAAAACCATCAAATCTTGTCTGTAATAAAAAATAAAGCATAATCCAAATTTAAGTTAGAATATAAATGACATTCTATAGCTAATTCTATCTAATTTAGATTTAATGTCTGCCCACCCTTCATTTTATTAATTTACCCACTCAAAAATTTTACCTTTTGAATTTCTTTTATATTAAAAAAGTTTTGTAATTAATTTCATCGTAAATCGCAAGACTATCAGTAATTAAAGTTTATATGTATATGTAGGGTGGGTGGGTGGCCTCTTTCCCACCCTCCAATCAGTAAAACATCAACAAAAAATTAACTGAAAAATTTATATAAATCTATTAAAATTTACAATAATGTAATGTTTATTTACGTTTTACAACTTTTAATTAAAATCCTCGCTTATGTTTTACCCATTGAAGGGTGGATTATAGTCCACCCAACTTTAATAACTAACAGTAGCATTTTTGCTTAAATACTATGATGTTTACATCACCATTTTTCTTTATATTATAGGAAGGAAAGAAAGCGGGCGACACGGTGTTGATAGAAAAAGAACTGGCCCTCCTGACGAGAACGACCTACCCACTAGCGGAACTCCTGCAGCGCCCTCTACCGGACGGCGTCGACCCCACCCATCTAGAAAAGTACCTATCACCCGACGACTTCACCCAACTGTTATCGATGACCCTCGACGAATTCAACAAACTGCCAGCGTGGAAACAGACCACCATCAAAAAAGAACGAGGACTATTCTGACCAATGCTTATAATATTCGTCAGCAAATTCGAAAAGATACTAAGCAACTGTCTGGAATCGTTAAAGTCTGTGAAAATCAAGAGAGTCTCTTGGCCCTAAAAACAAAACAATTAAATTTAAATAAACGTTGATCAACGCCGGTATTTTATACATATATAGGACTGATTATTCACACGTTTTTTTTTTATTCGTTATTTATTTGCGTTATCTATACCCATTGTTGTTTCCTCCCCCTCATTCAGAGTATGCCTAAATAAATTTCTCACTTAATTACGAGAAATTTAATTAAACATACCGTACTTGTATTATAACACACAAAAAATCGATTGTTTAGTAATTTTAAAAAACGATCCGATGAACAAAATTTACAATCGCGCGTATTTTTATACTTGCTACAAGCGGAATGTTCTAAATTTTTAATATATAAGTACTTAACAAAACTACAGATACAATTTCTTTCATAAAGAACTATTTATTTTAAGCTGTGATTTTATGTTATGTTTATCTCTTCATTAATTGTGTATATATTGGTGCCTTGTAATCATAGGAATTGAAATCGTTTCCGTTCTAGTCCACTGTTGTGTTTTTTTTTTCTCTCGGCACTGTAATATATTCAAAACCGCACCGATATGATTTTTTTGCCTGGTGTAATTCATATGTATATGTAATACGCCTTAATAACGTGTCGAAAGCGCGCCGAGGAGGGATAGGGAATGTGTGATTTGTGGCTTTCGGCAATGAATTAATCACATAATGTTTTTTTTTTTGTTTTTGTATAAAGTTTTCGATATGAAACACTTGTACCATTAATTATGTAATTCTTACGAGATTAAAGTTAGCTTCCAAAATTAGCCTCCCCCTAGCTTTTATACTAAATTTAAGTATGTATTAAGAGGAGTTGTTTCGCAATGTAATTTTTGTGTTTTGTACATAACTTTTAAATAAATGAATATTTTGTATATATCGAGTAATAAAAAAACAATGTTTATATCCGAAATGTTCAAAATTGGGTAAATCATATTTTGGATTAATCAACACTCCATACCTGTAATTTTTCCTGTGTTTTTGAAAGAGATTAACGTCTTTATTTTTAGAAATATGATTTTTGTTTAATACGTACAATGAAATGTGTAAATGTAGATTGATACGACACAATTATTATTTTTCTTTTGGTCAACGACTATCGAAAAAAGTAATAGATTGTTCATTAAAAAACTTGGTTATATTTCACTTCTAATTATTATAATAAATAAATACTTCACCACACGTCTTTAGAATGCTGCTGTTTTTAGCTCCTTTGTGGTCTGGATCTTGTGGTAGAGATCGTCGGTTTCCACACTCAATGCCTCTTTATATAGGCTTCAGTTGGTGTTCTTCGGATTGCTACACTCCATTGCGTCTATTGTGGCCACTGAGTGGAACTAAATCTACAGATGGTCCTACAAAGAGGGTTCTTCCATAACTTGCCAATTTTGAATTGTGTTTGCTGTGAAGGTATCAGCTAAAGTGATGTCTAACACCTCCTGCCTCATTGCCATCACAAAGGTTGGCTCGCTACCTTATCTAAATTATTAAAGATAATGAATTCGAGAAGTTCATTACCTCTATTATTGGTACCACAGCCTAGGAAGATGTGTTTACAGCCTATCCTGCATCACTTCATGAGTCTGTTTACTCTGGTGGTGGTTTCTTTGATCTCCTGAAAAGTAGACAAGAGACCACAATAACCAACCTCTTGTCGTTCTTCATAGGAACGTCTACTAGGACTTCCAAAATATTTTTGATGTGAGACTAATCCCAGTAGTGCTATAATTTTCTCAAAAAATAATCTCTGTTTTCGCAAAATATCTACATCTTAGTTTTCCTATTTTCCTTGGTTTATTTTATTTAAATTGAATCTGATTTCGATGTGCTTAGACCTTTTGTGGAACTCTGAGTTCTTGACAAGCGTGATCACAGTAACATTGTTAACTTGGAGTGACGGTATCAGCTGTAACTACGCTGTTTCAGGAAGAACCCGTTTTAGCCAGATGACATCCTTCACCCCTTCGTTGGCGGCAATTTATTCAGCCTCCATACTTGAAAAAGCCTTTCGCAACGAGCCTCGCTTTGAATCTTGCGATAGAACCATCGGCTTTTGTCTTTACTTGCAGCACCCAAACGATTTTCTATTAATTGATTAATGGTTGAGGCGTTAACTTCGTGATTCATCTTGAATATTTAAATAAAGTAAAACTCACTTTGTTGATATCACACTATTTATTTAAAAAGTGACTCGAGTTTCGATGTTTCAGCTGATCATTTTCAAACTTAAATAAATAGTGTGATATCAACAAAGTGAGTTTTACTTTATTTAAAGATTTCCTATTACTTTATTTCTTTCTTGTCAAATCAACCAAGTCCCAGATGTTGCTTTTCTTCAATGATTCCAACTCTTCGGGCATTGTACGCCTCCAATCATTACATTAGCTCGACTTCATGGCCTCGTACAAAAATAAAACATGTTCTGCAAATAACACATAGTTATTTAAGTATGTAGCTTTTTTTTACCACTCGTTTGGGTAGAGCTGCAGCTACCTTTTCTTCTGGTTCATCAATCGGAACATTTTTGTTTGACAGCTCGACTTGTTCTTCATTTGCTTTGGGGACTTTCTTCGGAACGTGATTCTCCACAATAGTTTGCCGATCCGCCTTCTCGTTGTATTTTTTACTGTCTGAAATTACAATTTGGTACATCTACCGGTGTAATTGATCCGGAATCATTCGCTTCGGACGCAAGTAACATTGGTTTTTTGTTTTCTCCTTTGATCCAAACTCTAAAGCCATCTTTGTTTGCACAATAACCAAAATAACATCGGATATTGGATTGATGAGGCCGTTACTTGTTGAAACTCCATATTATCACTTAATAAAATTTGTCATCTACCTGATGAAGCCACTGTGTGGCGAAACAATTGTTGTAGAACAATAAAACGATTTTTTGAAACCTTACATTACGTCAATGTTTTATTAATAACAAAATAACATCCCTCGACACTTTTCCTATCCCACTTTCTTCTATTCTGCTTCGGTATGTGCACAAAATACTCCGTCTCAAATATTTTCAAATGGTCTAGACTGACTGCTTTCAGAAGCTGATGTGAAGTCGTCCCGACGATCCATCCAGCAATTAGACATACAGTAGTTAACTTTCCTTGGTCTTCCTCTTTGACGCAATGGTTTGAAGAGCTCAGGGGCGGCATCTTGTGCAACATATGGGGTGAGTGCTGAAGAGTGGCAATTTCTAAGTTGGTGGGATCGAGGGATTGCAAAATAACTTAAGGTCCATCTCTTCGGGGAGCTGAATCCTTTTTGGGCGTTGCTTAAAGGGTGTAGAGTTACTTAAACTTTGTCTCCAGGGACATACTGAGGAGTGGCTCTCCTGCCTTGGTCGGCCTGTATTTTCCGGAGGTCTTGTTGATGATTCTGCGTATCAGCGGCTTGGCGTAAATACTCAGTGTGTCGGGAAAGATACGGGGTTATCTATGCAACGAAGTTTTCGGATTCGAGAATGGCCTTGGCGTCCTGTGTGGCATCTTAAAGAGTGCGTAGTTTTCTGTCGAAGGTCAAGAAAGCTGCGCTGAACCCGGTGGCTTGACACCTAACAGTATTGATGGCAAATTTAATGGCTGGTAACATCTCTGTTAACATTTCCTGAGAGTATTCCCAATTGAACCTTTACATCCCTGATTTTTCTTTCCATTGGATTTGCTTGAGGGTGGTAACTGGGTAAAAGTGCATGGTGGATTCCCTAAACGAATATGACGTACTGCATCACTGCACTTACAAACAGTGTTGCGTTGTCGCTAATCATTCGACGTGTGAAGCCGAAATGTAGAAAGACTTCTTCGATCAGGCTGGTGGCACATCGCTCCGCTTTGGTTGTTTCCAATGCGAACATTTCTACCCATTTAGAGGCGAGATCCTTTACGATTAGGATGGTCGTCTTTCCATCGGGTGTGGTAGGCAGCGGTCCGAATAAGTCGAAAGCGAGCACTACAAATTTTTAATTGCTAGCTGCGCATTTCTTGATGTATTGTTCTAAACTGCTTTGCATTCCTTTCAAATAATAGTTTAGTTGAATGCGCGAGAGGGTGCGGCATTATCGTGAAAGACTTCTAATATACGTGAATCTCTTTCTTGGAGACCACTTGTTGTGCATCTTCTTGCTTTCCTTGCGGGTCGTACCGGTACAGGATGCCATTAACCATGACGTATCCCTTTCTCATCCAGTAGACAGCATTTTCGGTGGGTTAAGTGGTTTCTAGATCATCTTCTTTAAATAGTTATCCTTGATTTATGCGTCTCGGATGTCTCCCTCTTTCTGGGATGCAGTGTCGATGGAAATTTTCTTTATTTCCCAGGGATACAGATCATCGTCGTCATTGACGGGGCGGGACAAGGTATCAGCTACATCCTGGTATGTAATCAATGGATGGAGGTTGTAGGCTTGCAACTGCAGTACTCATCGTACCAATCTTCCTGTCGACGAATGTCATCAGTCAACGAAGAGGTTGATGATCGGTGGCAACACTGATTTGCGAACCATCCAGATATTCCGTAATCCAACGCCAATGGTGACATTGTTTTTCGCCGCAGGAGTTACCATGCGGTTGGCGTATTTAACAGGGTGTTCGTCCACACTCTCCCTCTGGCATAAAACTGCTCCCACTGCATAAGCGCTGGCATCTGTTCTGATGATAAACGGCTTTGTTGGATCGGCTGTTCGTAGCACGGGTGCTTCGGTCAGCGCCTTTTTCAATGACTCAAACGTTGCGTTTTCTTCTTCATTTGCTCCATTTCCAAGAGACATTCTTCCCGGTTTCGAAATATGCGCGAAACCTGGTGTTAAACACGTTTGTAGGAAAGATATCAGCTGTTTACAATTAGAGGGCTTTGTCCTTTGTCAAATGGCTTCCATCTTTTCTGGGTCGGGTAAGAATCGGTCCTTTGTTATTCTATGTCCTAGGAAGCGTGCTAATTAACAGAAGAACGAGCTCTTTTCTCGATTGATGCGGAGGTTTCACTTGTTTAATTCTGCGATCACTCTGGTCAGGTCGTCTAGGTATTGGTCGATGGAATCCAATGAAATTATTAAGTTATCCAAGTACGCGAACATGAATATATCGGGTAGTCTTCTCCTGAACTTATCCATTAGTCTTTGGAATGTAGATGGCGCGTTCCTCAGACCGGACGGCATTAGTTTGAATTGGTAACACCCAAAAGGAGTAATGAATGACGATTTGGCTTGATATTGGGTTTTATACGGGAATCTGCCAGTTTCCAGTGCGTAAGTTGATGGTGGAGAAGTTAGATGGTTTACCCATGGCGTGCAGCAAGTCGTCTATGCGCAGAAGTGGATAAACATCCGGAATCGTGATTGCATTTAATTTCCTGAAATCCACAGTCAGTTTCCTTCATCTTTCTTGGGGACCATGACGACAGGAGCGGCCCGAGGTGACTGGCTTTCTTCGATGATATTCTACCATCATTTCTTCTATTTCTTTTCGTAGTTCGGCTTGTCGACCGGCAGACAGTCGATATTGGACGAGTAGCTAGCGGGGTGTCTTGTGTTACAGCGATGATGTGTTCAATTTCTGTGGTTGGTGGGGACTGCAACTCATATGAGCTAGAATTGGCTTGGAGAATTTGGTTAAGTCCTTCTTTCTTTCGGATGTCAAGGTGTACTGCTTCATCTTCGGTGGAGAGACACATTGACAAAAAATAATACTAAAGGCTTCGGTCTTCTCTTGTCAGCCCATATAGGTGTCACATCCTAATTTGTTGTTCTTCCTCTGCCTGTTCTTCGGTTTCTTCTAGCGGCTCGTAAATGTATTGTTCCTGCTGCGAGTCGTTCTCTGGGGTATATTGAGTACAATAGCGGTATTTCGTATCAGTGGTTTTTAAGGTTCACCATAACTTCGATGCTGAGCATATGCTTATTTTCTGGGTTTTCATCGGCCAGCGTAACCTGCCTTTGTACTTTAATGAATTTGGTGCCGTGTTTTTGTACAGAGACACTGAAGCGATGGAATTTTCAGCACATGAATCTAGGAATGCACTTCCTGTGGCGTTCCTGATATTCACATGGACTACCGGGCTTCGTCGTTGCAGGGTATTCGGATTCACAGGGCAAAATGCTAATTTACTGTTTCCATTGACTGTCGGATTGTACGTTGCATATTTGGCACGTATCGTCCCGGGTTTTCCTCAACCGAAACACGAGAATGTCGTAGCGTTTTCTCTTCTATCATCCTCGATTGATTTTCCAAGGCCTTTTTCCTCATTCAGCACTCAGCAAAGACATAGCCATGGGCCCGACTATGTGTGCACTTGTTTTTTTCCCTTCAGAGTTCATGTTAGTTTGGGGATTTTCTTGTTCTTGTTTTTCTTACCATAAGCGTTCAGTTTCTCGTGCCTTGGCAATCAGGTTCTGAAAAGTGCTGATTCCGTCTCTTAGTACCACCTTTAAACGAAAATAGCAAGGGATAGAATAAGAGCGATGACGAAGTGGAAGAAGGTGACGTCGATTACGATTGCAACATTTGAAGTTACAACATTTCTGTATGTTTTCGGAGGCTATAAAATATATCTTACACAATCTCCTCTATATCATTTACCAAAAACCTTAATGTATCCATTTTGGAAGATCAACATTACACATTTACTATCTATGCATATGTGTATGGATATTTGATTCACCCATTGATTAATTTTTTACATCAACTTCGTAATCAGCGACAACAAAAAACACGTAGAAAAGAATTTGTGGACCACTCGTACAGATCTTCATATTTTGACCAGGTGTTTCTATGCTTTGGCCCTGAAAAATCGTCAATACGAACTCCGAGCTGCCCCCAAATTCAATAATTAAAATTAAATTGTGTTATAAAACAAACCAATAAAAAGTGTTTCATTTTTTCATTAATAACTCAACTTTATTTGTCTTAATATAAGTGTACACAAACTTATTATTATTAGTTGCAAAAGTACTGAGTGATTTATGATATGTGCAAGTTCGGTGAGAGTGTGCTAAGTAAGTCATGAATAACAATTTGTTGGAAAACATTAGTGACTATGATAGATATGGCACACGTATCCCCATTATGTTTTCGATAATGGACAGCGATAATAGACTCCGTAGAAATTTATGCATAATAAATTTTCCTGCCAAAACGTTGGACGCACATGTATTAAGTCTGACCAGATACGACGTGTAAAATTAGTCATTATTGAATTTAATTAATTTCCTATAGTAACGGTGAGGCGGGCTAATTTTCCTTCACACGGCCCCAGACTTTATTGATATTAATGATGTTTATTGATTCATCGGAGGTAATTGGGAGGAAATTGTACAACAATCGATGCTCGTTATTGCTAGTTTGTGCACGGTCAGTGGATGTTTAATATTACAAACAGTAATTTAATTAAGAATATAATAATAATAAATATTTCGTTACCGTACGGAATCTCTTTTAAGAAGCGAATATTTTCGTAAAGTAGGTCACATTTTCACCTAATTTATATTAACAATTTCAACGCCGAATTTTAAGCATTCCCCGTGCGGTATTATTTTACATAAATTCAGTACACAAACGCAGATATTAAATTGTCTGCCCGCAGAATATATATATACATACATGAAAAAAATAAAGTCTTTTCAGGGACGGGTGACACGGGCTAATCCGTTTAATTGGAATTGCGCGGGTGTCACTTGTAAATTTTAATGTGGGCGCGTTTTATTTCATTTTATTTTTTTGCCGGCTAAGCCGAATCCGTCATTGTCGGTCCTCTAATCAAATTGCCAGGCTTTAATTAAACACGCCGCACGCATACTAGTTTGGTAGAGAAGATGGGGATCTTGAGAATTGAAACTTGCCGGAGGCGACACCGGAAGAATTAATTAGGCGTTACGGTTTTACGTTCGGAGCGTTTAAAAATGCAAATTCGAAACGGTGGAATGGGGTCGATGAGGATCGTCTAATGTGTGCTGGAATTTTTGATTTTACTACTGAACGAGGACGGTATTTAAATGTCTTTAATTGTCCCCATTCTTATAAAAGTCGCCTTATAGAAAAAATAAAATGATTTAGATGATAGATGATAAGGATTTTAAAGTTTTTATGTATATGTAGAGTGTGTTGGTGGCAGAGCTTTCGACTGTGTCCCCCCTCCAACCATCTGCTATAAAAGTTGGAGTCCTATAGAATAAGAAGAGAAGAGCTGGTAAGTGGTTTGCTTCTTATCTCTTTGAAAGGCTCTCATTTGCAGAGATTGCCGACCCAAGGGTCTCTGGTGGGATACACGGATCAAAAACCCTTCCGTGCTTAATGGATGTTCTTTAAGAATCAATTCTGGGGCTAATATTATTCATTTTGTACATCAATGACATTGCCAATTTTCTCACAAGCTATCATTTAGTCATGTAAGCCGATGACACATCAGTGTCTATCAAAAATACATCAATATATAACATTGAGATTTTAGGTAATACATTGCTCCCTAAATTAAGTTATTGATTTCTTTGGAATGTTGTTAAACCCAGATAAAACTAAAATCGTCTTATTTCATACTCCTCAGAGAAGGATTAATGAAACCTTAAATATACAAGTACATAATACTATTGTACCATCTGACCACGTAAAGTTCATTGGAGTTATCTTGTCAAATGGGATGAACACTGTAAATGTTTGAGTTAACGTGGAATTGGACAAACTGTTAATGCAGACCTTTATTGTGAACAATTGAGTCTTTACTCGGAAAATATCTGGCGATAGTCAACAGGAAATGCATCATTCTGCAACAACGCACTGTGCGAACACTAGAAAAATAAATTGGGGTCAAAGGTACCCTGCCTCACACGTATACATTAATTTTCACTTTCGCCCTAAGCCACACTTTAATCATACACTCTTCGTATCCAAACTACCATTCCATCACTCACTCCATTCCTTCTCAGATATTATATCAAACTTTCTCTAGGCACTTTCTACTGCATGTACACAAACTCTCTTTTCTATCAATCTAATTACTATCTTTACAAAAATAAAGATCTGATCGCTTGTCTTACATTCTTCTCTAAAACGCCCTTGAGTTTCTGATAAGAAACTATCACTCTCAACGTCCTTTTCTACCCAATTTTTCAATACGATTATGATAATCTCATACACGATACTCATTACCGTTATTCCTCTGTAGTTGTCTACAACAGAACAGTATCTCAATCTTTATGTATGAAGGCCATAAACCCCACTCTACACGTGTATTAATTTCACACATGTAATTTATCATCTTCTCAAATCTTTTCTTCCCTCCCTTTTCTATCTGCTTCCACATCTCAACACCTGTTGCCTTTTCTGGTTTTACTTCAACTTTTTTCACCTCTTCCTTCGTGAAATATTCAATCACTCCCTTAAAACTCCACTGTTTCTTTACATTTTTCAGTCCATTCTTGTACTAATATTCGTCTCTTTCTTTTCCCATTATTAAAATATTCCATATTATTTCTGATTCACTTCTACACATGTCTCCTTCTCTAAATTGTAAAGTGTTTTATATTTATATAAATTGTTTTAGAACATTTGGTTTATACATCGACGAAAAGAAGAACCACAGCCGTATTTCAAGCATTATGAACTACAAAAATGCAACCCTTGAAGGTGGAGAGGATATTGTAAACGGGTTTTCGGAACATTTCAAGAGGTTTTACTATAGAGACAATATCCATATTTTACACCAAGCAGAAACTGTAGCTGACATGGACTACTTAGATAACTTCTACGTATGCGAAGATTTAGTACTAATGAAAATAAAGAAACTAAAATCAAAATTAACAAGAGGTACAGATAATCTACCAGAATTCCTCATTAAGGACAGCAAAAATATTATAGGACAACCTTTGACTTTCATATAGAACCTAATACTGCAAACAGGACTGTTCCCAGATTCTTGGAAGAGAGGAAATATAATACCAGTCTATAAGAAAGATACTAAAACGGCAATCTCGAACTGCAGACCAATAACCTTAATAAACACAGTTGCCAAAAATTTGAGTCATTGGTAAGCGATCACATTTACAAACAAACTTCCCACCAGAACAGAAGACTCCAGACAGATGTCATCTATACTGACCCGACGAAGGTATTTGGCGGTATCCCGGACAACAAACTAGTTTAACGCTTTTCCATCAATGGAAATAAAATAAAATAAAATCATATTTGACAGACAGTTTAGAAAATGTTGTAATTGTGTAGTCACTTATAAATATATTAATGACCGTATTAAAGAGAACTATAGACTAAGAAAAGAGTTGGCCGATATGGAATATCCCAGATATTTGATTGTAAGAGGAGATTGGAACGTAAGAACTGGTAAAATGGATACTAACAACGTAGCACAAAGTGGTGGGTATAGAAGGGCTAGATGTTCCAAGGACGACATTATAAACAAACAGGGAATATCGTTTATGGATTGGGCAAAAGAACAAGGGCTGGATTTGTTAAATGGTTGTGCGGATGGTGATTGGGACGGAATTTTACTTATATGGGACCAAGGGCAGCTCAGTCATCGACTACATACTAGTAAGTGACGAAATCAGAGATGAGGTTGTGGAGTTTGTAGTAGAAAACAGAATGGGTTATGATTATATGCCGGTAACAGTAAAGGTGGGGGCGTACTATGATAGAGAGCAAAAAGGGCAGATTAGGAGAGACAGGATGGTGCTAACCAAAAAGAGCATTGGAAGATAGCCACAGCAAATTTCAAGGGGGTGGAAACAATAGGCCAACTGATAAAAAGTAAGTCACAACGCAATTTAGAAGAAACGGAAAGGGACTAAATATGCGGCGGCCAATTGGTTCGACTAAGATTGTGGGAGGATACAGAGTATTGTGGGAGGGCAGTTGTTGAATGGAGAATGGGAAGAGGGTCAAAGAATAAGATAAAAGAAGCAGAAACTGTATACCAAAGGGTGTGCAAGGTTAAGGAGGAATTGTGGACAAAATAAGAGATGAGTAAAGTGAAGAAACTACAAAGGGAAAAGGAGCTCTGGGAATATATAAAACAAAGATCTGCACACACGAAAGAAACAGGTGAGGGGATGGAGATGGCCAAGTGGAAAGAGTATTTCGAAGGGCTTCTGGGTTTCACAAGTGGTGAAGTGCCGGATATGAGCACAAGAAGTACAAGCTGCGAAGAGGGAATGTTTTCTATGTGGGAACTGGAGAGGGTATTACGGTGCATGAAGAAAGGTAAAGCAGCCGGTCCGGACGGAATAATTATTAAATCTATATGTGGCAGATATGGAGAGAGTGCTAGAATTAGGACAGTCAGGGGGAGTCGTAATAGGGACATCCAAAATTCGGAGTTTAGCCTACGCAGATGACGTGGTAGTATTGGCTAAATCATTCAGTGAACTGCAAGAGATGAGTAAAAGTCTTGACAGGAGAAAACTAGTTATGAATGTGAAGAAAACGAAATACCTAGGCTTTACATTCTCAGAAATGGATAGTAAAGCTAGGCATATTGAGTATGTTTGTAAGAAAGCGAGAGTGGCGATGGAGCGGTTGAGGAGAACTTGGGAAGATGTGTTAGGAAATAATCTGAGAATGCAAATGATTTGGTGGGGTGCATGCGTTAAAACCGTGCTACTACATGGAGCAGAAGTGTGGGGTATAAGTGTAGAGGAAAAGATCGAAAGGTTGCAACTGCAGTACCTCAAAAGGTGCATAGGGTTGGAGAGGACCACACCCAGGTACGCGGTGCTGCAGGAGTGCAAAAGAATGTCTGTAGCGTGCATGGGAGCAAAGCAAGTGGTAAAGTTTGAAAGGAGGTTGAGTGAAATGGAGAATGTACGATTAGTGCAAGAAATTTTGAAAGTGTGCTATAGGGAATGGGAACGAAAGCACGGGTGTACAAAATTGATGCAAAAGAGAGCAAAACTGTATGAAAGAGCTGTTCACAATACATCCAACTAATTGATTTGCTGTTGCATTTGATACCAACATGTCAGACCAGCAAAGAATCCATGTTACTGCTATGTAATATAAGCCTTTGTTTGACTGCTCAGAAAAAGTCATTATATGTAAAGAAAGATTATATTTTATCAATAGTGGTTTTAGCGAGTATGAATCTACAATCTTTTATAACAAAAGTAGAGTTTCGATCATATCCATATATGTTTTAGTTCTTAATACGATTGATGCTTTTGATAACATCTCACTCACGAATGATTCGCATAACTAGAAATCTGATTAGAACAGATTTCATGAGGCAATATGCGGTTCTCAGAAGAATATTCATCGGAGAAAACATTAGCAAATGCATTAATATTATCTTGCCGTGATGAATAAGAGGCATTTACATCATGCAGCTGACTAGGAATTCTAGATGTAACGTTCCTCTGAGGAATGTACTTTTACAAATCCCTGGGATTAGTTTTAAGATCGGTTTCGAGCCTTTGAATGTAAAGCTTATACGCATTAAAAATTTGTGTTTTTGTTTATTGTAAATTTTTTTAGTTGAACCTGTACGTATCCATTTATGGTAAGAATGGTTTTTTTAACTTAATATTACGTTTAATTTCTACAGAGAGCAACGAAGGAAAATGTGATTTACTATAGTTTTCAGCTACTGGCACTGATTTACCGAAAATTGTATATAATTTGTTATAAAATGCGTGACAAGCCGCAATAACGTCAGTACAAGTTTCAAGAAATTAACTAAATCATCATATAAATTGAGGAAGTTGGATTTTTTGAAATTATACCTTGTATTATTATTGATGTTCTTAAAGACACAGATAATGCAGGATGATGCGTATTTTCTGACACAAGTGGAGAGCCATCTCTCTCTATGTTATTATTATTATGAAAATTACAAAAAGTCTGAAATATCAGGGCGCCCTGAAATGTTTCCGGAATCGACAAGAAAAATATGGTATTGATGTGGTTTTTTATTATTATTTTTCAATGTAATTTCCTCGAAGATCAATATACCTCTGAAACGATGCTCTAGTCTCTTCAAGCCATCGGAAAAGTAGAATGTTTCAGAGTCTGCAAAATAACTATCTGTAGCGGCGTTGACCTCCTCATTTGAGGGTAATCTCTTTCCTGACAGCGATTTTTTTCAGGTTTGGGAATAGGAAAAAGTCGCTGGAGGTTAGGTTGGTGAATGTGGAGGATGAGAGACTATTTCGTAGCCCAACTCATTCAATTTGGACACGACGATGCCGAAGGAATTAGTCAGCGTATTATTGTGGTGAAAATATACTTTTTTCCGCTGCAAACGAGGCCATTTCTCCTTCAATACTACATCGCATCGGGACAATAAATCGCTGTAGTATTGCGCCCTTCCCTTCTGGAGATAGTCGATGAGTATTACACTTTGGGAATCTCAAGAAATGGTCGCCATGACCTTTCCGACCGTTGGAACGGTCTTTGCTTTCTTCGGACCTGCTTCACCCGAAAACGTCCACTGCTTCCACTGTTCCTTGGTCTGTATGTATTGGTGGTTCCAAATCTCATCTACAGTTATGAAACGATGAAGAAATATCTTGTATTGCGTTGAATCATGGCCAGACACGTTTTTGTTTTTGCTCCGGTGTGAGCAAACTTTTCTTTCCCAAAATTTCGTGTAGGATATGCCCAACGTGTTCCTCTGAGATGCCTGTTATCTACGCTATCTTTTCAGCTTCAATCGACGATCGGCTCACACGACATCATGAATCTTGTCGATCAATTCATTGTTGGTAGCGGTTTTTGGGCATTAACTGCTTGGTTCATCACTTGTGTGGCCACGTTTGATTTATAAGCTCATTTAGAAGCTGATGGTCGAAAATGGTAAAGTAGATCCGCTATAAACCTCTAGTAAAATATTTAAAATTTTCGTAGTCGTTTTTCCAGTAAATTGTAAAGTTGCTGTAAAAAAGTTGCCCTTGCCAATTAAGCCACTTTAACCATCGTGCGCAATCTCTTGCTGATTCCGGAAACATTCCAGTTCGCCCTCGTAAATAACTATAACATAGAAACAGAATGAATTAAGAAGATATTTGCACAAGATAAGATCAATTAAAGGTATTCACTTTAAGGCGGTGGTGATTTTTCTGCTTCTAGCAATGAAATACTAGCTGATTTAGATTATCATCTAATTTACCGCAGAGATTGTAAGTTAACACTATCCACGTTCTCTGCCGTTTTTGATTATCTAGAATGACAGTTTTTTTTATTATACCGGTTCAAACTTCTTCATTCATTTTCGAATTAGAGGTATGCTAAGCATCTCACTTAAGTGATACTTAAATTCCCAAGATCAAGATTACCCCCGATTTACAAACTCCCGCGCCTCATTCAGCAAAAAAATATTTACTTCTTTAATAAGCACTTATGATTGGACTGTGGCTCATTCTACATTAGACGAAATATTTTATTCTGTTCTTGTCACCCTAGGTTGATGATAGAACGAGATAGATTACCATAGAGTTCTTAGTACGAAAATGCATTAATCACAGTCAAATATCGACGGCTAATGTATAAGAATTATTTTAAATGTAGGGAAATTAATTTCCCTGTTTTGTTTAAGTTGTCGAAAAAACCTGTATTGATAAGTTTATTCGGGCAATCCTACCGACTGCGCCATTTTTTTAAAGGGCTAATTTTATTATATTGTGTCACTACAATAACGGAAAAGATTTGTATAGATTACACGTAGTAAAGGTCGCAACAATTCTATAGATTAACTATGTTCAAATTACAACTAAGATATGAATTACATTATATGATATGAAGAATCGTATGATTATTAAAATTATATGAATTGATAAATGATAATAATAATTCTTGTGTAGGGGCCAGATCATTTATATTCAAAAAAGAGGGATATATGACAAGATAAATTAACATTAAAAGTGCTCACAATAAAAAATCAGAAACGGAACGTGACAATTCTTCACGCAGAAGTTAATACATTAAACGTAACATTTTCGTGTTACGGAGCTTGATGATAATTCATGTAACGTTTGAACTTCAGCACAAAAGAAAACTGTTTTGCATTCGTACAATGGTCGCGCAATTTCCAGGATGTAAGCAGCCCCAGAGAGAACAGTCGACCCGTTTACGGATTGCGAAGTTCATAAACGTATGCTAATAAAGCTGATCAAATTTATGTCTCCTATAAAAGTTTACATGAAAAAGTTCCTTAACACTCGCCTACTTTATTCTTTCCGCGATTCTGTTTGCATATTTACTGTTCATTTGACTCGGGGATTGAAAACCGTTTCGCACAACAAACTTAACTAACAAACGATTATATCCTCGCCGGCAACTTTCCGCGACTGCTTCAATTCCGTCCTATTCCGGTCGACGCACATCGTTTTAATAAAAACCTAAACGATTTTCTCGAGTTTGTTTAAACTTGTTTTTACTGCACTGGAACGATATCGTTTTACTTTTTTCCCCATCGGAACGGGATCGTTATGGATTTGCGTTCTCCATTCCGTGGTTGTTGCGACACACGGGGTGCTTAATAGATTCATTATCCTTCGGTGCTAGGACGGGGTATTAAGTAGGGCGTGAGAACGTGCCGATACAATAGGTCGCACATTATCAAGAAGACTTTAGTGGGTGACAGGTGGAGTGGAGTAGACACACGCTGTAATCTACTGATCCTGCCCAAGCTGCTGACGCTGCATACATACGGACTAACAGGACTTTCCCCAGAGTCTCTCGCTTGCCATTCTCTCCATTACTGGACACGATCCGAAGGTAACCCTCAGATTCGGTATCTTCCCACAGGAATAGGGGATGGAATTACGTCCGGGTCCGTCGTTTCTACTTCGGCGTTTTTTTCACGCCGTGCATTGATGAATTTATCGTGATACTTTCTTGATTACATGCCGAATGGAGTGCTCATCCGATCGTCATAATCATGAGAAATTATGGATGGAAAACTACTCAATGAATAATGGAATGTAATATTTAAAGAAATGAAAAATATTCATTAAAGTCAGCGTAATATTTTCAGTGGTAACGATTAAATTAATACTCAATGCGGCAGAGAAGCTCTTTTTAAATTTGAAGCCAATTAGACAGAAAAATACCCTAAATATATATAGACAGTTTAGAATTTTTTCATAAAATTTTTCCTTTGTAAACTGATCTTGCTGTAAAGTCGGACCAAAATTTTTTCAAAGTAAGATCGTTGCCCAATGCTATAGAGAATACTGATTGAGGTTGTAGGCAATATTTTAATTGAATAAAAAAATAAAAAATACTTTTTCTTAGTTAATATCACAATGTTTAAAACAAGAATTGGCACAATTAAATATATGTTTGGTGCTGTCTACATTCCTCCTGAATCTGCAGTTTATGTTGAACATGGTTTTGCTTCGAAAAATTTAGTGTACTTTAACGATGACCAAAAATACTTAATTTGTGATGATTAGAATATTCCTACTCTAAAATGGGACACTAATTCTATATAATTGTAAATAACTTTCTTAAGGAATCCAAAACTGCAGCACATGCATTACTTGAGTCGTATTGTTTTCTTAATTTTAATCAAGTAAATTATATTCCCCAGACTCGTAATTAATTTTTAGACTTAGTTTTTAGGAATATGAATGGTATTAACGTACATGTAGATGATGCGCCTTTATCTAAATCTTCTGTTCATCATTTTGCCCATCATATTAATATCAACTGTGGAAATTTTCATCACTTAAAGTCGCCCAGGAAGAAATTTGTATTCCATCTGGCAGATTTTGCAAATCTAAATCTCTTTATTTGTTACTATTGACTGGAATTTCCTGAATTCTCTAAACTTAGACGCTGGGTTAATAAAGATCTTAAAAAATCAATTCAAAAGAAAAAGAAGGCACATATTAAGTACAAGATAAGTACCAAATTTTTCATAAACTAAGGTCGATCTCTAAACAACTTAATTCTGAACTTTTCACCGTTATTTTATGAATGTCGTATCGGCAATTAATTAACACTAAATAAATTAATTCTAATCCAATAAATTCTCCCATAAAAAAGATGAACTTCTCAGTAATATGTATTTCAATGATAATACTGATTGTGATGGCAATAACATTATTGAACATTTCGCCAAATATTTCTCATCGGTGTAAATAAATTAACATTAAATGGAATCTTAATATTACATTATTCCTTAAGCAAACAAACACAATGGAAGTCAAACATGTGAAGTACCTAGGCATGTGGCTTGATTGTAAAACAATTTGTAATCTACACGAGACAGAAATGTCAGAGAAAATATTCCTCCTACGGTAACTTCTCACTCCCAATTTTTGCAGTAAAAAATGCTTACTTTGGCACATGTTAGTGAAATGTTAGTAAAATGGGATCCTAACAAGTACGGTTTAGAGAAACCACCATTTTAGAGGACCGTTTCATAGAATCATAGTCCGACGCCGCCATGTTGAGCCACGGAGAGGACCTCTAGTTAATATGGTTTCCTGTTCATACATTTTTATTTGGATCTCTTCTTTAGTTTCGTAAATATATGTATATCAATTGTTTGATTAATTATTGAACGTTATCAGTAAATTTAAAGAAAAAAACCCTATACCAACCTGTTTAAAACATTACAACTCCTTTCTCAAGCCATTCATTAAATACTTCCTCTACCAATTCTACCCTTTCGTACATCCTCTTACTCTCCGCTTTCCGTCTACCCTTCCCTACACTCCTGCACCTCACCGAATCTCCACTCTTCCAGCGTACACACTTTAATTGAATACCTCACCACCCTTTTCACTCCCAGCCTCGCTCCCTAAGCTCTCCCTATTCAATTTTTGTACTAATATATCTCCAGGTGTCGATCACTCCGCACCTTGCCTTATAAACCACCTCTGCCCACGCTCCACGCACTCCTATCTCTTTGTCCCACACCTCAAAACCATACATCAAAACCACACTAGTCTCCTCGCCTTCCCTTGTACTTATTTCATGTGCTCCTTATATCCCCACCCCCATACACTTAAAAATGAATCCTAGATATTTGAACACTCCTACTTTCTCATTGATGTCCTCCTTTAAGAGGAAGTAATGTTTCAAGAAAAATATGTGAAAGCTTAGGGCAGGAGGTTGCAGGCGTGAGAGTTGGAAGAGGGATGGAAGATACTAAATGGATGTACTGTGGGAGATTGGGACGAGAGGATATCATACATAGGGCACGAATGGAGGATCCGTGACAGATTGTATGGCGGTGGGACTCAGGCTATTTACCACTGAAGATAGAATAAGAATCGGAAAGAGGAGAGATAAGGAAAAGGAGCAAGGGCAGAATGGAGGTTCAGTAACAGATTACTTGGTGGTGAGAGGGAGTGTCACAGGAGGGAGGTGAAAGGGATGGAAGTGGTGTACGCCGAGGGTTTACACCATTAGCCACTGAAGATAGAAATAAGGATAGCGAAGAGATTAGGGAAAGAAGCAGGAAGAGGAGAGGCTGAAGAATGGGGAACAATAAATGAGGGAATAAGAGAAACAAAATAAGGAGGTTAAGTGGGAGAAGAGAGGTCAATGGACAAATTAGAGAAGGTCATAGTAAGTTGTGACAAGAAGAGGCTGAGAAATGTAATAAAGAGAGCGGTAATCCTGAAGGGGTAGAGAGAAAAGAGAAAGAAGGGGAGAGGTCGTAGACTTCACAGAGGAGGCAGCGGAGAGAGCTTTAGAGAAGTTGAAAAGAGGAAAGCGACAGGGCCCAATGGATTGAAGGCGGAGATGTGGAAGGATATAAGAGAAGGTTCAGGATATGACGATAATTTTGGTCACTCTGCACGAAATTAGAATCTAATATAGAACGTGGCGAGAGGAAAGACCCCGCAGATACGTTTTGTCTTGATTCCATCGCTATGTCACAGTACGCGAGTAGAAGGAATCATTCGCGCACGCAGTTAGCGCGACATTTTTATATAAATCAGATCCTGAACGTCAAGACTTAAAGAAGTACTTGCGGAGCCTATAAAGCGTCAATTCACCCGTAACCCTAGCGATAAGGTCGACTTTAATACCAAAGTCAGCGATACCATCACGTTCTACATTAGTAATCGCCACAACCGTAGGTGAACCATTCAACTAGCCACCTCTGAAGAGCTAAATGAGCTAATAAAACATCTAAAAATCCGCAAAGCTCCAGGACTCGACGGTATTTTCAACGGGATGGTTAAAAACCTCTCCCGTGAGGCGAAATGTATTTGGGTAATTTTCTCTCCGACTGGAAGCTAGCCTCCGTGGTTAACATCTTCAAGGTGGGAAAATCTCTACTATTTCCATCAAGTTACCGCCCCTTTAGCTTGCTAAGAATTTCGGTCTTCATCGAAAACCAGAAAATTAACCCGGACTCTCAGGTCGGTTTACAGGCTTGCCTGTTTACTATTCATTAGCTTTCGTGTATGACTAAATTCATCGTCGAGAGCTCTTTAATAAAACCTCCACAGTTTTTCTAAACATATCGAAAGCGTTCGATAAGTTTTACCAAGATGGACTAATTTCTAAAATGACCTACCTAAACTTCTCCGGCTACCTGAGCTGTACACGTAATTTTTGTGCCTTAACCCTAGCGATAAGCTCTGACCCCGACACTGTACAAGCGATATTGTGAATCTGGCTCCGGTAATGGTCGCGGGTTTGAAGCGGAGATATTACAGTTCATCTTGAAGAACTCTCCAAGCTGCTCTCGGCACGTAGGAGAAGTGGGCGGAAAAATGACGACTTGAGGTCAACGCAGATAAGAGTGTTCTCATGCATTTCAGCCGACCTAAACTTAATACTCCTTCTGCGTGGAATTAATCTCGTTAAAAGAGTAGATAAAATATCTCGGTATAATTTTCGACCAGCACCTCTCCTGATCAAAGACGATCGCCTACCAAATTTAAAGCGACAAACTTTACCCCAAGATAATCAATACGAGGTCAACTTTATCTGTGAAAAACAGATTAGAGCTTTTTACTATGACGAAAAAGCTGCTCCTACATGGGGTTACTGTAGACCCTCACAAATTGCAAAATTCCAACGTATGCAGAACATTATTCTGAAACGCGTACTAAAGGCTCGGCAATACATGCGGATTCGTCGTGACAGGAAGATCAGGAATGTCCTGGAGTACATCAAAAAGATCGATGTTAACTTCTACAGAAAAGTTTCCGAAATAAACTTTCCGAAATACAATGTCACTGCTGATAGCAAATATCGAAAGGCACGTATAATTCGAATTGGCACCCAATTAGCTCCCCAAAACCTCGAGCCACTGTAATCCGCTAGGTGTCGCTGCTCCTGTCAAGAAGAGTGGTACAAAGGAGAAACGGATCCCCCAAACTCATAGCCATCATTACGCCTGTGAAAGGTTAGAAAAGACCTTTTGGTCCTTGACTAGTCAAAATAACGATTGCTGAGGAGAGGTTTTAGTCGGTAGGAGTCCGACACTACCTAAGTATAAGGGTGTCCATGCAGGATTTCCTCTCCTCTTATCAAGAAAAAAAAAACAGACTTCAGACCGCGAATGGTAACATCTCTCTTTGAGACTACTACTCGGGAGAAGCGACTTCTCTTTTTGGGTCTGCTCCTCCTATAACGACTATCTCATTTTGAAACAGCTATTGTGTTTCTTGATCGGCCGGTAAACCAGGTGCCTATAATGTATCTTGACCGACCGTTAACCGTAACGTAATAAGGTACCTTTATATAAAATTGCTTTTAGAAATTTTGAAATTTTGGCTTTTTGCGGCAATACGACAAAGATACAGATTTATGACTGTAGTAAAAACTAATTCGATTTAATCTACAAAGATAATATACACGAAAAGTATGTTCGAGGTTTGACATGGTGCAACGAAAAATTATACTCTTATGGCTTTTATTCAAAAATATTTAAACATATATTATAAGTTTACACAAATAAAGTTTGGTGTATGGAAGAAGCGTAGACACAGGAGAGAGTCAATGAAGTACAGAAAGGAGAAGAATATGAGAGGGTTATTTTAGGGGATGGTGATAGAGTAACTGGAGCAAGTGGCGAAGGTGGCGGGATAGGTACACCAGAAAGAGAAAAGAGAAGTGATAATGGATATCAGAATAGCAAAGTTATGACATTTATAAAATATATATTTTTTTTTTCATTTTGAAGACAAATTCCGACTTAACAGGAAGATTTTATATATAGATATGTTGGGTTAAATCATCATATTTTGACCTTAGGAATCTGCAGTTCAGCAATTTTCACATATTGATGGGACACCCTGTATATATAAAATACATAATAGAATATTATTCATCTTGTCAAAATATTATAAAATATATCTAAGAATTATTTTGCACGCGAAGGAAATTGATTATTGCGAAAACGTTATAAAATCGCTCCAAGCATTATCGAGCATGTTCGAACCTTATTGAGCATACGAGAGTAATATTAAGCATAGGAAAATATTATTGAGATTACTATTCAAAATTTAAGATTATTCAAAGTATTACAGATAATGTGTTAACATTTTGAATACTCAAAAATATCCTTAAGTATAAAATAACGTTGTTGCAAATGCAAAAGTATGATTAAAACAATAAGATAATTATTTCTTAAAACTCGTATGTTTTTAGAAATAAATTATTGAACTTCTGAGAGCACTATACAATATATGGAAACGTTATTTTTTAAGCAAAAGCAAAATTAAGCAATCATGAGTTATATTGATCCAAAAATATTATTACATATTATAATATTCCTAAAATATGTTGGATTAATATGAAGGGCAATATTTAAAAAAAGAAATAAGAATATTATTAAACTTGTGAATGTACTTATTAGCATTATTTTCTCTTAAACTGTTAAATATATTATATAGAAAATATTTCCTTATATATCTTGGCTTATTCACCTTATGGAAAACTTTGTACTCCAGTAAAACATTATTTTTCTGGATAAAATTCAGAAAATAATTTTTATCGCCCGGCACATCCACCATAACTCAAACAGCAAATAATTTATATCATGTTCGACTAACAAAATATATTATCGATGTAATTTAAGCAGCCAATTTTACTATTATGTAAAATATAATCATTCATATTTGGCGAATAATTATAAGCCCTAATTAGCTAGAAAAAATCTGCATTAATTAAACATTATTTCTAGTATTTACGGTTTTCTCTTCTCAAATCATGTTTCCCTTCATTATTATTTCTTTTTGTTTTCCTTCTTTGAATCTCTACCATTCTTCATTTCGCTTTTTATATATGATATTAGAATAAGTAAATAGGCCGCTCTTATTGAAGATTTTTTTTTCAAGATTTTTTGTTTTCCTTTTAAATTCAGGTGGAAAGCAATAAGTATTTTTCCCTGCTCATCTCTCTAAATAAACAGAACTGGCATAGATATCCTCTGCCTATACAATTTTCTGCAGAAATACCCGAAATTTTTCAGGGCTTGAAAGTAACTGATGCAGAAATTTGTTAACCTTCCAATGTTTTTTTTATCGACGGTTATGTTTCATGGATGATTTTTTAAGTTAAAACTGACTGTTTTGCATCACATGATCATTTTTATCTTGACTACAGCATCCGTCTAAGGTTGTCTTTTTAATTTACATTCTGCACACATCTTTAAATCTTGCTGCATGAATCTCTGCTCTCGGTTATAAGAAAAATTAAGCGGAGATGTCAACTGTACTGTACTGATTATGTCCTGTAACTTTTGATTATTTTGATTATAGGAGATGGTCAGGCAAACATTTTAACGCTAAGAATTCAGCAGACGTTATGGATTTTGTCCCTTAATATTATAATAGATCTTAACGTGCTTTTTAATCAGTTCCCTACCGATTCTTCATATCTATTCTTCTGGCTGTGGCTTACGTGTAGCGAATCTTTCCGCCCTTCCATCGGACAAATTCAAATTCAAAGCCAATGTACTCTTCTACTTCCATAATAGCTGATGCTATTCCATCTTCGTATTATCCTTGATTAGTTCTTCCTTAGTCCTCCCGAGCGAGGGTTACCACCTTTACGTGGTGCAAGGGATAAGTACCCTCAATGATCGTAAGTGAGAAGGGAAACGAAGAGTAACCCAAACCCCTACAATGAATATTTCAAAACGGGAACCTAGTCACCAGGTGGGTACGTGCGAAAGCACGCAATCCCACCCCGCGGAAGCGGGCAGCCCAGTCGGATCTGGTGTGGGCAAATATTCATTATCCGGGCGAAAGCCCTCCAAGTCAACCCCCAAAGGGAGACAACCGTCCCAAAAGGACTCCAAACAAACTGGTGCTAAGCCATCGGCCACCAAACCTGGGCCTAGCACCTCTAGCAAAGCCGAACAATGTCCAGGCTCCCCTTCGGGCAAGCCCGTGGAGGCCCGACCTTCAATGAAGGCCTACAAGGACAGGAAAGCGGCTTACAGAATCCGTGGCAAGTTTGAGGCCATTCCAGAACAACAGCTATCCGATAAGGACAAGGCTTCCCTGGAATGGGCTCGAAATGTCATCAAGTTGCACGAGGCAAAAGTCAGCCAGACAGGCTCGTCGAAAAGACAGCGCTCTCTGGACGAGAACCCCCCCGTGTCTACGAAGAAAGCGAGGATTGGTCCCTCTCCTAAAACCACCAAACGGCCTCCTAACCGCTCCTACAGCGAGATCCTTAAGGAACACCTCGTATGGGCAGTAATTGACAGGAGCCACAAAGAAGGGTCCATCTCGGCAGCCAACTGGAAGTTGGTAGAGATGGGCCTCCTAAAAGCATACCTGGACATTCTCGAGAAGAATCCAGGACCCGCTCCCAAGTGCAGAGACGCAGGTTGGCACCAGGGTCATGTAAAGCTTATAGCCTGTGCCGACCAAAGATCGGCAGAACTGTACAAGCTTGCCATTGGGGAATTGGGTGAAGTCTGGCCTGGGGCTAGAATCGAGGCTGTAACAAGGGACCAGATCCCGAACAGACCGAGATCTAGAGCCTGGATCCCAGCAGAACCCTCGGACCCTAGTACGATCCTGAAGATCATTCAGGTGAGCAACCCCACGCTACCCACCAAAGATTGGAGCGTGGCCAAAACAAGCGAGGCAAGGGGTAACACGAGGCAGGCGATTGTCGTACTAGCACACAGAGGGGAGGGCATCGCCCTTATCCAAGAACCCTGGATAGTGGGGAACAGGATCTGTGGACTAGGCTCCAAAGAATATAGACTATTCCACATGCAGGACTCGGGTAAGCCACGCTCCTGCATTCTCATAAATAAAAGATATAATGCTTTTATCTTGCCAAATTTCAGCAACAGCGACACTGTTGTTGTATCAATGGAGTACCAGTCCTACACGCTATGGCTGGTCTCCTCCTATTTCGCCCACGATAAAGAAATCCCCCCCGAGGGTCTGAGTGGGCTCCTTGACGCAACTAACCGGGAAGGAGCCAGCGTCCTAATTGGAGCCGATGCGAACGCCCACCATAGCATCTGGGGAAGCTCGGATTCCAACACAAGAGGTGAGTCACTTTTAGAATTCTTACTTACTTCCAACCTCGCCATATGTAATGAAGGGAATACCCCTACCTTTATAACTGCTAATAGACGAGAAGTTCTGGACATTACTCTAGTCACCGAACAATCGTTCAACATTATCAGGAACTGGAAAGTGTCCTCTGAACACTCCTTTTCTGACCACAGATATATCGAATTCAACCTTGATATTCAAATGCAAGACTGCCCCAGATTTGTAGACAAAAGGAGAACCGACTGGGAAAAGTATAGAACTTCCCTATCGAGTACTCTACCATCTGAGCCACCCATACCCACCACAGTGGAGGAGCTGGATCGGATGGTGGAGGTCTTCTCCAATGCATGCAACAAATCAATAGACACTGCGTGTCCCAGTACGCCAAGAAAAGGCAAAAGCAAACCTACTTGGTGGACCCCTAAACTAAACTCCCTAAGAAAGGAGTGCCGTAGACTGTTCAACAAAGCTAAGTGCACCAATGAATGGTCATCTTATAAAGACAGTCTCAGAAGCTTCAAAAGTGAAGTAAGAAAGGCCAAGCGGACGGCATGGAAGTCATTCTGTAACCAAATCGAAGACACTTCAGAAGCATGTCGACTGCGCAAAATTCTTTCTAAAGATCCTGTAGTCCCAGGTTTCGTCATGAAAGAAGACGGCACCTGGACTAGCTCATGCAAAGAAACGCTCGAACTTCTGATGGACACTCACTTCCCAAGAGGAATAAGCAATGAATCCATGTCCACAGAAACTTCTCATTCTCAATGCCCCGTTCACAAGATCGTGAGCAGAGAGAAGCTTATATGGAGCATCAAAAGCTTCAAACCTTACAAATCAGCTGGGCCAGACGGCATCAGTCCAGTTGAATTGCAAGAAGCCCAGGACATAGTTATACCATGGCTGGAAACCATGTTCGTGGGGTGCCTTAACTTCTCGTACATCCCGAGGATGTGGAAAGAGGTGGAATTAACTTTCATTCCCAAAAGCGGGAAGATATCCCATACAAGATCAAAGGACTTCAGGCCCATAAGCTTGTCCTCATTTTTACTCAAAACACTAGAGAGGTTACTTGACATCTACATAAAAGGGAGCATAAACCCCCAGTTGTTGTCAACCTCGCAACATGGGTACACCAAAGGGAAGTCCGTGGAAACAGCTCTGCACTCCCTGGTTAGTCAAATAGAAGGAACAATGGGACACAAGGAGTACACGCTGGTGACCTTCCTCGACATCGAGGGAGCGTTCAACAATGTGT
The DNA here is from genome assembly GCA_963969525.1 of Ontholestes murinus. Lineage (NCBI taxonomy): Eukaryota > Metazoa > Arthropoda > Insecta > Coleoptera > Staphylinidae > Ontholestes > Ontholestes murinus. Next base: position 45,323,646 of record OZ018398.1, on the reverse strand, counting down.
ACCCTGAAGCCATTGAGTCCGCCTTAAACGCAACTGGAATTGAGGCAACAGTTGTCGACCTCATAGGCAAGTTGCTCCGAGGAAGAAACATCCGTTCCAAACTAGGGAACTCCCGTATAAGTAGGCAGGCGAACAGGGGCACGCCACAGGGCGGGGTCCTTTCTCCCCTACTCTGGAACCTTGCGTTAAACGACCTTCTCTTAGATCTACGCAACTCCGGATGTAGGGTAGTAGCCTACGCAGATGATGTGGCCCTAGCCATCTCAGGGAAACATCTCAATGTAATGTCCCAGCTCACACAACGAGCATTACTAATACTAACTCAGTGGTGTGAACGATGCGGCCTAGGCGTAAACCCACAAAAAACTGAGCTAGTTCTTTTTACTAGGAAACACAAAATCCCCAAATTCTCACCCCCCATCTTAATGGGAGTAGAATTGGAGATAAAAGAACAGGCTAAGTATTTAGGTATCATACTGGACCGAAAGCTCAGTTGGAAACCTAATATCCAGGAAAGAGTACGGAAAGCCACCGTGGCGCTGTACTCTTGCAAAAAGACGGTAGGCAAAAAATGGGGCATGAAACCCAACATCACCTACTGGCTCTACAAGGCAGTAGTAAGGCCAATACTCTACTACGGCGTATTCATATGGTGGACTGCTTTGGACAAAAAGGTTCACCAGAAAGCATTTGGGACGGTCCAAAGGTTGGCAACCCTGATGATTACAGGAGCTATTAGGACATGTCCCACGAAAGCACTGGAAACAATCCTCAATCTGACCCCTGTGGATCTCCTCGGCAAGCAGATTGCGCTAACAACAGCATTAAGACTGAACTCAATCTGCCGACTCACAACTAATACGCGGGGACACACAAGAATTCTCAAAGAATTCCCCGGTGTCCCTAAGAATATTGACCGCTGTCTACCGATCCCTGCATTTCATAACAAGTTCTCCTCCCAGATCCCTACCAAGGAGGACTGGGCGGTGGACAAAGAAAATGAAGCAGGGACACTACACGTCTTCACGGACGGTTCTAAGCAGGACACAAAAGTTGGGGGAGCAGTCTTCTCCGAAGACCTGAAGATCCGACTATCCTTCAGACTACCAGACTACTGTAGTGTACTACAGGCAGAAGTAATCGCCATAAATACTGCAGCAGAATGGCTAAGGACCAATAGGACAAACGCAAACCGGGTCCACATTTACACTGATAGCCAAGCGGCAATCAGGGCTCTAACAGGTGTGAGTAGCACCTCAAAAGTGGTATCTGATTGCCGGAAATCACTAAATGAACTGGCAACACAGACAAACGCTGGCTAAGAATGGAACGAAGCTTCACTCGTCCTCAATAAACCATCACCCAGGAATTCCCTTAGCGACTAGCAAGGAAATCCTAAGCAATATCATCCTAAACCTAACAAACAAAAGGTGGATGAATGAGAGCAGCTGTAGCACAGCAAGGCAGATTTGGCCACGCTGCAACAGCAAAAGAAGCGATGGCATCATCTCATTAAAGAGACATGACATTGCGCATGGGAGTCCTCACGGGACACTGTCCCATTGGCAAACACGCAGAAAGGTTAGGAATAGCCCACAACGACTTTTGTAGAGGGTGCCTCGACGAAGAGGAGGAGGAAAACGTACTCCACTACCTCTGTCAATGTCCCGCGCTGGCCGGAATAAGAGATTCCTCCCTAGGCCGTTCCTTTATGAATGAGCTCTCTGACATCGAGACAACCGATGCCAGAAGCATAGCCAGATTCATAAATGGCTCCAAATGGTTCCCATAAGAACTCAGGAAAGGGAAATTGGTATCACAACGGGCCTATCTAGGCCTAAGTGTGCACCTCTTCGTGGTGCTGCCACACCAACCTAACCTAACCTAGTTCTTCCTCCTCTTCTTGTCTGCAGTTTCAGGACATAGATTAATTCAGTTTCATCTTCTTCAATCATGGCCTTCAAAATTTAGTGGGATGTGACATCTACTTTTTTTAAACTTAGAGGAAAGAGAATTTATCTACGCCACTTTATCCACAGTAAAAGTGAAGATGCTGAGAAGGTATCGATTAGAATTGATTGATTCTGACGAGAGAAAGTAAATCATTGTAATCAATTAAATGAATAACTTTGTGGGTTCACACTTCTACTTATTTTAGCGACTACAGTTTCAATAAACTTTAGCTTGTCATTGTTAAAGCTTCTAGAGAGAGAATAACATCTTTATTCAGACAACTATATATACAATTAAAAACATTGACAAATGGAATATAATGGTTAGTCTGTCCGTTTGGGCTATCGACCATCGGTCTTTCTGCCCTAAAGCTTCTACAATCTCGTATTTAAATAAAAATCAATTTGGCGAGCAAAAAAATGTTTGCAACATAAACTAATCTGACATAAAATGTACACAACATAAACTAGTTTCACTAAGTAATAAATGAGAAACGAATACAAGGTATATAAACTAGGGTTTTAGTAATTAAATTTAAAGAAAATGCAGTTTAATAAGAACTGCACACGCCGGTGGTGGCGCATCGGTTACGGCCCCGAACTGACGTGCAGCAACGTTGATTCGGGTCAGTAGTCGGATGGGTGACCGGTACCATTCACCATTGGGATACAATTAATGGTGCTTTAGAGTGACGGGGGCGATCCTTTAAAGTAACAAGCTCATTTACACACACACAAATACACAAATGACACATGGCGGAAGGACTACATGGTCGATAGCCTAACACACTACTACTACTACTACTACTAAGAACTGCTTCATTGCTAAAAGACAAATTAAGTTCGTCAACAGCACTATTGTTGATTGTTGAGATAATCCACGTCGAGAGTTTAAAAAAAAACAATCGCACGAAAATGTTAACCGCTCACAATTAAAACCTCTTTGCTGTTTATTCTAAAACACAATACATTACAGGTCTAAAATGCATCCATTAAAAGAACACTTCCTTATCTCTCCAACCCCATCCATCAACCCACTATTCCGTTATCGCGTCGTAATCTTTACGCTGTTTGCCCGGATAAACTCATATTTTAATTCCGCCCCCCACACCACTGTTCCACCACCGCGGCAGTCTCTCGCCTCTCTAATATGTACTTTTTAATGGAGACATTAAGAAAGTTGTAAAGCATTGTTCAAGTGCGCACTCGACGTCACGGCCGCAAATTATCGTGTCCGACGTTCGCGGTTCACAGATAAAAGTTAGAAATTATTTCGCGTATTGTTGTTGCTAAATTCATATTAAAATTTCGGTTCACAGCGCATTAACTTTTGCCGCTTTGCTGGCTCTCCCACTCTTTCCCTACGCCACGGTTCAACAATATTTCCTGCAGAATCCGCCGCCGCCGCTGCAATGAAATTTCATATGTGCTGCGCGCAGGAAATGTGCTGCGCTCTTTCAGACAGCGACGATATGAAATATTATAATAAATGAATAGGTAAATAAATTATAGTAGATGCGGGATGGAAATGTTTTACCTTGATGAAAATAAAACAAAAATTAATATAATTAATTAAGTAAGTGCTTTTAGCTTCGATCAGTTTATTAATTTTTAATTTAATCCAAACATGTACAAAATGTATTTAATTTAATCCGGAAAGGATTATTATAATATAATTTTTTTGCGTGTAAAGGAAACAAAGACCATTTATTTCAATGACAATATACAAGGCACAAATTTTAATTATGATTACGACCCCGCCGTTTAAAACTAACCGCCCTCATTTGCATAACATTTTTTTTTTCGAGGGGGATTCGGCCCGGGACTAATGACGATGATATGGATGCATATTTAATTAAATTTTGTTTTGTTCCGGATTACATTATTACCATTATTCCGCTCGGGATTATTTCCACATCCGCGTTCTCCCTCTCTCACTCACCGTCCCGGGACTCTGTTAAACTTTTTTCATTACAAAATGTTTAATTATTGAAAGCGAAATGACCTTTGGATCCCAGTGTACGTGTGTGTTTGTGTTGTTTTTATTTGTAGTTCGCTCCACGTGTTAATAATTTATAAACGGTTTGCTTTTTTTCTGTGTGCTGTAAATAATAATAATATTTGTTAATATATTTCTATTTGTTTTTTTAGCTTGTATAAATAATGATTGATTTTATTTAATAATTGATTATAAACAGATTATTTATTAAAAACAATTTTTTTAGATGTGTATCCAATTATTTTTGGTTTCTCAATAATAGTTGTAATCGTTAAAAATGATTGAAATTAATAAAAAATTATTTTGTTTTAATTGACACTATAAAATTGTAACATTATACTCGAAGATTACTCTTTTATTTTAAATCTAACCCACCCTCTAATTAGTAAATCATAACATAGTATTTAATTAAATATAATTAAAAAATATTTAAAAAAATATATACAGAATGTTTCGTTAATGTGGGGAAATGGCTGAAGAATAGATTCTTGGGATCAAAATATAATTATTTAAATTCAAAATAAATAAACAATTAACTTTGTTGGTATCACTTTTTATTTACACTTGTAACTATAGTTTCGACAACTTCAGCTTGTCATTATCAAACAATAAACAAATAAAAAGTGATACCAACAAAGTTAATTGTTTATTTATTTTGAATTTGTCAAAATGTATCACGAAGTGAAAGCCTCCACAATTACTTATATAATTATTTAACACAATTTATCTATATTGAAAAGTTTACGATTAATATTTATTTCATTTGTAGTAATTTTTTGTTATCCAGAGAGTTTCCCATTATAATCTTACAGATTTTATTTAAACAGTAGAATAGTCACTACGCAGAATTTTTGTGCATATTCTATATTTGTAGAAGTTGCAGCCATTTTTGCAAGCTGATCTGCAGATTCATTAACCTCAAGACCTTGATGGGCACATTATGTGCAGTTTTTTTGTGCAAATATTTTCCTGAAGGATAAAGATTCAAGATTCAAGTAAAGTAAAGTAAAGTTTATTCATGTTATTACCTAAAGGTTTACAAGTCAAAAATATATTATTATTCTAAAGAACATATTCCAGCAATAAATTTACAATATTAGAATAACAGCATTAATATTAAATTTCATATATGCAATAATAACTAATTTTAAAATAAATTAAGTCAAGTAATATAAAGATTAAAATTCAAAATGAAAATACAGATAGTTTAAAATATATGTATATAACAAATCATGAATTATAGTAGTATAAAATAATAATATAATCGTGTAATAAGATTTAAAATTTAAGATTCAAGAATCAAGAATAGAGATTGTGGATTGAAGTTTGCAGATTGTATATTGAATATTCAAGATTGAAGATGAAAAATTAAAGTTTGAAGATTCAAGATTAAAGATTGAAAATTCCAAATTCAAATTCAAGATTGAAGATTCAAAATTCTAGATTCAGAATTCAAGATTCAAGAACGAAGATTGATGGTTGAAGATTAAAGATTCAAGATTCAAGATGCAAATTTAAAGATTAAAAATTTAACAATCACGATTGAAGATTCAAGATTCAAGATTCAGGATTTAGGATTCAAGGTTTAATATTTAAGAATCAAGAATGAAAAATGAACATTTAAGATTAAATAATCAAGAATCAAGGTTGACGATTAAAGATGGAAGATGAAAAATTCGAGTTTGAAAATTCAAGATTTAAAATTCAGGACTCAAGTTTCATAAGTCAAGAATCATGAATTAATAATGGAGATTGTAAATTGAAAATTGAAGTTCGATGATTGAAGACTCAATATTCAAGATTAGAGAATCAAGGTGCAAGAATTAAAAATCAAGATTCAAGTTTCACGATTCACAATTCAAGATTCAACTTCTAAGATTCAAATTTCAAGATTCAAGATTCAAGAATTATAAATGGAGATTGTAGGTTGAAGATTGAAGATTATAGGTTGAAGATTAAAGATTCAAGAATCAAGATCCAAGATTCAGGATTTAGCATTCAAAATTCATGATTCAAGATTTAATATTTAATAATCAAGAATAAAAAATCAACATTGAAGATTCAAGAATCAAGGAAGATTTAAAGTGGAAAATTCAAGTTTGAAGATTCAAGAATCGAGATTAAAGATTTAAGATTCGGGACTCAAGGTTCAAGAGTCAAGAATCATTAATCAATAATGGAGATTGAAAATTGAATATTGAAGTTTGATAATTGAAGATTCAAGATTCAAGAATCAAGGTACAAAAATCAAGAATCAAGATTCAAGTTTTAGAATTCAAGATTCAAGTTTCAAGGTTCAAATTTCAAAATTCAAGATTCAAAAAACAAGAATGATGAGTGCAGGTTGAAGATTGAAGTTTAAAGATTGAAGATTAATGATTCAAGAATCAAGATTCAAGATCCACGATTCAGGATTTAGGATACAAGATTAATTATTCAAAAATTAATATTAATATTTAATTAATATTTTCAAGAATCAAGGAAGATTCAAGATGGACAATTCAAGTTTGAAGATTCAAGATTCAAGAATCAAGGTTCAAGATTCAGGACTCAAGGTTCAAGAGTCAAGATTCATGAATCAAAAATAGAGATTGTAGATTGATAATTGAAGATTTATGATTGAAGATTCAAGATTCAAGATTCAAATTTCAGATTTAAAGATTCAAGATTCAAAATTCAAGATTTAAATTATAAGATTAAAATTCCGAAATTCAAAATTCAAGAATCAACAATGGAGATTGTAGGTTGAAGATGGAAGTTTAAATATTGAAGATTAAAGATTCAAGATGCAAGATTCAGCATTTAGGATTCAAGATTCATGATTCAAGATTTATTATTTAATAATCAAGAATGAACAATCAACATTTAAGATTCAAGAATCAAGGTTAACGATTAAAGATTGAAGATGAAAAATTCAAGTTTGAAAATTCAAGATTCGAGATTCAAGATTCAAGAATCAAGGTACAAGAATCAAAATTCAAGCTTCAGGATTCAAAATTCAAGATTCAAGATTTAAGTATTAAGAATGGAGATTGTAGGTTGAAGATTGAAGATTAAAGATTCAAGAATCAATATTCAAGATCAAAGATTCAGGACTCAAAGTTCAAGAGTGAAGATTCATGAATCAAAAATAGAGACTGTAGATTATTAATTGAAGATTCAAGATTCAAGAATCAAGGTAAAAGAACCAAGAATCAAGATTCAAGTTTCAGAATTAAAATTTCAAAATTAATTCAAGCATCAAGATTTAAGTTTCAAAATTAAATTTTCAAGAGTCAAGTTTTACGATTTAAAATTCAAGTATCAAGAACGGAGATTGTAGGTTGAAGATTGAAGTTTAAAAATTTAAGATCCAAGATTCAGGATTTAGGATACAAGATTCATATTCAAGATTTAATATTTAATAAGCAAGAATGAAAAATCAACGTTGATGATTCATGAATCAAGGAAGATTCAAGATGGAAAATTAAAGTTTGAAGATTCAAGAATCACAATTCAAGATTCAGAACTCAAGGTTTAAGAGTCAAGAATCATGAATCAAAAATGTAGATTGTAAATTGATAATTGAAGTTTTATGATTAAAGATTCAAGATTCAAGAACCAAGAATCAAAATTCAAGTTTCAGGATTAAAAATTCAAGATTTATGTGTCTAGATTCAAGATTCAAATTATAAGATTTATGTTTCAAGATTCAAGAATCAAGAATGGAGATTGTAGGTTGAAGATGGAAGTTAAAGATTGAAAATTAAAGATTTACAATGCAAGATTCAGGATTTAGGATTCAAGATTCATGATTCAAGATTTATTATTTAATAATCAAGAATTAAAATTTAAGAATCAAGAATCAAGGTTGGCGATTAAAGATTGAAGATGAAAAATTCAAGATTCGAGAATCAAGATTCAAAATTCAGGATTCAAGATTCAAGATTCAAGATTCAAGTTTCAAGTTTCAAGATTCAAGTTTCAAGAATCAAGAATGGAGATTGATGATGGAAGTTTAAAGGTTGTAGATTAAAGATTCAAGAACTAAGATTAAAAATCCAAGATTTAGGATTCAACATTAATGACTCAAGATTTATTATATAATAATCAAGAATGAACAATCAATATTTAGAATTCAAGAATCAAGAATCAAGGTTGATGATTAAAGATTGAAAATGAAAAATTCAAGTTTGAAGATTCAAGATTCATGATTCAAGATTTATTATTTAATAATCAAGAATTAAGATTTAAGAATCAAGAATCAAGGTTGACAATTAAAGATTGAAGATGAAAAAATCAAGATTCGAGATTCAAGATTCGAGAATCAAGATTCAAAATTCAGGACTCAAGATTCAAGATTCAAGAATGGAGATTGTAGATTGAAGCTGGAAGTTTAAAGGTTGTAGAATAAAGATTCAAGAATTAAGATTAAAAATCCAAGATTCAGGATTTAGGATTCAACATTAATGTTTCAAGATTTATTATTTATTAATCAAGAATGAACAATCAATATTTAGAATTCAAGAATCAAGGTTGATGATTAAAGATTGTAAATGAAAAATTCGAGTTTGAAGATTCAAGATTCGAGATTCAAGATTCAGGATTCAAGATCCAAGAATCAAGATTCAAGATTCAGGAATCAAGGTTCAAGAGTCAAGAATCATGAATCAAGAATGGAGATGGTAAATTGAAAATTGAAGTTTCAAATTTCAAGATGCAAAATTCAAGATTAAAGAATCAGAAACGAACATTGAAGGTTGAAGGTTGAAGATTCAAGATAAAAAATTAAAGATTAAACATTCAAGGATCAAGATTCATGATTCAAGATTTGGGATCCAAGATTCATAATAATAATAATAATAATAATAATAATAATAATCTTTACTGGTGCCATTACACTAAGTATTACACAAGTCAAACATTTGTATTAAAATAGTTATAAAATAAGCACATGTTTAATTTTAAATGTCAAATATTATATAGTATACAAATTGGGATGAGTTTAAACATAAAGCTAATGTTAATTGTATAAATAAATTTATGTAATGTTTCACAAATATTTAACACAGATATATAAAACAAATTATGATATTTTTACAAAATACATAATAAATAACATTTAGTTGATTCATGATTCAAGAATTAACATTTAAGATTCAAGAATCAAGATCCAAGATTGAAAATTGAAGATTGAAGATTAAAGTTTGAAGATGTAAAATTCAAGTTTGAAGATTAAATATTCAAAATTTAGGATTCAGAAGATTGTAGGTTCAAATTCAAGATTAAAGATTCAAGAAACAAATTTGTTTTGTGATTTATATATGTACTCACCTTTTTCTTAATTTAATTTTTATCTTGTAATATACGTTCTATTACAGTAGTTATACGTATCATGTAGTATTCTGTGTAGTTAATTTATCCATAATTTTCTTTTTTCTATAAAAGGCTTTGTCGTAAATAAGTAAATAAATAAACTTGAAGATTCAAGATTCAGGATTCAGGATTCAGGATTCAGGATTCAGGATTCAGGATTCAGGATTCAGGATTCAGGATTCAAGATTCAAGATTCTAGATTCATGATTCAAGATTCAAAATTGAAAATTCAAGATTCAAAATTCAAGATTCAAGATTCAATATTCAATATTCAAGGTTCACGAATCAAGAATCAAGAAGTTTTAGGATTCAAGGTTAAAGATTTGAGTTTCAAGATTTAAAATTCAATAATCAGGATTCAAGATTTAAGGTTTCAGATGTAGGATTAATGATCCAAGATTCAAAAATCAAGAACAAATATTGAAGGTTGAAGTTGTAGATTCAAGATTCAAGATATAAAATTAAAGATTCAAGAATCGAGATTCAAGATTCAGGATTTAGCATTCAAGATTCATGATTCAAAATTTAATATTTAAGAATCAAGTATGAAGAATATACATATAAGATTAAAGAATCAAGAATTAAGATTGGAGATTAAATATTGAAGGTTCAAGATTCAGGATTCAGGATTAAAGGTTCAAGCTGCAAGATGCAAGATTAAATATCAAGATTCAAAATGTAAGACTGAAAATTCTGTTGTTTTTCAAGTTTCAAGTTTCAGGATTCAAATTTCAAGAATCAAGACTAGAGATTGTTGGTTGAAGATTGAAGTTTAAAAAATCAAGATTCAAGAATCAAGAATGAATTCAAGATTTGAGATTCAGGATTCAAGATTTAAAGTTCACGATTTAGGATTTAAGATTAAAGAAACAAGAAAGAATATTGAAGATTAATGAGTCAAGATTTAATATTTAATATTTAAGAATCAAGAATCAAAAGTCAACATTTCAGATTAAAAATTGCAGATAAAAAATTTAAGTTTGAAGGTTAAAGATTCGAGATTCAAGATTCAGCATTTAATATTCAAGAATCAACATTCAAGAATCAGGATGCAAGGCTCAATAGTCAAGAATTATGAATCAAGAATGGAGATTGGAGATTAAAAAATGAAGTGTGACGATTCAAGATTCAACATTCAATATTCAAGGTTCAAGAATCAAGAATTAAAATTCAAGTTTCAGGATTCAAGGTTCAAGATTTAAGAATCAGAATTCAAAATTCAGGATTCAAGATTTAAGGTTTAAGATGTAGGATGTAAGATTCAAGAATCAAGAATCAAGAACGAATATGGAAGGTTGAAGGTTGTAGATTCAATATTCAAGATATAAAATTAAAGATTGAAGATTCAAGAATCGAGATTGAAGATTCAGGATTTGGGATTCAAAATTTAATATTTAAGTTGCAAGATGCAAGATTAAAGATTAAGACTCAAAATGTAAGATTGAAAATTCTGTTGTTTTTTAATTTGTTGCAAACAGAGCGTTGATTCGTAAGTACTACTGTGGGGCTGTTTTCTGTGCATCCTCTAACTGTTCATACCACCTTGAGTGTTTCTCTGTCTTTAGTGCTGTAGTTCATTATTGACTTTAATGAAGAAATGGCTGTTATATTCAACCGGTTTTTGATTTGGGCACGAAAAGACTATGTTGTGAATAGATTACCTAAAACTTCATGACCTAAGTATGTAGGATAATTTATGACAGCTTTTGGATCTACCGACTCCGAAACGTGTCTGTCTCTTTAAAAGATTATTTGAACATGATTAAAACTGAATCTTGATCTATCTAGACAATTTATTTATATTGTTAGCTTCTATAGCTGATCAACTCAATGATTTAGAGAAGAAATTCCAGAATCTATAAAATAGTGATGTGGCTATCATAGTACTTTCCCTATATTTTCTCGAAAACTATAAGGTTTACTCGAAATTTTTGAAATCTCATGTAACTCCTATAGTTTATTAGTAATAAGCAGAAAATGTCAAAATTATTAATTTTTACTTTTTTCTAGGAAGATATTGTTTGTAAAATTATTGAAAATTTTTCAAATTTTATATAGGAAAAGTTAGAATAAACGCAAGGTTCTAGAATCCTCAAAAATATATAAGAAATTTATTCTAGAACCACCAAAAAAGTATCTCAACGATTAGAATAGAAATTCCTGAAAATTAAAAAAAAAATTTGTGGAAAATAAATCTTAATTAAAATCGATAAAATACAGTAACTGAAAAAATTGCAATAAAATTTTCTACAGATGTACTCAATTTATCCCTCATCAAAATTTTATAGGAATTTCTCTTTCAAATTCCAAACATTAGTATCAATTTTTTATAATCAATATTGGTTTTTCCAAATTTCGTTTTGTAGAATTTTCTTCCCCAAATTGCAAGATTTTTTCATCTATTTTACTAGAGGTTTCATGAAGGTTTTTATTTTTTAAAGACTAGAATTTTTAAGCCTTCCTAGAAATTTTCTGCTAAATTTCTAGAAAATTTTTCAGCTATCTAGAATATTTATGGTCGAAATTTTCCAGTATAATTATATAAATTTCCTGAAATTGCTTCCGAAATTCTTAAACAAATTTCGAGGATTGTAGAATGTTTAAGGAACTAATTTTCTAAATTACAAATTTTCCTTTAAAGGATTTTCGACTGTATAAAGAATTTATGCTACAAGTGTGCCATTTTGAATATCTATCTTTGAATTTCCTTTCCAAATTTTTCACCTGTTTTACTAGAGACTTTTAGAAAGGTTTTTGGTGATTATAATTTTCATGCATTTATAGAATTTATTCCCTAAATTTCTGAAATAATTTTTGTGATTAATAAATATTTATGGAATTTATTTTTACAGATGTACTAACTATTTTCTTCTTTACAAACAGTGTTTTTAGATTTTTTTAAATTGCAAACATTGTCATCAATTTTAACAATAGTTTAAATTTTTAGAATCTCAATAGCTCTTCTTTATTTTTTAAAGATTTCAGTTCTAAATTCCTAGAACATTTTCGAGGGTTGTGGATTTTTTAAGGAATTGATTTTATAATTTTTAAAATTATTTTCGACGATTTTAGAATGTAGAAAGAACTTATGCTACCAGTGTGTAATTTTGACAATAATTTTTTCAAAGTTTTCTAGGGATACCTCTTCCAAGTTGTAAGATTTTTCCATATATTTTACTATTTTTCAGGAAGTTACAAAAATTTCTTTCTAGAATTTCTCTCCTAAATTTCTAAAATATTTTTGAAGATTTTTAAACATTTAAGGAATTTGTTCTACAGATACTAACTTTACCCTTCCAATCAATATTTTCTAGATATTTCTTCTTAAAATTGCAAACATGAATGAATGAAAAATAAACTATAGTTTTTTTCTAGATTTTTAGAATCTTCATTCTTTATCTTTTGGAGATTTTTTCCCTGGTTTGTGGAACTTTTCAGCATTATAATTGTCTATAATTCCAAAAATTGCTCATTTACATTTCTTAAAAATTTTCTAGGGCTGTAGGATTTTTTAAGAATTAATGTTCTTATTTTTAAACATTATCTTTAAGAATTTTAAGATTTGCAAGATTTTCCCAATTATTTTATTAGACACTTTTGGGAAGTTTTTTCTGATGACTAGAATTTGTAAGCCTTTCTTCCTTTCTTGAACTTTTCTTCTAAATACCTAAAATAATTTTCAGGTGTCTTACAATCAAAGTTTTCTTGGAATTTCATTTCAAAGTTGCAAGATTTTTACATCTATTTTTCTAGAAGCTTTCTGGATTTTTTTTTTTGATGACTAGAATTTATAAAACTTTCTAGTACACTTCTTCTAAATTTCTAAAATATTTTTCAGGAGTCTTACAATCAAAGTTTTAGAGCAATTTTTACTCCAAATTGCAAGATCTCTCGATTAACCTTTACCTTTTAAGAAGTATTTTTATAACTAGAATTTGTAAGCCTTTCTATAGAAGAGGAGTTCTATAATTTTTAAAATATTTTTCAGGAGACTTACAATTGAAGTTTTCTAGGAATTTGTTCTCCAAATTGCAAGATTTTACAATCTATTTTACTAGAAGCTTTTAGGAAGTTTTTTTTGATAACTAGAATTTATAAGCCTGTCTGGAACTACCTTTCTAAATTTCTAAAATAGTTTTTTTTCTCCAAATTACAAGATGTTTCCAACTATTTTACTAAAAGTTTTCCTGAAGGTATTTTTTTGATGACTATAATTTACAAGCCTTTCTAGAATATTAATGGAATTTATTGAACAAAACTAACCTTATCATTCTTTACAATTAAAGATTTTTCTTCTAAATTTCAAACATTGTCATTAATTTCTTAATTGCATCGGAATAATCAACAATATTTTTTTTTGTGATTTCTCTTCTAAATTTTTGGATCTTTTTTCTGGTTAGTATTATTATTTTCAATATTTTTAGAAATGGCTGTCAAAATTCTTTAATAAAACTCATCTTATCTTATATTTTCTGTAAGTTTTCTTTGAAGAGTTACGTGATATTTTTCAAATTTGGAAAAATATTGTGAAAAAATAAAATACGCCTCGATTAAACATCGACTTCCGATTAATGGATGTTCATGAAAAGCTTTTTAGTTCCAGTTTATAACGATAAAACCCTAAGTTTAAAGTTTCATCTCAAATGGATCATTTGTTTTTGAGATACAGCGCCCACAGACATTTTCATGCACGAAAACAATACTTCCCCTATATATTCCATATAGGGAAAGTAACAAGGGTTGTCTTGGTAAGATTCATTGTTGTAGATTTATTAAATGATTTCGTGTTTTTTTTAATTATTATTGCCTTACTTGCTTGGCTTCTTAAGAGGTTTCGTTACCTGATTTGTTTACTGACTGATTTTCTTTCTGATTATCTTACTAAATATTTCGTTCTCAACAAATTCTTATTGCATGAAACGAAATGGAAATAGCTTTAATCTAGTTAAAGGATTCTTTTTGAGGAAATTATAGAAATTATAACAACGCAGTATTTAATATTTAATTTTTACAAGGAAAAACAAATTGTTTTATAGTCAGCCACTCTTTAAACGTAAAACAGCCGAATAAAAAAAGTCTCAACCCTCTCACCTAATAGCGCAATTCCCCTTCGACCATATCGACTCTATCTGTTCGTCCCATCTAAAGGTGAAAACTTAACTTTAGTATCAATTCACGTGGCAATACATTCGCCAGGCAATCGAATGCAGCGCAAAGAATCACCTCTTATCCAGCGCGGGAATCGACGTACATTTCTAATTCAGGGGAAGGAATCCGCTTTTTTAAATCTTCCCCACAATGCGGAACCGGAATCCCGTTTTCCAAATTTAATTACTCCATTTGTAAAGGTGCGGGGGGGGGGGGATGGCGACGACCGGAGTGAATGCCTTTTATGGATAAATGGCGATCGTTTCCGGCACGGCCGGATTAAAGGACGCATGGAGATGATGTTCGATTCATTATTTATCCATAATTAAATCCACCGGAAACGGTAGTTGAATATTCATAATTGGATTTAAATGTGAGATCTTTCGATTTTATTAAAAATTGATCAAATTTGATAAAATAATTTTTTGGTAATATACAATAAAATTAAGATGTTTAATATCACTTTGTGATACATCTTGAAACAGGAACTTTAAATGAACGAAGTGTATTTTCATTTAAAGTTCCGGATACAATACAAACTTTATTTGTATTTGAATATTTTCAAAATATATTTGTACAGTTTTTAAGAGATTTTGAACTGCTTTAAAATTTATAGTAAACTAATTACAAAATAATACGCAGAGAATTGATAAACACTTGATTTGTTATCAATCGACCTATTGTAGTGGTGATGATAATCATCAAATAATTCTGGCTACTGAAGCAATACTTTGGCCATTTCTGGCATATTTAGGTTCAATTTCTAAAGACCTTATTTTATATGTTATGTTCTTTTGAAAATGGAATTAATATTTTATTATAAATACATTATATTTGTAAATTTAATGATTTAGAGCTGTAGATGGTGAAGCGGAACAATTAATTTTAGTACGGCGGTCATTGTTAAGTGAGTTTTGGAGTTTGTCGTTTCATTAAACGGTTAGTGGAATATGTAGTAGACTGTCAATGAACGCCGCAGGTTACAGAACATGTAGCAAATGCGCTAGTTTCAAAATGTACACCGCTAACACGAACATGCGGAAACTAATTTATCGCCCGATATTTCAAATATGGGATTGGGAATAGTCGCCGTTCGCCGGGGCCTAGCAACCAAAACTAAAGCTGTTATGATTGTGATAAAGTTCACCATTAATTCCTTTTCAATTTTAATCAATAACACTGAATTTTTATATAATTTAATTTCATATAAATATTAACGCCTACAATTTAATAGTACAGTTATCAAATTGCAAAACATTAATATGAGTGGTTAAAGCCTAACGCCGTTCTCGAACTCCTTCCTCCCCATTACCTGACGGCCGCCCGCCCATGATTGCGAATTATTAATGGTCCCCCTTTTATCTCGCCGCCATTCGCCAAATTGAGACGTCGCCATTTCTGTCATAGTCGAATTACGAAATGAAGCGCCCATTTCCATCACCATTATACTTTACACTTCATTATTAATATGGAATTAATCTTTACGATTTTACTCCCTCTGCCGCAATTATTCTCCTTTAAATGGGCGGCAGAAGTGGGGGATTGGTGCGGGGGTGTAACGCGCCTTCGATTTAACCGCTCCGGCTGAAATTCGCTGAATCAGGTAGAAATATTTCTACGGAATATTTTCCATATTTATAATTAGTTTTCTGTTCCATAGCTTCCAATATTATTTCAATAATTTACATTGTGTTGTTTACAGTAACATGGAAATTTAATTAAGTCGTGCGATTATTTTTTACAACTTTCGACGTAGTTTATCTCAACGACAGTGCATCGATTAACTTAATTTGATTTTTGGTTATGAAGCACCATCAAAATCTACTATATATGGAAGGTATACAGAATTTAATCGTCGTTGTACTTCACCTAGTTGAATTTCAAGAAGGTCGTTCAAAATCGCTTGTTGTTCCAGAAAATTTTGATGCTGTTCTTAACCTGATATTGCTAGATGGTTATCATGAGATTATCATGAGATTGACGCAACCTTAAGCATTAGTTTGACTAATATTTATTTAATATTGGTTGAACATTTAGCTGACAAATCGCTCAAAAAGACTCAGTCGACGTTGAAAGAAATTACGGTGCTTCAAAATACGTCTATGACATCGTAACAGGGTGTATGCGTATAAAGCTGAAAGTAAAAGCTGTCAGACAACAGAATGTGTGCACTGGAGATTCGTGGACTAATTGTTGAGGAAAACGGCGAAATCTAGTGTTGTAAATCATCGGCCACAAAGGAGGGCGCCAGCCACAAGACGGCCAAGCGAAAGCCACGCGCTTGCCTCATGGCGAGATGGCAGGCCAGGTGGGATAAGAGCGAGAAAGGAGTCTGGACGCGATCTCTCAACCCACACATCAACGCATGGACAGAAAGAAGACACCGACCGAGTGGGAGAAAGAGCGGCGACCAATGAGGGAGGCGGTTGGTACGGCAGGTGAGGCCGGAATCATCGTGGGACGCATGCTTAAAGACGAACAGCACTGGACAACGATGACAGCTTTTGCGAGGACCTTACACAGAAGGAGTCACTCCTACGAGAGAGGGACGACGACGACACCTGAGACGTGGAGACAATCTTGACTGAGACTGACTGGCGGACGCGACAAAGGAAGCAGAAGAAGGGAGGTAATCGGCGATGTATTTCCCAAGTCCCACCGATATCCCCTATCAGAAATCCCACTGGCAGCATCTGAGCCCTATCGCAAAAGAATGTGGAGGGTGAATAGACCACGCCTCACAATTGTAGGTCGTGCGCCCTTAAGTGGGATTAATATGGAGAAAAGAGAAAGGTTAGGTTAAGTTAGGTTAGGTTAGGTTTGGTTAGGTTAGGTTAGGTTAGGTTAAGTTAGGTTGCCCGCAGAGGTGGTTGACATGCACAGCCATTCGAGAATAGCGACCATACGTACCCGAGCCGTTCACTGCACACACACACACACACATCACATACAAATACACACACACATACAGACGATGACCAACACCCTACCCTTCGTGAAGTAATGCCAGGCGGCGGTTCCGCGGGGTGGTAGAGCGACATAGGGAGGTGGTTTTTAGTGGGTATACCTATTCAGGGGAGTCCCACACTCCGTCTAAAAAAGATTTTCCACCTCCCAGCCACAAAAAAAAAGGTTAGGTTAGGTTCCCCTCGAAGGTATACATCTCGCCTTGGTGGGCGGGGGCCTTTAAATTCAATCCGCAATGATCTTTACTTGATAGAGTGGATTGTCCTTTGCTAAGAGATTCCGGGGCTCATCACAACATAGCAGTGTCCCCTCACTAGAGTCACTTTGTTTCTTATGAACTATCGTTCATTCACTTTATCATTTACCCTTACCTGCTAGCAGTCCTGATACACCGCTGTCTGCGATCAGGTCTCGCGGGTGGTGCAGGACTAGGTGAACCACTGGAAAAAAATACCTCAATCCAAGGTGGAACAGCACACGGCCGATGGATGCATGGCTAAGGAGCAGCTTAGTCGTGACTATGCGAACTTATGGGGCAACTGGAGCACCCCATATTTCAAGCAGCCTTCCCCAAGATACGGGCACTCTGTCTGGGAGTGACCTGTACTTCGACCTGCAACGTGGAAACAAGATGTAACCTAAACAAAACCAAAAACAAAACCAAAGGACTGATTGAGAAAAGTATCAACTGATCGCATCTTATAAGACAAAAAGCCTTAACGGCAGATAACGATGAAACAATAAGGGTGAGGGAGAAAGAAATCACTCGAAAAACAAAAAAGCCACTACAACAGAAACAGAAAAAATAAGGCAAAAACCAGAGACACTCTGGGGTGACAAGATAAATGAAATAAAAAGAATAACAGCAGAATTGAAAAAGGAAGTGAAACAAAACACAAGAGTCGAAATAAAGAAAGGCATAGAAAGACTAAAAGGGGCAGTCAGGAAATTAGAGAAGGAAGGGATGAACGTAAAGGAACCCGCAATATCCGAGACACAGGAACAATAACGGTTACTGGAAAGACTTCAGGAAATGAAACAAGAACAAGAAAGGACGCAGCAAATTTACGAAAAAATAAGAAAACAAAATGAAGAGATAGAAGAAAAGATGATGATAGTGGAGGAAGAACTAGCAAAGGATAGACAAACAAAGAAAAACGAAGAACGCAAGGAAATAAAAGAGGAAATAAAAACCTATCAGAATATCAAAAGAACGAAAAACGATAAGAAAAACTACTAGAATACATAATGACAAAAACAAAAGTAGGAAACCCGATGAAAGAAAAAGCGGAAGTAACAATTCTATGGCTGGAAGGAAACGAAAATGGAAAAGGTTTAGATAATAAAATCAAAAACAAATATACAGAAATAAAAGAGATGGCAGGAGAAAAAAAGTCATCAAAACAAAAACAGAATACGAGACAATTGGAAAGAAAACATATAAAGAGAGAACAACAATAATAATAGATACAGAAGATAAGGGGGAAGAAAATATCTTCAAAATTATACAAAAAATTACAGAAAACCTGTACGAAAATATCAAAATAGCAACCTACAAACAGAAAGAAGTAACACGGAGGGAAATGAGAAGGATGGTTGAAAGCCAACATAGGGACAATAAAATTGAAGTGATAATACACACAACGAAACAAGCAGAGAAAAATAGGACAGAAACATAAGAGCAAGATAAAGAATGGAAAGAAGTAAAACCAAAAAAAGGAAATAATGACAATAAAATGCAAGGAAGGAGAAGAGAGGAAAACGTACGCACAAATAATGCAGGAAATAAAAGGAAAATAGGTCTAGACGTCTGAAAGAAGAAGAAATAAAAATAATAGTAAACAGTAAAGAAGGAGCGAGGAAATTTAAAGAAAATATTGATCAAGAAGAAAAAGGAATCTTTGAGGTCGCAATAAAACAGATAGAAAAGGAAAAAACGGTAATAATAACGGACCTTGATGTAACAGCAACAAAAAAAGATATAAAAGAAGGAATGAGGAAGCTTTGAGTAAAAATAAGAGAAAAGAAAATAGAAAACATATGCAGTAATAAAAGAGGAATATACACTACAGAAGTAAAGGCAACAAAGAATGAAGCAGCAAAATTAATACATTAAAGAAACATAGACATAGGGTGGGGACTGAATGGAACAATAATCGAAAATATTGAACCTAAAAAATGTAGAAAATATCTTAAATTCGGACATGAAAAAGCTGAATGCAGTCAAAAGACTGAAGGCAATAAATGTCTTAAATGCCCACAAAACGAACATTTGGCGAAAGAATGTCAGGAGACAAAGTAGTGCACAGAATGTCAGGACGAGGGCCTTTGGAACGGGTCGATATTCTGTCCAAAATACAGAGAAGAAATAAAAAAAGAAAGAAAAATAATAATGGAGAAAAGGAGAGAAGAAAAGGAGAAAGAAAAAACCGAAAGAACTGAAAAGGAGGAAAAGAAACAAAAGAGAAAGAAAAGAAAGAAGAAGAAACAATAGGAGAGCAAGATATATAAGAGAGATACTAGAAGAAAAAGAAAATGAATAAAAGAAAAAAACGAACATACCAACCCTGAAGAAGGTGTAAGCGGTTCCGGGGTTGAGTAGATGGAATAGAGGGGATGTTTTAGTGGGTAGACTCAAGACTCCCCCCACAGAGCCATGTATTGATTGGTCGTGCATAAAAGCATTTTCTCCTCCACAAAAAAAGGTTAGGTTAGGTTAGGTTAGGTACTATAGGGGTGCTTCCAGGCGGGTGCTTCACTTGAAGAGGATGCGCTCCACACCTTCTGAGGCGGAATACCAGCCCCAGAACACCTTCTCCATCCTCGAGAAGATGGAGGAGCACATCAAGGGGTTGCATAGCAGAGTGTCCCCCAGGAGTCGTCTCTATCACCCCGGCTCTATAATCTATACTCTTCAGACATTTACAACTCGAATTCCAAATTCGTTAATCCCTCAGCGTATGTTCTATTATTTTCAGATTAAAAGGCGCTTATTACACACATTGCAACCCTTTCTATAAAAATTTAATGATTCTGTACAGCAATGGTTCGTAAAGTGCTGCATCAAAATAATCTAACAAATAACAGCTTCTTACCACAAGCCTACTCATCCATTAACGACTTTACTAATTTATCTATATCTTTATTCATATATTGTAAATAATTATTCACCTGAATTCATGTATAGGTAATGCGAGTCCCACTAGAGTTTACTCCAAATTCGGATCTAAATTACAACTATTAATTCACAATCGAAGAATTAATATTAACGATTCCTCCCCTGTCCCGAATAAAATTTTGTTTGCAATGTCACAGCATTGATCATCTTTCCATAAAGATGATATCTTGGCGCTGTTTAATACCATATAGGAAAATAATAATATACACTTTTATGTGCTTCTTCCTAAATCAGTAAAAAATGCGAATCTACCTTATAGTTATCTTATTTAAGCATTTTGAATAATAACAAATTATCTTTGAATACATACAATACTTACATGAATTAACCGCTGCAATCATTTTTGTAATTATAATTTTGTGTTCGAGACAACAACGAATGCATTTATGTTTCTTTCAATTAAATTTTTGAGTGCTGCCATTTTGTTTCCGGAAGTAATACATCAATTGTTTCATATGAATATTAAAGATACGTTAATTCTTAACATATTTTGTAATTCTTAACCTAATCCTACAGTTAGTTATTTTTTTATAATTTTTCAAACCCACGAATGCATTTTTATTCCTTTCAATTAAATTTTTGAGTGCTGCC
The DNA here is from genome assembly GCA_963969525.1 of Ontholestes murinus. Classification (NCBI taxonomy): domain Eukaryota; kingdom Metazoa; phylum Arthropoda; class Insecta; order Coleoptera; family Staphylinidae; genus Ontholestes; species Ontholestes murinus. Next base: position 45,302,456 of record OZ018398.1, on the reverse strand, counting down.
ATTTTGTTTCTAGAAGCGATACATCAATTGTTTTATATTAGTATTAAAGATACGTTAAATCTGAACAAATTTTGTAATTTTTAACCTAATCCTACAGTTAGTTAATTTTTTACAATTTTTCAAACCTACGAATGCATTTTTATATATGTCAATTCAAGTTTTGAGTTCGGCCATTTTGTTTCCAAAAGTGATACATCAATTGTTTCATATGGACTTTAAATACACGTTAATTCTGAACGTGTTTTGCAGTTTTTAACCTAATCCTATGCTTAGTTATTTATTTACAATGTTTCAAACCTACGGATGCATTTTGATTTATTTCATATCAAGTTTTGAGTGCTGTCATTTTGTTTCTGGAAGTGATAAATCAATTGTTTCATATGGATATTAAAGATACATTAATTTTGAACGTATTTTGCAATTTTTAATCTAATCCTGCGATTAGTTAATTTTTTAGAATTTTTCAAACCTACGAATGCATTTTTATTTATTTCAATTCAAGTTTTGAGTACTGCCATTTTGTTTCTGGAAGTGATAGATCCATTGTTTCATATGAATATTAAAGATACGTTAATTCTGAACGTATTTTGTAATTTTTAACCTAATCCTACAGTTAGTTAATTTTTTACAATTTTTCAAACCCATGAATGCATTTTTATTTATTTCAATTTAAGTTTTGGGTGCTGTCATTTTGTTTCCGGAAGTGATACATCAATTATTTCATGTGTAATTTAAATATACGTTAATTCACAACGTAATTTGTAATTTTTAACCTAATCCTAAGATTAGTTAATTTTTTACAATTTTTCAAACCCACGAATGCATTTTGATTTCTTTTAATTCAATTTTTGAGTGCTGCCACTTCGTTTCCAGAAGTGATACATCAATTGTTTCATATCAATATTAAAAATACGTTAATTCTGAACGTATTTTGTAATTCCTAACCTAATCCTTCGGTTAGTTATTTTTTTACAAATTTTCATACCCATGAATGCATTTTTATTTATTTAAATTTAAGTTTTGATTGCTGCTATTTTCTTTCCGGAAGTAATGAATCAATTGTTTCATATGGATATTGAAGATACATTAATTCTGAACAAATTTTGTAATTTCTAACCTAGTCCCACGATTAGTTAATTATTGATAATTTTTCAAACAAACGAATGCATTTTGATTTCTTTCAATTCAAGTTTAAATTTTTGCATCATCGTACAATAATTTATATTTAAACAGTAAATTATATTACTAATTAACAATACAAAAATTTTTGTAAACTTACGGTTAGTTATATGTATATATAGTATTATATTAAATGTTATTAATTATACGCACGACGATATTATAATTTATATCTTTAGGGAAAGGAATAATTTGGAGCGTGGTAACGGCAATAAAACGGAATAAAGTCACTTTAGAAAGTTATAATTATACGAAAACTTTTAATAGGGATTAATGCGCGAGTGTGCTATATAGAAAATACGAAAAAGGAAAATATAAAGGCTGGATATCTATCAGCATGCAAAGTTCTTCGCGAAGAGGATTTACCGATTTAGAGGTTGCAAACTTTATTACGGGGTGGGCTCCTAAAGCATGAGATTACACCTGTACTCTCTAAACTACCCTTATCACTATTCACGAATTTAAACTACCACTCTCTCCCTCTCTCCCTCTTTCTGTTTCTCGCGCCCCTATATTATCGCCGTGTTAATATTAATGGGTGTTAATCGAAATCTGCAATTTAAAGTTGTAATAAAATGTGTTTTTTTATTATTAGTTAAATCATTTGTAGTATTAAAATTTGGTTGGAGTGTGTGTAGTGGATTGTAGAGGGAATACACGTTTAAACCTATTCGATAGGGGTGGGGAGATATACGTCCCTGAGGATGTTTTCACTGCTGGGATTTATTTATCCCGGGAGAAATATGTAGTTCGGGTTATTTTTTATGGAAGGGAAAAGTTGAAAAGTTTTAATATTAACTTCAGAAATTGATAGGTTAATAGAATATTCATAATTTAAAAATACGAAATCAATGAGTTTTTTTAAGACTATAAAACAAATCACTGATATTAAATTATTTTAACTACTTATTACAAATATTTATGTATTAACTTTTCTTTTGATACAATTTCGTTAGAATTTTTTTTATTAGACGAAACAGCTATGCAATGTTGAGTATAGGGATTCAAGGGTGCGATGGAGGTTTGGAAAACTGTTGAATCATTTATACGACGGCGGCGAGGAGGGCGTACAAGAAACATCAGATGGTGTGTATAAGTGTATCGCACAATATATCTAGATGGATAATCGAAGGCTTGTATTCATGAGGGCAAAATACCGACCGTACTTTTGGCACGCCACCAGGGCAATATGAAATTCCACCTACAACCCCCGTATAAATCCTTATCATTAATATCTACGATTCATTAATAAAATTTAAGATGTCTATTAACACTGAATTGTATTGTATTTAACCCTTATCTAACATGTATTACATAAATAAATATATAATTGTACACAAACCGTAAGAAAAAAATATATACAAATAATTGAAAAATTCATGTTTTATCCACAAATAATGATTGTAATTGTATGTGTCCATTATGTAACCAAAGCCTTGGCTTTTACAACGCCCTGTGTTTATTTTTTGTACGTTTAGTAATTAAAGGTAAAGTCTGGTGGCACAAGTCGCGCGGTAATGGCGAAACTTTTATTACGAATTTATAGCAACACACAATGCGTCGGAATTTCAACCTTGGGTGCAATTAAAACGCGAGTTCGTTAGAAAAAAAAATACAGGGATAAAGGACCCCCTTTATTTCTTCATCCCTATTCGTTCGACTCGAAAGCGCATCGATTTAATAAGTATCAAAAAATAATTATCTTTATGTATACATAAAAATAAAACCATCGATAAAAGAAAACAAGTACAAAATACATATAAACGATAAAGTTTAAGCATTTGAAATAGAGGTAAATAATTTGATTGTAAATATGTAAACGACATTCACTGACGGTCGATGGCCATTGAAGAAGAAGAAGAGAAGCAGCATAATTGTTACGTCGTATTATTGTAATACAATCTTCAATAAAGTTGTTTATCCCTCTCTATTTTAACTCTGATTAGGAGTGTAGTAAATATAATAGAGTAAATTATTATCTCTATAATATTTTATTCAAATCAAACAGTTTCTTTGTTTCTGTATTCACAAATACCGAAGGAAGATGATAAAGATTTTTGCATAGCAGTAAAATCCCGGTAATAGAATTCATTCCCTTATCAGGCGGAAAATGGTGGCCGCAATGGTCTTATTTGCAGGGATGGTCGTCGTGTGCACGCTTGCATATATCAGCAGATAAGCGGGATAAAACTACCCCCGCCACAACGAATTGAATTAATGCAAGAAAACAAAAATTACACTTCGGCGCTGTTCTGCACCGAAAATATTTTCATTCTCATGCTAATATCGCGATTTTAATACGCTCTGTACAACGTACAAACTTCGTACACTTGTTTACGATTGTAGAAAGTGTAATGAGACATTAAATGATTATAATAATAAACTTTATTACAAAGAATTGTGGTACAAATTAATATAAATTAAAAATGGTAATGTAATTGTCATAATACTTTTCTCTGTATTTTTCAGAAATATTGTACAAAACAAAAGCGATAAAACTGACAAAAAGATTATCGTTAAAATTAAGAAATATAAATAGTGCTTAAAATGGTTAAATATGTCCCTAAATTTTCCTGTTAACAAAATACATTAGGGCTGAAAGACCGTCGATTAATAGCCATTTAACAGACTAACATACTACCACTGATACCATCATAAATGTATTATATTTGTCTTATCTGTATATACAAAATGCATTAATAGACACATGCATAAAAAATACATTAAATTTTAAGCACAGTAATTACAGGTGGACTTCTTTCTTCAGAATGTCCTTCCAGGTTAACCCTAATGGAATGTTCCCATTTATTACAGAATTTCTTTGACTTTTCTCTACAACTGTAGATTTTTATTTTACTTAATACTTCATTCATTAAGCATTTTGCTTAAAATTTGTAAATTTTGTTTTTATTAACGTCAACATGACATAATAAATTAAAAACATGGGTTGGAAAAGAAGGGAAAACTATCAAAGAAAATATTTTTTGAATAATCTTCTCACTTATTTCAAGTTCTATATGAAAGAAAATTGACTAATAAATTAACTTAAATAATTTAAAATACTGGTTAGGAAATAGACGAATAAATTTTCCAATTTTAATAACAAGTAGCGTACTCTTAACCGAGGTTAACGCGTAGTTTATTAAGGTAGGTCAGGAGTACGATAGGTCATTGTATTGACTGTTGTGGTAGGTCAAGAGTACGCTAGAATAAATAATGATCTAAAGTGTAATGCTTCATAAAATTTATATTTAATCTAAATACTAAATTAATTATTGATTAATAATAATACTAACGAAAAAAACTCTCTTAAATAGGAAGAAAAAAAATAATGAAAACTTGAGGAATATTTAGTAAATGAAGAAAAATTCTCTAAGAATAGGAAAGCTAATTAAACAACCCCTGAGGATTGTTTGGAAAAATTAAAAACTATGGCTTACAACCATAAAGAAGAAGGTGAAGAATCATAAAAATTATTGTTATTATTATAATTATATACTATCTTCAATAAAGATTACTCTTTCTTAAAAAGTTTTTAAAAAATATTTGAAACTGTGATAATCGCAACTTGAAAACGAGCAAAAAACTGACAAATTAGAAGAGAGATTCCTGGAGAAATAACATTGCTGAAACGTTCGGCTTATATAATATAAAAAATAGTGGAAATCTTTCAATGAAATGCAGGAAAATTAAAAAAAAAAACTTTTAACCCTTTCGCGACTCCTGGTACCATTTCCACTGAGAAAAAGACCGCAGATTTACTTTGAATTTCTCTGGAAAGTAAGGAATTTGAAAGTATTTAAAAAGTGTGTGGAGAACGAAACCAAGACTACTATGTAGTAAGACCAGAAGTATGTGAATTTGATTGATACCTGGAAATAATCACATTAAACATGAGTCAAATAACATAAACAATATAGAAGATTCAAAAACAAATAATGAAGCAACGAAAAAAACAGCAGATGCATCAGAAAGTAAGGAGAAAAACCAGTGGCAAATTTAACCAGACCGAAGATATAAATGTTCACGCTTACATGGAACCATTGAAGAGCCTTGTGACATTAAAGCCAGCATTAAATACTCACATTACCTTGTATGCAAATTAGACCCATTCTTAAATGAGGATGATATCGTCAACTACCGAAAGAAAAAATATTACAAAATAATTAAATGCGAACAGATGCACTATAAACTCCCAAAAGATTATTCTTCGTTTAATAATGATAGTAATAATAAATAAATTTATTGCCCATAAACTAGAACTAACTGAATCAAATTTATCGCAAAATATATGACAATTTCCTGCTGCATTATTGAAGTTATTACAAATATTTTTTAACGGAGATTTGAGGCGATAATTAATTGTAATAACACAAAAAGTAACAATTATTCATCAAAACGTATATTCCATTGGCAACTGCAGTAAACACATAGCGAAGAAATGCACAAGAACAACTGCTACTTATTTGTTCGACAGAATATTGAAAAAATGAAGATCAACTAAAGTTTATTCAAATGAAGAATTATATCCTGCAGAAAATCCAATCAACATAGAGGAGTAGGAGTCTATTTAAGAGAAGAATTTGCATATCAGGACCTAACCAGCATCGGTAACATTAGTAAATCATTGACTTGTGAATGTGCCTGTATACAAATTAAAAACAGTCTATTAAATATAATTGTAAAAAACACTTAATGTTTATACAGTTTGATAATGAGAGATGTCTGGAGAAAAAACATTTATTGTTGCGTATTTGAAGCAACAATAAAGTTTTTTGAAAATTTAAGTGTTGTTTTTACTTTAACAGTTAAACAAGTATATGCGCTGAAGGTAGTGTTCATGTATCAAATTTTATACATGAGGGTTTGTAGTCTTCTTGATACTTAAGACCTTCTATAACTCGAACTGTTCTTCGCTGAAGACCAAACCATTTAATCAGTATTAAGGAGGACCCCATGCTAACTTTTGCTTATAAAAGATACAGAGATTAGTATTTTAAATTTCGTGATAAAAATCCTACGGTTTCGGTTGTCTCTAGAACGGGAATATTTACAAGTACGGGTTCCGGCACGGTGGACTTGGAGTTGGAGTTGAGGAAACGCCAAAGTATTTTGAGGAGAGTGGAATGAGAAGGCAGAAGAAGGTGATGATGGTGAGGGCGATGTGTAGATCGGATGAAAGAGGAAGAAGGAGATGGTTTAGAGAGAGTTATGGGGAGTGCGTATTCTGTAAAAATGGAAGAGATTCGTGGAGACACACTGAGGAGTGCGAAGAGTGGGTGGAAGGGTACACGAGGGTGATGGCGTGCATGGGTGAGAATGGGACAGGAGAGAAGATACTGAGTAGATTGGGGTCGGTGAGAGGGAGGAGGAGAGTGAAGTAATGGAAGACGGGGAGAGTGCTGAGAAGAGAGTTTTTACTTTTTTATTTTGATGTGCTGTAGGATTTGTAAATGTTATGCCAATTTATTTTTTTAATTTTTATTTTTCTCTTGATTTCTTCTCCATCTTCATTAATTCCTCCCTATCATTCTAATAACTCCTTCGCCCGTCTTCCTCTCTATCTCCCTCCTGATCTTCCTTTATTTCTGGTTCAGGTACACCACCGCCACTGTTGTGACCTGTCTTTCTAATCCGTATCTCGCCAACCCCCATCTCAATCCCCCTTCATAACTTTTACCTCTTCTTATTGTCTGCTCTTCTTTATAACCACTTTGCTCTCTCTCTCCTTGCCTTCTTCATTTCCCAACCAAAATCCTCCTGTAACTCTCCTCTTATTTCTTTCCATTCGTGATCGATATTATCACTAATCCCACTGGGGATCCCCTATTTTTACTTTGTAAATTTATTTATTTATATCTTTGGTCTTCTTAAATACATAAAATGCATAAAAAAGAAATTACAAAAACATACGTAAAATTTCGTTATAAATATGAGTTATGAAAATAATTTTGCTGTAATTTTTATATAAGACAGAAATATTTGACAAGATTAAATGAAAAATAATAAGAACTTTTTTAAAGTATATATATTTTAGAGTTTAAATATGGTGGCTGCGCCGGGATATTGTAAGGAATTTCTGCATAAATTGTATTCAAAAATATTGACAATTTCAGTGGAGTGAAATATAATTAAACTGACCTTTCGCCCCTATTTTATCCACTCTCTATTATTTATCATACAATAATAAATTTTTAGAGGGGGAACAAAATCCGGAGTTTAATTATTTCAAAGGAACGCTGCCGAGTCTCATCGTGCAATTTGGAAACAATAATGTAAGTAATTGTCCCACATTTAAAACTTTTCTGAGTGCAAGAATCCCGAATGTAACATTGAAATTCCATTAAATTTAGTATGCTCCAATAAATTTAACACGTCTCGGCTTCAATTTGAGCGAAATGGAAAAAATCCTGGGGGCGGGAGATTTTCGGGGTGGCCGGGCGGAGGGCGCCGGGACCGAAATAACTGGAGAAAAGGCCGAATCTCTTTGTTGCAATTTTCAAACATCTAATCAAATATTGATCGTGCGAGAGATATCCGGACGCAAGCTGCACGTTTATGACAGTTTAGATTTATCAATACATCAAAACGAAATCTGTTATTGTTTTTTTATAGTTATAAAAATAAATTGTTATTATATTTACTCTATTTTGTAATTATTTTAAATTACGCGTCTAATAATGGTGTAATATTATTAGAAATAATTTTTGATGTAACAATATAATAATATAATTAAATATATAAAAATTAAATATATAATTTATTCAATAAATGAAAGTCTGTGCTTGAGAATTTATGCAGATTTTAATACTGGAATAGTACGACAATTGTTTCGTCACACAGTTACTATATATATAATGGAATTTCATCAAGTTTCGTTACTAAGTTACTACATGTATAATGGATTTTCATCAAGTAAGAGTCTCCTCAATTTAAAATGTATAATTTTATTATATTTAAAGTGTTCTAAACTTTATGGTTTGTAAAGATATAATTCTATTATTTTATCTAAAATATTGTATTTATACTAATAAAAATTGTCGTTAGGTTAAAATCAACATTTTATTAAAATATAATTAAACCGTCACGAATGTAATAGTTAATACAATTATCATATAAATTTGTATGGCTGAAATTGTTTCCAATAATATTAAACAATTGTTACACGCGCCAAATTAATCAATGCGGACGATATGATGAGTTTGTGGGTTGATTAAAATTTTAATGAGTTGATGTATATTATATCGCATATAATCTCCACATTGTAAACTATAAAGCTGCAATAGATCAAATTTATCTAATTATAATCAGAGCATTATTATCAAACACTGGGTGATTCATTATTGTTGAATGTACTATTATCAGATTCAGGTAGCACAACAATTGGCTGCTCGCGGCCATTTAATTTACCAATGGCGGTTAATTAAAGCCGTAGATTACCCAAAAAATAAAATCTAAATATTATTACAATGTAATCATTAAGAATAATAACATACTCAATTAATCATTTATCTAGAAAATTATTTTATTTGTAATAGAAGAAACATCTCAATTATATAAATTATTATTTCTTATAAAATAATAATAAAAATAAAATTATTTTTCAGTTGAAACATAGGTGAAAATCAATGCACACGTTGAAAGAAATAATTCTAGACAATCTAGTTAAGTGACACGGAATTTTTGGACTAGTTTTAAATTGAATTCGAAATGGGGTGATATTGGGTTAGGAAAATCGGAACTGGACGTGATCGATTTTTATTTGGACAGACAGCGCTGACGCATCCTCTCCCACACACACACATACACGCACAGAAATACTGACGCACCCACACACTGGTAAAATTTGTTTACGAGAATTTCGGTTTTAATGAGACTGCATTTAGCGCACGAAATTTATACATGCACTCCTCTGTGTGATATTTCGAAATTAATAACACTGATGAGACAGAATTTAATAACGTGGAACATTATTTCAGCGGTGCATCGCAAAGGCCGATGTTATGCGTATACGCCGACGTTAAATTCTATTAAATGTGTAATTTGTAGATTACCATGGTGGCTGAATGGGCCCGCAAACGTGGCCATTTCAGCCAAGTGGCTCGTTTAGAATTCGCGCTCGAGTTTGATTAATATTGGAGACGGTTTCTATATAAGCCAGAAACTTCAATGAAATAAATAAAGGAGAGTGGATTATGGTTTTGCAAAACAAAAATAAGTATTATTTTTAATTATATTACGAAATTTACGTATCTTTTGAAATGGTGATTGTATTTATTTATAATTATGAAGAAAAACTGATTAATTTCTCATTCAATTTCAGAAATTCAGTCCGAGACGGTTTCATACATTTTTTCCTCAAGATCATATTTTTATAAACTCTAAAATTTTTATGTGCAATCAAAATTTTAGTAAGAAATAATTTTTACATATGTATTTTAAATTTTATGATGTAAGTACAATAGATAAATAAATTCTGTATTTTTCTAAAGCTAAAAATGCCAATTGTTAAATTTTTATGTAATTTTTTTGTAATCATAATTCTTGATTTGATTCTCTGTAACAATTGTTATTATATTTATTTCATATATTTAAATGTTGATACATTTCAGAAATTCAATCTGCAAAGGATTTTCTATTCCATTAAAACAAGTTGTGGCTGTTTTTAGTTTCTCGTGTTAATCTAAGAAATCATTTTTTTTGTAATTATATTTTCTGAACTTTCTGTCTCGATTTTTGTTGGTTTGAATATTGAGTTACGTGTAGAGGAATATTGGATGAAAGAATACGCGTTAGTGTACTTTCTTCAAATAGTTAAGATTCTTATGTGATCTTAAAGGGTAATTTCTTGTAATTATAATTGCAAAGGTTTTTTTAGCAATTTTTTTTAATATTTATTGTTCGACTCATCAATACTGATTTATAATTTCAAAATTTACACTGGGAATGTGATGTAAATTGCCCGAATTACCCTGAACCCTCTAAGAAAGTTCTCGAATGAAAATTGCTGAAAAGATTCAAAAATCTACTAAAGAAATTGAGATAAATTCTAGAACCCTCTATAAAAAATCTCAAAAATGGAATAAATGTTTATGGAAAGTACTGGAAATCTATAAGAATAATTTAAGGATATTCTAGAACTCTTTAAGAAAATTCACTGAAAGTTGGTGGAAAGTTCTAAAAATCTATAAAAAAAATTCTACAACCGTTTAAGAAAATTCGCATAAAAAATGAGAAAATTTAGGAAAAAACCTACAAAATAAATTGAAGAAGTTCTTGAAAAATTGAATAAAAATTCTGGAATGTTAAAGAAATCTTCAAAAATACATCAGGAAAATTCTTGAACCCTCTAAAAAATTCTCGAAAAATCAAATTAAATTAATAATACAACGAACTGAAGTATTTTAATATATTTGATCATTAAATTAAATTATTGAAAGTCGGCGTAACGTTTTAAATAAACTGAAAAATTCTAAAAATATCCAAGTTGACAAAACTATTCTTTAAAAAAATTATTGAAAGATTGAATGAAAGATACTGGAAACTACAAAGAAATGAAGAGCATTTTAGAACTCTAAGAAAATTCCCGAAAAATCGTGAACTAGCAAAAAAATTAATAAAAGTTACTGAAAATTTCTAAAAATCTACAAAGAAAGGTAAGGAAAATTCTCCAAAGATGGAGTGAAAGTAAATGAAAAGTTCTAGAAATCTACAAAGATTATTAGGAAAAATTCAAGAACACTCTAGAATAATTCTTCAAAAATGTGATGAAAGTGGCCGAGAAATCTTAAGAAGTTTTTATAACTCTAAGAAAATTCTTGAAGGATGGAATGCAAGATACTGGAAAGTTGTAGAAATTTACAAAAAAAATATTAAGAAAAATTCAAGGACATCCTAGAAAAATTCTTCAAAAGTGTGATAAAAGTTTCTAAGAAGTTCTAGAAATCTACAAAAAAATATTGAGGAAAATTCTAGAGGCCCATTAGAAAATTCTTGAAACATTGTATGAAACTTTCTGGAAAATTTAAGAAATCTACAAAAAAAGAACAGAAAATGTAATAAAAGTTACCAAAAAGATCTAAAAATCTACAAAAAAAGAAAAATTCTAGAGGTACATAAAGAAATTCTTAAAAAATGGATTGAAAGTTACTGCAAACTTCTAGAAACAAAAAAAAATTGAGGAAAATTCTAGAATTCTAGAACTCTGTAAGAAATGATCTGAAATATTGTATTAAACTTTCTAGAAATTTACAAAATTCAAGAACGCTTTAGAATAATTTATAGGTTAAGTGAGATAAAATGTTTTATTTATCATTCTATGTTGTTATATAGCATATATTGCTAAATAAAGATTTATATTATTATTATTATTAGAATATTTTTTCAAAAATTCGATGAAAGTTGCCGAGAAATTTACAAAAATATTGATTAAAATTTAAGAGGTCCATAAGAAAATTATTGAAAAATGGAATTGGAAAAAAATTTACAAACCTACAAAAAAAAACTGAAGAAAATTCTAGAAGTAAGAAAGAAAATTCCTGAAAAACTGAATGAAATTTTCTGAAAAATTCTAGAAATGTACAAAAAAAACTCATAAAATGTAATAAAAGTTACCAAAAAGATCTAAAAATCTACAAAAAAAAAAAAATAAGCAAAATTCTAGAGGCACATGAAGAAACTCTTAGGAAATGGACTGAAAATTACTAAAACTTCTAGAAATCTATAAAAAACTGGAGAAAATTCTTGAGCAACTGATTGATTGACACTTTCTAAAAAATTCTAGTTATCTACAAAATTGTTAGAACCCTTTATAAAAATTCTTCAAAAATGTGATGAAAGTTGTTGACAAGTTCTTGAAATCTACAAAAGAATATTGAAAAAAAAAATTCTAGAGGCCGCTTAGAAAATTCTTGAAAATGGAACGAAGAAAAGTTTTACAAACCTATAAAAAAAACTGAAGAAAATTCTAGAAGCCTGTAAGAAAATTTCTGAAAACCTTAATGAAACTTTCTGAAAAATTCTAGAAATCTACAAGCAATTTTTTTGGATTTAAAACAAAAATTCGCCCCACGTTCCTTAAAAATTTGAAAATATACTCTTCTTGATTTTGAAATAAATGTATAAAACTCTCACAAATTTCTAAAATTAGACAGTTTTTCCAGTTTTCAAAGATATAAATATAAAAAGTTGATACAGACAAAGAAAATTTTGGTATTGTAATCTTTTTTTATAACATGAAAATTTAAAAATATTAATTGCATGATTAAAAAAGGCCAAAACCTCTTGAAAATTGGTTACTCCACTGAATCCACGTTTTATTTAATATAATGAAGGAAATGCAATTAAGAAATTTTTAATAACAGCCCATAATTCTGGATTAGCCGTCGGAATCTCTTCTTGCAGCCAGAATTGTTCAGTTATCTTTTGATAATGACAACTGTGTTGCTAAACTATACTCAACGAAAATAAAATACATTTATACAAACAAAGTAACCAAGTGTTTTCTATTTATACTCAAAAATGTATATAGACGTAGAAGCCTCAAGAATCAACGAGTTAATAAATTTATCAGGAGCAGAAATAAAAAATTGAAGACATACTTGCTTATTATGAACACTTTAATGCTCTCCATTCAGATTCTAATCAACGATTTAATGATATTTTGAAAATGAATATACTTGATTAGATTATGGAGCTTTTTTCAAGTAAACACAGAAGAATCTCTACCTACAGCTTATTCTGGAAAATGAACTTAAGTCAAAAGTTTTGTAACTATTTAGTTGAGGCTGTTAGTTGTTGAAAGTTCATATTCTTAGCCATGCTATTTGTAACACACAAATTACTTTTGAATCATTCAATGTCTGTCGAGGTATTAGCCAGAGAAGTAGTTGTATCAACACGTGATTTGTTTTTGTAGTCATAATAAGACTCATTTGTTATAGATTTACGAAATATTTTCGTGTTTTTTTTCTAATTATCACTTTAGTAAATTTTCGTAAATGAAATGGGATAACACTTTTAAATATTTATTTTGCTCTTGTTGAAATGTTGTTAAAATAATCAATTTTTCGCCTTAAGAAGACACAGTGTGTCGAAACAATTGTCGCGAACACCAAAATAAATATTTGAAAGTGTTAACGTATTTTACGAAAATTTACTAAATTGATCAAAAGTTCTGTGTTGCATTTCCGTCATCATATTTAGTGGATAGTGAATTCAGTGCGCTAACCAATTTATTATCAAAAAAGAAACCGATTGCAAATAGTCTTCCACATTTTCCATTTATCATGAATCACGACGGTCTCAACTATTTTTATTTTCTAATTCCTTTAAGCTTTTTAAGAATTATTTTTGATAATTTTAATTCGTAAAAAGTTGTGTCTTTAGCAATTACTTTAATACATATTTTTCATCATTCAATCATAAATTTCGGAAATTAAATCTAAGAAGGTTTTTGTTATTTTTACAAACTCAAACCATGGATATTTTTCTACTGTTATGTAATTTAAAATAAATATTTTTTCTAATTAAAATTCTTTAAATTTTTGCTTCTAGCAAATTCATTCAAGTTTTTCTTCTCTTTATTCTTTATTCTTTATTCTTTATTAGCTTCGCTTCTCCTGCTTACAAAATTTAAAAAAAAACTTACAAACAATACACGATATACGTACATTTCAGAAAAAAAAAAACTGTTATCAGAAATTCAATTTGCTAGGGTTTTTTAATTTTTTTCCAAAATCTAGTGATGACTATTTTTATTTTCTAATGTAATTATACGGGCTGAAATTCAACGGGCAACGGGATAATATAATTATCTCTAATCTTTAAAAAACAAATCATTGTAGAAATTTAATATGCGAAGGTTTTTTGCATTCCTCTTAAAGTCTAGCATTGAACATTTAGATAATTTTGTGATTCAAAAGTAAAAATTTTGGTAATTGTAATATTAGAGTTTCTTTCTAGAAAATGCTTTTTTAATAAATTAGATGGGGTAAAACCCTTGTTAAGTTCCATAATATTTTTATTTTCAGTTGCCTGACACGTTTCGATCATTCCTGATCATTTTAAAAAGTACAAAACTAAAAAATGATTTTTTGATCAGGAATGATCGAAACACGTGTCAGGCAACTGAAAATAAAAATATTATGGAACTTAACAAGGGTTTTACCCCATCGAATTTATATATCTCGTTCCATCAAGAGTAAAGCTCAACTAGAATCAACTATTTTTAATATTTTAATTTCTTATTTTTTTATTTTCTGATCTTTTTATAATCAATCGATGAATATGATAAGATTCTCATATTATTCTAAAAACGATTTTTCATTATTATAATTCTTAAGTGTTTTGTCTGTATCAGTTGTTTTTATATTTATGTTTTATCTGAAAACTGGAAAAATTCACAAATTTCAGAAATTCAGTCTGTGCTAGTTTTATGCATTTTTTTTTTCAAAATCAACGAGTGTATATTTATAAATTCTTATCGAACTTTAAAGCAAGATTTTTTGTAATTATAATTCCTAAGTGGCCTCTTTGTAACAATTGTTCAAATATTAGTTTCTTATCCTTGAAAATATAATAAATTTCAAAAGGTAATACTTGGCGAAACTCTATTATGCAATTATTAAATAAAAACACGACTGTTTAGAGTTGTACTTTATTTTGTAGATACGCTCCTGCAATTGTTTTACCACATTTTGGCTTCATCAGGCAGGTGAATAATTATTCATTCAAACAGTCGTGTTTTTATTTAATAAATTCAGAAGTTCAATATTAATTGTAATTCCTTAGTTTTTTGTTTGTAGCAATTTTATGTACATATATTTCTTAATTTAGAAAAAAAAAACAATATATTAAAGAATTTCAATCTGTGAAGATTTGCTCATTTTATTCTCAAAATTAAATAGTTGATATTTTTATATTCTTATGTACTTTTAAAGAACAATTTTTATAATTAATATTTTTGAATTTGTTATCTCTAGAAATTGCTTTTATATTGTTTTTTTTTAAACTTTGTAAATGGTTAAATTTCAAAAATTCAATTTGCGAGGTTCTCCTACAATCTGTTTGAAATCAAGTATTGATTATTTTGAAATTTTATGTGATTTTAAAGGTTGCTTTCTTGTTGTTATAATTCTGAAGTGGTTTTTCTCTGGGAATTGTTTTAATATGTACTTACTACTAAAACATCTTTATTTACAGAAGGAAATAAATTATAATTCATGTAATGTGTAAAATAAAATAAAATAAATTCTGATATAGTTGTCTTCTTCTGTTTCATGGCTATCGACCGGTAGTCTTTCAGCCCTATGTACTTATTTTCATTAAAAACCTAATAAATTTCAGATATTTAATCTACGAGAGTTTTCTAAAATATTTTTTCAAATTTAGGCGGTGTCTAATTTTGGATTATTATAAAATATTAATTAGACATTCCGCTCCGAGAATTCACAGCGTTCGGACGTGCCGAATTATCCTCCGAGCAATTAGGAAAGTTTAAAGTGAAAATCGAAGTTATAAACAACGTGTGTGTTAATAACAAGAGTATATATCTACAACACACTTCCGGACCCGTCCTTCATAGGACGTCTTCCTGGAAAAAATGAGTGGAGAAGAAGAAGACGACAGCGAATACATCGAAATGGAAACAGACACAGAATACAATCCACGCTCACAGCCAACGACCTCGGGATATCAAACCGCTGGTAAGAAAAGAGGTCGGCCGAAAAAATCGGTTAGTTTTAACACAAAAAAATCTAACATAAACAATACGAACGTAGCAAATATCGCGACTACAAACCGTACACTACAAAATATACTTAAAAAAATCCACGCTACGAATTCACAAAATATTGAAGACGACACTTTCATAATTACTACACGATCACAACAACAATTAAATCCAACTAAAATAAATCAACCAACACAACCAAACACAATTAAAACACCACAACCCGCACAAAACACACCACAAACAACACAACATACAATTATAAATCATAACCCACAAGTAAAACCGATAACTTCACAGTATAAATATACATATACATTTAAAACAATTAAAGAATTATCAAGAATCCAAATAGCAACATTGTGGGCAGAATTAAACTTCAGTACAGACTTGGAAATTATCAAAACAAAATTTGGATTTCTGATTAAGTCTAACATAGATAAGAAAACTCTTGAAGGCTATTTAAACCATTTAAAAACTATCAACATTATTGCGACATATTCTGAAACTCAAAATACTCCACGCCAAAAAACGTATCAGGCTCCCACGTATTGTTGTGTTATAAGAAGTGTAGAGCCAGAAATAGAAGATGCCTTAATTAGCGCCCAATTAACAAAAAATCAAATCGAACATCGTTATTGTAAGAGAATTATTTCCAAAGCTACAAACGAAAAAACACGCATCATCCGTATAATCACAGGATCACATGAATCATATACAAAACTCTTACACGACGGTTTCAAATATATGTTTAAATCATACCCGGTTGAAGAAAGTTTTGCTCCAAATCCAATCCCCCTACCATGTAATAAATGCTCGAAATACGACCACAAAACAGCCGACTGCAAGGAAATCACTACATGTGCAAAATGTTCCGGAAATCACCACACGAGTTCCTGCCAGACCACCCTACCAGAGAAATGCAAGGCCTGCGGAGACACTACACATGGTGCGTGGTCTACAAAATGCCCTAAACGTCCAATGCAGCCTATAGATGGTATCCCTAACATCAAAATCCACAACACAAACAAGAAGACAACAGAAATGGACCAGACATTGACAAAGACATCTCGCGTTCATCAACCACTCACAATTCATGACTTCATACTGGACTGTTACACCACAGAAATAAATTCACCTAACAACAATAACCGACAGGACTTATTAAAAAAACTTCGAGAACGATTTATACGATCATTTAATATAGACACTCACGCATCATTTTCAGGCAATAGAATGTTCATCGTAATGTTCGACATAGAACAACCGCACATCATCCCTCCAGTCGCCCCAAAGGATGGAGTCCACATAGGTAATACTATCGTAACTAAAAATGGCTAGTGTACGCTTCTTATACTCCAACATTAATTCCCTAACGAACAAATCCCATCTACTCTCCCATTACCTGTCCAACAATCCTATTCATATAAACTTAATGGTAGAAACCAAACACAAAACACCATACACCTTTAAAAACTGGTCCACAATTCAGAATCTATCTTCCATCCACAATGATAACCATAGGGGAGGATCTGTGATAGCAGTACATCCTTCTTTAAACCTCGGCAAAGCAAATTCCCCAAAAATAAACAATCCGCTAAACGAATGTATTCACTGTACCTTAGTGTTCCCTTCTTATACTATCCACCTATTTCTTATATATATCCATCCACACTCCCAGATAGAAGATAGCATATTCACCAAAGCATCGCTGTATGATAATGTAATTATTGTAGGTGATTTTAATATCAATAAAACCAAAGCTCGCCACCTATCCTCCTTCCTATCCCAATCTAATTTTACTCAAATTAAAACACCTCCCACCTTCATTATGAACAATAATCCACCATCAACTCCCGATATCTTATTATGTACAAAAAACCTAAGTCACTTAATAACACCCGTATCCCTCATTCCTGATTTGTGTTCCGACCATCTTTCAATCCAATTTGACCTAAATATTCAACAACATATCCCATTGCCCACTCCTGTTAGTATCTATAATTTTCAAAAATGCAATACAGATAAGGTTAATGATGATATGGAGACGTTTATTAAGAACAATCCTTCCCCAAATCCCGATGTTATAACCAAATTTAATAACCTGCTTTCATCCACAATCCTTAAACACACTCCTAAACAAACTAAGCAAACATACAAATATCCTCTACCTAACTATATCCTAAGACTTATTAAATTCAAAAGACAATTATATCGTGATATTAAAATAACAGACACAATAGAACTTAGACAAAAATTTAACAAACTGAACAAAGACATACACCGACTAATAGACGAATACAAGAAAGAGACATGGATAAACGCTTGTGAAAACATAAATAGCATGAAAGGCAAGACTTACTGGACGGAAATTAAGAAGTTAACAAAATATAGAAAGAGTGACAAGATTCAATACATTCTCGATCCAACCACGAATACTTTAACTAACGATTCCGAACAAATCGCAGACATATTTAAGAATTATTTCAAAGACACCTTCTTATTTTCGCAAGACGACTCATTTGACAACACACTACTTGAGACAGTTAATTCCTGGTACGACACATTTCCCATTCACCCCTCACTTCCACCAGACGATGATATTTTAGACGAGACGGACTATTATGACATCCTAAATAAAGGAAAAAACACAGCTCCAGGACATGACAATATCCATCGACGTATAATAAAATCCCTTAATGACAATATCCACCAATATATCCTTAAAATATTTAACCATAATTACCGCCACCAATATTTCCCTACAGAATGGAAACATGGTATTATAACATGTATTCCAAAACCAAATCTAGATCCTTCCTTAACTTCCAGCTACCGCCCCATCACACTTCTCCCTGTTCTTGGTAAGCTCTTCGAATCTCTTATTAAACGCAAACTTATGTCAACCATTAGCCAATATATCCCAACATACCAATTTGGTTTCTTACCCAATCGTTCCACAACCCTTCCCCTCACAATTCTTACATCAAACTGCGAGACAGCCCATCTGGAGGGTAGAAAATCATCTATGCTTTTTTTAGATATTAAAAAAGCCTTTGACTCCGTATGGCATCGAGGGCTTTTATATAAATGCTACATTCTTAATCTACCCAAGCACCTCATTATCCTAATAGCCAACTTCCTACAAAATAGATCCTTACAAATTAGAATACATAACAATCTTTCCACTACCTTTACTCCAGAGCAAGGTGTCCCTCAAGGATCCCCTCTCTCCCCCATCCTATATAACTTATACTGCCACGATATTTACCACCCAAACCCTGACCACTTTAATCCTTTAGCATACCCTCTCCAATTTGCAGATGATACTGTTCTCATTGTCCACTCTAATAACATACAAAATTCCATTTCCTCCCTCCAGCAATTTTCCAACAAAATTGAATCATGGTTTAACAAATGGAGAATCAAAATAAATCCATTAAAATCCAAACTTATAATACCTTTCCATCACATTCCACCTACTCCTCATTCAATTACCATCAACAATACCCGCATTACATCATCCCCAACCTGCAAATATCTCGGCGTATTATTTGACCCAAAATTTAATTTCAAGAAGCATACACTGGCCATTAAAAACAAAATCCGTGCTAGAGCAAAACACTTTAGATGCCTCACTTATAGAGGAAAAGGTATAAATATAAACACCGCCACACATATTTATAAAATGATATGTAGACCTATGCTGGACTATGGAGCCGTTCTTCTATCCCAATCCCGCCCCTCCGTATTAAAACATATCCAAATTGCTGAACGATCATCCCTCCGCATTTTAACTAAAATACGACATCCACATAACCCCTTATATAATCCATCGAACGTCCTACTCTACAATAGCACCGGAATTACACCTATCCAAGACCGCCTATTAGCCCTCTCCCAAAAATTCTCCACGAATCCTAAAAATCTAGAGCTCCTAAATAAACTATGTATTTCCAGAAATCCCGAAATCCCTCCCAAACACAAACACCCATCTAAAACCACATATGAATTCATCAAACATTTCACCTCGTTAGACAATGACAGTTAACAATCATGACGAAAACTAAAGATACGACAAACCAGGGTAGAAAGACCTACGGTCGATAACCCTTTGGTCATTTTATAAATTTAAGAATATATATATATATTATGTTATATTATTTTATACAACCAATAAAGATTTATTTATTATTATATTAATTAGAGGTTGTCTGGTAATTATAATTCGTAAGTTTTTTGCCTGTGGCAATTGTTTGTACATTTATTTCTTCAATTGAAAATTAATAATATTCACGAATTCTATTTGCCTGGGTTTCTGCATTTTGTTGCAAATTCAAAACGGTGTTTATTTTCAGATTATATTGTTATTTATGAGGTTTTTATTTATAGAAATTGTTTTAATATTTATTCTTACCTGTAAAAAAAAAATAGTAACAAATTAAAGCGAGGATTTTCTACTTTTTTTTAATTTAAGCGGAGAGTATTTTTAAAATCTTATGTGATTTTAAAGAATGATTTTTGAAACTAATAATATGTAAGATTTTTGTTTTTAGCAATTGTTTTTATATTTATTTATTACGTTTAATTAATTGATAAATTTCAGTAATTTTGATTTTTTCTAAAATCAAGCACTGTTTATTATTATTTTTTGTCAAAGTTTAAAGAATAACTTATTGTAATATTAATTTATAAGTCTAGCAATTGTGTATCTATTTCTTAACTTTTGAAACTAAAATATTTCAGAAATTAAATGTAAAAATAAAGCTGTATATATTTTTAGATTCTTTATTTAATAAAATCTTTGTACTTATTTCTAACAAAATAACACAAAATTTATATAATAAAATATGAAAGTATCTTCATTGAAGCTTTCTTACATAATTTTAAACAACGTTTTGTTTGCAATTTAAATTCCTTAGTTTAATTGTCTTTAGTAAGTGTTTTTATATTTATAAGCTGATAAATTTTTGAAATTTAATCTGTAGAAATTGTCTGCATAATTGTTAAAAAAAAAATTGGCTACTTTTGGATTCTTATACGATTTTAAAGACGATTTTTGTAGTTATAATTACTTAGATCTTTGTTTCTGTAAATTTTCTTTTTTATTTGTTATCTTTAAAAATGTTATACATTTTAGAAATTGAAACTGCCTGATTTTTGCAATTTTTCAAGTTTAATCAGTGGTAAGCTTTAGATTAATATGTGATTTTAAGGAACACGTTTTTGTGAAAAAAGTACTGAGTTTTTTTACTTCTGGAGATTAATTTGATAAGGTATTATAATATTAAACTCATACCCTTTGAAACAATTTTTTTTACATTTTCGGTTAGTTTTTTAACATTAAATTCTAATTTGTGTCATTTTTTGTGGCTATATACTTCGGTGCATAGACATATTTCTGTAATGGTTTGATTTGTTTCTTTTTTAACTAAATTAACTAATATATTTGTACTGTAATCTTTATTGACTGTTATTGCTTTTAAATTCTTAATTAAAATTATTTTCTGAGAGTGGAGTATGAATTAGTCTATGGATGACAGAATGAAAAGTACTATATTTAATTCTATGGTATGTGTTAGATAAATTTGGAATAATTGTATTAGCAAAACTATCTTTTGTATATATTTTGTATTCTAATTTCGTGTTTATTCTTTTTAAGGTTAAGACCAAACAAATTAAACTGTTATTAGCTTCATTTTCTATTGTAAACTGAATATTTTTGTTTATAGAATTAATAAATTGTGCAAAGAATCTAATTTAAATATATATATATATATATATATATATATATATATATATATATATATATATATATATATATATATATATAAATACAAAAAATATCGTCCACGCACCTTGTCCAATAAAATATATATGAGGTAATATGTTGTTTAAACGGATATTGTTCAAAATTATTCATGAATATTTGTGTTAGAAGAGGTGTTTATGGGGAGTCCATTGGTAAACCATCTGTTGGACTATATATTATGTTATTTAATTCAAAGTAATTTTGATTTATACATATTTTTACTACCTTTTTCATTTCTATTTTATGTGATTCAAAGTGGTATGAATTATTAACTAAATTATCAAGGATTGCTATTAACTCTTGTTTTGGGATTGATGTAAACGCTTTTAACATCACATGATATGAATTTTGCACTTACTGGGATTTCTATTAATCTTAACCTTTTAACTAAGTCTATGGAATTTTTAATTAAATATTCTGATTTAAAATCAATAAATTTTGGTAATATTTTGAATAAGTTAAATAAGAATATAGTATTCTGCAGTGAATAGACGTACTAGTGTGGCTCCGCCAAAAACTTGTTATTTTCTAATTATAAACGTCGAATTAATCGGTGAGTTTTATGAGTACGTGAAAATTACTAACAAAATTGTTAACCTCCTCCTCATTTCCCTAATCCGAGCAGGTATATATTAGATTGATTTTCTGTTATTTATTTAGTTTGCTATTGATAATGGTCACTTTGTGACCGAAATGTACATTTAGCTATAAAATAAACCAAGTGAAAAAAGTGCCAAACTAGTGTTTTATTTAATCGAATTAATCAACAAAAATCTGTGTACATAAACAATAAAGTGCAGTGAACATTTCAGTAAAGTTATCTTTTTATTTAATAGTGTGTTAATCAGTTAATCATGGTTCTCACTAAAAATCAAATTAATGAAATCGAACAAGTGTTCATCAATCTAATAAGAACGCAAGATTTTCAAGATATGAACTTTTAAACAGTACGCTATCTGCAAATATTGAAAGTATATGGATAAAACTGTCAATATTAAAAAAGGTTTATATCATAGGCAATGTGTATAGACCACCCAATAAAGAATTCACAATTTTTTCTAAATATTTTTGAAGACATGATATTCGAATTTATAACTATATTCGGGTTGAGTAATGTGAAGTGTTTTATATTATGATGAACTAAATAAAATTCCTTACTTCACTTATTAATAAGTGAAGTCAGGAATTTTATTTCGTTCATCATAATTCGAATTTATAATAATTGCAGACTAAATAATCTGCGGAGGAGATTTTAACATTAACTTATATGAACCTGATTCTCGAAAATCAATATTATTTCTTGAGGGTCTGGATTCTCTTAATCTAAAACTAGTAATAAATACACCCACACATATTACAAAAAATACATCAACTTTAATTGATTTTATCCTTATTCCTAATAAAACCGAAGATTTCATTTGAAATTCTCTAGATATATTTAATCACATAACTGATCGCCATCTTTTAATTTCTTGCTCTTTAACATAAAATATATTAAACAGAAAATCTAAAATAATAATTAGTAGAAATCTTAAAAGAACTGATTTGAAACTTTTAGGACATATTTTGGATATTACACCGTTTCATTATATATTGTAGATTGTGAACATTGATAAAAAAAATAACTCATTGAACTCATTTATAATTAATTGAAATCTTCGACACTTTTTCACCTCTACATCAAGTTAAAATTACTAAACGAAATCCAGAATGGTTAACTGACACTATCAAAGATATGATTGCTTTACGTGATAAGACATTTAAAAAATACAGAATTTCTAAAATAACAAAAGATTGGGAGTACTATAAATCTCTTAAAAATCAAACAAATATTGCAATTCGAAATGAAAAAAAGCAGTTCATAGATTTTAGATGTAAAAAAAATAGTGCACATTTTTGGAAGGTTATCAAATCATTAAATATTCATAAAACTAAAATTAAATAAAACTGAATAAACCAGACCTTATTAATAATTATTTTGATGGCTGTAACGGAAGTACATCTACCACTGATCATGATATAAATAAATTTATAGTAAAAACACTTTGAAAAACTTTGATGAACCTCTAAAATTTAAACCAGTAATAGTAAATGTAATATATAAATACTTATTGGATTTCAAGTCAAATGCCGCTGGCATCGACAATATTATTATTACCATGATTTATATTGTGCCATTCATTACATAGTTAACTCTTCCTTAGTTGATAATTAATATCCAAATATTTCGAAAATTTCAAGAATTGTGACATTTCCAAAGATAAAAAACCGATCAGAATTTGGAGTGCTAATGCATGTAAGCATATTGCCTGTACTCTCAAAAATCGCTGAAAAAGTAATATAAGAACAAATTTGTGTATTTTTAAATGATTATGGTATTCTCCTAAACTATCAGTCTGGATTTCGTAAATCTCGTAGTTGTTCTACTGTTCTGTTAGCAATAACAGATGATATAATTAGGAATATAGATACTGGAAAAGGTACTGCATTAATCCTTCTTGACTATTCTAAGGCGTTTGATACTCTTTGTCATAACATCTTATATGCCACATTGCATTATGTTGGTTTCTCAACAAATGCAATAAATGCATTAGTGCAGAGTTATCTAACTGATAGAAAACAATATGTCGAAACGAATTTTCGAAAATCTTTCGAAATAGAAATTTCTCGAGGGGTCTCCCAGGGATCTATACTAGGCCCAATTATTTTTGCTATATACACAAGTTCCCTTACAAAATGTATAAAACATTGCAACAATTATTTTTTTTGCCGACGATACGCAATTGTATTACTCATTTGATTCCAGTAATATGAATCAAGCAAATGCACTAATTAATTCTGACATAAAACAATAAATATCTAGTAAACATCTCTTAAAAATAAATGCTTTAAAATCATCTGTAATAATTTTTGGGAAAAGCAATAATGAAATAAAAACCAAACTAGACATTAAGATCGTAGGCAATCAAATTCAAAGTGTAGAGTTAGTAAGAAATTTGGGCTTAGTGATTGTCTCTGGTCTTAGTTTTAAAAGTCATATTGCAAAATGCATACAAAAAGCATTTGAAATTATTATACCCACAACGTAAAATTCTTTCAGAAAATAAAAAAAATGCAGTTTTGTGATCACCTAGTACTTAGTCATTTCAACTACTGTTACGTAACTCAATTAATCCAAATATTGATACCTAATTTAGAAGCTGGTAAAGATTCCGAAGAATCATCAACTTCATTACGAAATAGGATATTGTGGCAGTTTTTTTTTTCGATATTGAAAAGTCTTACGATACTACATGATGAAATTTACAAAAGGGAAACATTTGAAATGAAAAACTGTATAAAGAGAAGCCGTAGGTGATTTGAAATAAAGCGTGTAAGAGGGCGTATGTGTCACTTTATTGAAAATTTCCTAGCCGTTCTTTGCTTTCATGTTAGAGTAGGTTTAAATTTATCAGATGTATAGACATAGGAAAATGTCGTGCCTCAAGGCTCCGCTCTGAGTGTCACATTATTTAGTACAGCCATCAAAGGTATTGTTAAAAATATTAATAGTATTGAAATCTCTATCGACAGTTGAAAGACATGTACAATTATTCATGATTAAAATTAACAATGAACTTATGATCTTTATGATAAAGACGTAATGTGTAAATTTTCACTGCTTCCGTGGAATTGTTAGATCTCTAGAATTAACATTAAGTAATAGGTAGTTTGTCATTGACGATGAAGATACATTTTTCAGTTTAAATTTGACGCTGACTGGCATATCAGTATACTTCGTACAGAGGAATCTGATTATTCGTGTGGCTGTTCTATCGTCTATGATAATTCCTTTCATAAATTTAAATTGCCAGATATCTGCATGTATATGTATACCATCAAAAAAGCTAAGTTTAAGACATTAAGCAATTGTCATGTCTATAGACTAAATATTGTGTAAAGCTCATTGAAGTCCAGTCGTAAATCAATGTGTTCAGAATGTGTGAAATAAATGTTTGTAATTGCGAGTGCGGTGGGAAATTCGATGATATTAATTATGGCTTCCTGCGTAGCTTTACGAAGTTAGATATGAACATTGTTAGTATATCAACGGCGACTTCCGGCCAGAGCCGATACCGGAAACACGGCAATAACTTCTTGGGGTCGGCGGCGGCGGCGGCGACGGAGCGGACGAGTCATAATTTCCGAAATTGTTTCTAAATTATGTACCGTCACACGGTCATTAAACCCCTGCTTTGATTATTGCGCCAGTCCCGGCTAATCTATTGTTAATTGTGACCGTTTAATCGCTCAACAAAATCGAGCGTCGCTTAATACGATATTAATTAATACGATTCGACTGTATTACGCTGAATAATACAATCCGTTGGTGTGGCGTTTACATTAGTCGAGTATTTTTCCATTCAGATTTGCGTCAGTGGAAATAGAAAAAGTAATAACGCAGCGCAGTTACATATGAGAGACATTAATTCCTGTGGCCTGATTCGCAAGAGCTATTCCGGTTGTTCCGGTCGTCCCGGAGCGGCTCCGGGCGACAACGGATAGTCCCCACACTGCAGCCATTTGTTTTAATTACTAAAACAGAAACAAGAATCTGTGGTCTCACTCCGTTGGACCCTATCCGATTTATCATTTCACACACACACATATAAACTCACGTATATACGGGGCAACCTTCTGTAGATTGGTGTCCGGGGGTACGGTTCCTAGTCCGGACGTTTATTTCGTTACCGTTGCAAGAAATTAGCTCTGAGGATTGGCGAATTGGTCGGTCCGCCGGCCACTACAATTCCATCCATATGTACACAATGTTAAAAGCTATAAAACTAAATTTATATAGAGACATAAATTAGCCACCCCCCCGCGTTGTTTAAGCGCTTTAAATTTATATCCACCATTTATCTATCATTTCAATTTTAATAGCTCGCGTTAGCCCGGGCCGATTTTATTTCGGTTTGCAGTTAATTAGTCTGAAAGCGATTAAACTCGCGCAGTTCATTTACCATTCTTACTGTATAAATGCGGAATATTGATGATAACTACCATGCGAATATTAATTCTTAATCGACCGTTATTAAAACTAACCGTAATTTATAGTATATAGTTTTAATACGAAAAATCAATAGTAGTAAATTAATATTTAATTGGAAAATATATCCTTTCTTAATTATATTCGAAGTGTACCACAAAATAAACTCCTCCACAATTAAATCATTTACGCATGTTATGATGCCCCAAATGCTGACATCCACAAAATCTCTAAGAAGATATGAGGAAGTCCCTAACATCGGTCGGCTCGCACTTCGCTCAAATCGCGAAACTAATTTTAAGTATATTTAAGTGTTTTATAAAGTTCTAATACATATAATCAATCATTGTATCATTTTGTGAAATAAATAAAAATTAATTTTTAAAAACTCATATTCCATAATCCGGAATTTAACTGGCGCTGCGAACAGGATATCTGGAACGTCTAAAAATCGGCGGTTGGTCTCAACGATTCGATCAGATATCGAACACAATCGAAAGTGCAAAGAACAAAATCAAGTTAAGTGAATTTAAATCCAAAATTATTCAAATTGGACTACATTTGGATTACCTACAAGATGGTTCCAGTTCTGCTAATGTAAGTGCAAACTTTCACTACATTGCCAAATCATTGCATGTCCCAAAACAATATTGACATCGATCACTTATCCCAATTACTAAACTCCCTAAGAGTCATGCCTTATACCGTAAAAGATATAACCAACGTCTATCAAGACACAATTCCAAATTTTGACGGAGACGCGAACGTATTAAATGCGTGCGAATTTCTTGTTATAACTTTTCTACAAGAACCAAATCCAGCAATTCAAGCTTTATTATTAAGAATAATTCAAGGAAAATTGAAAGGAAAAGCTTTAAAAACCGTGAGCAGTAACGAAGAAACCACCACATGGCGAGAATTGAAAAATTTATTGTTAAATCATTTCGGCGATCAACTGTCCGAATCATGTTTATTTGGTGACTTAGCACAGATTCGACCTAATAAAAACGAGGGTTCATATAATTTTGGCGCTCGCATAATAGAAACATTACAACTTTTGTTGACTCAAGTACAACTAAGAGACAACGACGCGAATAGCAGGCTTTTGAAAAGCAACAATTACAAAACTACGGCGTTACAAATTTATCTGCAAGGATTACTTGAAATAGATCCTGTAACGGGAATAGTGGTGCAAGTAAAGCAACCCCGCGACTTAGAAACAGAAATGAGTCACGTCATCGAAGTAGAGAATTTTATTTACCGTGCAGGATGCGCAAATAATTTACAACGAGTAGATTCAAGATTATCTCAAGAAAAATCACGCATCCAGAATAAACAACCTAATCATTACGTACCACGATCAGCACCTATAATGCAACCATATTTTATTCAACCACAAAATATGCCATCAAATTCGGCAATCAATCAATATACACCAAGACCTAATTTGAATCAACATTACCAGGCAAATCAAAAACCGTTTTATAATCAAGCAAACAACGCAAATCAAAGATCATCTTAAAACTCCTGCTCAAATAATGCAAAATAGCGTGCCCAAACCCATGCAAATGGAAATCGACCCCAGTTCGCAGAAGCGAGCAGCATCAGGCACCGCGCAACAACACAAGCGACCTAGATGGACACCTGACCCTGGTCAGCATTTGTACTATCAAGACGATAACGAAGAAATGCCATACGATGAGACGCAGAACGACGAAAACATAAACACAGATTGCGATTACGACGAGGAATTCGATAATCACCCTGAAGAAAATTTTCACTTCATCAGCCTATCTACGAAGAAGAAATAATAAACGAACTAAACGACGAAACAGCAATAATCGACGTAAATAATATAAATTGTAATTTGCCCTATATAACATGTTCAGGACTTAAATTTCTTATAGATACCGGATCAACAAAAACGCTTATTAATTCTAAACTTTTCGAACATTTTAAAGAATATGCGATCAAAATTCCGTTTATAATCAAAACAGCTCATAATACAACTAAACATGACGATGCAATATTTTTCGAAATTCCACCAATATTTAAAACAAACCTTCAACATACATTTTTTAGATTCGATTTTAGTAAAAAATTCGATGGACTAATCGGAATCGATCTTTTAAACAAACTCGGAGCAATTCTTGATATTCGTAAAAAATTACTTATAACTGAAAATGCAAATATCCCTATAAATTTAAATACAGAAAAACTTACGTTCGAACCACTAGAGGCGAGAATAATAAAAATACCAGTCAATGTACAGGAGGGAACTATTTACATACCATCAATTGAATTTCGCCCAGGAACTATTGTGAAGGAATCAATCGCTGAAGCAATTAATCATGGAGCTTTAGTTATTGCTATTAATTACACTCAAGAAAAGAAACATATTAAAATTTGTGACTCCCTTCAAACCCAAATAGTTGATGAAATTAACGAAATTTACGGATACGAAGAAATGGATATCGATTACGACTTGAATTTGGACGAGATACAAAGAGAAAACGTGAATAAAAATTTGAATACCATTGGAATGAACATCGAAGAAGAAGCCTTTATTGGAGCACTCGCAGAAAAATACAAACATATATTCTACATCGAAGGTCAAAAATTAACGTTCACACACTGCGTTAAACACAAACTAAATTTAAAGGATCAATCACCTGTTTATGTCAAAATGTATCGACAGCCAATTGAAACAAAAATGGAAATTAAAAATCAAGTTTTAGAACTTTTGGATGAAGACATCATTCAAGAAAGCATATCACCTTGGAGTTGTCCTTTGAATATCGTCACAAGAACTACCAATGGCAAAACGAAGAAACGAATGGTTTCGACTATCGGCGATTAAACGATCGGATGATAGAAGATAAATATCCAATTCCTAATATAGCAGATATATTAGATAAATTGGGTAGATGCCACTAATTCAGCAGTATAGATCTAGCTTCCGGCTACCACCAGGTGGAGATGGACCCAGCTGACAGAGAAAAAACCGCTTTCTCAACTGAACAAAGACATTTCGAATTTAATGCCGTTCGGGTTAAAAAATGCCCCAGCGACATTTCAAAGACTAATGGACAATATATTGAAAGGATTATTAGAAGATACATGCATGGTTTATTTAGATGATATAATTATTTACTCGGTATCACTACAGGAACATATAGCGAAATTAAATAAAGTTTTTGAAAGACTAGAAAACGCAAATTTTAAAGTTAAACTGGAAAAATGTGAATTTCTTAGAAAAGAGCTTAAATATTTAGGTCATATAATTACGGAAAACGGCGTAAAACCGAATCCAGAAAAAGTCAATGCAATAAAAAAATTACCCTCTACCGAAAACACAAAAGGAAATTAAAGCATTTTTAGGACTCGTTGGATACTATCGAAAATTTATCAGAAATTTTGCGGAAATCACAAAACCGCTTACAAATTGTTTGAAGAAAGGATCCCAAATTTAATTAGATAATAAATGTATAAACGCATTCGAGACATGTAAAGTTTTATTGGTGAATGAACCAATTCTTCAATACCCCGACTTTACAAAGGAATTCATTATTACAACAGATGCGTCAGATATAGTGTTAGGAGCTGTCCTCTCGCAAGGTAAAATAGGCCAAGACAAACCAGTAAGTTATGCTTCCAGAACATTAAGCGCAACTGAACAAAAATATTCAACGATCGAAAAAGAATTACTTGGAATAATGTATGCAGTCAAATATTTTAGACCCTATGTTTACGGCAGATATTTTAAAATCTATACAGATCACAGACCATTAGTATGGTTGTGGAAATTAAAAGAGCTTAATTCAAAACTAATGAGATGGAAATTAAAATTGGAAGAATATGATTTCGAGGTTATTTACAAAAAAGGAAAATATAACACAAATGCAGACGCTTTATCGAGAATTACCCAAGAACAATTGTATACGATAGAAGACGATATAATTTCTTTAACTCCTAACCCAGATCCAAAAATACAACGAATGTTAGACCAGATTATTGAAAAACTAGAATTAGGGGATACCTTAGATCCACAAAATTTACCAAATACATCATTTTCAAGAGAACAACCTAGCCCCACTGGTAAGAATCTAACAATGTTACGGCAAGAATTACAAGAACAATCGACAGCAGACAGAGAAACTCCAATGTTGCTACCGAACGAAGAAGACAGTACGAGTAACACCATATACTCTAATCAGCAACCTGAGCCTACAAAAGGAATCACCATCCTAGACGATATTATAAACGATAAAAAAAACAATATTTTCCGAACCCCACTACTACTGACACGAAAGTCGATCTATCAAACGAAGACGGAAATAAAATATTCAAAGTAAAAATAGGAACCCAAAATTTAAATGAGGAAATCACAAAATTCGTGAAGGAATATTTAATAGGACCTGGAAAACATTATTTATATTTCGAAAACGATACACTCTATCCTAATTTTTGTAAAATTTATGTTCAACTTTTTAATGATAAAGGACCAAAATTAATTAAATGTACAAAAAGGGTCACCATAATAAGCAACGAAGCTGATCAGTTGGAATTAATAACAACGTACCACACTGGCAAAAGAAATCACCGAGGAATAGTAGAAACACTAACTCAACTAAAACGACAATGTTATTGGAAAAATATGAAACAAATGGTAACAGACTAAATTAATAGCTGTATGATTTGTAACAAAAGCAAATACGACCGGTATCCCACCTTGCGACCTCTACAACTTACAAAAACTCCGGATAAACCATTTCAAAAAATTTTCATGGATACATTTACAATTGCGAATTCAAAATTCTTAACGATAATAGACACATTTTCTCGATTAGGTCAAGCAATACCTCTAACATCCACAAATTCTGTCAAAGTAGCTAACGGTCTATTGGAATATTTTAAATATTACGGAACACCATTAGAAATAAGTTGTGACAGCGGAAAAGAATTCAAGAATGACCTCATCATGAAATTACTTGAAGCCCATAAAATAAAGATACATTTTGGAACACCTGCAAATCCTAGTTCACAAGGAAACATCGAGCGATTCCACTCAACAATACTTGAGCAAATCAGATGTCTCGAAGAAAAAAAAAGCAACCTATCGAACAACAAATGAAGTTAGCCGTCATAGCGTACAACAACACCATTTCAAAACCAACTGGTTTTACACCACTGGAACTAGTCTTTGGTCACACTTCGCTAAGAGACCCCGAGGATCTGCTTTACTCCGAAGAATATTATTATCACTATGTATCCGATCATAAAAAACGACTTCAACATCTTTACAAATCCATCCAGCAGAAAAACATCGAACAAAAAGAAAAATATGTACAAAAATCTCAAGAAAACGCTAAGACAAAAACTTTCAAAATTAACGAATTAGTATATGTTAAAAATAATGGTAGAAACAAATTAGTTAACCCCTATATTGGCCCTTATAAAATAATAAAAATTAATGACGATTCGACTGTAGAAGTTAAAACAAAAACAAAAACCAGAAAATTCCACACAAGAAACTTGAAACATTGTGTTGTTTCAGATGTGTCGGATATTATATCATTAACATCAGATGCAACGTTACCCTAGAAGCCATCAATGACGATACAGGTCTTTTCCCAGTAAAATTAGGAGAAGCCCAAATCAAAACCAACCAATGGAAAAATACAACAATATATCATCTCGACCATTTGGCACAAGAAATTGAAACTCTCAATAATAATTGCAATAATTGGATAACTACTTTTAAAAATGGAACTCACAGCAATCTTTACAGCAGAGAAATGGCAAATTATATTTCCATACTATCCACGAAGAGAAGTAAAATGTTACAGCAACTTGAACAACTATTACCCCAAAAGGAACCTCGCAGAACTAAAAGAGGAGCCATTAATATTTTAGGACAAATAATTAATAGGATTACCGGAAATTTAGATAATGAGGATGCCGAAAGGTACGACAAAGAAATTCAGAATATAATTCAGTCGCAATCAAAAATCGAAGCTATAATGGAAAAACAGATCTCTGTGTCAATCAAAACAATCAATGAATTTAATCAAACAATAGCAGATCTAAGAAGCAATCAGTTAGTGCTAACCTCAAGAATGATGCAACTAAATCAATCTATTAAAAATGTTACATTTTATCAATTGAAAGAATCTCAACGAATAACTCTCTTCGCTATTTTTAATCAACTGAATTTTCTAATAGATAACCAAACGACATCTTATCTTCACTCGTTAACGCTGTTACATTCGCCAAATTAAATACATATCATCCCTCGATGATGGACACTAAAAACCTTATTTACGAACTGAAACAATTAAACCAACTTCTCCACAACGAAAAATTACCACGAGAACCCACAACAGAAAACATTCATATTATCGAACGAATTATTACGGTTAGAGCTTACGTCAAAAGAAATTCCATTTTCTCCTAGAGATCCCTCTGACAGAAATCTCCCAATACGTCTACTACCATTTATATCCCTTACCAATCCGAGGAAACAATAACACATTTCACTATATAATACCAAATCATAACCTATTGGCAATCAATGGTGAACGATTTGTACCAATCAGTAAACCATGCGAGGAAACAGAAGCAATGCAGTTTTTATGTCAAGCTACCAACAGTCTACGGATCACCTAGGATTCACCATGCGAAGTTCAGCTATTATCCTACACCCTACATTACGAAAAATGCGTACACAGTTTTGAAACACTCGATGCAACTTGGATCAAGCAAATTCATGAAAACCTATGGATCATCGTTTTGCCCTCTACTCAGAAAATCGAGAAGAAGTAACAAAAAGACTGAATTAGATGCAATCAACGGAACCTACATCGCAAGAATAACCCCAGGATGCTCTCAAACAATACAAACATACAAAATTATTCATTGACCAGTTTCCAAGAAAAAAAAGATTTCAAGAAGACCGAACATTCCTCAATTAACATTCTCCGAAGAAAAAGCTGTACCCGCAAAATGGAAAATGCAGTTTGCAAAATTAAACAAAATCCATGCGACAAACATAACTGGACTCAACGACGACTTAGTCAAGCTTCAAGAGGACCTTAAAACTCTGAAGAAATCAAACACAATCCATGGTCAACCTCCTTCCATTTGGACCATAATTATTTATGTATTATTATTCGTAGGCCTCTTCACATTCATCACGAGATACCTTCGGAACAAGAAATCCTTTGTAATCAATCAGTAATCATTTTGTGAAATAAATAAAAGTTAATTTTTAAAAACTCATATTCCATAATCCTGAATTTAACTCGCAATAGAAATGATATATGTTTAATTGTGGAGGCGTTTACTTGAATATAATTAAGAAATATAAATATAATATTTGCCATTGAATTCTAATTTTCATCTTAATAAGATAAATAAATAATTTAAAACCAAAATAATTTTAAAATGCATGTATGTACAGAATTTATTTATAATAACTGATGTAATTAATTGCGATAGAAAACTCATCGCGAAAGTATCCGTCACTTATGCAGTGCTCGTACAATAAACTCGGAAACTTGGAAATAATTAATATTAACTTTTTTCCATCTTCCACCAACCCACCCCCTCTCCCCTTCCACCGTTCACATTCACAAGTTTGGCGAACTTGTTTTGTATAGCCATCAAAGGAACTTTCCCTCGCCACTATTCGACTGCGCGCGAGATTCCGCGTCCGGAAAAATTAGTTCGAAACTTCCTAAGCAGCATTCAAAATCCAATCTGCGAGAGAGGAGAGAAAAATAAAAGTTTAGCCCCTGCGTTTCACGCGCGCGA
This sequence comes from Ontholestes murinus, assembly GCA_963969525.1. Classification (NCBI taxonomy): domain Eukaryota; kingdom Metazoa; phylum Arthropoda; class Insecta; order Coleoptera; family Staphylinidae; genus Ontholestes; species Ontholestes murinus. The sequence goes on along the minus strand of OZ018398.1, from coordinate 45,267,890 downwards.
ATAGAAATCTTAATCTAATCTAAATCCAATCTGCACCTTCTTATTGCGGGGGACGAGAGACGCACCTTCTCCCCCTTCTACTCTTTTTTTTCGCTCCTCTGTCTTTAAATTAGGCCAAAACGAAAAAAAAATAAATGGGGAAAATTATTCGGTTTTATATAAATCTTGTAAACGGTTTTCCCTACAAAAGATAATTAGCATAAAAAACTGTGAAATATAATGGATTTAACATAGTTACTATAGCTTACAAGTTTCAATTCAAAAACTATAATTGATTGTGATTTTTATTAGTAAAACAATTTTTTTACAAATTTAAATCAAAATTCAATTATAGTTTTTGACTTGAAACTTGTAAGCTATAATAACTATGTTATATCCATTATATTTCCCAGTTTTCTAATTTACAGTAAATCGTATATAACAATAAAATAACATAACACCACCAACAGCTTATTATTTACATATAATTTAAGAACAAAAGTGATACCAAAATTTATTACTTGTTTTATTTTGAATTATTAAAATATATCATGAAACAATTACTTATTTATACATTTCGTTTGCGATATTAATTATACTATTTGAAATTCAATTATAAACACTTGCAAATTGTATGAAACCTTACTGTTAAGTCAATACGTGCACCCTATTTAAATAAGACACCGATTCACTGAATTCACCACTCACACGTATGAAATTTGATAAGAAAAGAAAGAGACTGTTCACACTTTGAGATATATTTATTGGCACCGATATGGAATCGAATTCTCCACATATAGAGAAACTCTGGCAGAGAGTCAGAGCGGTGCAGTGGATCCTCGTGGTTATGATAGCGCAAAAGTCAATATGTGTACATTTGCCTGAGAGACTGAGCGACCGGCGCAAACCTAATATGACATTTGCAACAGTTTAACTAACTGTATAATGTTTGCCGAATGGTATTTGCACGGCCATCACAACGGCAATGCTAGCTAAAGTGGTCAAACTTCGATTCCAGCACACGACATCAAAGGTCTGGCGTCGGGACGACCTGAAAGGAATTCATCACATATTCAATTTGTCTATTTAGCCGATATATCTTACGGTAATCCTCTGATTGAGATGTGTTATTTGTATATACTCCACTATAGAAAATAAAACTGTTGCTTTAAACACTACAAGTACTTAAAGCTTCTATTTTTTTTGAACTGATAATATCCATGAGCAAAACCTTAAAATATATTTAAAGAACAAATTAAACACAATTTTTCCTTTGTTTTTACAACTAAATACAGTTTTTTCTTTGTTTGTGTAACTGAATACAGTTATATAAACAAAGTAAAAATGTGTTTAATTAAACAGTAGTATGAAAACTATATTTTTTTTTAAATCCAACAAATTTTAAGTGAGTTGCCATTTTGTTTAAAATTAATTCTTTAAATGGCTGAAATGAAGGAACACACACGAGAAAATAGATTACAATTGTATAAATTAAAATCTAAGAACTCAACGAAATATTTAAGTTTCTAAATACCCATTATTTTTAATATTGAATATTCTATACATCCAATTTTACAAAAATTAAAATTTCTATAAAAGAAATTTTATTAATATTAATTTTTTCATAGGTCGACTTTTTTAAATACTGAAGTTTATATATGTTGAATTTTTAAATATTGAATTTTCAATATATCAAATATTCTAAATCTGAAACTTTTTAAACATCTAATTTTCTAAATATTGAAGTTTCTCTTTACTGATATTTTCTTTTAGAGATGATTTGACAGTGACAACACATGTCATATAATATATCTATTAAAAGACTAAAATAAGCTTTATTCAGGCATTACAAATACAAAGAAGATATATTAGAGAATATTCTGGAGCAGTATTTATAGAATAGAATCATGGGTTTGAGTGGAAGATTCTTCGATGAAGAGAATTCCGCCCGTCCTCCTTTTGACTAAAATTTAAATATATTAACATATTTTATATTATAAATTTTATTAGAAATGAGTACAATTTTTGTACTCATTTCTAATTATAAATAAATAAATAAAATAAATTAATTAATAAATAATAAATTGAATTTTTTATTTAATTAATTTTCTCTATATTAAATCTTCTAAATATTAACGGATTTATACATGAAATTTTCTAAATAATAAATTTTCTCTATATCGAATTTACTATACCGGGTGTCCCGTTAATGCGGGGAAATGGCTGGACCATAGATTCCTGGGGTCAAAATATGATGATTTAACACAACTTATCTATATCCAAAAATTTACGGTTAAGCCGGAATTTGTCTTCAAAGTTTAATTTTTTTTATTTCTTTTGTTTATAACAATTGAACGCTTTATTCGATTTTAATGATATTTATTATTAATAATAACTATAATATGATACACTATTTGAGTTATTGTGGCCATTAGGGATTGACAGGAAGTATAAAAAACAGTAGTACCATCATTTAAAAACTAAATAATTTTTTTATTGGTGCATCTAATAAAAACTAAAAAAATATTACTTGAAAGAATGTTTAATTTAAAAAACTTTTTTCTCTCTTAATATTTGATATCTATTATGGTTTTCCCATAAAAAAATAAAATAATTTTTTGTATCTAGTAAAAACAAAATTTAATTTTCAATCGAATCGAAAATAAATGTTTTTCCTGGCCGTCTTTCTTTAAAAAATATTAATTATGTGTAATAATAATTATTTAGTGTCTTTTAATAATTAATTTTGAACTTTATTATAGTTCATAAATATTCATAATTGGGGCAAACAGATATCAACCCGTATAAAATATCAAATATTATTAAGGGACAAAAAAGTTTTTAAATTAAACCGTGTTTCAAGCGTTCAATTGTTATACACAAAAGAAATTTCAAAAAAATGAAATTTTGAAGACAAATTCCGGCATAACCGTAAATTTTTGGATATAGATAAGTTGTGTTAAATCATCATATTTTGACCCCAGGAATCTATGGTCCAGCCATTTCCCCGAATTAACGGGACACCCTGTATATACTATACTAGTATAGAAAATATTGAAGTTTCTTTAAATAAAATTTACACAACCAATTTTCTATAAATTGGAATTTCTTCACGTAGATTTTTTAAATATTAAATTTTCTATATAATGACTTTTCTAATTATCGAATTTTCTAAATATTAGAGTATCCATATAACGAACTTTCTATACATTTAATTTTCTATACACCAAGAATATGAAATATTCAACTTTCTATACATCTAAATATTAGAAATGTCTAAATTTTATACATTGAATTTTCTAAATTTTGATTTTAATTTTTTAATATTAAAATTTCCACATTTCCAATTATTCAAAATTATAAATTTGTATATATGGAATTTTCAAAATATCGATTTTTCTACTAACTGTGTTCTTATACGTCGTATTTTCCATCGAATTTTTTACATACTGAAGTTTCTATGCGTCTAATTTACTAATTATTGAATATTCTATATATTGAATTTTCTATACAACAAATTTTCTAAATATTATTGTTTCTCTACATACAATTTTCTATACATAGAATTTTGTATGCACCGAATTTTAAAAAATATCTAGGTTTCTTTATATTAAATTTTCCAAGTATAGAATTTTCTACACAGTTTTCTAAATTTTTAGACAAGTATTGAATTTTTGTATATTGATTTTTCTAAATATTAACGGTTTTATACATCAAATTTTTTGTTCAATGGTGTTTTTTAATTGATAAAGTTTCTTTACATAAAATTTTTGAAGCATTAAATTTTCTACACAACGAAATTTATAAATATTGTAATTTTTTGACGTCGATTTTTTAAATATTGAATTTTCGATACATCAAATTTTCTAAATATAAAATTTTCCGCACATCTAATTTTCTAAAAATTGATGTTTCTAAATACAGATTATTCTTAATATTGAATTTTCTATACATACTATTTTCCAAAAATTGAAAATTCTATACAAGAAATTTTATTAATATTAATTTTTCTATACATCGATACTTCTATAAGTCGAATATTTAAATATTACATTTTCTGTATATCGAATTTTCTAAACATTAACGTTTACACATGAAACTTTCTATTTATAAAATTTTCTTGATATTGAATTTTCTGTATATCAAATTTTCGATATAACGAATTTTCTGTATATCGATGATTCTTTACATGAAAATTTTTAGAGATTGAATTTTCTAAATATTTTCTAAATATTAAAATTTCGGGACATAGACTTTTTAAATATTTAATTTTCTGTATATTGAACTGTCTATATATCGCATCTTCTAAATACTAAAGTATTTACACAAGACATTTTTTAAATTAAAAAAAAAATAAATAAATAAATAAATATTGAATTTTCTATACAATGAATTTTCAAAATATCAAGTTTCTTTACATAAAAATTACGAATGATTGAATTTTGTACACTACCTACTTTCTAAATATTGAAATTAATACATACATATTCGTCGATTTTCTGTATATCAAAATTTCTAATTATTAAAGATCAAAGATTTTAAAACTAAACTTTCTGTACATATATTGAAATTCAAAATATTGAGTTTTCTATACATTCAATTTTCCAAAAATTGATATTTCTATACAAGGAATTTTATATACGACAGATTTTTTAAATAATGAAGTTTCTATACGTCGAGTTTTCAAACATTGAAAACTATTTGTCGAATTTTCCTAATGCTGAAGTTTTTTTTACATGAAAATTTGTAAGGATTGAATTTTCTAAATGTTGAAATTTGGACGTAGATTTTTTTAAATATCTCATTTTTATAGAATTTTCTATTTTACTATTTTGTAAACATCAAATATTCTAAAAATTTAAATTTTTATTCATAAAATTTTCTAAATATTGAATGTTCTTATATGGAATGTACTTAATATTAACGGTTTTATACATCAAATATTCTATTCATCGGATTTTCTAAATAATAAATTTTCGATATATGGAATTTTCTACATAACTAATTTTCTCAATATTGAAACTTTTTGAAATATTGAATTTTCTATAAATTCACTTTTCTAATTATCGAATTTCATAAATAATTAAGTATCTATATAACGAATTTTGTAAATATTAGATTTTCTATATATCGAAACTTTTAACTATTTAATTTTCTGTACGCCGAATTTTCTATATATCGACGTTAAAATTTTAAGCATTGAATTTTCAAAATTTTCCACAAATTTAAGTTTCTCTACATGTTTCTAAATATTGATTACTTTATTAATCGTGGTTTCTTAATGCTGGGATTTCATATGTCATTTTTTCTAATAATAAATATAATAATAATTATTGAATATTATATACAGCGTGAGTTTTTTTAGATGTTCTCTGTGAAGATCTCGGAAACTATAAGAGATTGAGAAACGGTTAAATGGGGAAAGAAGTGTAGATTTACGGGGCGAATAGTATTCCACTCAAAGTTTTCAAAAAAGTCAAGGGTAACTAGATATTTTGAAAAAAGTAAATAGTGTCAAATTTGTCAAATCAATATATCTCGGTTATTATAACAGATAGAAAAAAACTGTATAAGACAAAGTCTTATTTTATGCAGATTAATCAAAAATAATCAGAAAATTTTCATCGCCATTATTTTCCGAGATATGATGCAATCTTACATTTTAATCAAGAATGGTATTGAATTTAGATGGTGTTAGTCCGTCTGGGCTATAGACCTAAGGTCTTTCTGCCCTGTTTAAGGTGAGAAAAATAAAATATTCTTGCTAGCTAGCTTAACTATCCTGATGATTCAGATGACAGAAAAAAATATGTCGTACAATAGGAATTATTTCCGAAATTTACAGTTCGTAAAGCATCTGAATCTGGTTAACTACCGAAAATTCAATTTCAAATTCAATTTCCTTCCAAACAGCTTTGAAGTGCCTGTGTATTAATGCTGAGTATGCTATTATATTGTTTACGATCTTAAAAACCATTTCCATTACATCCTTGGGTTGTTGCATAGGTGCCTTTGCAAATAAATTTTCTTTATGTATGATACAATATAACGATGAAAGTGAGCGACCAAGTTCAATTTTCATTAGTTTTACAAAACCAAAATGTTTCCTCTCATACATGGAGCAGTATCAGTTGTTATTGACTTTTAAAATCTTGCCCATTTTTGAAATTTGTAAACTCTTGTAGTTGACGAAAAATATCATTCATTGAAGCAAGAACGCACAGTTCTTCATTGACTTTTGAATTATTTATTGATGCAAATCTAATAATAATAGCAAGCTTACCTATACTCTTTATGTCAGTACTTTCATCAAGTGCAATGCTAGTTATGTCACTAGATAACAAATCATTTTTGACCTTTTCGTCAATATTTTTGGCCATATCTTCAACGCGACGATGAAATGTTCTAGCTGATAATAGCATTTCTTTGATTTTCTCAATTATTTGTCTTTTATTTGCAAAGTGATTAAATACGTATCAAAAACTCGCCATCTGTAAATGGTTTTCCGTTGATACCAATGCTAAGAGTTGCAACAAAGCTGGTAGATCTAGCGTGATTGTAGCAGATAACAAAACTCTTTGAAAATTTGTTTTGGTTTTCCAAAATTTAATACACGTTTACCAATGTATTCAGAATTATCTTCGTTTGTCATTTCATTTACATCTTTATGTTTTAAAGAAAATTGTCGCTCAATATTGTAAGTCCTGGTGGTAATTATATCTGTACTTAAAGCATATACTAATTTGTCACCATTTTCAAGAGATTCATACTTTTCTTTCCACACATCTTGAAATAACCTCTTTTTTGCTTTTTATTTGTTCAGGGTAATATTTTTTTAAAATAATTTTTATTATTTCACTTAGTTAATTGCCAATTTTGTCTCTGATGTCTTCGCCATTATTGTGCAGCGTGGCGCATATGTTAGGGTGGAGACGTAAGGGACGAAATTGAAAGTATCTATTTTTTTTATTCTCAAAATTTTTGTTTAATGTTTATGTTTTATTATTTATTTTTATATATATACTTTTTTACGGAACTTGAAATTAGTAAATGGGTCACTCGGTTACCCACGGGTTATAGGTGGCCGACCCCTGGTCTAATGATTTCCATCAAACTTTTTCCTTCAGATTTCTAGGCTTTCTCAGCAATATATCTTCAAAATTTTCATATTTTTCTATAGTTTCTTGTTCTCTAAACCGAAAATTTAATTATTAAAAAAATTATTATTATTTGTAAAAATTTTCTTTAAGGATTCTAAAAATTTTCAGCAATTTTTGTTGTAGATTTCTGGGATTTTTCTCTTTAAAATTTATGTGAATTAACTTAACATATTTTCCAGAAATGTATCTTTAAAATTTTTGCATTTTACTTTATTTTTAGCAGAATTTTCCAGAATTTTTTAGAAATTTTTTAATTATAGAAATCTTCTTTGAGAGTTTATTATTTTTAAACAATTTTTTATTCTAGATTTCTAGAATTTTTGGCAGTTGCTCATATAAGTTGAATGATTTGACATTGAGGTTTATAAAATCTAAATATTTCTAGAGTTTTCTCCTCCCTAAATATTTCTAGTTGTATTAATTTCTGCTTTAATTTGCAAGAATTTTCCTTTTCTTTAAATTGTCTTCAGGATTTAATAAATTTTCTGATTTTGATTTGTCTAAATTTACCAATTATTATTACTCAATCTTTTAAAAATTTCCAAATTCCGAGAATCTTCTTTTAGGGTTATAATAGTTTCCAACAATCTCTACTTCAGGTTTATCGAATTTGCCTGACCATTTCATCGTTGGTGGTAACTTTTAACAGTAGACGTCTGAAATTTTGACATTTGCTATAAAAAGGGTTGCCCTTGCCGACCAATAACTCCACTTCATCGATCGTGCGCCATCTCTTGCCAATTCCGGAAGCATTTCAGGTCGCCCTAGTATATGTTAAACAACAAAGATCTCAGCGGATGGCCTCGTCGCACTCCCGTCCAAATTATAAACCTTTCAGAGACATTCACTCCCACTTTCGTACTCACCCACGTTTTCTCATACACCCTTCTACTCCATTCCACCATTATTGCAATCAATCCTCTCTTTCTCGAACGCTCCACTAATAAATTTCCCTCACTACAGTATTATACCCTGCTAATCCAGGAAATCAGTGTACATACTGCCCTTTTCTTCCAAAAATCTCTCCACAACCCTTGCCAATATTTAATTATTATATACCTGATATAAAAAAAAAATCTTTAAGTTATCTAATAGAAAGAAAAGAATTAAACAGATGTCTTTTAAGCAAAATTAAACTTTTTCTTTGTTCCATACTTTGTTAACTAATTTCAAAACCATCAGTTTTCGTTGATGGCAACCGAATTTTCATCTACCCTAACATTGCCATTGCAAATATTTCTAGAAAACCGTTAAAAGTTATTTTTCTTTAAAAGGATTTTATCCATTTTGCTCTCTTAATTCTCTTAATTCCTTTCGTTCTGTTTTCTTACGCGAATCTAAGAAAATTTACTTTAAAGAAATGTCCACTTATTGGACAAAATGTACATTTAGCGTTTGAAATAAACCAGTGAAGAAAATTGATTACTATTTTTTTCCTTTAATTTGCTTTATCCATTATAGGTAATAAATTTTCCTTTCAGTCTTTGTTTTGGTATCCGTAGAGGAATTGTAGTCTTAATAGAAGCTTTAAAAAAAAGATGTTTCACCTGAAAAGGTTTCCCTTTCTGCTTGCTGCTCTAATTTCCTCAAAATCTTTCCTTTGAATTGTTTATGTACACCAAGAATAGCTTCATCTATTTTAGCTCATTTCCTTTAATTGCATTCTTTGTTTTTGTGACCGCATAAGAACGAAAAAATGTTATCTCTCTTTCTTTCTTGGTCCAATTAGTTACTCTAATGATTTCAACACCTTTCGTTCTTTTTCGTCGTATAATTCTAGAAGATTTTTTTTAACAACTTTCCTTTGACCATTTTAGTTAATTAATTTTTCTTGTATTCTTTGCTTTTGTAACCGTAGAATTTCTTCTTTGCTTTAATAGATTCAACACCTTTTGTTCTAACTGTTTATGCAAACCTAAAAGATTTTTCCAAATAGCTATATCTATTTTAACTCATACACTTTATATTCTCGCTTTATTTTAGTAACCATTGAAGACCTTATTTGCTTTTATATTTGAAGTCCTTTAATAAAGATTGCTTGGAAGAAGTTGTTTCTCTTGATAAGCTTTCTTGACCTATTTTGCCCATTTTAATATTCTCAACACCTTTCGTTCTTTTTTCTCATTCTTATGTAATTATAGAAGATTTTCTTTGAATAACTTACCTTTATCTCTTTTAGTTGATTATATAATTTTCCTTTAATTCTTTATATTTGTAACCGTAGATTTTTTTCTTTGCTTTAATAATTCTAGTCTTGCAAAAAAATATTTTTTTAAACGTTTTCTTTTGCTATTTGCTCTTTTAATTATGTCCGAACCCTTTCTACAAATTGTTTATGTAAATCTAACATGTTTTCTTCAAACTGAATACTTTCATCTATTTTATAATATTTATTTTTTGTTTGTTTTGGTGTTCATAGTAGACTATATTTGATTTGGTAATTGTAGTTTTGGTAACAACTACATGCAGAAAGATATTTTTCTCTAATCCTGGTAGATTTTTTGAAATTTATTTTTTATAATGTTTTGTTTTGGCAATAGAATGTTTGATCGATTAACAGAAACTAAAAAAAAATAATTCATTGGAGAAAATAAACAAAACATTGGACACATTAACAGTTTAAAGATAATCCATCTTCGAAAGTGTGTGTTACTATTACTAAAGTAACAAACACTTTCGAAGTTGGATTATCTTAAAACTACTTAAATTGCCCATTGTATTATTTCTGCATAGAAGTACTTTTTGTAAATTTCTGACGCTTAAAAAAACTTTTTTTCGCTCAGTTTGCTTTGTTAATTCTCTCAACATTTCGCCTCTGTTTCGATCTTGTAAAGTTAAATGATTTTTCTTATACCTTCCTAAAAATATTACACCCTGTTTGATAGATTTATTAGCGTTATTAACAGGTGTTCCGCAGGGTTTTATCTTGTTGTCTTTATTTACACTGAATTTAAAAATCCACTATAGTTTAGCCATAAATTTCCTTCAAACAGTGACACATTGTTGATGCATTTATTTTTTGATAATCACATGTGAGTTCTCCAAAATCCAAACATGCCAATTTTGGCGACTAACAAATTCATCTTAATTAAAAATGTGCTTTAACGTTAAGGATGATTTTTCTCGAAATCTACGTCGAACTTTCATTATTTTTAAGATATTGATTAATAATGGAAAACATAGACAAACTCATACAGACGCTGACATATACAGCATTTAAACTGAAAATTAAAAACCTACTTCTAAATAACAAAATATGAATTGATGTAAGAAGAACCACCAAACAAATAAAATACAGAAATCCTCCAAGACCGATAGCCCATGACGGACCAACTTACGGACTACTCTTCTTGAGGCGACGATAGGAGTCAATCCGGACTTGAAGATCATGGCGAGAGAAAAAGTGGTGGTGGAGATGAGGAGTGGAAGGAACTTCTAGCGCCGCGAAACCAAATGCCCAACGTAGGTTGATGGAATAGTGGCATAAGCGTTTGGATACCAAGCATAAGAAAGAGCTGGTCCCAGCGTTGGAGCCCTGAATGATCAAAAGACAGGACGGGCTATCTTACCACCTAACACAAATCTTGTGAGGATAAGTACCTTTACACATTTGAGAAATAATAGATTTAAAAATACGAAAACATTTCGTGAATCTACAACAATGAGTCTTACTAAGACTACAAAACAAATTAATTTGAAACAACTACTTCTCTAGCTAATACTTCGACAGACATTGAATAATACAAATTAATTTGCGTGTTACAAATAGTACAACTATTAAAGCAACACTAATTTGAATGAAATTATTATTAATTTGTATTATTCAATGTCTGTCGAAGTATTAGCTAGAGAAGTAGTTGTTTCAAATTAATTTGTTTTGTAGTCTTAGTAAGACTCATTGTTGTAGATTCACGAAATGTTTTCGTATTTTTAAATCTATTATTTAATTTTCTACAACGAACTAAAGGATTTTATTACATTTTAACATTTGAGAAAGCCTCCAAAGAGAAGTGATGAAGTGGTGAACGACGCGCGACCCAGATTTTCGAGTGTCCACGATCAGGAACCTTGTTTTTTACTTGCTATACAGTGCAAAGTTATATGCCGCAGCCAGAGCAACTGTGTTTTTCTATGAGCCAGCTGGGGCAGTTGGGCCAGTTGAGACATCTGGAGCAGCTGGGACAGGCGGAGATGGCTGAGTAGCCAGGACAAGAATCGCAAGCGAGGATGAGGAGGAAGACTCTGAGGACAAAGAATGATGAAGAGGAGGAGGTGAGGGCACCATGTGAAGAGTGGAACGATGCCACTGGTATCCCTGTCTTGTCGACTAGCCGAAAGGTCGACCAGAATGGACGGGCGCAGCACAACTTGATCAGTGAATAGACCATAGTGGCAACACTGGAGGTCGTGCGCTTAAAATCCATTAAATAATTAATAATAAAAAAGGTGTATAGCGTGAGATATCAGCAACTTTTGAATTTACCTTTTGATCCGTATTAACATAAACGAGTTACCGTTGCGACGGAGCTAGCTAGCTTAAATCTGACAACAGCACCGTGTTCCTTGCTTCCTTCTCCATTATTCTGGCGCCACCTCGCTGCGACGCTTAGTCTTGGCTTGGCATCCGTTGACGATGGAAAGGAAAATCGACGCTCCCGCTAAGTATGAATTACGTTCAGTGATTAGATTTTTGTGGTTTAAGGGGCCACCCTCTATTGAAATCCATCTCCAATTGACCGATGTGTATAGAGAAAAGTGTATAGACGTAAATAATGTGTGGAAGTGGTGCAGGGAGTTCGCAGGAGGTCGCAGGCTTCCCATAAGTTTCGGATGAGACAGTGACGAAAGTTGAGAAACTTCTGCTGTTCTGCCGTTACATTTTGCGTTAAATTGTAACCGGGGACGAGATTTAGGTCACCTACTTTACACCAGAGACTAAGGAACAATAAAAACAATGGCGACATTCCGGTTCTCCACGTGTAAAGAAGTTCAAGCAAACGCTGTCAGCGGAGAAGGTGATGGCTTTGGTATTCTGGAACAGAAAAGGCGTTCTGCTGGTCGACTACCTGGAAAGAGGTACAACGCGGCAAGGTACTGCGAAACATTAAAAAAGCAATGCCGGGCTATACAGAACAAAAGGAGGGTCGGCTGACAAAAGGACTTTGTTTACACCAACGCTCGCCCTCACGTCGTCCGCACCACGACGGATCTCATCGCCAAATTCGGTTTGGAAATCCTTAACAATCCTCCATACAGCCCTGATTTGGCTCTCAGTGACTACCATTTGTTCCCTAACTTGAAACAACACTTGGGGGAACGAAATTCTCAAGCAACGAAGAGCTGAAGGCAGCTGTCGATATCGGCGGGAGAGTGGTACGACGTGGGTATGAAAGAGCTTCCGAAGCGACTCCAAAAGTGCATTGATCGTGGCGGGGACTACATAGAAAAATAGCTAAAAATCCAAGCTTTCAGAATCTGTACTTTGTTTTGCAATGAAATGATGTTTGCTAGAAGAAAAAAAAATTGGAGAGCTTAATTTACGGTTAACCCTTGTACATTAATTTAATCTTCAACTGATTATCCAACATTAATTCAAGGTTATTTAAGGTGATACACTAACAGTTCAAGATTATCTGAAGATCATTGGATATTCAATGTAATCTAACAATGCTTTAAAGTTATTGAAGGTTATTTAAAGTGATTCAAAAACTATCCAAAAGTATATAGGATCATTGAAGGCATCAACAGCTATTCAAGGTTGTATAAAATCATTTTTAACATGTTATTTAAGGTGATACACTAATCGGTCAAGATTATCTGAAAATCATTCAAGGTTATTTAAGGTCATCCAACGATCGTTTCAAGTTATTCAAGGTTTTTCACGATGACTCAATAATTATTCAAAGACATTTAAAATCATTGAAAGTTAATCAACCCAAGTTTGTATAAAATTATCCACTGTTCATTCAAGATTATTCAAGGTTATACACTAACCATTCAAGATCATTTGAAGATTATTTAAGTTTATTTAAGGCCATCCAATTTAAGGTTATTTAAAATGACCCGATGTATATTCAAGGATATTTAAGATCGTTGATAGTTCATCGAGGGCATCAACAGTTATTCAAGGTTGTATAAAATCATTTAAACTATCACGAATGGTCATAATATGGAAAAATCTTCATTGTCAAGTTTGTAGCCTCTGATCAACTCAAAATATAAGATCAATTTTGGTATTAACATCAAAAGAATAAAATTTTTGTATGAAATCATTTAAGATCATCTCAGATAATCAAATTTTAACATTAACAAAATATTTCTCTTAGATGAGTAGTTAAATTCACAATGAGACCATTTAACTGAGCTTTAACATTTTATTGGAAAGCCTGAAATAACCTACTACTAAAAACTATAGGATGTGTAAGACTTACCTATTCGGTTCTAGGCTCGAATTTACTTACCTTAATTTACAAAAAAAAGCTGAATGGTTGCGACCGTTACAACTTATCTCGACACCATTAAATACACGTTTTAATTTTTTTGTTGTGTAACATTTTCAAACCGTTAAATGGTACGTTAATGTATCGAAACCATTGGTCACCAAATAAATAAAGAAACTGTTATACAAAACAAAGTAAAAAGTGTGTTTAATTTGTGATTAAGTATGTGTAACGAAGTAGAAGCCTTTATCGTCAACAAGTTAACTATTTATTCTAAACTAGAAGATTTTTTAGGTAAAGAATTGATCAAAATTTTACCTAATATTCCATAATGTTTCATATAGAGATAAGTGAGAACGTTATTCAAGAAGTACAGAAGGTTTTCTTGAAACAACTTCATTAATGTTAGATTTATTTGGTCACCGTAGAAGATCTTTGGTACGTTAAAATAAATATTTGTATTTTCGTTCTTTTAACTGTATGCTTTTATTAAATTTGCTCTTTTTTGTCCATTTTGCTTAATTGTAATCTTGTATTTTTAAAAACCACTTTCTTTAAGCCAATTCAATAAACAAAAATCGGAAATATTATATGTATTGCTTGTAATTGATTAAAAGTTTGACTTACCTATTCACGTACTTTCATTTCCAAGTTTCAACATATTTTTTTAGTATCATTACATTGTAGCTTACTCAAATATCGCAGCACAATAAATTCCTATGGTTTATTTTATTTTCATTTTTTTACTGGAAAATATGTTGTACACGTCAGTCCACTCACTCACCTTATTTTCCCTCTCTCTCTCTGTCTGTTGCACAATTTCCATTTTTATGCGAGCTATTTTAGCGCATCCATTTCCCCCCTCGGCGTCCCGAGAACTATCTAGTATACATAAATTCATATAAAATCGCAACGGAATGCGGCGAACATTTCCCAATATGCACAAATTTGCAGGGAACGACGAAGTTTTTCCAAAGAGTTATTCGTGCGGAACGCAAGGTGAAGTGAACACAATACATACAATTCATATCAACTTTAATTTTATTCGACTTTATTTTAACAAAACCGATCTGTAACAAATCACAAACCTTTCATAGTATATGGGGATTGGTGATGATTATAATAATAATAATTATAATAGTAATAATAATAATAAAATTACAATATCACAGCAATTACAAAGTTATTTATATAGAATATAATGGCGATAAAAGAAACGGAATTTAGTACAATTAACATTTATTTTTTTCGATATGATTAATTTGATTTGTCTTTACGAGGTGCGAACTCAGTCCTTCTCAATGCCATCTGTTTTTATTGTACACACTTGTTCATTCGTCTCGACGCTGTTTATTAAAATAAATATGCATTCTGGACAGGTTATTGTTTAAATCGTTTTAATTATTAAACGAGCTGGTATAAACTGTCGTCGTGTTCCCTATCTGGACTTTTAGAATATTTTGTGGCTACGTTTTTTTCGTGTCATACCGCACTCCCGGAATAACTGAGTGTATTTGACCGTTTGGACGTGAAGTCGGCGAATCCGGTCTCCGGCGTTTGAAAAGTCTCGATCTTGACGCACTTTTTCCGCGGCCTTTGATGTTGCAATGTCTTGCTTTTGGAACAGTAACTGCTAGAACTGTTCGAGCTCGAACTTCCGATTTCGGAGACGCCCAGGAATCCCTGGTGGAGTGTGGTGCCCGCGTGCGGCATCGTTCCGTATTTATTCGAGGAAAAGTTCGCCGGGTAGGACAGGTGAGAGGGGGGATTCTGGTGCTGGTGGTGGTGGTGGTGGGTTTTAATGGTGATTGGTACGGTCTGGCCGGCGAGCGTCGTCGACCCCGAGACGTTCCCGGATCCGGCCGGGTAGCTCTGTTCGATGACACCGGGTATTAACGTACTGCTGATTTCGCTGTTCGCGAACTCGATGCACTTGTTGGTGGTGCAGACGTCCGGCGGCGTCTTGTTCAGCAGTGGGCCGCACTCCGGTTCGTACTTGGGTCGGTCCGTGCAGATCGGGTCGTACTGCTGCCTTGTCTGTGGGCTTAGGTGTCGGTCCATGTAGTCACTCGAGAGCCTTTGATGTTCACGTAGTTTACGCTCAGCGCCGGGAACCATTATACGGACCTAAATCAATATTAATGTGTTATAACTTACATATTAGTTGAGCCGCTGCACACTATAATAGTTAAGTCTTATAATTAAAAAACTTTCATTATTAATTACTTCAGACTAACTTATTTAATTAAGTAAGATGAATATTGTAAGACAAATATTAAATTAATTTTTAAATAAGTGAAACCTTTAAAATCATTTAAATCATTAAATTTTGCCATCGTAATCAAGATAAAGCAATGTTTAATAAATAAAGGTATAGAATTGAAAATTTCACTGATTTTGTATATTTACTCAACTAGTTGCCACCATCATTTTAATTATCGCATTTGTTTTTCCACTTTTAAAACGAGGTAAAGAATGTAGAATTTTCAAATAAATTGAATTTATTATTATTATTCCTAACTTTTTAAGTGAAAATATTGATATAATAAATGGAATTATAATTTTCATCAAGTTGAAATTCAATAAAAAGAATGGAGTTTGATTATCGACTAATAATTAAAGGGTAAAAAAAAGGTCTACATAATTAAATCAACTGCAACTGTTGGGGGTAGGTCAAAAGTACGCCAGATTAATACATAGATGTTTGTAATCAAGGGTATTCTAGACTAAGTTGTACAATTTTAAAGTAGGTCAAAAGTAGTTTACATAAATGTATAGACCATTGTGTTAGGTCGAGAATACGCCATGTTTATACATATATTGTTGCGATAGGTCAAGGGTACGCTAGATTAATAGGTATTTTTACGTCATTTAATTTTAATCGTCTCTCTTATTGTTTCGATAATTCCCCATGTTTCACCACGTCGAACAAATTAGTAAAACAATTGCTAAAAACTTGAAATTTTCAAAATATATCAAAAATTGATTCAACATAACGATAATCTTAAAAACAAAACACTAAACTTAACTATGTATACGTAATTTAATTTTAATCGTTTAGATAATTCCCCATGTTTCATCACGTCGAAAAAAATAGTAAAACAATTGCTACAAACTTGAAATTTTCAAAATATATCAAAAATTGATTCTACTTGATGACAATTTTAAAAACAAAACACTGAACTTGAAGATTTTTACGTAATTTAATTTTAATCGTCATTCTTTTTATTTCGATAATTCCTCATGTTTCACCCCGTCGAAAAAAATAGTAAAACAATTGCTACAAACTTGAAATTTTCAAAACATATCAAAAATTGATTCAGCTTGGAAGTAATCTTAAAAACAAAACACTAAACTTAACGATGTTTACGTAATTAAATTTAAATCGTCATTCTTTTTGTTTCGATAATTCCTTATGTTTCACTACGTCGAAAAAAATATTAAAACAATTGCTACAAACTTGAAATTTTTTAAAATATATCAAAAATTGATTCAACTTGAAGATAATCTTAAAAAACAACACATTAAACTTAAAAAATTTTACGTAATTTAATTTAAATCGTCATTCTTATTGTTTCGATAATTCCTTATGTTTCACTACGTCGAAAAAAATATTAAAACAATTGCTACAAACTTGAAATTTCAAAATATACCAAAAATTGATTCAACTTGATGACAATCTTAAAAACAAAACACTGAACTTAAAGATTTTTACGTAATTTAGTTATAATCGTCATTCTTTTTGTTTCGATAATTCCTCATGTTTCACCACGTCGAAAAAATTTGTAAAACAATTGCTACAAACTTAAAATTTTCAAAATATATCAAAAATTAATTCAGCTTGAAGGTGTTCTTAAAAACAAAACACTAAACTTAAAGATTTTTACGTAATTTAATTTTTAATTGTCATTCTTTTTGATTCAATAATTCCTCATATTTCACCATGTCGAAAATAATAGTTAAACAATTGCTACAAATATTATTAATTTTTGCGGCTTCTACTTCGTTATACATGTTTAAGTATAAATATTTATTTAATTGCTACAAACTTGAAATTTTCAAAATATATCAAAAATTGATTCAGCTTGAAGGTAATTTAAAAAACAAAACACAAAACTTAACGATATTTACGCAATTTAATTGTAATCGTCTCTCTTAGTGTTTCGATAAATCCCCATGTTTCACCACGTCGAAAAAAATAGTGAAACATTTGCTACAAACTTGAAATTTTCAAAATATATCAAAAATTGATTCTACTTGATGACAATCTTAAAAACAAAACACTGAACTCAAAGATTGTTACGTAATTTAATTTTAATCGTCATTCTTTTTGTTTCGATAATTCCTCATGTTTCACCACGTCGAAAAAATTAGTAAAACAATTGCTACAAACTTGAAATTTCCAAAATATATCAAACATTAATTCTACTTGATGACAATCTTAAAAACAAAACAGTAAACTTAACTATATTTACGTAATTTAATTTAAATCGTCCCTCTGATTGTTTAGATAATTCCCCATGTTTCACCACGTCGAAAATAATAGTAAAACCATTGCTATAAACTTGAAATTTTCAAAATTTATCAAAAATTGATTCTACTTGATGACAATCTTAAAAACAAAACACTGAATATAAAGATTTTTACGTAATTTAATTTTAATCGTCATTCTTTTTGTTTCGATAATTCCTCATGTTTCACCACGTCGAAAAAATTAGTAAAACAATTGCTACAAACTTGAAATTTTTAAAATATATCAAAAATTAATTCATCTTAAAGGTACTATTAAAAACAAAACACTAAACTTAAATCTTTTTACGTAATTTAATTTTAATCGTCATTCTTTTTGTTTAGATAATTCCCCATGTTTCATCACGTCGAAAAAATTAGTAAAACAATTGCTACAAACTTGAAATTTTCAAAATATATCAAAAATTGATTCAGCTTGAAGGCAATCTTAAAAACAAAACACTAAACTTAACGATGTTTACGCAATTTAATTTTAATCGTTTCTCTTATTGTTTAGATAATTCCCCATGTTTCACCACGTCGAAAAAAATAGTAAAAGAATTGCTACAAACTTGAAATTTTTAAAATATATCAAAAATTGATTCTAAATAACGATAATCTTAAAAGCAGAACACTAAACTTAACGATGTTTACGCAATTTAATTTTAATCTTAATTCCTTTTGTTTCGATAATTCCTCATGTTTCACCACGTCAAAAAAATTAGTAAAACAATTGCTACAAAATTGAAATTTTCAAAATATATCAAAAATTGATTCAGCTTGAAGGTAATCTTAAAAACAAAACACTAAACTTAATGATGTTTACGTAATTTAATTTAAATCGTCCCTCTGATTGTTTAGATAATTCCCCATGTTTCACCACGTCGAAAATAATAGTAAAACAATTGCTACAAACTTGAAATTTTCAAAATATATCAAAAATTGATTCTACATAACGATAATCTTAAAAACAAAACACTAAACTTAACAATGTTTATGCAATTTAATTTTAATCGTCTCTCTTATTGTTTAGATAATTCTCCTTGTTTCACCACATCGAAAAAAATAGTAAAACAATTGCTACAAACTTGAAATTTTTAAAATATATCAAAAATTAATTCATCTTAAAGGCACTATTAAGAACAAAACACTAAACTTAAAGATTTTTACGTAATTTAATTTTAATCGTCATTCTTTTTGTTTAGATAATTCCCCATGTTTCATCACGTCGAAAAAATTAGTAAAACAATTGCTACAAACTTGAAACTTTCAAAATATATCAAAAATTGATTCAGCTTAAAGGCAATCTTAAAAACAAAACACTAAACTTAACGATGTTTACGCAATTTAATTTTAATCGTTTCTCTTATTGTTTCGATAATTCCCCATGTTTCACCACGTCGAAAAAAATAGTAAAAGAATTGCTACAAACTTGAAATTTTTAAAATATATCAAAAATTGATTCTAAATAACGATAATCTTAAAAGCAGAACACTAAACTTAACGATGTTTACGCAATTTAATTTTAATCTTCATTCTTTTTGTTTCGATAATTCCCCATGTTTCATCACGTCGAAAAAAATAGTAAAACAATTGCTAAAAACTTGAAATTTTCAAAATATATCAAAAATTGATTCAGCTTGAAGGTAATCTTAAAAACAAAACACTAAACTTAACGATGTACACGTAATTTAATTTTAATCGTCTCTCTTATTGTTTAGATAATTTTCCATGTTTCACCACGTCGAAAATATTAGTTAAACAATTGCTACAAACTTAAAATTTTTAAAATATATCAAAAATCGGTTCAACTTTAAAGTAATCTTAAGAATAAAACACTAAACTTAAAGATTTTTACGTAATTTAATTTTAATCGTCATTCTTTTTGTTTCGATAATTCCCCATGTTTCACCACGTCGAAAAAATTAGTAAAAAAATTGCTACAAACATGAAATTTTCAAAATATATCAAAAATTGATTCTATATAACGATAATATTAAAAACAAAACACTAAACTTAACGATGTTTACGTAATTTAATTTTAGTCGTATCTCTTATTGTTTAGATAATTCCCCATGTTTTACCACGTCTAAAATAATAGTTAAACAATTGCTACAAACTTAAAATTTTCAAAATATATCAAAAATTAATTCAGCTAGAAGGTACTCTTAAAAACAAAACACTAAACTTCAAGATTTTTACGTAATTTAATTTTAATCGCCTCTCTTATTGTTTCGATAATTTCCCATGTTTCATCACGTCGAAAAAAATAGTAAAACAATTGCTACAAACTTGAAGTTTTCAAAATATATCAAAAATTAATTCTACATAACGATAATCTTAAAAACAAAACAATAAACTTAACGATGTTAACGTAATTTAATTTTAATCGTCTCTCTGATTGTTTAGAATTCTCCATGTTTCACCACGTCGAAAATAATAGTTAAACAATCGCTACAAACTTGAAATTTTCAAAATATATCAAAAATTGATTCTATATAACGATAATCTTAAAAGCAAAACACTAAACTTAACGATGTTTACGTAATTTAATTTTAATCGTCTCTCTGATTATTTAGATAATTCCCCATGTTTCACCACGTCGAAAATATTAGTTAAGCAATTGCTACAAACTTAAAATTTTCAAAATATATCAAAAATCGATTCTACTTGATGACAATCTTAAAAACAAAACACTGAACTTAAAGATTTTTACTTAACTTAATTTTAATCGTCTCTCTTATTGTTTCGATAATTCCCCATGTTTCACTACGTCGAAAAAAATAGTAAAACAATTACTACAAACTTGAAATTTCTAAAATATATCAAAAATTGATTCTACATAACGATAATCTTAAAAACAAAACACTAAACTTAACTATGTTTACGTAATTGATTGATTTTATATAACGATAATCTTAAAAACAAAACACTAAACTTAAAGATTTTTACGTAATTTAGTTTTAATCGTCATTCTTTTTGATTCGATAATTCCTCATGTCAAAAAAAAAAATAGCAAAACAATTGCTACAAACTTGAAATTTTTAAAATATATCAAAAATTGATTCAAATTGGAGGTAATCTTAAAAACAAAACACTAAACTTAAAGATTTTTACATAATTTAATTTTAATCGTCATTCTTTTTGATTCGATAATTCCTCATGTTTCACCACGTCGAAAAAATTAGTGAAACAATTACTACAAACTTAAAATTTTCAAAATATATCAAAAATTGATTCTTCTTGATGACAATCTTAAAAACAAAACACTGAACTTAAAGATTTTTACGTAATTTAATTTTAATCGTCATTCTTTTTGTTACGATAATTCCTCATGTTTCACCACGTCGAAAAAATTAGTAAAACAATTGCTACAAACTTAAAATTTTTAAAATATATCAAAAATTGATTCTACTTGATGACAATTTTAAAAACAAAACACTGAACCTGAAGATTTTTACGTAATTTAATTTTAATCGTCATTTATTTTGTTTAGATAATTCCCCATGTTTTACCAAGTCGAAAAAAATAGTAAAACAATTGATACAAACTTAAAATTTCCAAAATATATTAAAAATTGATTCTACTTGATGACAATCTTAAAAACAAAACACTAAACTTAAAGATTTTTACGTACTTTAATTTTAATCGTCATTCTTTTTGTTTCGATAATTCCTCATGTTTCACCACGTCGAAAAAATTAGTAAAACAATTGCTACAAACTTGAAATTTTCAAAATATAATAAAAATAAATTTTTAAGTTTTTTGGTATTTGTTTATTTATTAGTATTTGTGCAAACTTACTTAATAAATATAATTCAAGATTCATAACATTAAACAAAAACATACAAATTATTTTCCAGCGGAGTTTACTCTTTTGTTTTTTTCTCTTTTCACCGTTTCATCATTCATAAACTCAGCTTCGGCTACTTATATTCAAGAAATGTAATGCTCATGTTTTCTAATGATTAGGTACATTGAATAAATATTGTTAATTTGACATAGTCAGAAAAATATTTAGGTTAAGAGTAGGTTAGGTTAAAATACAAAATGTTGCGGTAAGTCAAGAATACGCTAGGTTAAACCAAAGACTATTGTGATAGGCCAAAGATATGATATTCTAGAAAATAATAACTATAGATTTTTTCTATTACTTTAGATTTTAATGGTTTAAAATTTTCAGTTAATATTATGTTTATTTTTGTTTTTAAATTTAAATCCATAAAACTAATTGAAATATTATTTTTTCTGTAAATAAAATTTGGGGATAATGGATTCTGTCTCATTTAGTTCTTTAATTTCTAAAAAAAAAACATTAACGACATGGGCGTTAATATTTAAGGGACCTTAAATCATAATGTAGTTTAATTTAAATTTTATATATAGTCTACCTGGATGGGAAATATTCCACCCTCCAAATATTATAATATAATAAAACGAGATAACATTCATATAATTTTCATATATTTGTTTTGCAATAAAATTAATAATCATTGATATTTATAGGATCATCAATAATAATTGTAGGGTAGGATAGAGAACAACCAACCACCCTACATAATTACAAATACTTTAATCACTATAAATCTCAGAGTTTTCGTTTTAAAATTGAGGAGAATTTTAGTTTATGTTTAAGGAATCTAAAAACAGGGTTATAGCTGAAGTTTAAAATTAAGAGTAGGGTGGGTGGCCATTATTTTACTCTCCAATTTAGTTAAATAGTTAATTTAAAATTCATAATTATCTATACTTCAATGACTTACTCTATTAATTTTCTAAAAATTTCATTTCTATTAAAGTTTAAGGAATTTAAAAAGATCTTTGTAGATAAAGTTTAAAATTATGAGTAGAATAGGTTGATGGCTATTACTTCTACCTCCAATTGATAAATCTCAGGCATGGATTTTTGAATTAAATAAAAAGAAATATTTACCTAATTAATAGAATACAAATTTTCTAGTAGTTAATTTAAAATACATTATAATTTATGAATATTTATGAATAATTGAAGGCTGGTATAAAAGTAACCAAAACTCCCAACATAATTAAGTTTACATTAATTATTTAACTAGCTTGGTTAGCAGAAAAAAATCAGTAGAATTAATGTTAAGGTTTGAGGAATCAAGAATAAGAATAAAATTCAATTTATGTTAAATGTTTAACTATTCCGTCGTTTAATTATTATAATATAATCAAAATCTTCACCTCTTTTATTTTTAAATTCATAATGGTTGTGACCGTTACTAGGTGGTAATCCAAATTTAAACACATATTGAAACACTTAGTATGTTTTTACCACAATTAATTAATTAATTGTGGTAAAAACATAGTAAGTGTTTCAATATGTCTTTTAATTTTTCTAAATTTCAATAGATGTTCCTCATATTTTTAATCTTTCAAATATTTCATGGACACCTCCTGCTCTTTTTACCGTAGTTTTTAAGTGTATTTTTTCAGTTACTTTTCATCTAAAATTTTAAATTATTTTCTTTGTAATTTATTTTTACAAATTTCAATAAGGTTTCTTGTAATTTTAGAAGTATTTTTAAATGTTCAGTTGTTTGCTGTAAGGTTCAGATTTCATTTTGAAAATTCCAATTGTAAATATTGTCAATTTAAATATTTTATATATACAACATCTTTATTTTAGCAACTTTTATATAGTGTTTTGTTAATACATTTTATTCTGGCTCAATTTGGTTAGTACGTCACTTTATGGGCTATCGACCATAGGTCTTTATACCCTGTCAGAAGAAAGAAATTTTTGAAAATTATGAAAAAATTAAGTTAAATAAGAATGTTCAGAACATGTGAATTTATTAATTCATGAATAATGCTTGTAGGATGTTTGTATTTTGGAGGAATATTGGGATTTCGAGGGATATAACATTTATTGATTAGAGGTAAATTGGTTGGATGGAATATGGACCAGGTTATTGGGGTGGCTTATTTTGGTAAGGGTTCAAAATGCGGATCTTTAGGCTACTTGAATATGATCTAGGGTGGAGGAACGGGATTTTGTAAATAAGGATTGGGCCATAGTCTTATAGGGGTTGGCGAATTGATTTGTATATACAAAGGGCTATCTTTGTCAAAATGTTTTGGTTCTTGTAGGTTAGTGCCCTGAGTTTTGAAGGGAAGAAGATATTGGATTTTGATTGTAGTAGATGTTGAAGTCATTTTGTGAAAAGGGAGAAAAAGTTTGGTTTTTGTTTTAGGGTTTTGTTTTATCCGCCATTGGAGGGATGTTTGAAGTGCGTTAAGCGCAAAGAAAATTAAGCGCAATTAAGTCTGTATCATTTTCAGAAAGGATTGGATATGCGGTAGGATAAAAGTGTGTAGGATTCGGATTAAATATGTCATGAAAATATAGGTTATAAAGTAATGGAGAGTATGATGAGCCTTGAGGGACATCTTGCTCAAGAAGAAATCCTGAAGATAGTGATAACTTAACGTGATCGAATAGTAAGAAATTCATGGACTAAAATGATAAGATGTTGGGGAATATTTAAGAGGAAACATTTGCAAAGCAGAACTGTTTTTGGAGAGTAGAAGGACGGATTTGATTAAGTTCAAAGAGATATACAAAGTCACTGCTGTTTTGGTGGAAATGCCTAGAGTCTTGTATGTTAGTGAACGAAAGTGAAGACCTCTAGTTCTAATGGGCTGCAAAGGAAAATTTGGAATCAGAGAGGACGCCTAGATATTTACAGGTATTGCAGTGGCGAATAATTGTGTTATTAATATTGATAGAAGGGGAATGTGGTGTGATTTTATGATTGGGAATAAATTGCTGGAATTTTGAGGGATTTATTTATTTATTTATTTAAACTTTACAATATCATAATACCACTATTTTCATTTTTTTTAAATATCTTAAATCAATTTAAATTGTTTTTTCTATTTTTTAACCGAGATAAAAATTGGTGGCTATAATTGATAGGGAATAATAATTAATACAAATTTTTAAATTTATTTTTGTATTGTTTTTACCACTATGTTTAGAAAAAATCACAATTTTAATAAACTTTAAAATTGTCGTGTTCATGGAAATTGTTATTCTATTTTCTAATGAAAAATTTAAAACTAATATACATGAAAATCTATCACTGAAATACTTGTTTATTATCGCCATCGTCAAGAACAACGCTGGGTCCTACTCTCCTTTGATAGGTTACTTGATTATTGTATAATTTATTAAAAAAATGATTTTCAAAGTTCGATATCTCTAAAACGGTCAACTTTAGCCTTATGATGTGCCATACCAATTTTGTGTAGAATTTCGAGATGAATTGAAATATGGAACAATATACGGGTTGTTCTATTATAGAAAAAGCAAGTTTGTTTCGTCTTGACTTTTTGGCTGATCCTGTATACTTAATTTATCTTTATTCTGATAGTTTTTAAAAAACCCCTAAAACTTTTGTATCTTAGCATTTTTCGCTATCTCTCTTACTTTAGGAGATATTCGACCGTTTCCATACATATCAGCGACCCTGTATAAATTTTGTGTATTTCCTGTTTGTTACAATTGTTCCTCATGTTTTAGCTGATGTAGAATGTATTGAAGTTTTAAAGATTTGAAGAGAGAAATAAAGAAAATCTATTCAGTTTCCTGACATGTGTTTCGATTTTTTTTTAAATCATTATCAAAGGATGATGCAGTGAATACTAATTGTAACAAGGAAACTGAATATATTCAGTATGAATAATAACAATATATATACAAATATATCAATTATACTTTTCCATCAAGTGTAGCAGAGAAAGTGTGAATTTAAGGTGAAGAATGTTGAGTCTTTATAAAAAAATAAGGGAAGATTAAAATTATTAACATTAAATCTATGACTTTACCACCATTATCAATCAAACATGACTTTTAATAAATTTTAAGCATTTCGTCTGTGTGGAGATTTAAAAAAAAAAAAATTAACCTATATGAAAATTGTGGATATTAAGAAATAAAAATATGATTAAGGAAAACTTTATAGGTTGAGTGTTTTGTTTTTATGACTATAATCAAGAAAAAAAAAAACAATGTGCGATAAATTTTTAAAATTTCGTGGCAATTATTTTTCAATATTTTATCCGTGGAAAAATGTAAAATTTTCAAAAAACTTAACGAAATGATTAAAATTAAATGACTTAAAAACAATAGGTTTAGATTTTTGTGCTTACAAAAATCTTGAAGAAGAAATAATTTCTTAAGAATGTCGAATTTGTGGCAATGCTTTTCCTACCTTTTCCTAATCTATTACGGAATTAAAAATGTGGAATAAAAAAGTAAAGAGATACATAAAATTAAATTATATAATAATCTTCAAATCTAGTGTTTAGTTTTTTACTACTGTTGATAAGAAAGTATAATTTTTGGTAAATTTAAAGAAATTCGTATTTGTGGCACTTGTTTATCCATTTTTTTTAAACGATGTGAAAAATGGAACTTTTTGAAATAAATGAATTTCATTATTTATGACTATTAATTTAAATAAAAACTGTTAAGTTTATTACTTTTAATCAGAATAGAAAGAATGTTTTTCCATTTTTTAAACCGAGGTAAAAATGTGGAATTATTATAAAAAAATTTAGTAAAACGATTTAAATTAAATTACATGGAATTGTATAATTTTCGTTCTTTTTAACTTTAAATAGATACAGTTTTTAATAAATTTTGAGAATTTCCAGTTTGTAACTATTGTTTTTCAATGTTTTAACCCATGTGAAAAATATGGAATTTTCAATAAAATAAAGGTAAATGCTAGCAAAGATATTTATTTTTCACACATAACTTAGAGTCAAGACAGGGCAGAAAGACCGATGGTCGATAGCCCAAGCGGACAGACTAACACATTATATATCATTTGTAAATGTTTTAATTTTGTAAATATCTATGTTCGAATAAAGATGTTATTCTCTCTCTCTCTCTAAAGGTAAATTTAAAATTAATTAAGTTAAAACTTTATGAGTTTAGTATTTCGTTTTTAAGAAAGTCATCAAATAGAATGCATTTTTATTAAAATTTTGGCAATTTATGTTTGTGATAATTGTTTCAAAATGTTTGTAGCGATGATGAAAAATGAGGAATTATCATAATTATTTAAATCCATTATTCTAGTATTTGGTTTTTAACACCATCATCAAGAAAAGACAACTTTTTAAAATAAATTTTAAACATTTTGTGTTTATCGGAATTCTTTTTCCTTTTTATATCGGTGAAATGTGGAATTTTCAATAATATTAAAGATACGGTAAAGTTAAATTAAGCAACAATGAATAAAACTATATAATTATTATAGTGGTTAAAAACATAGTAAGCGTTTTATTCATTGTTCATTATGAATTACCACATAGTAACGGTCGCAACCATCATTATGGTTAAATTAAGCCTTTGTAGTAATTATTTTCTCATTTTTAACCGAGGTGAAAAATCGTCTCTTTTCTAATTTTTAACCGAGGTCGTTTAAAATTAAATTTTAAACTTAAGGTTTCATCACTAAAAACTTTTGTTAAACATTCATAAACCGGTAATGAATGTTTACTTGAGGCGTTTTATGTTTTTCTCGGTTTTTTTCTAAATGAAAAATATTACGTAAGTTTTCAAACAAAAGTTAAAGGAAATGAGAAACTGAACAAGTTTTATTCATTCGGTTGATTGAGTTACTTGAAAGTAATAATAACTTTGATTAAAACACTTAGAACCTTTCTTCAATATTCAATATTTTCAAACCATTGATAATGGACACTTTGTGTCCGAAATGTGCATCTGAATCAAAATAAAATATTGTTTAACAAATTTTAAATGAAATTGTATTAATGGCTGTTGTGCTTCCATTTTTTTATCCGAGGTAAAAAGTGTCGAATTTTTTATCAAATTAAAAAGCAAATTCAAATGCAAATGTATGAGTTTAGTGTTTTGATTTACTATCATCATCAAGAATAATCGTTCTTCGATTTCTTTGCCGTAGTGAAAAATATAGTATTCTTTAAAGAATTGTAAAAAAGATTATAATAATATAATATCAACTTGGTGTAATGCCTTTAATACTAATGTTAAAAAGAATCATTTTTTTTTTGGTTTAATGATGATTTGATTTTATTATTGACATTATAATTTAATTTTTAACGAGTTCTAAGAAATTTATAATAATTTTTTAAAAAAATACCTACGGTGAAAAATGTGTAATTTTCAATTTAAAAAATTATAAGAGAAGTAACATTAAAAAAAGTTATTTCGAGTTTATGAAAACTGACTTTCCTTTTCTAATTCATGTCAAAAAATTGAAATTTTCAAAGAAATAAAAATGGCGATTGTAATTAAATTACATCAAGATATATTTGATTAGTATTTCATTTTTACTACCAATATTAATAAGCAACAATTATTAATGCATTTTAGGATTTTTGTGTTTATGGCAATTGCTTTTTTATTCTTTAACCGAGGTGAAAAAACAAAGATATTAGATGAAATTACATGAAAATCAATTAGTTTAATGTGTTGTTCTTCTTACTATCAATATAAAGAATGATTTTTTAATAAATTTTAAAAATTTCATACGTGTGAAAATGTTTTTCGTTTTTTATCCAAGATAAAAATGTTCACTTTAAAAGATATTAAAGTGACTATTAAAATGTAATTATATGCAAATTTAAAAGTGTAGTATTTTCTTTTATGCTATATAATCAAGAAGAGTTAATTACTTTGCCTATATGAAATATAGGGGAAGTATTGTTTTCGTGATTTTTAAAAATAAATTTTAAGAATTTTAAATTTGTTGAAAGTGTTTTTTTTCATTTCATGTTTGCAGCATTTGATTTTCTTTCTCGTCATTTGTGAATAATGTGGATTTTCTACAAAATTAAAAAGACAGTTTAAATTAATATTCCACATTTTATTTGACATTTTATTTATTTTGAAAATTCAACATTTTTTACTTAAGCAAAAAAATAATATAAAACCGATTACTTTAAATTTACGCTTGGATTTACTAGAAGTACGTTTTTAATTAACACCACTAAGATAAATCGATGTAAAAAGCAGAATGTTACTACTACTAAACATCTTTATTCACAGAAGGAAATAATACATGTAATGTATACAATAAAATAAAATAAAATAAAATAAATTCTGTTGTTGTCTTCTTCCGTGTCATGGCTATCGACCGGTGGTCTTTCAGCCCGTTTTCGTTCGTCAGTCAATGTCGTTGTCAGTCTTATGAATCAAGATGAAATGATGAAATGAATTGATAAATGGTGGTGCTAGGGTGTTTGGATTTAGGAGGTGTATTAGGATTACGAGGAATACAGAGATGATTTAGGACGTCACGAATGTGGGGATTAGTGGCAAATTTGGCTGCTAGGTGTACGAGTCGTTGTTCTATTGGGATTACCTGTGTTTTTTCGTATAGTAGGGTGTTAGAGGGATTGTAGAGGGGATTGTTAGGATGCCTAATTTTTGTTAATATTCTTAGGGCTGATCGTTCACCCACTTGGAGATTTTTTAAAGTAGGGGGGCGAGGATTAAGGAATAGGATAGCTGCATAATCAAGTAAGGGCCGACAAATCATTTTATATATGTGTATCGCTGTTTTGATAGAGATGCCTCTATTATGATAGGTAAGAGTTCTGAAGTGTCGAGCCCTATTCTTGATTTTCAGCTTAAGATTCATTGTGTGGGTCTTGAAAGTAAATTTGGGGTCTAAGGATATTCCTAGGTATTTACAATTTTGGGATGGAGGTATTTGGGTGTTATTTAAAGATATAGAAAAGGGGGAGTTTGGAGCACGATGGAAAGGGATGAGCAGATGGGATTTATTAGGGTTTATTGAGATTCTCCATTTGGCGAACCAATGCTCCAGAGTGTCGATCAGCCCTTGTAGTGTGCTTAGAGCCTTAGATATTGTGGGAGCGTGTGCAATTAATGCGGTGTCATCTGCAAAAAGTAGACAGTAGGCTGAAGGGTTCAGATATTGAGGGTTGGGATTATATATGTCATGTACAAAAATATTATATAGGAGTGGGGAAAGGGGAGAGCCTTGGGGTACACCTTGATGGGGAATAAATGGGTGGGATAGGGTATTTCTGACTCGTACATTAAGCAGCCGGTTATTTAAAAAACTATCAATTAAGTGGAGAAGATGAGGTGGTATTTGGAGGGAACTGCACTTAAACAGCAAACCTCGATGCCAGACAGAGTCAAACGCTTTTTGTATATCCAAGAATACAATAGCGGACTTCTGGCCTTCGAGGTTTGCTGTTTGGCAATTGGAAGTAAGTATGGATAAGGGAAGTGTG
Source organism: Ontholestes murinus (assembly GCA_963969525.1). Taxonomy (NCBI): domain Eukaryota; kingdom Metazoa; phylum Arthropoda; class Insecta; order Coleoptera; family Staphylinidae; genus Ontholestes; species Ontholestes murinus. The sequence goes on along the minus strand of OZ018398.1, from coordinate 45,237,511 downwards.
GTAGATTTGTTTTGGAGGAAACCAAACTGATAAGGGGGGATGCGGTCGGAAATGTGAAACAATATTTTGTTTTTGAGAATTGTCTCAAAAATTTTGCTCAGGACTGGTAGCAGTGTAATTGGTCGATAACTTGAAACTGACAATGGATCGTTGTTGTGTTTGTGGATACATGTTATTATACCCTGCTTCCACTCCTGAGGTATGGTTTGGGACTTATACACATAGTTGAAGATTTCTATGATATATTGGTGGATGTTGTAGGGAAGGGCTTTCAGGATTATACGAGACACGTTGTCAAAACCAGGTGCTGTATTTTTGCCTTTGTGAAGAATGCTAAAATATTCTTCCTCTTCTATGTCGTCTTCGGGAGGATGGGGGGAGGGATTGTTTTTAAAGTCGGTATACCAGTGGTTGATAGAGGTGAAAAAGTCTTTGTCGTATGTTCTGTCTTCTGTTATTTGGTATGTCTCTTCAAAGTAGTCCGCAAAAGTGTCTGCTATTGTTATATCGTCCGTTAGTGTTACGTCTGTTGTTGGGTGTCGTATACTTTGAAGATAGTCCGTTTTTTTATATTTCGACAGTTTTTTAATTTCTGTCCAGTACTGTTTCCCCTGTTGCTTATTGATGTTTTCGCAGGCTTTTATCCATAGGTCTGTCTTATATTCGCGAATGAGATTATGGATGTCCTTATTGATTTTATTGAATTTCCGTTTTAAATGAGTGTCGTCAGTTAGTCGTAGGTCCCTGTACAGTTGGCGTTTATATTTAATAAGTCTAAGTATATATTTAGGAAGGGGATATTTGTAGGGTTGTTTAATATATGTGGGTGTGTTACGTTTGATTGAGTCTGTAAGTATACTCATAAAATTTGAAATTGTTATGGAGTTAATTTGTGTATTATTGGAAATAAAATCTGTCATGTCCTTTGTCACTTTATTAATGTCGCAGTCGTTGTATTTATATATCATTTTTGGGGTGGCTGGGATGGGTGGTTCTATTTGTAATGAAAATTTTATTGACAGGTGGTCTGAACATATATCAGGGATTAAACAGACATTTTGGATTAGGTGTTGAATGTTACTAGTACACAATAGGACATCGGGAGTTGAGGATTGGTTTTCTGACATAATAAACGTAGGGGCTGTTTTGACACGAGTAAAATTTGAGTTAGACATAAAAGAGGACAGCTGTTTTAATTTGGTCTTGTTAATGTTAAAATCACCGATTATGACAACGTGGTCGTATAGGGAGGCTTTCGTTAGGATAGTATCTTCAATGAGGGATGTGTGGTGGACGTAAACTAGGAATATATGGAGGGTAAATAATGGCAGCTCAACAGTACAATGCAGACATTCATTCATTATGTTGTTAATTTTAGGTGGATTGGCTTTTCCTAGTTTGATTTCGGGTCTCGCCGCCACTATTGAGCCGCCTCGTTGATTTTGATAGGGAGTAGAGGAAGGGATTTGGATTGCTGACCAATTATTGAATGCATATGGCTTATCAGTTTTAGTTTCCACCATCATGTTTAAATGTATATCGTTATTACTGAGGAAATTTGACAGGAGATGGGATTTTCTGGGAAGGGAATTAATGTTAGTATATAAGACCTCTATGCTAGCCATTTCTGGTAACTTGGACATGGCTAGTTCGCACTCCTATCGATGGTTCGACGGGAGAGATAGCGTTTGGTGCATTGAGATCGAACATAACTATAAACATTCTGTTACCAGAAAAGTTAACGTGAGTGTCGATTTGATATGTATCTATGAATCGTGATTTTAGTTTTTTCAATAAAGCCTCCCTGTCTAAATTATTTGGTGAATTGATCTCTGTCGTATATACGTCAATTATATAGTCATGGTGAGTGATGGGTGAATGAATGCGTGAATGTTTCGTCAATTTGGTGTCTATGTCGGCTGATTTTTTGTTGACCGTCTGAATTTTTACGTTAGGAATGCCTTGAATGGGCTCCATAGGGCGTTTAGGACACTTGGTGGACCATGCCCCATGCGACGTGTCTCCGCATGACTTGCATTTCGGTGGTAGCTGGGTAGAGCATGTGTGGGTTGGATGTTGGCCCGTGCATTTAGCGCAGGAAATGTCTTCTTTACAATTCGCCGTAATGTGATCGAACTTGTTGCATCGGTTACACGGAATCGGAATAGGTGTTGGTGGTCTACTTTCAATTACGGGGTATACTTTACACATGAATTTAAACTGTTCCTGTAGTAATTTTGTGTAAGCCTCAAGTGAGGCCGTAATAATTCGGATCATGTGTGTCTTATAGTTAGTTTCCTTAGCAATAATGCGGCGGCAGTATCGATGTGTGATTCCTTGTGCTGTCAGATGAGCACTGACCGCTGCTTCATCGATTTCTGTTTCTACGCTTCGGATGATGCACGAATAGGAGGGCGTCGGCGCAGCGCGCTTGCCGGTCGCGTTTGCGGTATGCGAAGATGAGTACGGAGTTTCGTGGAACACGTGGATAATTTTCTCAGACTGTAGTGTTTTGAGGTTATTTATTACAACCTGTTTGTTATCATTGGATTTAAGAATAAACCCATGTTTGGTTTTGATTATCAACGTGTCTATGTTGAATTTGTGTGCGCACCATATTTGTGCGAATTTGATGCGTGTGATGTCAGCGACAGTAGCAAAGTTGAAAGTGAGGTTGTATTGTGGGCTTGTTTGTGTGTTTGGTTGTGTCGATGTTTTAGTTTTGTTAGTAGTGTCGATTGCTTGTGAAAATGTGTCGGTTGTTTGGGGAGACAAATAAGTAGAACTCTTTTTACGTCGGCGACGTTGAGATTCAGAATTTACCTCGGTAGCTGAGCTGCTTGTTTCATCCTCCGGTTGTACTTTTTTGGGCCTGCCTCGTCCCTTTGGTTTTTTAGGGGTGATGAAAACCTCTTCCTCATCCTCATTCCCGTTCTCGGAACATGCTTCCATGCTTTCCATCGAAATGAAATTTCACTTAGTAGCACTCTATATACGTCTGCACAGGACAACGTTTAGCGAGCGAATCGGCAGAATGTTATTTAACTGAATTATTCTACTACCTCAACTTAATTTGAATGACCTTGGATGACCTATAACTATGAATGATCGTTTTTTTTATTAATGGGTTTATAATTAAAATTCACTTGGTTTAATTAGATTGTTGACAAAAACTCTTCGTTTTGTTTCAATTGTTCATCACTTGAAACAAGATTTTCATAGCTTGACATCTTTCAACAAAATTTAACATTTTTACTTAAGCAAAAAAATAATATAAAACCAATTACCACAAATATGAAATTCTTAAAATAATTAGAAAAAACACGAAAATATTTTCGTAAAATCTACAACAAATGAGTCTTATTAAGACTACAAGAACAAATCACTTTTGAAACAACTACTAAAAAGTGATTTGTTCTTGACTCATTTGTTGCAGATTTTATGAAAATATTTTCGTGTTTTTTCTAATTATTAGTAAATTTTCTACATATATTTTTATTACGAAATTCTTAAAATGTTTTTCATAACTAAACTAATAGATGTTTATGTAATTTAATTTAAATTACCTCGGGAAAACTACAGCTACAAATAAAAACTATTGGTTTGATTTAAAGTTAAATATTTAATAATTGGAGTAACAAAATACGGGTAGTAAATGTCGAAACGAGCATCATTATTATGGGTGTCAGGTCACCCCCTGTCAGTGTCAGAGCCCTAATCGTTTTACGGCGCTGCATAAAAATCTCGATTTTATTTTCCCGCCAATAAATTGATAGCCTGTATAACATTACAAGTAGCAATAAAAATAGCCGTTATGAGATCTGGACTATTATCCAGGGGTTATATAATAGGAATTCTGTACACGGCCGCAATAAAAAGTAACAACTGCGAGATAATAAAGGGCCGGGCTTTCAGGTTTCGGAGTGTAGTGGACGGTTGGAAAGCTCCACGACCGAAAAATGTTTTTTTTTTTTGTATGTGTGTGTGTACTATATATATGTATAAATATTTGACGACTTATCAGAGCGGTGAAATTGGCCCGGTCACTTGCACACAGGCCGATAACGTGAGGGTAGAAAGGGTGCGCGCATAGTTACCATTTCATCCACCGATGGGAATCTATTGAGATATCCGGAAAGGGAGAGGACCGCCGCAATTTTCGTCATAATGAAGGCGGCCCCGGCAGTAAAAAAGCACCAGCCGTAACGGTAATCGTAAGCAGGTCCTGTCAGGGATTCCTTATGGTACTGAGTGGCTTCCAGTAGAGTCTCGGATAGTGCCGATGCGAATACCACTAATCCCGTTCCCAGCAGTAACGCTGCAAGAAGAAACACGATAAACACTTATTGTATATTGCGAACACCTTGTGATATAACGGTCGCTGCCTAATAACACTTTGAATACATTTACTCGAGGTATTTTTGATGGCATCATCTTCGACCTTCTCTGCTTTTGTAATGACCATTTTCGGTCGTTACGGGTTAGTGATAGTTTGGATGGGTATACAGTAATTTATACTTATTTCTTTCTATAATCTCTTATAGGTGACTGTAATGGCGATTTTTATGATTCGAATTGAATTTTATTACAATATTTGCGATTATTATAAACCAATGGCCTAAAAGTTAAAAATATAATTCAATACTTTCCTTCTTTAACTTACATTTTTCTCAACAATTTTTAAGACCACATGTAAACCATATCAATCAATTTAGTGTAATAAAAGACTTTAAAAATTCAATAATTCTTCATCTACTTTTTATCCTATTTTTCTACGCTTTTAAGTATTATTCTTCTTCAACATTTTTCTCTTCAATTTTTAAAACCATATCAATCAATTTAGTGTAATAATGGATTTTACAAATTCAATAATCCTTCGACTACATCTTATCATTTTCTTCTCTACGCTTTTGTTTTAATCAGCTAGTGAAAACAAGAGCGTAGAAAATAGGTAAATATTAAGAGATAATTTTATAAACCTTCCATTCTACTATAATAATAATAAAATAATAATAATATCCCTTTATTTTAAAGTATCATGTACTTGTACAAAATTAAATTGGCTTTAAAACTTATGAATTAGCTTAAATGTAATATTAATTTAATAATAAATTTATTGATTTAAATTTTAAGATGAGATGGTTCTCTTCTCACAAGAAACTTAATGATTTAAGCCGATTGAACGGCACACATGACGTACTTAATTATAAATATAATTACACACACTCTCGCACAAATGCATGCGGATGTTATATATAGTATTTACACCGTATCCGATTAAACTACCCCACTGCGTCGTAATACAGCTAATTGTCATTTAACACAGTTCTACTAAGCGTTATATAATTACAATTACACGATTTCTCAACTAATTAACTATAATGTTGCAACTACGTGCTGCAATTATTTACGATCCAGATCAATTTAATTGTGTATCGGGTGAGAAAATGCGACTGATGCTGCTAATTACATAATTAGGTTTTTACAGAAACAGTTTAGGATTAACATTATAATCAAACAAAACAAAGTGAGCGAAGTAAGGGGATCTTTCAAATTTATAATAATTAATATAGATTGGATTAAAATTAGTCATTCTACAGGCTTTAATATTTAGAACTAAAAGATGAAAATTAGAAGGTTAAGTAAACAATCAGTAAATTGTAAAATTTTGTACATATCTCCTTGAGAATAAGCAACAGTCGAAACTAGTCGGAGAAATATAAAAATATTGAATCAAAACCTTCTAAATAACATAAAAATTAAATTTTAAATTTACCCTTATATTTACTGATGTTAACTAATTAAGTTTTTAATTAACACCATGAATATAAATCGTTGTAAAAAGTAGAATGTTATTTAACTCAATTCCTCTACAACCTCAACTTAATTTGATTGATCTTGAGTGACCTTACAGTACTATTGATCATTTTTTTTGATATATAGGTATTATAATTAAAATTCACTTGGTTTAGTTATATTGTCGACTCTTCGTTTTGTTTCACTTGTTCGTCAGTTGAAACAAAATTTTCGGAGCTTGACATCTTTCAGCATCAAAATTAACTATGACAAATGTGTTTTTGGTGAAGCTATATAGTTTATTTTAGGTCACAACGTGAATAGTACTGGAAAAGAACATTGTCTTTCGATTGAAGAGGTTTATTACACAACCCACTTATCAAAATGCATTGCAGCGTTTTCTCGGCATTAGACATTTCTACCATAGATTTATTGAAATATGCTCAAGTATTTTAGCACCAGTCAACTAGCTTCCAACGAAAAAAATAAATACTAAAGCATCACATTAGTTTAAATGTTATTGTAATTAACAACAGAGGTGACAAATTGCCTAAGTTATCATTAACAAACGAAAGTCTGTTACTAAAATTCCTGGTATTCAAAGACGATACAAAATACTTCGATTCACCTTCAGATAGAGCCGATAGATTTGCATCTTATGTTTGCACCACATATACTGGCAAGAATAGCATATCTAGTGATACTAGCTCAATATCCATTAAGTGCAACATACTATCAATTAAATCTTTTAAAGGCAATAAATAACTTTAAATCAAATCTGAAAATGGGGCCCGGTTGTCATGCGCAATCCCGTGAGGTCTAAGTAGAACCCTTTTCAGATTTATAACTTAATTTTGAAATCAAATGTTTTTTCAAGCGCCTGGAAAATTTTAAAGACTATTCCGATGCATAAGGGTAAAGATACTGAATGCATTTGAAATTGCAAACCTACATCTTTAATATCTAACTATTTATACGATAGAGTCGCCTTTGTTGACTATTGATCTATCAAATCATGCACGTTTGCTTGTCCTAGAGGTGTTCCACAGAGCTCTAACTTTGGGCCCCTAGTATTTTTCTTTTTTGATAACGACATTGATAAAGGTTTTGAATCAGATTGTTTACTTTAATAAATTTAAAAATACTAAAACATTTCGTGAATCTACAAATTCCAACCTTATAATCAGAATCCGAAGATAATAAATTAAAATTTGTTTTGGAAAATAGCACTACTTCACTGAAACTTTATTGAATTTACGCTGCCAGGTACCAATTCACCTATTTACATAGTCTCTATCTAAAAGACGCCTATATATTCCTACAGTCCTAAAAACTAACATTTTCCAATATTTTTACAAACTAGTAACTAATGAAACATTTAGTAATATTCCGTTATGTATAGCCGAGGATGAATCACGACGTTTCTTCGATTCTTAAAGTGCCAAGAAATTAAAATTAACCATTTTAATTCTTATTGGCAGATTTACACGTTGATTAGAATTTCAACTCCATTATCTATGATAATTCTTTACCAGTTGACCCCTTAATATCTTTATCTTACCTCTAGTTCTTCGGTTTCTTAATTAATTAAGAATTCATCAAATTACATTGAAGTAATTAACAGTGAAAAATAACCAACAAAAAAGTACAGTAACAATAATCAAACAGACCAGCTTAATTACTATCCAGCTTCCTGCTAGGCCTCCTCTGTCCCCTTCAACACCTCAAGAAACGTCTTCTTCCTCTCTAGGATAGCGGCGTAGGCTTTGCAGATAGACTTGTCGTCGACCATTCTGATCACCAGTCCCGCCGGGTTCTTGGGGTCCAACCATTGTCCCAGACTCTCCTCCACCTCTTCAATTTCCTGTTGCCATTCTGGGCATTGGGCATTCAAACAGGCTGTAAAATACTGTGTCTTCTATCTTCTACTCGCACCACCTGTACTTAACGTCCTCCGATTTTTTCACGGAGAATCCACGTCTTTTATTCAGTTCGCAGTGTCTCCTTTCTGCCCATATCTTCATTTCGGAGATAAGGGTGCGGGCCTACTCTCTCCTACTCTTTACTGCCTTTGCTCTGCCAGTTTTTCAGCACTTTATCGTCGACTTCGGTCTTCCCTGTTTCTTGCTAATCCGATGGAGGATAGAACGATAGCCTCCGCCGAGAACGTGCAGAACCCTCGTGCGATTATTTAAAGTGATTCTTTTGGCAATTTTTATACGTTGCGAGCACTACTTAATACTGGCAGTCAAGGGAATTCCATAACTGAACGTTGCATACAAAAATTGGGTTTATAAAGGGCTCATACACAGATTCCTATTCAAGGGATAAATTAAATGGCATCCCACTCTCCTCGAAGTATTACATCTTGTACTTTGAAATCTGTACATTTTAACGAACCCTACGGTACTGTAGAATGCATAATTTTTTCAAATATTTGTACTGGCGTGCCCTTTTCGATCGTTCATCAAAATAGTTGTTGGAATTTATAACTAGAAGATTCTGGTTATAATATTGACTCGTTCTTAGGATCCGAGGTATTTTTTTCTATTTTAATAAATGGTCAATTACAATTGGCTTTGATGTGAGAAAGTTTTGGAAGTTGAAACAAATCCCTTTGAAGGTTACATTAGCCCATGAAGATTATCCAGCTGAACAAATATTTGATAGAGAGTATTTTCTCTATCAACCTGATTGCTTATTGTTTAAAGATGATAGTCACTTGTCACAAACAAATTGTTAAACAAGGGCATGAAATGGAAAAGAAAGGAAAACACAAACGAAGAAACAAAATAAAAGAAAAAGCCAAAGAAGAGCGAATACATAATTTCAGAAGAAAATACACAAGTAATATAACATTAACATGCAAATATAGAGAAGAAATGGGAAACATTTAATATAATACTCTTGGAAGCAGCAAGAAAAAGTTGCGGCACAGCAAAAATAGGAAACAGAGATATAAAAAAAAACGAATTTGTGGAATGAGAAAATTAGAAAAGTGATAAAAGAAAAAAAAAGAGAAATGGAAAAGGTACATACAAACAAAAAAAAAACAGATGACTACATGATATACAAAAAAAGAGATAGGTGAAACAAAGAGGATAGTAAAAGAAGCATGGAAACATTTTGGGAAAAAATGAACGAAAACTTTATATAGAACCAGAAAATATTTTATGGAAAACTAAAACACTTAAGGAAACAGAAACAGTACAATATGATGAACATAAGGGATAAAGACAGAACAATATTAACAAACGAAGAGCAAATAATGGAAAGATGGAGAAAATATCTCCAAACTTCCAACAGCTAACTCTTCTTTTGTTAAAGAAGAAACTAGAAGAGAATATAAAGGAACAAAGGCAAAAAAGAAAGAAAATATAAATGCAGGTATAAAAGAAATAAAGGAATAGGAAATTATAGAAGCAATCAAAAAACGAAAAAACGCCAGGATATGACGAAACAATGACATAAATGATGAAATACATGGGAAAACAAGGAACTATAAACATACAAGAAATAGTAAAAGACATTATAAAAAAACGGAAAAACACCAAAAGAATGGAACAAAGGAATAATCCTACCAATACACAAGAATTGAAAAAACAGAGAATGTGAAAATTACAGAGAGATAATATTAACGAGCATACCGAGTAAAATATTAAGAAGGATACTGGAGAGAAGAATGATAGCAAAAATAGAATCAAAATTGGAAGATAGTCAATGTGGTTCTAGAAGAGACAGACTTGTTAGCTTCTGTCTCTTTTAGAACCACATTGACCATCTTCCAATATTGACTCTATTTTTGCTCTGATCTAATATTCATACTAAGGCAACTAAGCGAAAAAATCATCAAGAAGAATAGAGATGTGGAAATAGGCTTTGTGGACCTCGAAAAAGCTTCTGACAGAATAAAAAGGGAACAAATATAGAGCTAACTAGAAGCAATAGGAATAGAAAGGGAAATAATAAAATTAACTAAAAACATGTATGAAAAGAATAAGAACCTAATAAGAATAAAAATTAAGAAAAAAAAATGAAAAAAGCAACGAAAAGAAAGAAACAGATAAAGGTTGGATATTGACGAAAGAAGTGAAAATAGCTAAACTAATGTTTGCAGATGATAATGAAATAATTTAGGCATCAGGAAAAGAACTACAAAAAATATGGAGATAATAGAGGAAGAACTACAGAAAATAAACAAAAATAAATTATGAAAAAACAAAGACAATGGTAATATCAAAGGAGAAACAAGAACACAAAATAAAAATTAAAATAGAAATAGAAGACTAAATAGGAGAAACAGCAAAAATATTTTTAATATGATAAAAAACAAGTAAGAAAGAACAAAAACAATAAAAATAGACATTGATTTGATTGTTGAACACTTGGTATGATTTATTTTATTCCAACTAGCTTCGACTATAAGTCATTCTCAAGGAGATAAATAAAAATTGCGATAAAAGTAATAAGGTCAACATTTATATATAAAAGTGAAACATGGTCGATGATAAAAAAAAACACAAAAAAAGAATAATGCCTATCAATACTCAGAAAAATAGACAACAAAACCAGAAAGGATAACATACGGAATGAAAGCTAGAGAGCTATAAATCAGACCAATACAGGAGAAAATAAAGGAAAATCAAATGAGATGGTTCGGATATGGAACAAGAATGAAAGAAGATAGAATCACAAGAAAAATATACGAGACGCGGGAGACCTAGAAAAGAATGGAACAGCAAAATAAAGCAGTAAGCGTCCAGAAATGGTACTATATGGTAGTAGATTTAAAAGAGACAGGAAAAGACAGGAAAAAAATGGCGGAAATTAGCTTTTTAAATAAGTAGTAAAAATGTCAAATCAATTAAAAGGCTTTTGTAATGCTTCAGAAGGAGGCTCTGTAAGTGTCATTTATATTCGTGTTATGTCAGTAACATAAATAAAGTAGACATATCTCTTGTTTGTTCTAAATCAAAAGTAGCTCCATTAAAGCTAATTTCAATTTCTGGGCTTGAATTATGCGCAGCAGTTCTTTTGGCAGATCTTATTGAATTTGTTATGGTTAACATTTAGTCAAATTTATGCCTGGTCTGATTCGACCGTGGCTTTCTATTAATCAAATCCTCTTCACACAAATGGATGTTATTCGTAAGCAGCCGAGAATCATACATTCAGGATAAAGTAACTCCTGCTGTGCGGAATCATGTTCCCTTTTTAGACAACCCTTTCCTTGCTTGATATATTAGATGTACTGATTGAGGAAAATACTACTTCATTGTTGACAACCACTATTACTCACATATCCTTTGTTCCGCAAAATATAAAGAATAGTTCCTTACATGTTATGATTTATTAAGCGTTCTAGAGGATTTGGACTTTCATCATCATATGATGGGCTTTATGTGGCACTTGAATATTTAGCTAAACATGTTTAAGCTGCAGTATTCTCGGAGAAAATATTGAAAACTCAATTAATGTGAACCTTGTACTAAACATCTTTGCGTTCTAGCTCCCTTTATGCATAAGACAGGGGGTTGTGGGTGGGTCGGCTTACACTAATTTTGTGGGATCCAGTCAGATGTTAATGCAAGTTAGTGCTGGAGAATTAGACATTAAGTAGCACTCCAATCTACCTATCGTTCCTCGTTAAAACACATTTGGCTCTGTTTGTCGGTGACCAAGTACTTACATATGAAGAATTAAACACTGTTTTAATTCTGATTGATACGCTCCTAAATTCACAGCCTTTGAGCCCAGTTAGTTCTGACTCCAAAGACTTGTCAGTGCTAACACCTGGTCATTTTTTGATGTTAGAACCTTTGCGTGCCCCTCCTGAGAAGGATGTTACAAATATTCTTCACGATTGTCCAGATGAAAATTGTTAGTGCGAATGCATCAAGATTTATGGCGTCGTTGGCACACTGAATACTCGCAATACAACAAATTTCTTATCTGGCGTACGCTAAAGGACGACACCTATAAAGATTCCTCAGTCCTCATAAAACAAGGCAATGCGCCCCATTTGAAAAGGTATATGGGATGTATTGTAAAGCTTCATCGAGGAGCAGATGAGATTGCAAGAGTAGCTACAATATGCACCTCTTCAGGATTATTTCAAAGACCGTTGGTAAAGCTGACAATCTTACGCCTTATATAATTTTTGGTTGTCGGAATGTTTTATTATGATTTGGGACACAGTTTGTGTATTTATTATTATTATTGTAATTCCAGTGATTTTAAAGATGATGGCACCAATAATAGAAATTGAAGTTTTAAACATCGTTTATTTTCAAAGTGAAGAAGGATATTACAATAAAATGCACTCGACAATTAAGGTGATAATACCTTAAATGTCGATTTTTCTTCTTAAATCTTTTAAAAAACGTACTCAGAGGATTTAATACTTTACTCGTTTAAGATAGAGGCTTCTACTTCGTTATACAACATTAATCATAAACTGAACACAATCTTTACTTTGTTTATTCAGTTATGCAAACATATTTCCTTCATTAAATTATTCGTCTGTATGAATGACCTCAAAAATATTAAATGATTGTTTGATGGCTTAATTTATGATACGCGAAGATCTTGAGTATTAATTAAATAACATCTGTGATCTAGGATTAATTTAAATTACTTTTATTAACCTTATGATGCCTTAAAATGATTTTCATTAACCTTAAACGACCGCTGAATGATTTTAAGTAGTTGATTCTGGCAGATGCGCCGGGTTGGATGTTCTTGTACGGTTGCGAAATGAGCTATGGTCGATGCGCCGTGTTTAATGATTGTATATTGTTGCTATGATGATTATTGGTGGATCCACTTAGTAACGTCATACGAAACAATGAAATTTTATAGGAAGAACCTAACAGTTTGAAAAAATATTAACATTCCTTTACTCTTTCAGTTTGAGATAGTTTAGTTTTCGTAATTAGCAATTCCAATGTATTAATGTGCCAAAAATATAAGGTTTTCGTTGTGATTTTTCTATGGGATGTATTGTACTTTCTCTCTATTGAGTGAAAACTGTCAAAACGTCCTCAATGAAAATAATTAGTCGATATTTCTGCTAGCAATAATTATTGGAGGCTAGTTGCTGTAAAGTAAAATCCAAAAAGGATTATTTCAAATTATTAAAGACTATAGTGTAAGGCACATGTAACGTTTTTAGGGGAAACTCGATTTCATAAAGAACTGCTGATCATTTTTTGGTTTTTCTGTTTTCTCTTGATCAAAAAATAGAGACTTATTGATATCCCGGCAAATATTTTTTAAAAGTTAAATTATAATCTTTTTGTTTTCTTCAGCCTTTTCAATTTAATAATTATTTGTAACAATTCGAAATTTAAACTGTGAAGAAAGTGATTACAAGTTATTTTATATCATTCTATGCAGTTGTTAAAATTACGTTTTACTAATGAACTAGAATAAACACGAGGTTGCTGATTACCTGAAATGGATTTTGATAACGTTAATTACTTCTAATTAAATCGGACAAGAGGGAATATATGTTTGTTATATTATTATGTTTAGATTAAAATGTTAAAATTTTATTTCATATAAAATTTACTGACTTCTAACGAATTCTTTTTTTTCATGTAATAAATAATAGTCTTACACGAAACGCTAAAAACCTTATATTCCCTTTTTTTGCATCCTCTATTTAATTTGCATAAGACAAAGGGTTCAGAGTCAGGGAGACGTGGAACAAGTTCGCAAGTGTGCTACGAACCAAATCCTTCACAGAGCCCCTTTGTGCCTCGATTATTTCCGAACATGTGGAACTCTTTTCACAGAAAACATCGCCCATTTATATTTAATAAGTAAACGCTTTCATCCTTCCATGAATAAAATAGAAGGGCGTACGTAAAATAATAGCGTTCAGTAGTTTCCTAAATAGTCGGGTTCCCTCCATCCAGTATTACGTTACAAATTTTTTCCCCAAACAAACGGAATCCCTTTTGTTTATTGTAGAGCCAGCCATCGTATGGATCGTACGGTGGTGCGCTCGTATTTTTGCCCAGTTTTAAAGCCCGGAACATTAAATAGCCATTACGTGAAGATTGAATAAAACCAAACGTCGAATCGAATAAAAATATGAATTTATATTTCAATACTATCTGAAATGCGAGCTAGTAAATCCTTAATCTAGGACGAGTGTCACTCATGTCTCGGATCGGGGCTTATCGTCGTCGGAGAGAAAATCATTTCTGTGCAAAAAGAAGCTGGGGGTGGAGGGGGGATGGGAAAAGACGACGAGGCAATCCGAGGGACGTTTCTGTTAAAAATGGCAGAAACGAGTTCGCCCCCAAGAAATGATTAATGATTCGCATATTATTGTCGGCACTGTTTTTAAATCACATCGCATTAAGTACACTTTTCATTGAAATTAATGAATATAGTAATAATCGCAAAAGTCAAAAAATACATCCATCACACTCGACCGTGGATCCGGGATCAAAACGCGAAAATTAACAATGTTTTCGTTTTTGTCGACCTTGTCCAATATCGATTTTACAATTATGCTACTTCATTTTTAAAAGAAAAACGTCGCGATTCACAGCGAGATGAATAATGATTTGTCGGGAAATTGTACGAAATATTTCTTTAAGTGGAACTAATGAACATCGTAATGTTGGGGACGTTTGATGCAAGGAAAAGATTAATTAAAATGTGACTGTAATTACAAACAAGTTTCGAATTAAGATCAGGTTGGAATTTTATGTTTAAGTTTTAATTCACAATACTTAATAATGTAAATGATACTAATTTAAAATTCTGAAATAAACAGAAAATCTATGGTCACATATTATAAGTTGCATGTATTCAGAATGATTTTATTTGAATTAAAAACTACTTCAATACATATTTATAGTAAATTATATTACAAGGAATAGTCTAAATAATTTAAAGTATTAAAAACATTCCCTTGATACATTTTTCTTCTTTAGAAATTAAATTAAATTTATTAAACCCAGCCAAGGAATATTTACATGAATTACTCAAGACCCTCGACTAATTACTTGATGAAATACACTCCACAATTTTTTTTCGCGTTCTTAATCACACAAGGCGACTTCTAAAATAATTTTCATGTTTTTAATAACGACGTTCTTCGCGGCGCAATTTTTAATAACACCGCCTTAACAAGGAATAGTTTTCCCCGTAATTAAATATTTTCGCTCGAGTCCCTCCCAGGGCTTTATAATTATTTCCTCATAGAAAGTCGATATTGTAATTCAGCGGCACAAGAAATAATAAAAATGTGAGCACGCGCCGCCGCACAGAATGTTATTAAAATTTAAGTATGCAAAATGCGACGAGCGTGAAGATTTGCATTTGTCACGGCCAGAACTGGATGTGTGTATGAATGTGTGCGTGTTAACAAATTTCTGGTTGGTGGGATAATTACGACGTTATTTGTAGGTTGTGAGCACGGTGAGTAAACTCGTGATTATTATTTTTAACAGAATGTAATATACATTTCGACTAATTAACTACGATTTACTAATAAACTTGAATAAACATAATGTTGTTGATAACGTTAATTACTTCTAATTAAATATGGCTACAATAAGAGGAAATATATGTTTGTAATATTATTATGTTTAGATTAAGTTACTTAAATATTATTATTTAATCAATTTGTTTGTATTTATGTGTGTGCGTGTCGAAAATCCGTCTTAAGTTTAATATGTCACTGAAAGGAATATTGAACTTTACTGGGATATCAACGAGAGAGACACGGTAAAGCTGAAAATCCTCCGACGGTAAATCCCGGTGCTCTTTCTGTGCGGCCACGCTTAAGCCGCCCCCGCACAACTTATCAAAACTAGCGCCGCGTAAAAGGACCGCATGTCGAAGACGGACACGCCGGACTGGATTGTATTTTCGAAAAAGAGGACACGAGAAAAATATTTTCACCATTTGTTTCTATTCTATTCGGCGGCATTATTTGGGTCAGTAGAATAATAGGATAGTGGGCAAGGCAGAGCTTCGAGCCGTAAATCCTTTTGTTCCAAATTATATTACGCCCGGCGCCTCCACCACCAGGACGCATTCCGGTTTTTATTTGGTTATACTCCCCCTCTCTCTTTTTTTTCGTTTTTCAATACACAACCGATGGCGGTGTATTGCGACGTTTCAGGGATAAATTATTTTAAACGTTAATATTATTGTTACAATAAGTAAAATACGTTTGCCTCGAGCACAAAATATTTTCACTGCGTAAGAAAATCAATTTACATCAATTCAGTTGAAATTTGAGTATGTTTTATAGATTTGAGGATGGGATAAATCATCCAACCGTATGTATATACTGAACCTTTAACCTTAAAGGGCAAAGATGCGGAGGCGGATGATATTGAAGCTAGAAAAAAAGACAAAGATTCTAAACTCAGAAAAACAAGTAAGTAAACCTAAAAGATTAACTAAGATACAACTCATTTATTATCGGGTTTATCGGCTCTTAGTTGGTTGCCGAAAATATACGGTTTAGTTTCTTTACCCTTTGCCGTTAAGCTTTTCTTACTTTTGGAGTCAGATTTCAGCAGAGTCTTCAAGACAATCCTAAATTTTGAAACATTTTAAGATTGTTATTGGCGCTAGGGAAGCTTTTCCTTTTATCTTCTCAAAATTATATATTACATCTTCGACTTAATGCCTAATCAAGCCTGTCTGTTACCGAACTTGCACGGAAACAGGGCTCTTAACTATGTCGTACATACCATTACCCATCACGTTAATACTGGGAAGGCAGTAGCTATCAAACAGAGATCATATCAATGTTTTCCTTATATGCTCAAGCATTTGCACGCTGAATTAGATAGTATGTTATCGTTGGGCTTTATGCGACCTTCTAAAAGTCTCTTAGCTTCTTCTTGTTAGTAAAGAAGACGAACGAAGAGCTGAGATTCTGCTATGATGACCAAAGATTAAAGTTCCTTAATAAAATACATGCATATCCTTTGCCTTGAATAAATGACAGTTTAAGTAAACTGAATAGTGAAAAGTATCTATCGTCTATCGCCTAAAGTTTGCGTTTTGCAGATTCCGCTTGACGAATTCTCAATTAAGAAACCAGTTCCTGGTAAATTTTTATTTGAGTTTCTTGTGATAGCTTTTGGCCTAAGCAACCCTTCTAAAATTCAATAGCGTCATATGGTACAAGTTATTAATCCAGTATTGGATAGCTATTGTATTTTGTACCTTGATGACATGATTATCGCTACTCCGATCATTGATAAATTTCTTATAGTGTTAACTAAAGTTTTTGAACACCTAAAATCGGCTCAGTTGACTATTAATATTATAAAGAAGAATTGCGGGCTGATCCTGATAAAGTCAATGCCTTGCTAAAATTTCTACGTCCAAAAAGCGTAAATGTGTAGTTGATACAGGCATTTCGTTACTTCTTGACTATTTAAGAGGCAATTTCCTGCTGTAAAAAGTCACAGAACATATCTTGGAATGGTAAAAAATAATCCGCGTAAAACCAAATTAAAGTAGCTTTGCTATCATTTCATTTGGTCGCTTTTCCGGATTTTTCGAAGGAGTTTTCCATACAGCGCAATGCTTTCGATATTGAGCTGGGTGCTCTGTTAATCCATGTTGATGATCAAGGCATCACATCTCCTGTGGACTATGCAAGCAGAGCCTCTCAATTTATTTTTCGACATAATCGCCTGATGAATATAGTCACCAGCTGCGATATGTATTGGGTCGAGTCGGAGAACACAAGAAATCATGAACTCCGCCTTCAGGATCTATTTTCCAAATTTTAAAGTGATTCAGTGTTTCTTTGTATGTATTTTTATATGTTTTGTAATAGATCCTTTAAAGTAAATAATATATTTATTTATTTATTTATTTATTTATATCTTTGGTCTTCTTTCTTAAAATACATAAAATACAGAAAAAATAAAACAAATTACAAAAACATACGTAAAATTTTGTTCGAAAGAAGCACGGGCGGAGTTCATAATAAATCATGTAATAATAATATATATCAACTTCATGAGTGTTTTCTACACCATCTTTCAAATTGGATGCATCATCCACTAATGCATTTACTCCATCATTAAATATTTGCTTGCCATGCTATTCTATCGGAGCATCTGAGCTGAATACTTTTAAAGGCTATATTCCCTTCTTTTTTCCATCTGCTCCTTTCTCGGGCCTAGAACACTTGCAACCTGGCTACTACCATTAGGTCGACCCAGGGAGCTTTAGCCAAAACCTATGCCATGTCTGTCGATATGGTCCTGTAGCCGAATATGACTCGGCAACAGTCCTTCTGGATCTGACTACTTCCACCCATGCTGGGGTGGTATAGAGCAGTTTTGCGGCACACCAATGTTTTCGTAAGTATCGGCAACGGTAAATTATTCAAGGCATTCCTCGTATAACGCACTGCCAGGTGGTAGTCGTCGATCAGCCTCCTCAACTCCAACAAAGCATCTTATTTTATTTTGCCCCGAAGAAAACCGAATTGCCGTGAGGACAGGTCTTCGTTTTTCCTTGATGGCGGTCCTTGTCCAGTCCACCATGAGTCTCTTCCACTTCACTATTAAAGAGACTGATTGGTTGATATCTTGCTGGATTTCTTTACGATTGTTCTTTTTGGAAATCGCGACCGTTAGCTCTTCTACTGTGAATATTTCTTCCTCCTTTGGCTCTGCTAACCACTTCCGCGCATTCCTTCGTTCCTCCTGTTCACTTGTCTACCTCTACCTTTTTTTGGAGCTGCTTTCACTTTATCCTCGGACTTTTCTCAATGGCCCTTTAAAGGTTATCCTTCGCATTTGAGAGAACTTCTTCCATCGCCGCTGTATTTGTACCTGGTGACCTATCTGCTTTGTCCGGCACCCTTTTTCTGAGAATGGCGACATTTTAGGCTCCCCTCAGCATTCTTAAGAATTCCTTCAACAACAACTTTACTTGTCCGTCCTCGTGACGCCCTATAAAATGCTTTTCTTCCTAGCCATGGGTAAGTTTTTTTCTTTCTATCTCTTGTTAGGCCAATTTTCTACCTTCTTTTTTGATTTTAGCGTCCAGCATGTTGTGGGCTAATCGGCACCTATATAGGTTCACTTTGCCATGCTCCTCGTACCCAGTGGTCTCTCTCTAGCCCAGACCCCTTGCATGGCTCGAGTTTGTCTGGTCGTGCCTTGTAATGTAAATATCATGTTTATTTTTATGTGTATTTTTCTAGAGTGTTCATTTATTTCGTCTCCATTGCCGCGAGCGTTTTTAGTTTAATGTTTTTTTGCTAATACCCACACGAGGGATAAGAAACAGTCGATATGAAACTTCACACATGATCGGTTCTATTATTTCCTCCTTTCCGATATATTATCAATTTAAGTGAATGCAATAAATACCGACCATCTAAGATTAGCCGGCAACCGCAGGTACCAAATAATTCAATTCGGCAAATAGTATTTACAACACTTATTACACTCGGATTCACTTAAGCTAGACAATTCGTTGGTTTCCCCAAGTATTTTCTCCAGTGCCTCCACTAACTCCGCTTCATTTGCCTCCTCGTCGGTGAGTTTTACTACGGTGGCTGCCCTGTTTCCCTTCGTTATCACCGTTGAATCTTCGTCCTCGATAATGGAGCCAATATTTTTTTATACATCCTCGTTTGTTTCTTTTTTGAGCGTCGACACCAGCCTCTACTACTTTTAAACCAGTGCCTACTACAGTGCCACAACTAAGCTTTTTACGCGCTCCTGACTATCAGATTCTGCTTCTTTCTGGTAGACAGTCAAATCCATTTGAAGGTTAAGGTCATGTGAAAGGTAAGTTCATTTGAAGGTCAAGGTTTTAGAATATAAGAAGGAATTTGAGTTTAAATTCATATGAAAGTCAAGGTCAGAAACCTTCTCTGGCCTTGAAGAGAATCGACTAGATTCTAGAACCTCCTCACGACCCTCAAAATTAGAGAAGGTTAGATTTTTATTCTTGAACTCTTAGAGGAGACAAAATCGGAACAAACGTAATACGCAAAACTTTTCTTTGTTCTACTGCAAAATATTAGATGGTAATTTATATCATCTTATTCCAGTTCAGAATTTTTCAAATTGGTTTTCTACTATCCATCATGACCGATCACCAACGTGATGGTCTTGTGAAAGCGAATGCAAATAGTAGTAAATGTACTGAACAAAATAAAAAGTTCTGTGCTTGTGGTCATAATGCTACAGTGCTCGATTTGTAAAACCTATTATCACATCGGTTGTATGAAAAGAGTGAAGTGGTGTTGTGGTTCTGTGATAATGGAGAGCGGCAATGTTATCCAGACTACAACGTCAAATGATTATATAGACTTCCAAAAAGAAGCCTATATGAGAATGAAGGAGCGACTGTCCGAATTAAAAGTGGTCATATTGCTTCTACAAGAAAAAGTTCAACGTCGGGACAATGAAAACCGATCCCTTCGTTTAGAGGTTAATAATCTCCCGCCAAAAACTCCGACTGTAAAAATTTCCATTGCACCTACGAATGTCCCAGACCCGACCGTGGCTGCAATCGAAACTCGGAAAGCATCATCACCCGAGGAATAGATCAGCTGATATATGAAAAAATAACAAGTGCGACAACGCCAGCCAAGAAGAAATTTAATGAGAAGATTATTATACGTAGAAATGCCAATAAAAAGGAAAATGCGGTTCTTGAAAGTAATCGAAATCGCAATAAAATTAATAAAAACGCTTTTGTAAGTATCGATAATGATAAATTAAAATCCAATTTGGTAGATGAACCTGGCTTTTTATTAAAAAAAAGTTGAAGTATACATTACTGACGAATATATGAGGGAACTTGTATTAATTATTAAAAACAAAAATTTTACGTGTGATGTAATAAAACAAAGTCAAATCTATCTGCGTTTCGAATGGGGGCAGATTATAAATTCCATATTACGCTAATAGACCAGACTAACTGGTCTGTGGGTATTGTAGTATCTAGATATATTTTTAGAAGGGCCAATTACAAGAATAAAAACCCCTGGCACGAAATCGTCATCACTTAACTGTGAATTTCAATTGTTTCTTTTCAATACACAGTGTTTAAGAAATCAATATAATAAAATTGGAGCAACAATAATGTTTTTAATATATTGTGCATAAAGCACTAGCTAAATAAATTTGAAGTAGAGTCCCCATCTATTGGAGAATATTATTCAACATCTTACTTTGCACGTTCATTATTCCAATAGGGTGTTGTGTTGAATCTAGTGAAACAGTTTAAACTTTGTTTAAAGTGTAGTACTTTAAAGGCGTCTATCATCAGAGTTGGAATACAGAGGTTCCCAAGATAGGTTATGCATTGAGAACCGTCGCTTATAAAGCTATCGGTTACTCTTCAATTTTTTTTTGTCATGTCCCTTACGTGCTTATTTTAATTTCTATTATAATACAACCGCTGTAAAATTTGAATTAAACTTAAGCCTTATTCACCATCAGATTTGACCTTGCCGACATCACCAAAATAAAAATGACCCAGATAGAAATTTAAAAGTTATCATCGAAAATCTGACCTTTGTAAAGAAAACCAATTTTAACATCAAAACTCGCTAGTAGAATTTAATGAAATTATCCATAATTATTTATAATGGTTGTCTTAATAAAAATTATGAGTTAAAATTTATATAACTTTATCGAAAATAAAATAGACGTGATTAAAAAATGAAATTTAAATGTCCACAAACTGATAGTTTTATAAAAATATGTCTACAAATATTAAACCGTTGCTTAAATTGAATAAAACTTTAATGCACTAAATAGAATACATGTGTCCTTATTTACCATCAATTTCGACTTTGCCGAAAATACTCAAATTAAAATGGCGTTGATCAATATTAAAAATTTATCATCAAAAATCTGACCTTTGTGTAGAAAAACGTTTTTAACATCAAAATTCGTTGTAATAATTTAATGAAATAATCCAGAATTATTCGCGATGTATGTTTTATTAAAAATTATCGAATCAAATTTATATAACTTTACGGAAAATTAAATGGGCGTGCTTAAAATTTGAAATTTTAATGTCGACAAATTAACATTTTTACATAAACATGTCTATAAATTTTACCACCGTGGTTAAAATTAAATAAAACTTTGATGAATTAAATAACATACATATGTCTTTATTTACCATCAGTTTTAACATAGCCGACAACACTGAAGTAGAAATGGCGTCGATCAAATTTTAAAATTTATCATCGAAAATTTGACCTTTGTGATGAAAAACGATTTTAACAATAAAATGTGCTGTTATAATTTAATTAAAATATCTAGAATAAATCACGATGAATGTGCTATTACAAATTATTAGATAAAATTTATATTACTTTACTGAAAATAGAAAGGGCGCGCTTAAAATTTAAAATTTTAATATCCACAAATTGACATGATTACAAAAACATGTCTGCAAATATTATACCTACAGTTAAAAGTGAATAATACTTTGATGGATTAAACATCATATATGTGTCTTTATTCTCCATCAGTTTCGACTTTGCGGACAACACTGAAATAGAAATGGCATCGATTAAAATTTAAAATTTATCATCGAAAATTTGACCTTTAGGTAGAAAAACGATTTTAGGATCAAAATTCGCTATAATATTTTAATGAAACGATCTAGAATCATTCATAATAATTGTGTTATTAAAAATTATTGCATAATATTTATATAACTTTACCGAAAATTAAAATGGGCATGTATAGAAGTTGAACTTTTAATGTCCACAAATTAACACTTTTACAAAAACATGTCTACAAATTTTACCACCGTTGTTAAAATTAAATAAAACTTCAATGAATTAAACACTATATATATATTTTTATTTACCATTAGTTTTAACACAGCTGACAATACTGAAGTAGAAATGGCGTCGATCAAAATTTAAAATTTATCATCAGAAATTTGACCTTTGTGATGAAAAACGATTTTAACAATAAAATTTGCTGTTATAATTTAATGAAAAAATTTAGAGTCATTCATGATGAATGTATTATAAATATGTAATTAAAAATTCCTAGTTAAAATTCATATAACTTTACTAACAGAAAATTAAGTGTGTTTAAAAATTTTAATTTTGACTTTTCTGCAGAAACATTTATATAAATTACACACCGGTAGTAAATATTGAATTAAACTTTTAAGAATGAATTACCATATAACTCTCTTTATAAATCATAAGATTTGACCTTGCCATCATCACTAAAATAAAAAACAAGGTCGATAATAAATTCAAAATTTATGATCGAAAATCTGACCTTTCACAGAAAAACTATTTTAACTTCAAAATCCGCCGTGATATTCTAATAGAACTAGGTGTGATTATTTGTAGTAATTAAGTTTCTATAAAATCCTAGTTTAAATGATCAAGGCATTATTAAAAAATACATTGGAAAAACTGAAAAATTAAAATTTAGTTTCTAAAAAACTAACTTTTCGCAGAAATATGCGCACAGATTTTAAATCCGCTGAAACAATTGAACAAAACTTTGCCAGCATAATCGCAATAAAAGCATCTACGTGAAATATAGGTTATGATATTGCTAACTTTAACGAAATAAATATAGCTTCGGTCGAAATGTAGTTATCACTATTTAAAAAATTTCATTTTTCGTAGAAAAACGATTGTATTTTTTAAAATAAGCAGAGAGAATTGAATTAAATCACATGTTTGTGTTAGTGATATACAAGTTGATAATAATTATAATAAGCAACTATAATATTTTTGCTGTAGGAAGAATGGGCACGATTTAAATTGAAAATGTTGATTCTTAAAAATGTTTATTTTGCAGAATTTAATCCATTTTTCACATCGAATGTGAAAACTGCAATCATTCAATTTTCACATTCGATGTGAAAATGGATTAAATTCTATGGGAACGTTTGTAATACAACCCTAGACAATAAAGTTTGGTGAATAGTCCCCTAACATTAACGTAGATGAAATATTAATGAAAGTAACTTTCCTGTCCTTCGAAATAGTCACCTCCCATAACTATCCAGCGCTGAGATTTGCTATGCATGTACTTTAAACTTTTCAAGAAATCTTCTTTTGAGATGGAGTTTAAAACCTTCATCACGTTTCGTTGGATGTCAGGAATATCGTCAAATCTCTTTC
This sequence comes from Ontholestes murinus, assembly GCA_963969525.1. Lineage (NCBI taxonomy): Eukaryota > Metazoa > Arthropoda > Insecta > Coleoptera > Staphylinidae > Ontholestes > Ontholestes murinus. The sequence goes on along the minus strand of OZ018398.1, from coordinate 45,213,564 downwards.
CTTTCAAAGCGAGTTTAAGTAGTGGGAATAGAAAGAAATCTGGATCTTCAAATCTTCAGTTTGCATTTGACAGTGACCGTTGACAGTGACAGTTGACAGTGACAGTGGCAGTTGACAGTGACAGTGACAGTTGACAGTGACAGTGACAGTTGACAGTGACTGTTGACAGTGATAGTCTCTTCAATTTAAATTACAGTAATAATATTTATAATAGTATGTATTTTAGATTAATTTTGAAGAGAAACAAAGCAAATAATAAACAATAATAAACAATAAACAATAACAGTTACTGTTAACAGTGCTTCTAACAGTGACAGTTGACAGAGACAGTTGACAGTGACTGTTGACAGTGATGCGTAGATGCTTTATCAGACGGTTCAAATTTTAAAAGTACCTTACAGCATGGAAATGAAAGAGATTTGACGATATAACTGACATCCAACGAAACGTAACGAGGCTTTTGAAGTCTATCCCAAAAGAAGCCCTCTGAAAAAAGTCTCCAGGACATGTCTACCAGTTCTCAGCGGTACATGATTATGGGAGGTGACTATTTCGAAGAACAGTAAGGTCACTTTGGTTAATATTTCATCTACGTTAATACTACAAAACTATTCACTCAACTTTTTTGTCATAGGTTGTATATGAAGCTTTAAAAATTGTTGTTGTTTAAACATTGTTTAGTTTTATCCAGGAAAAATTGGTGATGGTCCAACGATTAAACTTTGATTGAATTATTTAAATACAAATAACAAAAATATCTCAGAGTAAATGTAATTGTAAATGTATCTGTTCTAAATTAGTAAATAAGATTTTAGTTTATACCTACCTCCTAGTATGAACATTCCGCTAGCAATGAGTGTTTTATTGTCGCTGCTGCAGTGTCCGAGGAGGGCGAAAAAGAAGCCGAGCAGTAACAAAACCACTGCAGTACCAGATAACACCGTGCACGACCTGTAATGAGAAACAGAATCCATTTAATATTTATTTAAGTGCCGGACGGGATAAAGTAGAAAGGGAGACGGGAAAACTACTTTTAATTTGAAACGCAATCTAATTACGCCCCGGTATTTATTATTTAGACGGTTCTAAGGGGTAAATAAATTGTTATTTTACATCTAATTAAATAACCCTATTTATTTTTATAGTAAATTTCAACTTTAAGGTTGTAAATACATTTATAATATTAATAGTGAAATAAATTTCTATTTAGTGTGTGTATATATATTAGGGGGTTATTATTCTGGGACAATGCTCTAAACGGGGGCTTTCTTCCCAAACATTACACATAATTTTCCATGTTGTAAGTTTAGCCGGGGGAAATGTGCTATAAATGGGAAATAACACTTCCCTACTATTTAACTCTGTATTACGGTAGTTAATGTTACAGCTTTTGCTGAATTCGTGTAACTTTCTACAATTTATTCGTTTCTTATTGCTTACTAGCGTATTACGCCTAACCGTAAATTTTCGTTATAAATTTATCGCGGTTTTAATTAAACGCTTAATTCATACAGCGATTTTCGGTATTTCAACATCTTTGTTTTAGATTTAATTCAGAAATAATAATTATATAGAAGGTTAAAATTCAATAATCGTATCGGTAAATAATATAGCTATATTATTTAGTAAAAACAATTTAATTATCGAAAGCAGGAATAAAATGACGGCTCGAAATTAGAAATGAAGATTGAAATTGAAGAAAATTGTGTTTGATTGCGTAAAAATTGTAAAATTATAATTACTGTGCGAATTAAGTTAAAATTCAAATGAAGTATAATGTGGCTTTAATATTTCGTCAAAATAGTTGAAATATGAAACGTAGAAACAAAATAGCAAGGCGCGAGATTTGAAATATGAAAAATTGCGTTCGGCCTTTTATAAAATTGTAAAACAAAAAATTATAACTGAAAGAATTAAGATTAAATTCATAAAATGTATTTGCTTCTGATGTGGATTTAGTATTTTATTAAAACAGTTGAAGTATCGCAAACAAAAAAATATAAAAAGAACGAAATTTGCAATGGTGATTAGAAAATTGTATTCAGCGGTTTGAAAATTCAAACAATAATAATTACCGTATGAATTAAGTTAATATTTACAAAATATATGTTGGCATATTCCTGCTTTATATTTTGGTCAAAACAGTTGATATATCGGACGCAAAAACAAAATGGCGTGGTGCCACAATTCACAATTTAAAATACGTTTGTAAAATTGCGTTCGGCGTTTAAAAAAATTGTAAATAAAATAATAACTAAAGGAATTAAGTATAAATTTACAAAATTCATTTGCAAATAATGTGGCTTTAATATTTCATTAAAATAGTTAAGGTAACGCATGCAGAAACAAAATAAAATGGCGCGAAATTCAAAAGTAGATTGAAAAATTGCGTTCGGTGATTTAAAAAATTATTAAACATTTATTACCAAACCAATTTAGTCAAAATTGTCAAAATATATTTTAGAATAATGTGGTTTTAACATTTTGCTAAAACAATTGAAATACTGCATGCAGAAACAAAATTACACGTTGTGAAATTTGAAATGAAGATTGGAAAATTGCATTCGACGGTTTGAAAATTGTAAAATAATTATTGTTAGATCAATTGAGCTAAAATTTACCAAATATATATAAGTGTATTTTAGCTCTTAGATTTAATCAAAACAATAGTAATATCAAACGGAGAAACAAAATGGCGGGGCGCGAAATTCGAAATAAGATTTGAAAATTGTGTTCCGTGCTTTAAATAAATTTAAAAAAATAATGAGTAGAGGAATTAAGTTTAACTTTACAAAATAAATTTGTAAATGATTTGGCTTCAATATTTCATTATAACAGTTGAAGTATCGCAAGGCAGAAACAAAATAATCCGGCGCAAAATTCAAAAGAGGATTGAAAAATTGCGTTCGGTGATTTGAAAAATTGTTAAATATTTATTTCAAAACGAATTAGGTTAAAATTCTCAAAATATATTTTCAAATAATGTGGTTTTAATATTTTATCAAAACAATTGAAATACTGCATGCAAAAACAAAATTAAACGTTGTAAAATTTGATATGAAGATTGAAAAATTGTGTTCGACAGTTAGAAAGTTGTAAAATAATAATTATTAAATGAATTCAAATGAAATTTACAACACATATTAAATTATATTGTAGCTTTGATATTTAATTAAAACAATTGAAATATCAAACACAGAAACAAAATGGCGGGCGCGACATTTTAAATTAGATTGGAAAATTGCGTTCGGCGGATTAAAAAATTGTAAAAACAATAATAACCAAAGGAATTAAGCATACATTTATAAAATGTATTTTTAAATAATGTGGCTTCAGCATTTTATTGAAATAGTTGAAGTAACGCGTTCAAAAACAAAATAAAGCGGCGCAAAATTCAAATGAAGATTGGAAATTTGCTTTCGGCGGTTTGTAAATTGTAAAATAATAACTAATAGATGAATTAAGGTAAAATTTACAACATATATAAAAATTTGATATAGCTTTCAGAATTAATAAAAACAATTGAAAAATCTAATGCATTAACAAAATGGCGGGGCGCGAAATTCGAAATAAGGTTTGAAGATTGCTTTCGGTGTTTTAAAAAATTGTAAAATATTTGTGGCTAGGGGAATTAAGTTAAAACTTAAAAAATAAATTTACAAATGATGTAGCTTCAGTTTTTTTATTGTAACAGTTGAAGTAACGCAAGCAGAAACAAAATAAAACGGTGCGAAATTTGAAGTAATGATTGGAAATAATAATTACTAGACGAATTAATTTAAAATTCACAAAATATGTGTTAGTATAATGTGGTTTTAAATTTTTTTTAGTCAAAACAGTTGAAATATAGCACACGGCAACAAAATAGCGAGGCGCGAAATTTGAAATTAGATTGGAAAATTGCGTTCGGCGGTTTGAAAAATTGTAAAAAAATAATCACCAAAGGAATTAAGTATATATTTATAAAATTTATTTGTAAATAATGTGGCTTTAGTATTTTATTAAAATAGTTGAAGTAACGCATGCAGAAACAAAATAAAGCGGCGCGAAATTCAAATGAAGATTAGAAATTTGCGTTCGACGGTTTTAAAATTGTAAAATAATTATTAATAGATGAATTAAGGTAAAATTTATAACATATATAAACATATAATATGGCTTTCAGAATTAATCAAAACAATTGAAAAATCTAATGCAGTAACAAAATGGCGGGGCGCGAAATTCGAAATAAGGTTTGAAAATTGCTTTCGGTGTTTTAAAAAATTGTAAAATATTTATGGCTAGAGGAATTAAGTTTAAATTTAAAAAATAAATTTACAAATGATGTAGCTTTAGTATTTTATTATAACAGTTGAAGTAACGCAAGCAGAAACAAAATAAAACGCAGCGAAATTTGAAGTAATGAATGGAAATTGCATTCTAAGGTTTGGTAAATTTAAAATAATAATTACTAAAGGAATTAATTTAAAAATCACAAAATATATGTGAGTATAATGTGGTTTTAATATTTAGTCAAAACAGTTGAAATATCGCAAGCAGGAACAAAATGGCGCGGCGCGAAATTTGAAATTAGGTTGGAAAATTACGTTCGGCGGTAAAAATTGTAAAAAAAAACAATCACCAAAGGAATTAAGTATACATTTATAAAATGTATTTTCAAATAATGTGGCTTCAGTATTTTATTAAAATAGTTGAAGTAACGTATGCAGAAATAAAATAAAACAGCGCGAAATTTAAATAAAAATAGGAAATTTTCGTTCGACGGTTTGTAAATAATAAAATAAATATTAATAGATGAATTAAGGTAAATATATATATAAATATATTATAGCTTTCAGAATTAATCAAAACAGTTGAGAAATCAAACGCAGTGACAAGATGGCGGGGTGCGAAATTCGAAATAAGATTTGAAAATTGCGTTAGGTGCTTTAAATAATTGAAAAAATAAAATAACTCTAAGAAATCAGTTTAAATTTATAAAATGTATTTGCAGATAATATGACTTTAGTATTTTCTTAAAACAGTTGAAGTATCGCAAGAAAAATCAAAATAAAGCTAAGGGAGTTTTGAAATGATGATTTCGAAATTGCATTCAGAGGTTTGAAAATTTAAAAAAGATTATAATTACCAGACGAATTAAGTTAAAATTTATAAAATTTATTTAAATATAATGTGAGTTTAAAATTTTGTTAAAACAGTTGAAATATTGCAGCTAGAAACAAAATGGCGAGGCGCGAAATTTGAAATAAGATGGGAAAATTGCGTTTGAAGGTTAAATAATTGTAAACAATAATTACTAAAGATATTAAGTTGAAATTCACGAAATTTACTTGCAAGTAATGTGGCTTTAATATTTTATTAAAATAATTTAAATATTCTGCCTGGGAACAATTTGACTCGATGCGAAATTTAAAGTGGTGAGTAAAAAATTTCGTTCGGCGCTTTGAAGAATTGTAAAAACGTAATGACTGGAAAATTTAAGTTTAAATTCACAAGATTTATTCTCAAATATCGTGGCTTTAATATAATATCAAAACAATTGAAATATTGCACGCAGGAACGACACGCGCGAAATTCAAATAAAGTTTGAAAAATTGCGTTCGGAGATGTGATTAATTGTACAAAAAATATTTACTACAGAAATATAGGTAATCTTTACACAATTTATTATTAAACATTTGACTTTAATATATTGTCAAAAGAATTTAATTATCGCACGCAGAAATAAAATAAAACTGTGTAGAATTTTAATTTAAACTTGAAAAATTTGATTAATTGATTGTGTTAACTGAAGTTCAAATTAATTTGACGTCAAATTAAAAAAATTGAGTTCGACCGTTTGAAAATTTGTAAAAAGAAACTTGAGGAAGTAAGCTAGAATATACATATAATATTAATACATTTTATGGCTTTGTTATTTTGTTATTTTATAAAAACAATTGAGATGTATGCAGGAGAAATATGAGGCGCGAAATTTAAAATTAAGATTGGAAATTTGCGCTCGGCGGTTTACACAAATGAAAAAATAAACATCCATACAAGAATTAAGTTTAAATTTACAAAATTTATTCGTATGTTATTTGCTCTAATGATTTATTAAAACAATTGAATTGCCGTACGCAGGAATACAATAACGCAGCGCAATAATCGAAATTAAGTTTAGAAAATTGCGCTGAGCGTTTTAAAAATTTGTTACGAATTAAGTTTAAATTAACTAAATTTATTGTTAAATAATGTGGATAAATATTTCCCTAAAATAATTAAAATATTTGTTGCAGAAATAAATTGACGTGACGCAAAAATGGAAATGAAGATTGCAAAATTGGCGGTTAGAAAAAGTATGAGGAAGAAATCATTTGAGGAACTAACTAAATTTGTTTATGATTTATGCAGCTTTGGTATTAAAAGAAAAAAACACATTAAATGTAGATACAAAATGGCGCAGCCCGAAATTTTGGATGAAGTGTAGATAATGTAGAAAATTGCGTTCGGCGATTTGAAAAATTGTAAAACATTAATCACTAAAGGAATTGAGTTTAAATTTACTACATTTATTTGCGAATAACGTGTCTTTAATATTTTAGTAAAATAATCGTAATATCAGATGTAGAAATAAATTAACGCGGCGGGAAATTTAAAATGACGATTTTAAAATGCGTTCATCAGTTCATCAGAACTGTAAAGAATAATTATAACAGGAATTATGTTTAACTTGACAAACTTTAATTAATAAATAATATGGTTTTGTTATTTCACCAAAACAACTAAATTAATGCATGTTAAAACAAAATAGCACTTGCAAAATTATGAATTAAATTTGAAAATTACGTTAAGCAGTTTGAACAATTGCAAAAAAGAACCACTGAAGGAATTCAGTTTAAATTAACTTAATTTATTATTATATAATTTGGCTTAAATAATTCACTAAAACAATTGAAATATTGCATGTGGGAATTAGTTGACACGGCGCAAAATTTAAAATGAGGCTTTGCCAATTATGTTCGGCGATTAGATTAATTGTAAAACTATAATCACTAGAGAAATAAAGTTAAAAATTCACTTAATTTGTTAGCAAATGATGTGGCTTTAATATTTTGTCAAAAAATTTGAAATATCTCATGCAGAAACAAAATATCGCGGCTCAAAATTCGAAATGAACATTGGAAAATTGCGTTCAGCTTTGAAAAATTCTAAAAAATAACCACTAAAGGTAATATGTTTAAATTTACAAAATTTATTTAAAAAATAGCGTTGCTTTGATATTTTATTAAAATTATTCAATTATAATGCACAGAAACAAAATAACGCAGTGTAAAACTCTAAATTGAAATTGCACATTGCGATCGAAGATTGGGAAATTGTTAAAAAAATAATATTATTATTATAATTTTCTAATTTTGTTAGTACATAATATGGCTTTAATATTTAATAAATTTAATTTAAATAATGCTTCCAGAAAAAATATGAAAAGGCGCGAAATTATAACCGAAGATTGCGAAATTGCGTTTGACGGTAAAAAAAATTGTAATCAAATAATCATTAAAGAAATTACGTTTTAATTTACGAAATTTATATGCAAATAATAGAGCTTCAATATTTTCTTAAAAGCAGTAGAATTTTCCTATGCAGAAACCAAATTCCGCTTAGCAGATCTAGAAATTCAGATTGGAAAATTAGAAACGAAGATTTCGACAGTTAAAAATATTGTAATAAAATTAGACAAATTATGTTCAAATTTACAAACTTCATTTGCAAATAATGTTCCTCTAATATTTTGTCAAAATCAATTGAATCTTCATACGTAGAAACGAAATTACGCATACCACAACTGTAAATTCAAGTTGGAAAATTGTTTTGGCCAATTTAAATTTTTGTAAAAAAATATTCACTGAAGAAATCAAGTTCAAATTCACTAAATTCAATATCTAATAGGCACACTATTAGATATTGAATAGACACACTATTAGATATTAAATTTAGTGATTGAAATTAAGATTTTATTAAAACAATTGAAATATCTTGCGCACAAATAACACAAGCCAACAAATTTTGACTTTCTGAAAGTTGATTTGCATCTGACATTTGATTTTGTATAATTTTAATTTGCCGAATTCAAATCCGAGTGTCATTTTGCCCTGTTACGTAAGAATTCTTATTAATGTTGAAATAAAATTAATAAAAAAATTGGTCAAAATAAACGCTACTTTTATTACAAAGACAAAAACAAATTATTAAATTGAACAAAGCCTTTAATTTCATTTCTTTGCGGAAAATTTTTCCCTTTTGGATGAAAAACTTCGTTTAGTGGATTTTCTTCTGTATTCCAAGTCCGGATTGTCCCTTTTTATTGACCAGCAGTAATCAGCCATCATTGAAACATTCCACCGACCTTTTGATACCTGCGTTCCATTTCTTTCATGTCTTGGTGGAGCTTCTCACCTTTCTCCTCACTCACATCATGAAGATTTATGGGGAAGTAATCAAGGGAGGGTAAAATGTGAACTTTTGTGCTCATATTACATCTAAATTTCATAAATTTCTGTAACATGTTTATCACAATTTCCTTGTAGCTAGGATTCTTGTTGTTTCCCAAAAAAAACCTTCAATAACATTAACAAATGAAGTCCATCCATCTTTCTCAGATTCGGTCAAGGTATTAAGAAATTCTTGATCTTTCGTTAACCTCCTTATTTGAGGACCGACAAAATTCCTTCCTATAATTTTGCATCTGAGAGGTGTTTGAAATAGTCTTCATCTTTATTTAAAGCTTTAACGTATTGCTTCATTAATCCTAGTAGTATAATAAGCAGTGGAGGAGGTAACAAGATTTTTGGTGAAGTCTTTCGCGCAGAATATTTTTGGATCTGAGAGTTAAATTGTCTTTTCTTATCCTGTCCTTTTTTCTCAAAAAATGATGTCTTCTTCGACTGTCTCACTTACACTAAAAACATGGGTACTTTGTATACCCTGACTGCTGTCCTAGTAGAAGTACTATAATTTTCAAATCCCCACAAATTGTCCAACTATGATCATTGTATTTGATTTTTTAAGCATTTCTTTAAAAATGGGTAACAGGTACCGATGAAAAAACATTCCCATTGTGCAAGAGAACAGCTTTGAGGCTTCTTTTGGAAGAATGAATTAAAAGCCTCCAATCATCGGTATTCTATGTGCCCTCATGCTTGTTCATCAAACTGGAAATGTCGGTGCAATAAACTAGACAACCACTTTCTTCAAAATAGCCTCAATACACTACACCCTAAGATGCGAGATTTTGACGTCTTCTACTAGTAAATTTTTACTTTGAACTCTGGATACCAAAATTTCGGAAAGATCCTTTGGAAGAGCTAAGTCTCTAACTAACTCGTTAAGTTAGATCTTGGAAAATAACTGCGGTTGCTTAGAAACGTTCGATATTTTACTGGCATCGCTAAAGTTGTTCTTATTAACTTTAGGCTCAGAACTGCTTATAACATCTTCTAAATTTGCATTCGACGGTTTGTAAATTGTAAAATAATTATTAATAGATGAATTAAGGTGAAATTTACAACATATATAAAAATATAATATAGCTTGCAGAATTAATCAAAACAATTGAAAAGTCAAACGCAGTGACAAAATGGCGGGGTGCGAAATTCGAAATAAGGTTTGAAAATTGCGTGTTTTAAAAAATTATAAAATATTTATGGCTAGAGGAATTATGTTTAATTTTTCAAACTATATTAAAAAGTGATGTGGATTCATCAATAGGACACCCTGTATATTATTCCCTATTTCAAGCAGTCTAACTGGTAAACAACGCGGTTATCTAACTTAAATCACTTCGATTGACGTAGAATTATAGTTCGATCATCTGAAATGATTTTGTACAGCCAAATATTTAAATACAATAAAAATATTTAAACTTTAAAAATTCAATCTCTTTTATTACCTATTATATTTCAGCGGCAATAAAACACTAAATTCCGCAGAGATTCACCGGCGGCCGCACATAAAATATTTTCCTTTATTCCGCACATTGCGTAATTTATACACCGTAGAAAGGATGAAGTTGCTGGCCGATTGGTCGGCGTAAATTATCCTCGAACATGGACCCTTTCCGGCAATTTTGCGAAGGTATATGCAACCATTAGGGTCGGGGCGGGGGAGGGCCGACTCGACGTGAGCCGCTAAATTTTCCACCGCACTACAATTATAAACATATTTTACGTACTAATTACCCTCCTCACGGCCCCACCAATAAAATATAATGTGTTTTTCATTAGGTGCGTTAAAATAAATGATTATAATCGCTCGCTGTTTAAAATAAAAACAAATATATACAAAGGATTAAATTGTTATTATTATTTTTAATTAAGTATTATATTATCTTACATAATAAAAACAACAATTTTTGTTATCTTTATAATAGCAGTAGATTTTTTAAAATATATTTATTGATTTAATTCTTGAATTTTGGAGGCGTTTACTTCGTGGTACATTTTCGATTATTAAATAAAGAAAACACTTAACTTTTTTATAGTCACGAGAAATAAAAAATATAAGTGGTATAAAAAAGTTAAGTGTTTTCTTTATTTAATAATTTATTGATTTAGTTATCCAAATTTTAATGTTATTATTAATTATTATTTTTACATAATAATGGAAATATAAATTAATACCATGCTTACATAAACAGCTAAAAAGTCTCTCCTAGAAAGGGAATAGAAAATTTGAATAAGGGTAAATATAAAGGATTTAGGATTTCAACAAGGAGCCTCAACATCCTAGGTTTGGATGGAAGAACTTAATCAAATTTATGTTCAAAATTAATAAAACAATTAACCTTGTTGGTATCACTTTATCATTAATAATAAAAAAGTTTGAATTGTTTTATTTATTTCGAATTATCCTCCACAACTACTTATTTAAAATGTAAGTATGAATTAAGTGTTATTATTTAGTTTTTATTGATTAAAACTAGTTTTATCTCTCCAGTAATTGTTTTTTATATAATCGTACACTATCTATATTAAAATGTAATAAGCACAGAGTGGAATAAAACCGGCGAATGGATAACACCGAGATCGAACTTGTAAACCACTAACTTTACAAGTAACTTATTCCCAACTCGGAATAAACAGGAACTACTTTATTTATCGTACGCAAATGCAGCCATTGGAAAGCAAACTAACGAACGAAAGCTTTTCAAGTGACTTGTATATCTGTTTTGCGCTGTAACTATTTACAAAGCCATTTTTTTTACCGCCGAAACTGAGGCGGATGCATTCGGTGCTCGTGCTTTATTGAGATGTTTATAACGTTCAGATCAATATGTTTTGATTTTATTGCACGATAAATTCACTAATAAAGATTTTACTAGGGTGAAATTAAAGTTTACACTATATTTAATATTGAGCGTATTGTTCGGGTTGATTGGTGCACAATAGGAGAGGAGTTTATTGTACACGACAATGTTGGCTATTTTGACAATGGTGCTGTCTAATTGTCAATCGATTATTGCTCATTGATTGATTTATGGAGGTAAATTTCCACGTATTATGTGGATAACAAAATGAAACCAAAACGAATTTCTATTGTTATTTTATAATCAAGTTAATCTTCACGTAACTCATCTAATCAACTTACTAATTTATTAAATATTAAAGATATATTAATTATGAATAACAATTCAATTATTCTAATGATTTCTTTACAATTTTTAAAACCACAAGACGCAATTTTCCAATATCCATTTCTAATTTGTTTACGGTTCGCACATTGCAATAACTAACTTTGGACGACTATGAGGAAACTATTTTTTAGATTATATAAATGATCTAAATTACAGTCCACGTATTTATAATGTTCTATGAAAGAAATATTCACTTCGACAAATCGATAAATATTACTAATGAGAAATGCCCTTAATCAAATTTATAAAACAAATAACTTTAAGTTGAACTGATCGTTAGGTGTTTATGTTTATGTATATTACAGATTAGCTTCGTTTCCAACAGAATACATAAGAAAATACAAAAATATGATATTATATAAAACGTACAAAAATTTTGAATCTGGGCGGAGTTGATGCAGCTGCGATGATCTTCCACTCTAACTCTTCTTTCTGGTAAATAGTGAGAGTCCCTCTTTCCTTCTATTTACCACTATTTTTTGACTTAATTTAAGGCTATTAATAACTTGGATGATCTTAAATCAATCTTGGATGACCTTAAACAAGACACTGGATGACTGTTGATGATCTTCTGATGATTTAAAGATCCCAAAATGATCTGAAAGTGGCTACCTACCCATCCTACATATACATTTTTTACATACACTACATTTACTCGATTGTTTTCCTAAAAATTTCATTTCAGAGTATGCCAGTGAGCTAAAAATCATCCAATTAAGTAAGAAAGCAAAATATAGTCCTATTTGAATAAGAATATATATTGACTTAAATCATCTACAAAATACTGCTTGCGCAGTGATTAATATCTAATCCACGAGTATCTTATTGATGTAAATCATCTAAAAAATACTGCTCGCGCAGTACTTCCTATATAGGAACATTCCTCACTGGGCAAGCAGTATTTTGTAGATAATTTAAGTCAATAAATATTCTTATCCACAAGCATCCACGGCTGCGCAAGCAGTATTTTGTTAATTTACATGATATAAATAATTGTTTTTGGTTAACTTCTTTTATCTCCTCAAGAATTTAAAAATTTTGTTTAACCTCCAGTATTAAAATCATCAAATATCTAGGTAATCTAAGTTATAACAACCGTCTTTTATAGAAACTACAGTTTCTTCTACAGATGTTGATAATCGTTATATGTATCTTTAAAAGATTTTCTTTCTTAGTTTAACACCTTCTTACATCAAACATTCCTGTATTTTTTTTCAAATTGGACAACCACATAATACCATATTATCTACACAGTCCTCCTAACTGAATAGGTTTATAAATATATTTTTTAAAACCTTCTACAAAATACTGCTTGCGCAGTGAGTAATGTCTAATCCACAAATACCTTTTTGATGTAAATCATCTAGAAAATACTGCGTTATGTTGGCTCTGAAGGCCGCTGTAGTTTATGAATTATTCGCATATACCTGCAACTTAAAAGGACCCCACAAAAAAATCAAAACACACCGTCTCGTTGACCAGTTCACTTCTCCTCAACGTGAGATGACCATTCTCTCAAATCGTTCGTGCAGAATGTCTAATGTGGCATGAGCTGTGTGACACGTAGCGCCGTCCTGTTGGAACCAGATTTCGTTGGTGTCCATATCATTTAATTGAGGCCAAAAGAAATTGGTATTCATCGATCTATAACGCTCACTTCTAACGGTGATGACCCATGTTATTCTCAGAGATATATGGACCCATCAAAAATTCACACCAAACAGTGACTTTTTTCAGATGCATTGACGGTCTTGGATCTAATGTGAATTCCCAAATTCGACAATTTTGTTTGTAGCCCTGCACATTCATCTAGAAATGAACATGATTTTCTGATGAAAATTAAGGTCAGTTTACAACTGCTCCAGAGTTCTTTTAGCGAATACATTCTCACGGGTAGTGGCGATGTTTTCGTCGTCGTATGGATTTTTTACGTAACCAGTGCACTCAAATTTATCTACCACAAGCAGTCAGAACGTCACCAATAGAGAACACCCATTTTGATAAAACAAACATTATTTGTACATGTTGTTGAACGCTATAAATGACAACCAATTCGACGGACGTAGTTTCAAAAATAGAGCCGCAATGAAAAGACTCTATTGAAAAACCCTTCGTAAATATTGTTGCAGAAACTGTTAATTAGATAACCTTGATTGATCTTAGATTACCTTAACTAATCTAGAACGACTGTAATAGAGATCTTAGCAGCTAGCAGCCCACTTTTAATGAACAAATTATTAATACAATATTATCAATTTGAAAACAGTGTTCGACAATTATGAAATTAAATAAACTAGAGGAAATTGAAGGAAATAATATAAATTATAAAATGTCTTACATTTCAATATGACTCTTTTGCTAAATAAATAATAAATATTTTTCGTTTTGGTACCTGTTTCTCGAATTTTCTGGTACTAATTTACCATTCGCTTGCTTAGCTTAGGCCACTGTTAACCCTTCATAACCTTAAAGCACAATTACGAATTTTAGGTGAAGAGTAACACTTGTTTTGTTCCATAATGTTTTTATTTCCAATTGTCTGAGGCGTGCTTCCGTCTTCGCAGACCATTTTCAAAGTTGAAACTACGTTATAAGTGTTACTTTTCACCTAATATTAATATTTGTTCCATCAAGAATGTAGGGCAACAACCATTAACTTTACAATTACGAATGTTGTTTCAAAAAAGTTCATTAGATTTTTACTCAAAATTTATATAAATATGGAGGGTGGATGGGTGTCCTCTATTGCACAATCTAAAAAGTAAAATATCGACTAGAATTTGATATATTTATAATCACTACCAGACTGAATAACACAAGCATTTTCTTATGCAACTTCTACTATTATTTGATACAAAGGGTGGGATAGTGGCCCACCCTACATATATCGCTGACTTAAGACACAAATAGTGTTCAAGCTTTCAAAAACATAAAATGAAATTGTAAGTGTTGTGCAAAGAAACTACGCCAGAGTTTTGAATTAAAGTAAAAATAATAATTAATTATTACAATTGTCACGAGAATGTTTAGGAATAAAAATATTCTTAATTAATATCACAAATTTAATTCGAAATTTTTTCAAACAAACTCTCGTTATTACTATTAATATTAAATATTAGTAACACCCACCCACAATACATATTTATTACATTCCCTAATAGTATATATAGGGGAAGTATTGTTTTCAATAAATTTTTGCAAAATTTTCATCCTTCAAATATAATACATTAATACAATTTTGCATGTTTGTTAAGAAACTATAACAATTTTTTCTTTAGACTAAAATTAAGTTTATAAAATTGGTGGATGCGATCAATTCCAAAATCCAAATAATAAAAAATCAGCAGGAGTGTGCTAATTTATAACTGTCACAAAAAGCTTTAAAATTAAACGTTTCTTATCAAAGTCTTTTTTATGTGTAGTTTGATTTTTGTGAGTTACGTGAAGATAAACTTGATTAATTAATAAAGCACTAAAAACATTTCTTCACAAATTTTATTAAATTTACAGATATATATATTTCGGACACAAAGTGACCATTAGCAATGTTTTAATACTCGAGTATTATAACATTTCCTCAATTCATATTTAGTGTTATGTTTACATTAAGTCATCTTATTTATTTGATTTAAAGATTTTGCTGAGTTCAATCAAAATTTCGTTATGAATACGTTAAAATGAAATCAATAATTTAAGTTGAGGCGATAAAAATAATATGGAAATGTAACCACTTATAAAATTACCGATAAAATAAGATCTAGTGAATCTCCTTCAAACTTATTTCAGATGACCCAAATTTAATTAGCATCATTTATTAAGTTGTTGAAGTGCATATTTGAGTTAATTAATTTTAACAATAGGATTCTAAATCGATTTATTGATATAACTTTTTTTATAGAATTTTGTGGATGTGTCTAAGGTCATTTAAGTAATTACATTATTCGAAAGATCTTCAGCAATTATTCAATATTATTTAAAGTAACCCAAAGTTGATTCAAGATCATTCAAGTTCAATTAACGATTGCTTCAAATCATCTAAAAGTTATTTCTCATTAGCAATGTTTATCAGTTATTTAAGAGATCACTCAAGTTCATATATGGTCACCTAACTACCATTTATGTCAAGCAATTAAAGTTATTTAAATTACAAATGAGTTGATTAATTCTTTTCACTAGACATGCATTTTTACATCAATTTATTGTTTTTTTTATATGTTACTATGGTTTCATTCAGGCTGTATTTAAGGTTATTTTAGGTTATTTGAATCCTCAGATGGTAATATATTGGCCTTCAATCTTTTTTAAGGTCGTTGATTCAAGATTATTAGAGTTTATCTCATGATCATGTCAACTTATATAACCAATTTGTTAATATGACAATTTTTAAGTCATTGAAATCACCTAAAGATCAATTGAAGCTTTCTTATAATCGTACTAGGTTAGTATAAGTAATCTAATAAATTTAATACTTTCCAAGCTACATTCTTGATGGAACAAAAATTTAATAGGTTTGTTTGGATTAATGCACTTGTTGTGTTCCATGTTTTTATTTATAGTTTCCTGACATATGTTTCGAATTTCACAATTCATTTTTAAAGGAGTATAAGTTGTAACTTATACTCCTCTGAAAATCGAAATTTATTAATAATAATTTAATAATTTCAAATTTGTTGATGCTATTTTCGTATAGACTACCGGTTTTTGGTTTGTTTACGATTTTTAAATTTCATATGGATTTTGTGTGGCTGGTTTCAAGAGCTTATTTCTCTCAATAAATTCATTTATTACGTATTTGATGCTTCGGCTCTATGATCTCACTTCGCATTCCAACAATTACTTGTAAACATATTTGCTGGACATTTCGACAATGTTATATTCTGTACACAATGGCCTCGATATGCCTTTTAAACGAATAACAAATTTCGATGATATCAAACACACACTTTGTTTTATTTAGATTCAAAGATAGAAAACGCTTAATGAAGGACCCTATACATTCTTGAATGTTAGACTACATTAACTAACTTTGAACGACTGCAAGAAAACTTCAACTGTTCTTTAGGTTATTTAAATTATCTAAATTACTATTCACACATTTACAATGTCCTAAGAAAAGAATTGTTATATCGACAAATCGACAACAATGAGTCTTACTAAGTCTTAAAATCAAATTACTTTTTGAAACAACTATTTCTCTGGCTAATACCTCGACAGATATTGAATGATACAAAAGGAATTTGCATGTTATAAATAGTACCACTATGAAAGCAACACTAATTTGAATGAAATTATTTCTGTTGAATAAACTAATAAATGATAAAATTAACTTTAGACTGTGTGAAAGTGAATATAACATGAAAAGATATGAACAAAAAAGACTGAACTCATTAAATCAAACTAGCAAAAGCAATTAAATAATCTAGCATTCAAGATTATAATCATCTACAGACACGTGTTTTGATTTCTTTAGTACAGCTTTATTATAAAATTGATTTTAAATACAAATAAAAACATTTACTAAATTATTAAAATGAAATTAAAAACTTACTCTGGAATGTACTGTAACCGGCACAATAATAAATTTTGGTGGACTCGATTAATATCATTAATGAAGAATGACTTAAATCACACCTGTAATTAATTGTGAAATCATACCAAGTGTTTTAATTCAATCAAATTAATACAAAAATGTTTCACCACGGGTTAAGTGAGAAACTAATTCATCACACCTGTAATTTTAATAACTTTAAGTGCAAATAATAAGATGAACTTGAATGGTTTTAAATCAACCTTGGCTGACCTTAAACAACACACTGAATGACCGTTGAAAACATTTAGGTGATCTTCTGATGATTTAAATGTTCCAAAATGACCTTAAATAGAATATAAATGTATCCACATTTATCAAGTCTTGAAAAAAAGACTTGATAAATGATAATTGGATGACCTTAAATGAACTTGAGCATCACAGGACCTTGTGTTCGAAACAAATTTTTAATTGAAAAGAGAATAACATGACTTTAAATGTCCTTGAATTGACATGTCGATAGCATTGTCTTTGATATATTAACTGACCTATAAGTATCATTGAAACTATTTATTAAATCACCTTGATTCATCTTAAATTATTAAAACTAACCTAGTATCACTGTAAGAAAACTTCAGTTGATCTTCAGGCGATTTTAATGACTTAAATAAAAGCATTTACAATCGTGATAAAAATTGTCATATCAATAAATCGATATATATTTTCGAAATTGAAACTGTTAACGGTAGAGGCTTCTACTTCGTTATATATCATTATTCACATATAAAACACTTTGTTTGTATAACAGTGACTATAATTTCGATAATTTTACCTTGTCATTTTCAAACTAGAAGTGTCTAGAAATGACAAGTTAAAATTGTCGAAACTATAGTCACTTAATGAAGTTCCTGTTATACAAACAAAGTTTAAAATTGTTTTATTTGTGAATTACTGGATTAATTCTAATCTATAATTCAAATAACTTCAGTTATATACGTTGAAATTATCGTTAGTTAATCACTTATGATTCTGAATGAATATTCATTGACTTTAAGTAAGATTGAAAAATAGTTTACC
Source organism: Ontholestes murinus (assembly GCA_963969525.1). Classification (NCBI taxonomy): domain Eukaryota; kingdom Metazoa; phylum Arthropoda; class Insecta; order Coleoptera; family Staphylinidae; genus Ontholestes; species Ontholestes murinus. The sequence goes on along the minus strand of OZ018398.1, from coordinate 45,195,286 downwards.
ATCCGAGGATTCAAATAACCTAAATAAACCTAAATTAACCTAAAATAACCTTAAGTACAGCCTGAATGAAACCATAGTGATCTATAAAAAGAAGTCGATGTAAAAACGCATTTTACTGAAAAGATTTAATCAACTCTAGCATGTACTTTAAATAACTTTGCATATTTGACTTGAAATGGTAAGTAGATGAACTTGATTTATCTCTTAAATAACCGATAAATACTGTTAATGAAAAATAACTTTTAGATGATTTGTAGTAATAGTTAGATGAACTTTTAGAACGTTTAGAAACACTAAATAACATCGAATGATTGTTAAAGATCTTAAGAATAATTTTAATGCATAAACGATCTTAAATGGAATGCAAATGTATCCACAATGTCTTATAAAAATAGTTATTATATCAATAAATCGATTTGTAATCGCATTGTTGGTGTGAAATTAATTAACTCAAATAGGTAATTTAAAAACTTTATAAATGATAATTGAATGACCCTAAATAAACTATGGTGACTTTAAGTAATTTTGAAGGAGAATCACTAGATATTATATTATCGCTTAATGACTTTTATCAGTACTGAAACGTACCTTCATAAGTATTTTACTTTTTGTGTTAATTTTATCACTTTAACCTAAATTATCCGTGTAGTTGAAACGCAACCACGAATTTCTGATTAAAAATAAATTCACCTTAATCTCTAAAACATACTAATAAATTTGATTATATGACTTAATGTAAACGTCGTTGATTTATGAACTGACCTATAAACATCATTGAATAACCTCTTTATTAGATGAAATTGATAACCATAGATAACCTTAATTAACCTAGAATAACTGTAAGAAAACTTTCTAGGTTTTTTTAATGTCGTACTTATATTAACAGTTAAAAAGTCTAAAGGGGACAAAAAGTAAATAAATGCACTTATAAAAGAATCCGGATGTCTAAGAGGATCAATAGAATATTTGCCCATTGGTCATCTTAGTTGAGTGAAAGGACACAATTTGTGATTGTGAACTCCGCCTGTGCTTCTTTCGCTCAAAATTTTACGTATGTTTTGTTTTAATTATTTTGTTGTATACGTAACTTTTTATACAAAACAAAGTGAAAATTGTGTTTAATTTGTAAAAGCAAAATTGTTAGTCTCTGATTTCAATCGTAACAAACAAAAAACCAAAAATCCTCGAAACAATCTGAGTCGCTGATGACGAAAAACGATTTTAGCTGTCAACTTACCTATGTCGTTTAAACAAAAAGTTAATTTGTTTTAATATAAAAATATAAAAATATAAAATCTAAGAAGTGTACGTCGATGATATCTTGGCTTGTTTTGTAGGAAGTGATTGGCAACTAACACACTTCTTAGATTTTATTAATAACCTGCACCCCAAAATTAAATTCACCGTAGAGTCAGAAACCAATAACAATATTAAATATTTAGATTTATCCATTACCAAAACTAACAACAATTTCTTATTTGATATATATAGAAAACCATCCTTTACCGACACCGTTATCCCTAACCATTCCAGACATCCTCATAAACATAAAATGGCTGCGTTCAATTCGATGATCCACAGAGCATTGAGTTTGCCCTTGTCGGACATTGCAAGAAAAAATGAAATTTCCGTAATAAAAAGTATTGCAATAAATAATGGATACAATGGCAACATTATTAATAAAATATTAAAAAAACACGAACGGGGAAAAATCAGGAAAATATTATTTGGAGGTGACCTAAAACCAGCTAATACAAAATATATACCTTTAACATATTTTGGAAATGCTAGCCTAAAAATTAAGAATATCCTTAAAAAACACAACATCACAGCAGCATTAAAACCCAGTTCGAAAATTAGAAATTTAATTTTCAATCCGAAAACCACAAGAGATAGTTTTAGCAAATCCGGTATTTACAAGTTAACATGTCAACAATGTCAAGGTGTGTACATAGGACAATCTGGTCGGAATTTTAGTATCAGGTTAAAAGAACATCTGCGCTCTTTTCGCCTAAAACAAATGGAAAAATCAACGTTTGCAAAACATTTAATTGAGGAGAATCATTCTTTTGGCGAGGATGTACTTTCCATAATCCATTACGCAGAAAAAGGGCGAAAAATGGACCTCCTAGAATCAATTGAAATTCACAAGGCACGTGCTAATCCGGGAATACCCCTAATTAACGACCAGATTGACCTGATGTACACTCCAATTTTCACAGCTGTTTGTTAAATTTTGTTTCTTTATATATATACCTGTAATTGTAGTTTAACACATTGTATGTTTTGATAATGGCACGTTGAGATGCCGAAACTATAGTAAACAGAAAATAAATAGTGTTATACAAACAAAGTTACAAAGTGTTTTATTTATACTCAAACATGTATAACGAAGTAGAAGCCGCAAAAATTAATAATATTAATTTTTTTTGTAAGTAAAAGCACCTACTTGTGATTCAACTATCACTTGATCAACTCGTTGACCACTGAGAATAGCCGTGGTGTCATCAGCATATACAGCCATTGGACTGCATATATTTCATACTGTATACAATATAATTAAAAAATATATTAAATAAATTTGGACCCAAAATGGATCTCTGCATAACTTCCATTTCAATAAACAGCGGTATTGATATTTTGTTGCCATATTATATTGATTGTACTCTTTTACTAAGGTATGATTTTAGTAATTGCAGACATATACAACTTCAAGTTTTTTGTATATAATTAATTGGGCTACTGCTGTTTTCGTGGTTGTATTGTTTCCTACATAATAAAACCATTCAATCAAGACGTCTGTTGGCCAAAGATCTCTCTCGTTAAAATATAATGGTAACTTTGAAAGAGCTTACTCTGATTGGAATTTCAATGTAAGTCATCATCATACCAACAATATTAGATGGGTTTAACCCGAAAATATAAAGATGTACATTTTTTCTACTTCAGTTAATTGTAACTTATCGTTCATTCAATTTTTTGGGTTGGTTCCTTCTTGCTTCTTTCCAGTCTTGCTCTTTACCTTGTTTCCCTATTATACGTGTCATATCTCTATTTCTAAAAACTCTATTTGTTTCTGTTGTAAAGTTTGCATAGGATTTGATTTCGTCTGCTTTTAATTGATCATCTCCGTTTTTACCAAATACTGCAACTTGAATGCAATAAGGGTCAATCGGTTGTGTCATCTTGAAGCGATTTAATTAAAGTAAAACTCACTTTGTTAATATCACACTATTTTGTGATAATATCACACTATTTTGTGATAGTGTGATATTAACAAAGTGAGTTTTATTTTATTTAAATATTCAAGATGTATCACGAAGTGAACGCCTCAACCATTAATCAATTACTTGAAGCGATTTGTTTATGAGATCCGATGTTATTCCACAGTAGTCAAATCTGTCTTATTATGTTAAGTATTTTGTTTCATAAATTAGAGTAGGACAGTTACATAAATCTGAATAAGACAATACAAATTGAGAGTCAAAGTCAAAAGATGAATCTTGTTGTCTTGTTTAGATTTATATAATTGATTTTACAAGTGATACAGCATTTTGAAAATAATTAGTTTTTGTTAAAACATAATGAATTTTTCAGTGTAAGTTTGAATTACCAAGTAGTAATTTTAGCATTAGTTTAACTTCATATTTTTTGTACATACAAAGTTTCAATTAAGTTGTTATTAAAAAAAATATTAATCCTTACTTTCTTATTATAAATGTGAGATATAATTATATTACTTAAACTTAACTTATCAACATTGAATTTATCTGTTTTGTTGAACTGGGCATTTCCATTCCACCGAACCGAATGCCGCAGAACGAAAAAAAAAACATAGTTGTTAATATGACGGATTACGATGATAAAAGCCGCCGCCATAGATGTGACACCATTTCGTCTCCCACAAAAGAAACGCAAATTTGCCAGATTATCTCGAAGACAAATTGCCGCGAGCGTAAAAAAAAAGCGCAGCAATAAAAGTAACAAAGGGCAGTGCGTCGGTGGCGGGGCGAGGGCGGGGGCTTGTAGGGATACGAAATGATGAATATGCACAATAATCGGGGCATATAAATTGAGTGAAATGACACAGAAATAACGCCGTTATAAATAGCAATAACGGCGCAAATACGAAAAGGTGATTCTGGTAGAGAAAAAAAAAAAAAAACGAAAAGAAAGAAAGGAACGAGAGAAAGAAGAGAAGAGAAATGGCAGTGATTGCGTTTATTGGAATCCTGTGAACGAATACATTGAAATTTCATGGTTTATTAGAGATTTCAAGGATTGTTTATTACGGATATTATGTATAAAAAATTGTACTATTAATAATAATAAATGGCCATACGAGGGTCAAACAAAGAGGTGAAGTATGTCACAAGATGGATTTTTCTGAAAAGTTTGTACATCGAACTTCAGGGATTATGATATGGAGTACTACAATTCATGAAAGTAGGTTTTGTTTAATATTTATTTAAGTATTTAAGGCAGTATGAATGCTAAGAGATATGTGGATAAGGTGATGGATTTCATTTCTTCAACAGTTGAAAGAGAGACTTTTACAGTGAGATGATGCCCATCCCCAAATTGCAAGAGTTTCTATGGACTGATTTTCAGAGGATAATATTAATTGCCATGGAATCCCCAATCTCCTGTTGAACATGTATGGGATATTATAGGGAGAAAGAAGACTAAGGAACTTTTTATATTTTATATATATTTAAGATGTTTTAATAAAAATATTTTACATTTTTTCTTCTTCTGCAATAAAATTCATGGTAGCGTGTGTGTATTGCATTCCGCAGGATCAATATAATTTCCGTTCCTTCGCAGGACGTTCGAAGGAGGACGGAGGAGAGAGGACTGATATATTGTTCATTTTATTCCCTGGCAATACCGTAATATTCTGTGCATGGTGCTGCAAATACAATGCAATGCATCTTGCTTTCCACATCGAATCCACGAGTTTATACTCCCCAAATCTCACAAGGGTTGTAAGGTCCCGACAAGGGTTAAATTGCTAAAATATACTTATCCCCAGAGGTCGACAAACTGACGGGTATTATCGCTGAGAGGAATATACACCACCATCACTAGTAATTAGCACTAATTAGTACTAATCATAAACAAACTGTGTTTGTGTTTATATAAATTCTGCGCGCATAAATTAACGTAGTGTATAAAATTAACAAAATGTTTATATCATAGGTTAATGATTTATTGTTATATTTCTAATTGAATTATAAATTTTTAATATGTTTTTTTAAATGGGCTAAAAAACCAGTAGTTTTAGACATGGTCACATATTTTTTTAAATAGCATATAATAAGAATAAACTAAAGAGCTTTTAATACGTAATTATGGAAACAGATTTCTCGTCAATTCAGTGGAAATAATTAAAGCGACTGCACTACCTAAACCTCCCCCGTTCCCCTCTCAGCCCCGCTTTATGAAATTATCACGTTCATCTGGAAACCCTCGAAACGCGAAAGCCACGCGAAATTTAATGCACATTGATCAATATCAATTTAAAGTTTTAATTTTAATCATTTTTCACCCCTGGAAAATTATAAAAGTTGGCAGCGAATATAGCGGATTCATAATGGATAGTTAAAACTAGATGCGCCCGAAGTGAGATTAATGTTTAATAATGCGACCCGAACCCATTCCACCCCTCAAGATCGTATAATTACGACTGATTTTATTGCCCAAGTTTCATTACCCTCTCCCCGAAATGATTTCACCGCGTTAAATTTAGTTATTACAGGTGTGTAATAATCGGGAATAAATTTGAAAAACTTTCCTCAATTGTGGAGACGTTCACTTTGTGGTAAAACAAAACCATCGTACTTTTCTTAAAGGTGTTACTCTTCTTTGTCTTGTCATTTGTATTTATTGATTAATATTTTTAATTCTGCATAAACAGTATGACAAAGAAAATAAAATCAATCATTAGAAATAATTTAAAACTAATTAATCTATAGTTTATACTTGTTGAGCTACCCTCTTGATGGAACCAGATATGTAATTTTAGTGAAGAAAAACACTTGTTATGTTCCACATTGTTAACAAACAAGTGTTTTTCTTCACCAAAACTAATTAATCTATTTCTATTAAATAAGATTATTTATTACATTTCCACATAAAACCCAACCTTTACGATTACAAACCCACACCACCTGAATACAACCCCATACATCCCCCTAAACACTGAAAATGACGTCTCTTTGAACGTCGATGCGATCGCCTCAACCGCGAACCAACCACTCTAATTAGACATATAAACATAAACATTCAGGCAGCCTTGTGTACGCAATCACGTCCGGAAATAAAAAAAATACCGAGTTTTACAGTGGCGACCTCTTCCTCCGCAAAGACCGCCCTTTCTCCGCCTTTTTTATTAGGTTACATTCATTATGCCGTGCCGAGATTAATTTCAGCGTATGAAATTTGAATGAAGACCGGAATTACGGGAAGCGACATCAATGCGGCAGATGTAAGGAGAAAAAGGGGAAATAAAAAAAAAAACGGATTCGGTGGATTTAATGAAGTTTCCAGTGGTCTCTCCGCTATCTCCCGATTAAGACGGAGACGGCGTTGAATTGGATTTACTTTACGTGTTTCATATTTTTATTAAGTTTAAGCTAAACTATGATAAAATTTCATCGTGTTATATTCGTGAGCCAGAGCTTTCTCTATAATCAAATGGAAGGGAAATATATTAGTATTTCATACCCTATTCATACTGAAATTTAATTAGCTGAACTAAGAACTAAAAAGTGACTTGAAGGTAAAATTAGATTTAAAAAAATTAGATACGTATGAAAATTAAGGACTTAAATGTAAGATACTTAATAAAAATAATTTGACAAAAGTGTAAAGATTAGAGTGAAAAATAGGAAATCAATTAATAACTTTGAGGAAATAATACGATCAAGAATAAAATAGATGGAATTAATGGGACCACATTTAGACTGGGAATAAAAAGAGAAATCACTATTTAATATACTGACGCAGTATAAGGTTTCAAAATTGTTTTTATTGCTCTACAACAATTGTTTTGCCACATAAAACTTCAGCAGGAAATAACAATTATATAAAATGAAATTATTAGCTATAAAAATAACTACAGGGTAAAAAAAAAGTACCAAAATCCTAGTTCATAACCTGATTAAAAGTGAGGAAAATTAGGAAAGATATAGAAGGGTGAATAAATGAAAGAAACATGTCGTTACGTTATTAAATATATAAAAAGATAAAGCATACAAAGAGTAATAAAAGTTAGATAACAGACCAAAAAACTTTTAGGTAAATAGGGGAATTGAAAAGGAGTAGTTTATAAAATTAATTTTTGGAATAGTAATATTAGGTTAGGTTAGGTTAGGTTAGGTTAGGTTAGGTTAGGTTAGGTTAGGTTAGGTTAGGTTAGGTTAGGTTAGGTTAGGTTAGGTTAAAAAGGTGCAGCTTGGAGAATGAAATGTTCATAGGAAAATAATGACTTCCGAAGTCCAGAAGAGCAGAAAATGTTGGAGAATAATAGCTGTTTGGTTTATTATAGGTTCATAATAATTTGAAATATAGATGAGATTAAGACAAAATTAAAAGTAGGTAAGTACCAAAATTTGTGATTTAAAAAATGAATATGAATACTTAACAAAATAATTGATCAGCAGGAGAAATATTCACGCAGTATTAATTTATAAAATCTTAGATTTTCTGACGATATCAATGTAAATTTGAATATTAAGTTAAAAGATTATCTTCATCGACCCATTCAGGTGAAGATTTAAATATTACAAATGGTTTTCGCACTGAAAAGAGTTGACTATTTCCTCCGTCGTCACTTTCAGCCACGAAATCCAACCGGGGGTATGATTCTCATATTCTTCTGACTCCTTGAAGGACCACTTCAGAGAAACATGGCTGGACCCGCGTCTAGATTGTGAAAACCCGCCGGATCACTTCGATCACCTCGCTCCAACTACCACATATATATATATATATATATATATATATATATATATATATATATATATATATATATATATATTGTCACCATTTCCTTTCCTTCAACTCACTTGCTTCTGCCAGGTCATATAACCCCCTAATCGGTTCTCAACTTACCAAAATCCCGAATCCCTAACAATTGCTAATCACGTCCACAAAAAACCCCCAACTACTCCTCCATCCACCGTCATCAGTAGATGAAGATTTAAATATTGCAAATGGTTTTTGCACTGATAACAGTCGATTTTTTCATTCGTCGTCAGTCTTGTCTGGCATTCAGGTCGCGAGCTTCCCTCCCCCATTCTCTAGAAGGCCCCCAATCACCGCCGCTATTTCCAGCCACGTCATCCATTCTAGAGGTATCATTGTCATATTCTTCTGACTCCCTGGAAGAACTCGAGGAGCACCACCTTCAGAGAAACCCAGCTAGTATATGTGTATATATAAAAATACCATTTCTTTCCCTCCATCTCCCTTCAACCGCTTTGCCTCGTTAGGTCATAAAACCCACTCATCGGTTTTCTGCTTACTAACACTCGTCGGCGTGGCCTTATAATTGCTAATCACGTCGCCAAAAAAAACACCAATCCTTCCTCCTCTTGTCAACAAGAATCAATCTTCTGTGCCGTCAGTGACGTTCTAGACCACTACAAAGCTATGGAAGCCCTCACCCTCCACCGCCTCCTAAATGTAACTTCCAGGACCATTGAACACCTCACTCGACTTTACAGGCTCTTCTTATACAACAAAGATAGCATTGAGCGCCTCCTGTGGAACGGTATAATGGTGGGACCCTTCAGGCTCTTTACCGAACCCTCTGTACTTCTCCCCTCGCCCAATCCAGTACCCTACTTCCATGTATTACCTTACCTAAGCTTTTTACATGTGGTATCTGCGTTGGCTATCATACAACCAAAAATTTTCCCCAACTACCACCAAATGTTCACAATGTGGTAACAACCACGTCGCTTTTTCAAAAACAAATATCTAAAGAGAGAGTACACAGCCAAAAACCTAACTGGCGACACAGATGTTTTTCGCTCGCAGCAACCAAGCCATTCTCGAAGAAAAAATCATCAAAATTATTGCCGCCACACTCTCTAAACTCCGTCCCACTCAATATGTAGCCATCCAGGAGGCGATATCTGCCACTGTCATATACGAAATCCACATACGCCATCGCAAAGAAGAGAATTCACTAAAAAAATGGTTATATTCATATTTTTTATTTATTTATTTATTTATTTATCTTTGGTCTCCTTTCTTGAATAATTCACAATAAACATATTAATAATAGGTTTTGTACTTGTGGTACCAGGACAGGAGGAAGCGTATCTTTTTGAGTGGGAATGTTAAATGTTTAATCTTTATTGGCTTCATTCAAGATGCTAACAAAAATGGTCTAAATATTTATATTAATACATAATTTCAAATGAATTTTAACCCCACATGAAATGGACTGAGGTAACCTATGATTATCTTTCACTCTAACCCAGAGTCTTCAGCATATAACCATGACAAACATGATGCTGATTTTATTTTATTTTGCTATATATTTCGGCATTTTAACTTCAGTTTATGAAATTGTGGTTTCTGTCATACTGACAGTATTAATAAATGATACTGGAAAGGGATTTTCACGCTTTTCGGCAAGGTTTAACGAAGCAACAACTATACATAAACAATTATCCTGTCTCTCTTTATGTCTGGGTGAAGTTAACTAAATATTGTACATACAGTTTTCTTATTTTCTTATACTTTAACTTTTAGTTTCGGACCAGTGATGATTTCATCCCACGTTTGTATATAACATTTTATATTATTGTAGTCGTAATTGTTTATGAATATTGTTGACAGATATGATAAGAAATTATGCGCATTCTTGTTTTTTAAGGACTCATATTATTTTTAGTTTTATTCATTTTATTCGGGATTTACAAAGAAAAAAATTCCCTCTTACCCTCCAGAAAATTCAATTTTCTATCTTCCCAACCCCGTAATATGATACTAGGCGACTTCAACCTCTTTTTAACCTCCTTCCTACCTATATACCGACATCTTAGTCACAAACGATGCCATCGATCACTTTGGCCCCTTGTTTCCTGGGTAACACACTTCTTCTTCCTCTTATCCCTCTTTACACTTCCTGTCATACCATTATTCCCCCGTAAGACGATCTTTGAACCAACAGGAACGCCTTCCATTTATCCCTAGAACGCATTCTTCCATCCTGATACTCTCATCGGCAGCAGTACAATCAATAACCTCCCCTCACATAACCTTTCTTATTCGCCAGAAAAGTCTTGCAAATAAAATCGCCCCTACAGTTTTCACATGAGTGAATAGAGTGAAATAAACTCAATGCCTTAATCAAACTAAGAATTAATGAATACAAATTCTATATATGATCTTATTGGTACCCCTTACTGTTGCCTAAAACACCTTCCACCTAACCTAATCTCATACCTTGCCCTAATCTTCCGTTCATGTATCGCTGGTAGATATTTTCTCTCACTCCGGAGAGCTGCCAAGGTCATAATGTTCCCCAACAAGAACAAGGACCCCTGCAACCCTTCCTCATACCGTCTCATTTCCCTGCTCAATACGATGAGCAAACTTCGGGATCGAAAAATTCTGTCATAATTCCTCAATTTCTTCGAACATTTAAAATGGCTTCAGACTCTCACGGTGGGATAGGCTAGCCGTCCCTTTGTCCGAGGGCTCGTATAGTCCTAGTCACTTCTGTTAGTCCTGTGTTGCGGCCGGTGAAAGTGTCACATCGCAAAGACGTCAGCTTATTCGGTTTGCCACCGCCAACTTGTCATCCGAAGACCTTCAGTTACTAGTTCACGAGCTCAATGGGTTGTGAGACACCTTTTTAAGCCATCCAGAGAGGACTGCGAAGCATTTTCTCGATCAGTCGACCTCCACCTCCTAGTAGTTCTTGCTGGGGACGACAGGTGTCTAAAAGAGGCGCATGCAGGGTCTATGAATCCCGGGATTGCGTTCTTAAGGCTGTCGTAACGATGGGGAGTACATTGGATGGAGAATGCTTGAGGTTGAATAGGCAGATAAGCGTAGTTACACAAATGTCCATGACGCCATTGTTGCCATTTGCCCTGGCGTCCTCTTCAGTAAACTCTGGATAAACCACTGCTGATGTTTTCTTTGACATCTAGAAAGCCTTCGATTCCGTTCGGTATGGAGAACTGATTTTAAAACTCCACCATATAAATACCCCAATTCCAACAATCCAAATAATTAAATCCTTTCTCCAGAATCGCTCCTAATCAGACTTATTCTCCTCTTCTACTTCCACTCTCCTATTGTGAAGTCCAAAGAATCCAACCAACCACTCTTTGCTCCCTCTTTACGCACGATATTCCTCTCCCAAAATCCTATATGCAGGCAACACTGTTCTCACATAAAAACCTGCACAACGTTGTTTCCAATAACAAACAATACATTTGGTGCTTCTATCAATAACTGTTAATAGATCGAAAGAATATTGAAGAAACGCTCGAGATGAAAAAAATCTCCGTTTTAACATAATGGAGGCTATATCGTCACAGAATTTTAAATTGAAAAATTATATGAAATCGATAGTCACTATAAATCGATCGAGATAATGCATACAGGTAATTTGAATAAACCAAAAATAGTTCAAATTTTATCATTTTAAAAACTGTCGCAAATCTGTTAATTCTGCAAGTACTCATAAAAAAAGCATATCTTAATTTCGTGATAAGCAATAATACAAAACATCATAGGAAATATTTAAAATCAACCGACACACTAAGTCAAAAAACTTCGCATAATCAATACAGAATTAAAGATGTAAATATCGACTTAATTTCGTTATATATAGATAATATAAACCTTAACGTAATAAAGAGATTTTTTAATATTTTGAAATTTGAAAATTTTGTTTTTTCGAAATTGAGTATTGTTGACTTTTTTTTTGAAGCTGGAAAATAAAGTTTGCACCTAAGAGTGAGCACTATCATCATAGCACATTCGGTGTTAAACTTAAATTTTTTATTTAACACGTTTGAATTTTATAAATGGCGACGCATTTTTAGATTTTTACTCTCTAGTTTTAATCGCCGGGATTTTGTTTCCTGCTGGATTATATTAATATAAACTATTATTAATGAATTTTGTAGTTTTTTCATTTATTCTGCTGAAAATTAATTCTCTACATTTTTTTAAATCGTCAATTGCAATTTTAGATTTCTTCAGTCAACTTTTAAGCGCCGCCATTTTGTTTCCTGCTGGATTATCCAAATATATTTTTAGGTTTTTATGGCTTTAAACTATTTCAAATGAATTTAATAGTTTTTGCATTAATTCCGCTGAAATTAATTTCTTACAATTTTTTTTAAACGTTAATTGCAATTTTAAATTCAAGTTTTGAGCGCCGCTATTTTGTTTCCTGCTGCATTATCTCAATGTATTTTTAAGGGTTTTAAAACATAAACTGTTGTTAATGAACATTGTAGTTTTACATTCATCCTGCTGAAAATTAATTTCATACAAATTTTCAAATCTTGAATTGCATATTAGTTTTTTTTTTGTTAAGTATTAAGTGTCGCTATTTTGTTTCCTGCTGGATTATCTCAATATATGTTTAAGGGCTATAAAATATAAAATATTCTTAATAAATTTTATAGTTTTTGCATTCATCCATTCATACTGCTGAAAATTGATTTCTTACAATTTATCAGATCTTCAATTGCAATTTTAAAATTATTCTTTCTAGTTTTAAGCGCCGCTATTTTGTTTTCTGCTCTATTATAACAATATATTTTTAGGAATTTTAAAATATAAACTATTTTTAATGAATTTTGTAGTTTTTACATTAAACCTGCCGAAAATAAATTTCTTACAATTTTTTAAATTTTCAATTGCAATTTTATATTCTTCTGTCAAGTTTTAAGCGCCACCATTTGTTTCCTGCTGGATTATTTCAATATATTTTTAAGGATTGTAAAATATGAATTATTCTTAATGAGTTTTGTAGTTTCTACATTAATCCTGCTGACAAGAATAGAATATTACTATAATTTATCAGATCTTCAATAGCAATTTTAGATTTCTTTTGTAAAGTTTAAAGTGCTCTTATTTTGTTTCCTGCTCAATTATTTTAATATATTTTCACAAGTTGTAAAATATAAACCATTAATAATGAATTTTGCAGTTTTCACCTTTATCCTCCTAAAAATTAATTTAAGCGCTGCTATTTTGTTTCCTGCTGGATTATCTTAATATATTTTGAATGGTTTTAAAATATCAACTATTACCAATGGATTTTGTAGGTTTTACATTAATCCTGCTGAAAACTAATTTCATACAATTTTTTTAAATATTTAATTGCAATTTTAAAATTATTCTATGAAGTTTTAAGTGCTGCCATTTTGTTTCCTGCTGGATTATGTTAACATATTTTTAAAAGTTGTAAAATATAAACCATTATTTATATATTTTTTTAGTTTCTACATTAATCCTGCTGTAAATTAATTTTTTGTAATTTTTGAAATCTTCAATTGCAATTTTAGATTTTTTGTCAAGTTTAAAGTGCCACCATTTTGTTTCCTGCTAGATTATCTTAATATATTTTTAGGGGTTTTAAAATAAAAACTTCTTCTTATTGAATTCTGTAGTTTTTACATTAATTCTTCTGAAAATTAATTTTCCACAATGTTTTAAATCTTTAATTGCAATTTTAAAATTATTTTATCAAGTTTAAAGCGCCGCCATTATGTTTAATGCTATGCTTAATAATTTTTGTAGGTTTTACAATAATCCTGCTGAAAATTAATTCCCTACAATTTATCAAATTTCAATTGCAATTTTAGATTAGATTAAGCGCCGCCATTTTGTTTCTTGCCGGATTATCTCAATATATTTTTAAGGATAATAAAATATAAACTATTCTTAATCAATTTTATAGATTTTGCATTTATCCTGCTGAAAATTAATGTCCTATAATTTATCAAATCTTTAAATGCAATTTTAGATTTTTACTGTTAAGTTTTAAGCGCCCCCATTTCTTTTTCCTGCTGAATTATCTCAATATATTTTTAAATGTTTAAAAATATGAAATATTCCTTATGAATTTTGTAGGTTTTACATTAATCCTGCTGAAAATTAATTTCCTATAATTTTCCAAATTTTCAATTGCAACTTTAAAATTATTCTGTCAAATTTTAAGCGTCGCCATTTTTGTTCCTGCTGGATTATCACAATATATTTTGATGGGTTTTAAAACATGAACTAGTCCTTATTAATTTTGTGGGTTTTGAATTCATCCTGCTGAAAATTATTTTCCTACAACTTTTAATAACTTCAATTGCAATTTTAAGATTATTTTGTAAAGTTTTAAGCATTGTGATTTTGTTTTCTGCTCGATTATTTTACCAGATTTTTAAGAGTTTTAAAATATAAACTATTCTTAATGAATTTTGTAGTTTATACATTCATCCTGTTGAAAATTAATTTCCTAAAATTTATCAAATCTTCAAGAGCAATTTTAATTTTTTTCTGTTTAGTTATAAGCTCCGCTATTTTGTTTCGTGCCAGATTATTTTAATTATTTTTAATGAATGTTGTAATTTTTACAAAAAATAATTTCCTACAATGTTTCAAATCTTCCGTTGCAATTTTAGATTTCTGCTGCGGAGTTTTAAACGTCGCCATTTTGTTTCTCGTTGCATTATCTCAATATAATTTTAAGAGTTATGAAATATGAACAATTCTTAATGAATTTTGTGGTTTTTCCTGTAATCCTGCTGAAAATTAATTTCCTTTAATTTATCAGATATTCAATAGAAATTTTAGAATTTTTCTGTTAATTGTTAAACGCCGCCATTTTATTTCCTGCTGGATTATATTAATAAGTTTTTAAGCGTTTAAAAATTTGAACTATTCTTAATGAAATATGTAATGTTTACGGTCATCCTGCTGAAAATGAATTTCCTACAATATTTCAAATCTTCAGTTGCAATTTTAGATTTCTTTTGTCAAGTTTTAAGCGCTACCATTTTGTTTCCTGCTGGCTTATCTCATTATATTTTTAAGGATTTAAAAATATAAACTATTCTTAATGAATTTTCTAGTTTTTGCATGAATGCTGCTGAAAATAAATTTCTTAAAAGTTTTTCAATTTTCACTTGCAATTTTAGATTTCTTCTGTCAAGTTTTAAATGCCGCCATTTTGTTTCCTGCTGGATTATCCCAATATATTTCTAACAGATTTAAAATATAAACTTTTTTGAATGAATTAGGTAGTTTTCAGATTTATCCTGCAGAAAATTAATTTCTTATATTTATTAAATCTTCCATTGCAATTTTAGAGCTTTAAGCGCCGCCATTTTGTTTCCTGCTTTATTATCTTAAAATACTTTTAAGAGTTTAAAAATATAAGGTATTCTTAATGAGTTTTGTAGGTTTTACATTAATCCTGCTGAAAAATAATTTTCTACAATTTATCAAATCTCCAAATGCAAATTTAGATTTATTCTATTAAGTTTTAAGCGTCACCATTTTGTTTCCTGCTGGATTATCTCAATATATTTTTATGTGTTATAAAATATAAACTATTTTAAATGAATTTTGTAGTTGTTGCATTCATTTTGCTGAAAATTAATTTGCTACAATTTATCAAATTTTCAATTGCAATTTTAGAATTCTTCTGTCAAGTTCAAACTACGTTATTTTGTTTTCCTGCTGGATTATCTTAATATATGTACCTAAAACTTAAAATTTCAACATAAAACTTAGAATGTAGTTAGATTTCACTTTTTTGACTTATTTTATTTAATATTTTTAAGTAACTCATGAAATATACCTGCAGAAATAAAACTTAGGAGTTTAAATTGTGTTTTATAATTGCTGACTTAAATAATCCTAAAGATATTATAAAAACAAGTGCGTAATAACTATAAATATTAATATTTTTAATTAAGACTTTGAAGCTTCTCTTCACGTAATTCACCAATAAACAATCAGAAATACTATATATAATAAAGTACCAATTAATCACAACCCTTACAAATGAATACCTTAGTACGACACCTAAAGATGAATTTGATAAATAAAGCACTAATAACCTTTCTTCACAATTTTATTTGAATAACCAAATGTACACAAAGTGACCATTATCAATGGATTAGCACTAATCCATTGATAATGGTCACTTTGTGCCCGAAATGTACATTTGGTTATTCAAATAAAATTGTGAAGAAAGGTTATTAGTGCTTTATTTGTCAAATTAATTTGATCTTCACGTAACTCAAGCAACCAATTTACCTCAAGATGAATTAGAAATAACTTTGAACCTTGATTGTAAGATTAAAATTTGTTAACCCTTTTGGAGTTGGAATTTAAACCTAACAACAATATTTTATTTATTTTATACTCACACACATATATAAATATATAGTTTTTTTTTGTACAGATAACAACTTTGAAAGTTCTTCATAGATATCAAACTTATGCGATAGAATTCAGCAAAGTGAATTTCCTAATAAATTTCCTGAAAACTGGAATATATCGGACGGCCTAGCGGGGAGTAGTTTTAAGAAATATTACATATAAAATTAAAGAGACGGCAGAAAACTAAAATGTTAAGCATCAATCACCCGTAACACACAATCCAGTATGGCGTGGTGCATTCCGTTCCGAACAATCCCAATCCCATCCATATCGTCCGCCACTACCCCTCCACCCTCCCCCCGACTCCCTCAACCCCGCAAATCCGCAACTATTTATTTTGGATTCGGTTTACACCGAGCACAATTAAATTATAGAATTGAACGGAATAAATTATACTGTGCCACTCTTGCAAGTTTAATCTGAGCGAATAAACTGAATAATTAATTCACTGCTGGAAGATAAATCTCGCGCCCTAGTTTGCTATGTACAACTATACGATTAACCTTCATTTGTAACTCAAATGGCTTTAGCGAACAGAACGCACACACACACCCCCACATCCGGTTCCGAAATAATGAACGATCCATTCTTATATTAATTTATACCGTCGCGGGTTCATAACAAACGACGTGTCTTATCAATCATCCATTTAAGGCGAAAAGAAATATTGCTTTAAGACATTTACAAAATAACAGGCAACATTTTATCGTGTTTTTAATAATATAGAGTGTATTTATTAAACATATGGATAAGGAATAGAAAAGATAGTTTTTAGTAGAAACAAAAATTCTAAACAGAAATTAACCAAACTAGCTATAAGAAGATTTACTTACTGTTTAAAAAGATCAGGCAACTTTAAAGAGAGAAATGAAAAACAAACAACTTCTACAATGGTTGGTTGAGGTTAAATAAGATAATCTTTAAAGATTCAGTGAGAAATACTATAGCCATACTCGATTATTCAAAATAATAAACCACCGCACTTAATTTAAAGAAATCTAACTCTCGTCACTTTATTTATGTAATTGGAAATCATCACATAAACCAAATAAAATATATAAAATTTCAATTTTAAATAAACATCACTTGTCACTATTTAATTAGCAATTATATAGGAGTAAATAATTAATATAGACACATCAATTAACGAATTTGTATTAATTTAAATAAATTAAATATTCTAGTTCTCGCGCACTCAACAATTAGTTTCTAAACTCTGGATTTCGGTAAATATAAATTAATATAGGTATCCCTGCCGTGTATTAATGTCTGGAAACTTTGTGCCCATAAATCCCCAAGGCACTGGCAATAAATAAAATATCTTTGCATGGATAAACCCATGCGGGGTTTGTTTAATGTTTACGTTGATGCATATAACTTTCGATGATATACTGCCGGCCGTACGAAACAAAACATTAAATTGTAAATTGCGGAGTTAGAAATTGTTTGATAATTGCTCGAAAATATCGGGTCATTAATTATCTCGGAATTTTCGCCGAGTGCGGTTTTTGTTTGTGCGCGGTTGCTTGTGTGTGTGTGTGTGTACAAAAGTGTAGTTTATCTCGGGGGTGTTCGCTGTAAATGAACGACGTGTTTCGAGACAAAGGTTTTGTCTCTGCTTTACAATGTTCTGTTTACAGTTTATACATTAAATTTCAACGTAGTCACTGTTTTAAACTTATACGTTCAAAATGATTAAAATACATAAAATATAATAATTGAAGTGAATTTTTGGTAAATATTAAAAACATCGACCCTTTCTGTACATTTTCAATTGATTTTAAAATAAAATACGTCACTTGCTTGATACTAAACAGTAAAAATATAAAATTGCTATTGAAGATCAGATAAATTGTACGAAATTAATTTTCAGCAGGACGAATTTAAAAACTACAGAATTCATTAAGAATAGCTTATACTTTAAAGCCCTTACAAATAGATTATCAGAAAATAAAATGGCGACGTTTAAAACTCGACAGCAGAAATTTAAAAATTGTAAGAACTTAATGAAGGATAAATATGAAAAAAACAAAATTCATTACGAATAATTTACATTTTAAAACCCTTAAAAATATAATAATACAATCCAGCAGGAAATAAAATCACGGGGCTTAAAGCTTGACAAAAGAAATCTAAAATTGCTATTGAAGATTTGATAAATTGTAAGAAATTAATTTTCAGCGGGATTAATGTAGAAACAAGAAAATTCAAGAGGAATTGTTTATATTCTTAAACCCTTAAAAGTATTTTAAGATAATCCAGCAGGAAACAAAATTGCGGCGCTTAAAACTTGACAGAAGAATCTGAAATTGCAATTGAAGATTCGAAAAATTGTCAGAAATTAATTTTCAGCAGGATTAATTCAAAAACTACAAGACTCATTACGAATGGTTCATATTTTACAACACTTAAAAATATATTAAGATAATCCAGAAGGAAACAAAATGGTGGTGCTTAAAACTTTACACAAGGAATTTAAAATTGCAATGGAAGATTTAATAAATGTAAGAAATTAATTTTCAGCAGGATAAATGTAAAAATTACCTATTTCATTATAATAGGTTTATATTTTAAATCGGTTAAAAACATATTGGAAAAATCGAGCAGGATACGAAATGGCGGCATTTAAAACTTGACAGAAGAAATCTAAAATAGCAAGTGAAAATTTAAAAAAATTAAGAAATTATTGCAAAAACTAGAAATTTCATTAAAAATAGTTTATATTTTAAAACCCTTAAAAATATAATGAGATAATCCAGCAGGAAACAAAATGGCAGCGCTTAAAACTTGACATAAGAAATTTAAAATTGCAAGATTTGATAAATTGTAAGAAATTAATTTTAGCAGGATGATCCCCAAAAATTGCAAAATTCATTAGTATTAGTTTATGTTTTAAAACGCTTAAAAATATATTGAGTTAATTCAACAGGAAAGGAAATGGCGGCCTTCAAACTTGCAAGAATAATTTAAAAATTACAATTGGAGATTTAAAATATTGTATGAAATTCATTTTCAGCAGGATTAAAAATATATTTAGATAATCTAGCAGGAAACAAAATGGCGGCGCTTAAAACTTGATAGAAGAAAATTGCAATGGCGATGTAAAAAATTGTAGAAAATTAATTTTCAGCAGGATGAATGTAAAAACTACAAAATTCATCAATAACAGTTAACGACCGCGCTTAAAACTTAACAGAAAAATCTAAAATTACCATTGAAGATCTGATAAATTGTAGAATATTATTTTTTAGCAGGATTAATGTAGAAGCTACATAACTCATTAGGAATAATTTATATTTTACAATCCTTAAAAATATATTGAGATAATCCAGAAGGAAACAAGATGACCGCGCTTAAAACTTGACAGAAAAAAATATAAACTTGCTTTTGAAGATGTGATAAATTGTAAGGACATTTTTAGCAGGATAAATGTAAAAATTACAAAGTTTATTAGGATTAGTTTGTGTTTTAAAACTCTTAAAAATATATTGAATTCAGTTCTATGTTGCTGTAGATTATCTCCGTTTAGTAGGTGGCTGTGCGTATTCGATGGGTTTTTTGTTGGGTTTCTCCCTTTGCATCAAAGCTGCGCCAGCGTCGGTCGATGTTTGATCCACTAAGCATTTGCTTCAACGTTTCAAAAGCTTCCTGCTGTATTGGTCCCCAGTTTCAGGTGACATTTTTCCTTGTGAACTTCGTCATGGGTTTGGAAATTCATCCAGAATTAATTGTTGGAATCAGCTATAGCCTAACACAAATCCTAGGAGCTACTTAATAGTTTTCAGAGCTGAGCGTTGGACTATCGATGCAATTTTGTCTGGATTGGGATGCAGTCCATCTGGGCCGATGATGTGAGCAAGAAATTTGACCTTCGTGCAACTAAAGCTGGATTTTTTTATATTTCGGAATAGCTTTTTTGGGTCTTGAAATTATTCTTTTAATAAGCAGGAGAGCAGTATGAAGTCATAAAAGTATACGAGTAGTCTGATTGACTAGGTCTAATATAGATATTCTTTCCGTTTATATTGAAGTGCTGAGAGCAATGTGAAGTTACAAATGACCGCAAAAATTCAAAAGATTAATTTAAAAGATTCATGGTCCTGATGTTGCGAAGAATAGTAAACAGCGCCATGCTTGCTTGTAGCATTTTGTAAGGCGCAGAAGAGTTCAAAAGGGTATATATAAATGTACAGAGGAATTCTCATTAAATTTATTACATTTATTTCATCTCTGGTTAAGTACTTATCTGGTAATAACCAAATTAAATATATCTAGTGATAACCAGATTAAAGGTTCAAGTTGGAAATTATGGCGACTTCTCGAATTGAGTGGAAGCATAACCAAATGTTTCCTTCGGGCTTCATCTTTATCTCTGAGGATGATTGCTTCCATGCTAAGGGAGGCTAAGGGTTGATCGTATACAAGATTTATCTGCTCGATGGCATCTTCCATCATGTAAGCAAATTTGGAGGAATTTCGGATTGGTGAACGGTAACTTCCAGCATTGGGGTGACTTTGAATCGAAGTCAAATTGGGTCCATATCCCTCAACTAGTTCTGATGCGTAGACACATGCCATTAATATCTCGGGATCTTCTCTTTTCTCCTTTTATGTTGCTGTCTCTTTCATCCTTTTGGACGAATGCTCTTTCTCTCTTTTTTCTCGTCCCAAAATGATCATGCCTTCTTTTTCAGGATTAGGATGGGTCCTGCCTTCTCGATTAACGTTTCAGCGAGTGGTGAATCAAAGGCACCTACAAAACTCTGTGGAAGACAATATCCGTTGCCTTTCATAGAAATTGACGAGTGCTGCCGTGAATTGTTTCATTCGAACCTTGTACGATCCGTCTTCGCTTGTGATCTTGATGTGTGTTTCTCGAAACGTGTAGCCTTGTCGTCTCAGCAATAACTAGACTAGCTACACAGAACTGGGATCCTGTGTCTAATTAGGTGGTTCCTACCGTGTCTCCAATGGATATTGTCAGGGCAGGTCTGTCTCCTATATGTACTCCTAAGTCGGTAAAGTAACACGGTATGATGAAGGGACCAAATTTGTAATTTTATTTTCGTGGCGCGTATAAAAAACGATATCAGAACCAGCAATGTTTCGATTTTATAAAAATCGATTTATTATCTTGCTGCCCTTTCACTTGCTATGACCTATAGCTCCACTGATGATCTGCGATACTGCGAAATACGTGTCTGCGTTTAATTGTTTACTATTCATAACACCAAACGCAACTTAATTTTCTAAACTTCACGTTTTCAGTGTCGCCATTTTGTTTTCAGCTACAACGCGTCAATTGTTTTAATAGAATATCAAAGATACATTAACGTTAGGTGGAATTTGAAGTTTTGAAACTAATCCCCTGAAGGATTAATTTTTTATAACGATTCTTAACACCGAATGCAATTTATTTTACTAAACGTTTTTTTTTTTAGAGCCGCCATTTTGTTTTCAGCTATGATAGGTCAACTATCTTATTAGAATATCAAAGATACATTAATTTTAGGTAATATTTAAAGTTTTAAAACTAATTCCCTTAGGGATCAACTGTTCTTAACACCGATTGCAATTTGATTTACCAAAGTGTACGTTTTAAGCATCGCCATATTGCTTTCAGCTACGATACGTCAATTGTTTTAATAGAATATCAAAGATATCCTAAAGCTAGGTGGAATTTGAAGGTTTTAAACTAATCTCCAGAGTGATTAATTTGATTTTTACAACTATTCTTAACACCGAACGCAATTTAATTTACTAAACCTTACGTTTTGAGCGTCGCTATTTTGTTTTATGCTATGATACGTTAGTTGTTTCAATAAAATATCACAGTTACATTAACGCTAGGTGGAATTTAAAGTTTTGAAACTTATCCTCTGAGGGATTAATTTTTAACAGCAATTCTTAACACCGAATGGAATTTATTTTACTAAAATTTAGGTTTTGACCGTTGCCATTTTGTTTTCAGATATGATACGTCAATTGTTTTAATAAAGTATCATAGATACATTCACGCTAGGTGGGATTTGAAGTTTTGAAACTAATTCCCTAAGGGATTAATTTTTTACAACCATTCTTAACACCGAGCACAATTTAATTTATTAATCTTTATTTTGTTTTCGTATCATAGTTGAAAATAATTGTTTTAATAATATCGCGACGTGTCTAGAAAATCGATAATGGCACTTAATGATATTTAACTTATGTGACAACAGCTGTTAGTTATGAAATCAAAAGATTGGCAGTGCTTTAGTATGAGGAGAAGTTGATTCAACTAGTAGCTGTTAGTTCTTGCAAAATTTTTGTAAGATAATGGTGCAGTAATGCTCGGAAAAATCAATTTGTCTCATTAACATTTCCAATTTCAATCAAATAAAATTATTGCCGATATTAAATCGTTCATTTGTTTTCTACGTCTGAGAATTTAGTGCGATTATGGTTGGTTGGAGGCCGAAAAGGCACGACCCCCGCGGGACCGCCGAAGAATAAGCCGGCGCGGATTTATGGAAAAATAAAGGTGGCGAAGAATAAAATATGTTTTTAACGCGTAACAAGATTTAGTATGGAACATAATATTACATTATCCCGGATAAAAAGAACTAAATTGTAGGTTGCGGGATTTGTAGGACGTGGGGAATAGGAGTAGCGCAAAACGATAAATCGCCAGATAAAACCTGCGGAGGGAAACCACTCCTTGTTTTTGGTTTAGTAATTATAACAAATGACTTACTGGGAGGTCGGGCGATGCTTAACTTTCTGCTCCCATGCTTCTTCCCTCCGCAATTCCATGCCCGCGATAGGAATTTCGATTATTCACGCCGCGTTAAATGTTTTATTTTTAACCCAAAAATGGGGATCCTCACTGCGGGCTTGATATTAATTGCGACTATATATGGTATCAAATCCAGCCCCACTACAGTTACACATCCCTATGAGGGCTTATTGATTTGTGATGGGCATTAATATCTACATAAAGAGCACGCTGCATTACTATATAATCAGGGTGGATTAGGGTTAGACCAAATCAGTAATTTATTTATTCTTTTTTATATAACGATAGTATAAAAAAGACAATCCTGTGTGGATTATAACTTACTTTATATAAATCAAGTGTGCTGAAAGTAAATTTCTCGGAAATAATAATATGGTTTATTGTCGGTACGCCACTCAATCCGTCGGGCACGGATTGGGGATCACACGTGCTTTTTGAGAATCAGGTGCATGAAAGGGAGCCGGAGAAAATCAATTTGTTGTATCCAATAGGCGAACGGTGTATTGAGGTGGTGTCGTATTTATTTATTTTAAATCATACCGTCACCCATCTATCCAAATAGCAAATAGAAATCCGGGTTTCAATTATATTCACACTCTCGCGCCACGCATTACATTCAAACCCCGTACCCACCCCGCCCCCAGGGCGAGGAATATAATAACGGGGGGAATAAAGCGGCGGCCTCGACCAAATATAATAGGTTTTATGAAATTGTAGAGAGCGCGGGCGTCATTGATATAATAACATTAGCGAGACAAACGCGTTAGGGCACATTTATGTCAGATAAGAATTTGATAAGGGATTCATTACAAGCTGGAACTACTCCAAGCCATTCATTATGTAGTTAGTGAACTGAGGAGGAACCGACCCGTCAAAAAGAAATGTGATCATTTCGGGATTATTTCTCGTCATTACTTTTAAATTACAACGTTAAATATTAAGTCTAAAACTTTTACAATATTGCATAGATCTATTTCGATATGTACGATAGGGCAGGAATGTCGTCAATTATAAATTTCAGGGTTTTCACACAAAGGAAATATATATAAAAAAAACAAGAAACTACACTATCAAACATTTAATTATTTAATGAACATGATGGTGACGACCGTTACTATGTGGCAGTTAATTTTAAAGAGGAAATAAATATAGTTTCGATGTATTTACACACATAATCTAGAAAAATAAAAGTCCCTTTAATTTCATGTTCACTGATGCCTTGACTCAGATTGGGATGAAGTAGGATGTTCAACTAGTTACACTGAAACTTAAAGAAATACGAATACAACGTGAGCGATGATGTTAATAGGAACTAGAGAAGTTATTCCATTGACGATATTCTGTTCCAGTTTTATTAATTCCAAGATTTCTGAAAAATTTTCAAAAATCTTCGAAGAAATGGCAATAGCGCAAACCTCCGTTCGGTTATCTCCACAGAAGACTTTAATATTTAAGACAAAACACAAGAAACTATTTCAGAAAAGCATTATCGAGTACTGACTGTCTTACTTTTATTAACCCTTAGTTTAGTAATATTAGATAAATTACCGTGAAATAAATACCATCAACCACTTGGATCCAAAATTAGATAATTTACTATACTTCACCAGCGAAATCCAGATAATATGTACCCTAGGCATTCAGGCTAGATACAACCAAATAATGTTACGATTACGAAGGACCAGATGATTGGAATGCACACCCTAATTTTCAGAGGCTTGTAGATCGGTTTAAGGAGGATCTGGAACCTACCAGAATCTTAGTCCATCTGAACGATTTGATTATATTATCTTCTTCCATAGCGGAACACTTCAGTGCTTTGAAGAAGTTATTTCAGAGAAGATTTTAATTAAAAGATAAATTAAAGAAAGTGCCATTTTTGATGCACGTCAGTTAATAATTTAAAGCACATGATCAGTAATGAAGAGATTAAGCGTCACCAGCTCGTTTTCGTATCTCCGGAAACTTCATGTTTGCTGATGTCATGACAACAGATCGGGTCGAATTGGTTTTAAGTAGCCACCTTAAATCTTGATTTGGCGACAGTAGAAAGAGTAAATATTCTTAATGGTAGATAAAAAGAAGAGTTCAATAATCTCTTGGAAGATTTTCAAAGACTTTTCAGAAAGGTAGGAAACAATGATCAATACCAGGTATTTTTTCTTCTGATAGAATTTATATCCTTATTAATCACAATTAAAATCACGATTTTATTCAACCTAGATATTCCGCCTAGACAACACCAAGTGACGGTATGGAATGACTTCCGGTACACACGAATACCTTTTTATTTTCAAAAAACACATTAAAGACCCGTGGACCGGAACACAAATTGGGACTGCGATAAACCGTAGGAAGCACGGTTTTTGCTAAATGCTAGTCAATAATTTAGAGCACTACATCAGTGAAGGGACCAAGTGACTTTACAATTCTTCCTCTCCTCTGCAGTTCCTTTAGATTCTATGTTTGCTGATGCTTTGTTATATAAAAATACTGCTGCAATTATTCCACTGCACTGTGGCTTCATCTATCTTATTAATAATGGATTGGTCCGCCCCATTGGCGAATTTTATAGAATTTATAGTTTTGTCAATTTTCAGGATTTTTACAATTTGTACAATAATAATAACCTATAAAAAAGCTAAACAAAATTGAAAAGATTTAGATAGTTTATAAGTTGAAACTCCTTACAGAAGGATGTTAGAAGTTTTACAATTTTTAGAGATCTCAGGATTTTGTGAAATTTTTACAAATTTGCAAATTTTTACATTTTGTCAAATTATTTTTTTTTCAATTTTGCTAATTATTAGAAATATGTAAGTTTGTAGAAAAAAAAAACATATTTTTAGAACTATAATAATCTATTTTTAACTTTGTTTGGATAGATGGATTATTTATGATATATAAGATGTTAAGGAAATTCAAAACTTTTGGAATTTTTAAAAGTTTTAAAATGTGTAGAATTTTTAGAAATTTCGTTGGATTTTAATTATCATCAAAAATTAAAATCAAACGGGTATCCTTTTTATTACTTTGAATTGCGCAACCTAGCAAAATCAAATCGTATAAAAAAATATGTTGCAAATATTGAAGCTGATCTCAAATTAGATCCTGAAGATATTTGGAAAATTGTTAGGCAAAAAAAGAAAATGAATTGCTAGTCAACGGGTTCATGATAAGGTTCAGCACGTCTTGATAATGACATTAAACCGTCGAAACTTAAGTCGTGCGTTTTTGTAATATATGTATATATATTACATAATTTTTAGTGGTTAAAACATAGTAAGTGCGTTAGTTAAGTGTTTATAATGAATTACCACGTAGTAACGGTCACCACAATCCTTATTATTAGCAAATAAATATTATTATTATTATTAAATATTATTTAGGGTAAATATAATCATTTACTATTAATATTATAGCCTTTAAATAAATCTTCTGCGAAATGAATTTTTAGAAAATTTTTCGAAACATCGAATAGGTTATCAATATATCATCATTAAATCATTAATAGCCATTAAAGTTCAAATGTATATGTAGAGTGGGTGGGTGGCCTCTAACAGACCTTCCAACCAGTAAAACATCAGCATGAATTATATGAAATAAATAAAAATTCAATTAGAACAGAATTTACACTTCATATTTTATACAAATAGTGTTTTCTGTGCAATTTCTTTTTGAGAAAACATCACGTTGGTGAAGGAAATTGGAGGGTGGGATAGTGACCACCAGCCCACCCTACATATACACTGAAACTTAAACTAAAACACTAATTTTTGTTTTCCTTTAGACACCAGCAATAATTATGTTTTGGGATTTTAAAATATCATCATGATAATAGTCATTGAATTAAAAAGTAGATTCACGAAAAGTTTTCGTATTTTTAAATTTATTATTTAATTTTCTACAACGAACTAACGGATTTTAATATATTTTATTAAAAAGTATATGTAGGGTGGGTGGCCTCTAACCCACCATCCTACCAGCAAAACATCAGCATGAGTTATACTAAATAAAAATTTGTTTACAAGAGAATTTACACTTTACATCTTATATAAATATTCATTTTTCTGCAACTTATTCTTGAGAAACCAACACGTCTGTCGTGGAAATTGGAGAGTCTAATAGTGGCCACCCACCCACCTTACATATACACTGAAATTTAAATTAAATTACTGATTTTTTTTTCCTTTCACTCACCAGCACTAATTTTGTTTTGGTTAATTGAATATCATCATCTTAATAGCAATTAAAGTTTAAATACATAGGTAGGGTAGGTGGGTGGCCTCTAACACACCCTCCAACCAGTAAAACATCAGCATAAGTGGTATTAAATAAAAATTTAATTACAAGAGAATTTACACTTAATACCCTATACAAATTGTCCTTTTTGTGCAATTTTTTCTTGAGAAACCATCACGTGTGTCACAGAAATTGGAGGATGGAATAGTGGACACCCACCCACTCTACATATATACTGAAATTTAAGCTAAAATACGGATTTTTGTTTCTTTTCAGACACCAGCACTAATTTTGTTTTGGTTATTAAAAAGTGGATAAACAGCTGTGTTATGGATAATATAACAGCTTCCATATGTGGATGAAGTTTGCTGACCTTCCAATATCATAGAGCCAATGGGGTTTGAGTGGAAGAACATAATTTATTGTGAACTCCGCCCGTGACTTTTTGGTACAAAATTGTATGTAGGTTTTTTTGTAATTTGTTTTTTGTGTGTATTTTTAAGAAAGAATACCAAAGATGTAATAAATAAATAAATATCATTATCATAATACTAATTAAAGTTCAACTGTAGATGAAGGGTGGGTGGCCTCTTACACACCCTTCAACCAGTAAAACATCAGCACGAGTTGTATTAAATCAAAATTTAATTACAAGAGAATTTACTGTTTAAATTTTATACAAATAGAGTTTTCCGCGCAATTTCTTCTTAAGAAATAGTCACGTGTGTCACAGAAATTGGAGGGTGGAATAGTGGCCACCCACCCACCCCACATATACACTGAAACTTAAACTAAAACACTGATTTTGGTTTCCCTTCAGACACAAGCACTAATTATGTTTTGTTATCAAAATATCATCATCATAATAGTAATAAAAGTTCAACTGTATATGTAGGGTGGGTGGGTGGTCACTAACACACCCTCCAACCAGTAAAACATCAGCATGAGTTGTATTAAATAAAAATTTAATTACAAGAGAATTTACACTTTACATCTTATACAGATAGTTTTTTTTTGTGCAATTTCTTTTTGAGTCAAGCGTGTCATAGAAATTGGAGGGTGAAATAGTGGTCACCAACCCACCCAAATTAAGCTGTTTAATAATTCAAAGGGTTCCCATTTGTAATTTAAGTAATCTGAGTAGTTTTTTAAAGAGATTTTAGGATAAATATGATTATTTACTATTAATATTATCTATTTTAAACAAAAGAATTTTTGACAATGTTTCAAAACATCAAAGGCATTTCGCATTTTCTTCAATTCGAGTTAAAAGTGTCTCCATTTTGTTCTTAAGTTATCTACGACATTATTTTAGATAGTTTAGGATAAATATTATCAATTGTTATTAATAGTATGCTTCTTAAACAAATCATATTCAAACTGATTTTTTTGCAAGGTTCAAAATATTAAAGGCATTTTGCATTTTTTTTAATCAATTCACATTTAATTTTTAAGTAATGTATGTCATTTTTTAAACAGTTTATGATAAATATGATTATATTCAGTATATTATGCTTTATAAGTAAATACAATGCGTAATAAACTTTTGGAAATTATTAAATTATTATTTGAAACACGGACAGAATTTTGCATTTTTTTTCATTTCAAGTTTATAGTGTCGCCATTTTGTTTTTAATTAATATACTTCATTATTTTAGATAGTTTTGTATAAATATGATTATTTACTACTAATACAGTGCACGCCGCTTAATGTGATCACAACGGGACTCGGGGTTTTTGATAACAATAACCGATTGATAATAATAGCCGAAAAACAAAACTTTATTTTAAATAAAAATATATAACGTAACAAACTATAATATCGTAACATTTTGAATTCTCTACAATTATTTGTTATATAACTTTCATGTTGCTTCAATAGTTTATTAGCAATTGACAAAAAATGTCAAAAATTTCAATTTTTATTTTTTTTCTCGAAAGTTAAGAATTTTATGAAAAATATATTTTAACAAAATTTGTTCAGTTTCTCATTTTCTTTAACTTTTGTTCGAAAAGTTTTGTAATATTTTTCATATTAAAAAAAAAATATCGGAAAAAAACAAAAAACGCCTCGAGTAAACACCCACTTCCGGTTTATGAATGTTTATCAAAAGCTTTTCAGTTCCAGTTTTTAACGATAAAACCTTAAGTTTAAAGTTTCATCTCAATCGGATCAGTCGTTTTTGAGATACAGCACCCACGGACAGACAGACAGACAGACACACACAGACACAATTTTTTTTTTCCAGAAATTAGTTTAATGGACTCGGGGGACCTCAAAACGGATATTTCCGCAAAAAAAATCACGATCACAATACTTCCCCTATATATACTTCGTATATAGGGAAAGTAAAAATGATAACATAAACCGAAATCATGATTACTATAAACGAAAATTTTTGTATGTAGTATTACACGTTCGGTCCGTTCTTCGCAAAAGTGATAACAATATCCGATTGATAACATTATCCGTGATTCTAATAAGCGGCGTCTACTGTATTATACTTTTTAAACAAATACTATGCGTAATAAACTTTTGTCAATATTTTAAATCACGGAAAGAATTTTGCAATTTTTTCATTTCGAGTTTAATGTGTCGCCATTTTGTTTTTAATTAATATACGTAATTTTTTCACAAATTTTCGTTTAAATATGTTTATTTACTATTAATATTATACTTTTAAAACAAATCCTACGCGTAATAAACTTTTTTCAATATTTTGAAACACGGAAAGCATTTTGCATTTTTTTTCATTTGGAGTTTAAAGTGTCGCCATTTTGTTTTTAATTAATATACATCATTATTTTAGATAGTTTCGTTTAAATATGATTATTTACTACTAATATTATACTTTTTAAACAAATACTATGCGTAATAAACTTTTGTCAATATTTTAAATCACGGAAAGAATTTTGCAATTTTTTCATTTTGAGTTTAAAGTGTCGCCATTTTGTTTCTAATTAATATACGTAATTTATTCACAAATCTTCGTTTAAACATGATTATTTATTATTAATATTATACTTTTAAAACAAATCCTACGCGTAATAAACTTTTTTCAATATTTTGAAACACGGAAAGCATTTTGCATTTTTTTTCATTTCAAGTTTAAAGTGTCGCCATTTTGTTTTTAATTAATATACATCATTATTTTAGATAGTTTTGTATAAATATGATTATTTACTACTAATATTATACTTTTTAAACAAATACTATGCGTAATAAACTTTTGTCAATATTTTAAATCACGGAAAGAATTTTGCAATTTTTTCATTTTGAGTTTAAAGTGTCGCCATTTTGTTTCTAAATAATATACGTAATTTTTTCAGCAATTTTTGTTTAAATATGATTTTTTACTATTAATATTATACTTTTAAAACAAATCCTACGCGTAATAAACTTTTTTCAATATTTTGAAACACGGAAAGCATTTTGCATTTTTTTTCATTTGGAGTTTAAAGTGTCGCCATTTTGTTTTTAATTAATATACATCATTATTTTAGATAGTTTTGTATAAACATGATTATTTACTACTAATATTATACTTTCTAAACAAATCCTATAAATAATAAATTTTTGTCAATGTTTTGAAACACGGAAAGCATTTTGCATTTTTTTTCATTTGGAGTTTAAAGTGTCGCCATTTTGTTTTTAATTAACATACGTCATTTTTTAGATATTTTTGTACAAATATGATTATTTACTATTAATACTATACTTTTTAAATAAATCCTATAAGTAATAATTTTTTGTCAATGTTTTGAAACACGGAAAGCATTTTGCATTTTTTTTTCATTTGGAGTTTAAAGTGTCGCCATTTTGTTTTTAATTAATATACTTCATTTTTTTTAGATATTTTTGTATAAATATGATTATTTGCTATTAATATTATACTTTTTAAACAATTACTATACGTAATAAACATTTGTCAATTTTATGAAACACGAAAAGCATTTTTCATTTTTTTTCATTTCGAGTTTCAAGTGTCGCCATTTTGCTTTTAATTAATATACTTCATTTTTTTAGATATTTTTGTATAAATATGATTATTTACTATTAATACTAAACTTTTTAAACAAATACTATGCGTAATAAACTTTTGTCAATTTGTTGAAACACGGAAAGCATTTTGCATTTGTTTCATTTTGAGTTTAAAGTGTCGCCATTTTGTTTCTAATTAATATACGTAATTTTTTCACAAATTTTCGTTTAAATATGATTATTTACTATTAATATTATACTTTTAAAACAAATCCTACCCGTAATAAACTTTTTTCTATATTTTGAAACACGGAAAGCATTTTGCATTTTTTTCATTTGGAGTTTAAAGTGTCGCCATTTTGTTTTTAATTAATATACATCATTATTTTAGATAGTTTTGTATAAACATGATTATTTACTACTAATAGTATACTTTTTAAACAAATACTATGCGTAATAAACTTTTGTCAATATTTTAAATCACGGAAAGAATTTTGCAATTTTTTTCATTTTGAGTTTAAAGTATCGCCATTTTGTTTTTAATTATTATACGTAATTTTTTCACAAATTTTCGTTTAAATATGATTATTTACTATTAATATTATACTTTCTAAACAAATCCTATAAGTAATAAATTTTTGTCAATGTTTTGAAACACGGAAAGCATTTTGCATTTTTTTTCATTTGGAGTTTAAAGTGTCGCCATTTTGTTTTTAATTAATATACATCATTATTTTAGATAGTTTTGTATAAACATGATTATTTACTACTAATATTATACTTTTTAAACAAATACTATGCGTAATAAACTTTTGTCAATATTTTAAATCACGGAAAGAATTTTGCAATTTTTTTCATTTTGAGTTTAAAGTATCGCCATTTTGTTTCTAATTATTATACGTAATTTTTTCACAAATTTTCGTTTAAATATGATTATTTACTATTAATATTATACTTTCTAAACAAATCCTATAAGTAATAAATTTTTGTCAATGTTTTGAAACACGGAAAGCATTTTGCATTTTTTTCATTTGGAGTTTAAAGTGTCGCCATTTTGTTTTTAATTAATATACTTCATTTTTTTATAGATATTTTTGTATAAATATGATTATTTTATATTAATATTATACTTTTTAAACAATTACTATACGTAATAAACTTTTGTCAATTTTATGAAACACGAAAAGCATTTTTCATTTTTTTTTTCAATTCAAGTTTAAAGTGTCGCCATTTAAAAAAAAAATATGTTTTTCAGTCTTTTTATTATAAATATGATCATTTACTATTAATATTATACTTTGTAAACAAATCCTATGGGTAATAAACTTTTGTCAATATTTTGAAACACGGAAAGCGTTTTGCATTTTGCATGTTTTTTCAATTCGAGTGTCTCCATTTTATTTGAAAGTAATCTACGTCATTTTTTAGACAGTATAAGATAAATATGGCTATTTACTAATAACACTATTCTTTTGAAACAAATCGTATGTGAAATGAATTTTTGGAAATTGTTTAAAACACGGAATTCATTTAGCATTTTCTTCAAGTTTTAAAAGTCGCCATTTTGTTTTTAAGTAAGCTACGATAATTTCAGACAATTAAGGAAAAATTTGGGTATTTTCTAGCAATACTAAACTTTTAAAACAAGTCCTATCGGAGATGAATTTTTTGCAATTTTTAAAACACCGAATGAATTTTCCATTATTTTAATTTCGAGTTTTAGGTGTCGCCATTTTGTTTTTAACTGACTTACATAATTTTCTCAGACGGTTTATGATAAATATAATTATTTGCTCCAATTTTTGTATTATTTAAACAAGTCAAGTCATTCAAAATGAATTTTTGGCAATTTATCAAAAACCGAACGCATCTTGCATTTTTTTTTGTATTTGAAATGAGAGTGTAACCATTTTGATTTTAACTGACGTAAGGTAATTATTTATATTAGTTTTGTACACTCATATATTTGTAACAGTTATATTTCCAATATCTTCTCAAATAAATCAATAATATAAAAATTCAACAAAATATATTACCCGTTTTTTTCCCTCTAAAATTCAAATTGCAATTTTATCCGATAAATATCCTACTGTGCGTATCAATAAATGGTAACTTAATACGTAGAATTTATCGAGAAATGTATATTTTTTATATAGAATTACGTTCCCCTCTTTGCTGGAAATGCTACAGGTTTTGAGTTCCACAGTTTACATTTAATATTATAAAGGAAAAAAAAGGAGACGATATTTGTATTCATTCAAGTAGAAGTAATTTAAAAGCACTACGAAAATGATATAACAAAATTTTAATAAAGTATAATACATAAATATTAAGTGATACATCATTAGTTAATAGTACGATTGATTAAAAATAAAATCATCAAATAAATAATTGTATTTTGGACAGAAAGACCTCAAGTCTATAATTTATAAACCATCTGTTTGTATCCATATTTATTTTTATTATGTTTTGTTCAAGTACAGAACATTTAATGCAAGTAAATTCCGCCATTTATGCAAATTTTTGTTAATATTCTACAGAAGCATGTATGATCAAGACAAACATAATATTAATAATAATTTATATAAATACATTGTTATTGTAGTATGTATTAAATTATATATGTGATATTAATTTTATCCCGGCGCATCCACCATAATTTACGAATTCATTTCGTCTTACTTTTTCTTCGCAGTTCTCTTCTATTCGCTGAAAATTGAATAATATTTTATTCCTGCTGGAGTGGTAAGTCATCAAGCATCAAGAACCCGGCAAACAATAAACACCCATCTAGCGTCGTGATGTAAAATTGCGCGAGATGACAATGGCGATTCGGGCCGAATACAAAACTCCCTACTTGAGATAACATTAATAAATCTAAAAGATAAATAGTAGCCGGCCATCATTTATTACAAAAGTGAAAAATAAGAGGGAAAAATCTCGAGACACTAATTGTCGTGCATGAAGATGAATGGCCGTCCGAACTTTCTGATTTATTCGCAGAAGATTTAACATATCAGATTAATCACTAGTTTGATTTTTTAACGGACGATTAACTTTACGAGAACGCATACTAATTATATTCTACTGGGACCATTAATATAAAGTAATAAAAAACGAATTTAAAACTAAATATATTTACATTAAATTTTTTATAATAATCATTACTACAAATTATTACTTTACCTAATCTCTTGGTGGTTTTAAAGTTCCTTAATTGACGGTAGTTCATCGACTCAATTAGAGAAATAGGTACAAAGTTAAAACCATAAATGTCACCTTAATGATATCGCTATATTTAATAATAATATATTTGAATGTATTTATGGTGGATGCGCCGGGTTTTAATAATATTAAATTGCTTTATTTGCATAATAAACAAAAACAGAAAAAATAAAAGCATAATTAATTAATTAATATTTTTATACACATTTAATTTTATGCATATATGATTATGTGTTAAAGTTGTGAACGTTATAATTACATAATACAAAAAGACATATTTTACTTTCACTAATTAGCTGATATAATTTATAAAACCTGTATTTGTAGTAATCAAATTAATTGTGAATTGAATAAGGAATAATTACTTGATATAATTAATAAAAGCTATGTTTATAATATTAGAAATGCATTGTGAATTGAATAAGGATCACAAGGCGGTTTCATCAACAAAGTTATTCAGCGGTGACCCTCAGACATACCTTTCAAGTATTTATGGAGATGTTATTCAATTACATGGAGCAGCATTTGGATGGCTTTGGAACGTAATGAAATTCAAATCAGGACCTCTTCGATCTTTTATTTCCAAGGCTGCAGCGCCACATGCTAATTCGCATTCCGCCCAATTCCTCATCCTCAAAAGATAAAACTATTTCTCTTCATTCGTTACACTAATTTCAATTGAAAGGTTTTACATACCAGCAACATAATTTTAAATTAATATTTAATATTATCCTATAAACACGAGCATTTTAATAATGCAGAACTGTAATAATTAATTTTAATTAATTAATTTAACATCGTTTATTATTCAAAACCTTTAATGGTGGCATACACACGCACACAATCAAATTTTAATATTAATTATGTAGAAAATAAATTAGCGCAGTGGTTAGGATTAAAATATTTGAATTTATTATTATTTATTTTCTTTTATGTAACATATAAAAGTGGTATTGATCAGGTTTAGATATTATGCTGACGATTTCTCTTTTCTGTGTGTGTGTACAAACGTAGTTCCGGTAATAGTCGTGTGGGAATTCTGAAATATAATGGCGGGGTAAAAAAGTGCGTTACAAGTTGAGTGATCTACGATACCTATTCGACCTGAAAATGTCAGTTCACTCTAAAGGAAATATAGTGCTACATTTCACAATAATGCATTGCAAATGCGGAAAATGCTTTATGTAAAGGTATCGAGTAAATCGATGACAGGAGGGGAACGCAAAGAGGCTTGAAATATACGCAACAGAAATATAATTATTTGATATACATAAAAAAGAAACTTAACTGATCGGTATAATCTAGCGAATTGATTCTGTTACAATTCGTTTCGGGCCCTAGATTTTTTTTAAAGCGGATTTATAGTTAGGGGTCAGGGATTTCAGCGAGGGTAGGAGTATTTATACAGAGGGCTCGGGAAAATATTTTCGATTGCGTTTGTTCCGGCCCTCGCAGTCGAAACGGAGTGATTTCGAATTAATCTAAATTGTAATTAAGTGAGGAATTAGGGGAATCGCAACACTCCCCCTCTTGTTCTGCCGCCTCTCTTAAAATTCAATTTCCCCTAATTAAATAATAATACCTTCGGACGGATGAAATCGTTAACGGAAAAAAGGGTATTATTAATATTAATTCAGTTAGACTACGATGATGGTAATTAAATAGTGCTTTAAAATAGGGTGATTTTATTATCGAATTAATGTTATAAATAATCAAATAAAAATCAATAAGTATTTAAGTCCTCAACCTTAAGCTTTGAGGTTAAACTGGTAATTAAATATATATGTTTAAAGTTGTGTTAAGAAATGTTTATTTTTGTACGATTTGAAACTTATAAGCAAATATTTCTGATCACTACGAGGGTGAGAATTTTTCTATACACAATATATTATGTAAGATTCAAAGTATCGCCATTTAATTTATAGCTGGATGTTGTGAAATATCTTAGAATATATAAAAGATATATTATTTACAAGTTTAATGAAAAATTTTCAAGACAAATATATGAGTAGTACTTTTATTACAAATGAGATGTGAACTTCAAGTTTTCCGAACTTACGTTTTTAAACGCCGCCATTTTATTTATAAGTGAATTACATCAATTATTTTATAGTATATAAAAAATATATTATTATTAAGTATACTGCAGAGTTTGGAAACTAATTCTTTTAGTAGTAACTTATTAAGGAAATTATTAAATACGAGAGGTGAATTCCAATGTTTCATAATTTACCTCTTAAAGTGTCGTCATTTTATTTCTAGTTGGATTATATTAATT
Organism: Ontholestes murinus; assembly: GCA_963969525.1. Classification (NCBI taxonomy): domain Eukaryota; kingdom Metazoa; phylum Arthropoda; class Insecta; order Coleoptera; family Staphylinidae; genus Ontholestes; species Ontholestes murinus. The sequence goes on along the minus strand of OZ018398.1, from coordinate 45,158,347 downwards.
CTTAAAGAATATATAAAAGATATGCTACTTCTAATGATAATGCAGTGTTTTAAAAACAATTCTATGGTTAATCGTTTCTTCAAGAATTTTATTAAATACGAGATGCAAATTTAAATTTTTCCTAATTTACTTTTTAAAGTTCTGCCATCTTATTTCTGGGTGGATTATGGCTTTTTTTTTTTAAAAATATAAAAGCTATATTATTTTTAAGCATAGCAAAGGGTTTTTAAGTCAATTCAATGGGTAGCATTTAATTGAGGATTTAATTAAATGAAAGATGCGAATTTCAATTTTTCCCAATCAAAATTTTAAAGGGTCGCCATTTTATTTCAAGCTAAACTATAGCAATTGTTTTAGAATATATGAAAAATACTTCAATGCTAAATATGGTAATGAATTTTCAAGCCAATTCAACGAGAAGTACTTTATTGGGGACGAGATGCAGTTTTAAATTTTTCCTAATTTACGATTTAAAGTGTCACCATTTTATTTCAAGCTACATTATAGCAATCGTTTTAGAATATGTAAAAGCTACTTCATTTCTAAATATGGTAAAGAGTTTTCAAGCCAATTCAATGAGTAGTACTTTATTGGGGACTAAATGAAATACGAGATGCAGTTGTTAATTTTTCCTACTTTACGTTTCAAAGTGTCACCATTTAATTTCTAAGTAGATTACGGTAATTGTTTTTGAATATATAAAATATACCTGAGTTTTAAGTATGGTCGAGAGTTTTTAAGCCAATTGTATGAGTAGTACTTTATTCAGGATTTTATTAAATGAGAGATGCGAATTCCTTATTTACGTTTTTACGTGTTGCTATTTTATTTCTACCTCAATTAAGGCTCTTTGTTTAAAGCATATAAAATATATATTATTTTTTGAGTGCAGAGAAGAGTTTTCAAGCCAATTTTATGAGTAGTACTTTACTGATGATTTTCTGTCTTCTACGTTTAGGTTTATGGTTAATGCATAATGTATTGGGATATGTCAAGACTATTCTAGGTGAATATACGTTATATTGAGGTAGGTCAAGAGTACGCTACGATGCCCGGCCTGTTTGGGTAAAGGGCTCAAGGTAGACCACTTTGTTGTTAACAACAATTGTGGCGCTTTTTTAGGGAGGCTTGCATAATGGAAATCTTAGAGAACAGTGAGGCTACAATTGCCAAACCCCATGGCGTACGGGACGCATGATTGGACACAAAGGCGAAAACGACTCGCAAGCCTGGCAAAAAGAGGAACAGGGAACCTCCCTTATATAGTACAGGCCAACCTAAACAGATGCATCGCGTCCCTCGATGTCTTGGAGATGACAGCTAGAGAGAAGAAGCTACAAGTCCTGTTGATTAGCGAGTTCAACGCTACAAGGGTATGCAAGGATTGGTACAGGGACATCAGGAGCAGCGATGCTGTCATCCAGATCAGGGCTATTTCTTTCGGAAGCTCCAGGAAAAATATCGTCTGCAAAAGAGTGGTGGGAGTCATTCTCATCTCCTGTTATGTCCCACTAAATGAGTTCGAAGAGTAGCGCACACATTCACAATGGCAGTCAGTGTGGTAGTAATTAGAGGAGACTTTAAAGCCAAAACACACCAGTGAGGCGAGTTGAGAACCGACACGAGGAAAACGCTACTATTAGACACAATAGCAATGTTAGACCTCGCCTGGCCAACGTGGGAAATACTCCCACCCTACATACGTAAAATTCTGAAACTATAATTTACCTCACACTAGCTACACCAAACATCTCGAGCAAAATTTTTGGTTGGAAGTTGGAGGTCTGTAGAGAGAGTTTCAGTGATCAGCGCCACATAACTTTCTCTATAAAGACGGACAGAGAAGATTGTATTCCCAACCCCATTATTGCTTTGGCAAGGACTTCCTGCTCTCCCTGATTAACGAAGAAGAAAAGCTATCTGCGGATGCTGAAGCATCAGTAGAGTACTAATCAAGGCAGCTGAGAGCTGCTTGCAATGCTACCAACCCGCATCAACTTTGTTGATAGTAACAAAGAAATTGCATATAAATGGAAATAAGAAATGGAGGATCGTAATTGATTATAGGCAAGTTAATAAATGAATAGTTGACAAATTTCTGTTACCTTGTATATAAGAGATCTTAGATGCTCTTTCTGGAACCATTTCTATTTCACATTTAGACTTATATACTATATAGGATAGTATCAAATCGAGTTGGAAAAAGAATATAGACCATTTACAGTATTTACTACACGTCGTGATCAATTTCCAATGACATGACTACGAATGGGGCTTAAAATAAGTCTAGATGCCTTTTCAAAAGCAATGACTGTTGCATTTTTTGGTCTTAATAATGAAAATTCTTTTCTTGACTACGGTAAAATAAAGTGTTAAGTGTTTTATTTATTTTTAATCAAAATGTAGCACCAAATAAACGCTGACAACATTCAAGATAATTTGTTTTGTTTATCTGGACTACTTAATTTACAAATTGATAACTTTATGGTAAATGAAATTAAAGTGTTTGAATGATTACGAAAATTCAATTTAAAATTAAATCCTAGTAAATGCAATTTTTTGAAAAAATAGATTTTATATTTAAAACATTCATTATCTATCACCAGATCCAGAGAAAGTTAAAATTATGCAAAATTATCCTATACCAGAAAATGCTTAAAACAAAAAAAATGTTGCTTTTGCAAATTACTACAGAACGTTTATTGAAAATTTTGCGAAAATAGCTTTATCAAAATAGGCGTAAAATTCATATGGTCAAATGAATGTCAAAATTCATTCGATAATCTTAAAAATACTCTTATACATCCACCAACATTACAATTTCCTAACTTTTCAAAGGACAATACTTTCATTTTAAAAACTGATGCATCAGGATTGCAACTATTTTATTTTGTCGAATCGAGATGATAAACCAGTTGCATATACTAATAGAACGTTATCATCCGGAGAGAAAAATTACTGTACTATTAAAAAGGAACTTTTTGCCATCGTATGTGAACTTATTTTTATGGTAGAAAATTTGAAATATGCAAACCTTCAGTTTATTTATTCACAACGACTAATCCATCCAGTAGACTAACAAAATTCAGACTGCGACTAGAAGAGTATGACTTTGTTATAACGTACATTAAGGGTAAGAATAATGTCTGGATCTTAATAGAGTTTGCCAAGGGTGATCAAATTATTGACCAGAGCACCTAGGCCTCACTAGGGTCGTTGTGCCCAGAAGATGCCTTATCTAGAATTAAAATAGTCTCAGATAGTTTAAAAAGTAATACTAAATGTAATGAGAACAGACAAGAAAAATTGAGACACAAAACAACAACCGATCCCTTGAAGGAAAAGTCAATCGTAGCACCCTACTTTTGTTGAACTCTTAAAACCTCCAATTGATGAAACTGACGTCAGAATTATAAATGATAAAGATTTTGTGACAATGATAGATAATTTACAACAGTCGACTTTATTTTATGATTATGAATCGAATGTAATTTATATACTAATATATCTGTCATGCTGACATTAACAGCTAATAAGTCTCTCCTAGAAGAGGACAAAAAAAGTAAATAGAGGCATTTATAAATAAATAAATAAATAAATACAGTTTATTTACGGATTAACCATTACCAAAATTTAAATAATCCAATAATACTACTAATTTCATAATACTCATCTGTCGTCTGCATCATGTGTCATCTGTATCATCTCTCATCTGTGTCATCTGTCATTTGTGTCAACTATCATTTGAGTCATCTGTCATCTCTGATCTGTGCCATATTTCACCTGCATCATCTATCATCTGTGCCATCTGCCATCTGTGTTATCTGTCATCTGCATCATCTGTCATCTGTGTCATCTCTTATCTGTGTCATCTGTATCGTCTGTCATCTGTGTCATCTGTCATTTGAGTCATCTGTTATCTGCGTCATCTGTCATTTGTATCACCTGTCATCTTTGTCATCTATCATCTGTTCCATTTGTCATGTGTATATGTCATTTGTCTTCACTTATCTGTCATCTGCCATTTGTGATCTGCCATCTTTTTTCTTTCACATATACATCAGTATTATAGAATGTCCTAGAGGATATTTGCCTCCTCGGCATCATGAAAAATAGAGGGTTCGAGTGGAAGAACACTCACACTACTAATGTATTTGAACCGTTTCAAAAAGTGTTTTCTTGATCTAGTAGGTTTTTTGAGTCCAAAGTCTAAAGACAAACTATACATTTTAATCGTACAATGTGAACTTAGCAAATTTGTTGAATTTTATCCAATTCCTGACAAGAAAGCAAGCACTGTAGCGAAAGCGTTCTTTGAAAATTTTGTTTTAAGGTTTGGAATATCAATTTTTATAGTTACTCTTAAAGAAATATGTAAACTTTTAAATATTGCATTTAAATGTTGCATACAATCGTGAGACACTTGGAGCGTTAAAAAATACTCATAAGCATCTATCAGCAAACCTTAGAATCTATGCATCTCAACATGCTAGATATTGGGATTCTTAGGTTTCAATCTGGCCATTTTCTTTTAATAATTCAGTTCGTAAGGCTACAAAGTATACACCGCATGAATTAATATTTGGTAAATTAAGTCGTATACCGTCAAATGTATTCGAAACAATTTGTACACCTTTAATGATTATGCAAATGACTACATTATACATGTAGATGACATAGTGTGTGCAAAATTCATCTAATGATACCAATATTTCCTGGGTCTTATAAAATTATCACGTGGACCCAAACTTGCGGATACAAGTGCAATTGTATAACGAATAGTGAAGTGTGTATGTTAAGTCAATTTTTCTAATTATTTTTACTAAGAGGGGTGGTGTGATGCGTAACTATTATCGATGGGTTTGCTATTAATAGTTTGATGAACTATTGAAATAATTCATAAGAAAATGCAAACGCATACTACTAAATAAGTACTCACCAAGCAACAATTGTGCACCTGAAAGTTTAGTGTAAGCAATAATAAATTATATGAAAGCAGTAGTCTTCAATAAACCATTAGAGCGAGTAGTTGAAGATTAGTAAAAAGTATGATTGATTGTTGAAGCCGTTACTTTGTGATACATCTTGATTATGAAGTAGGTTAATAAATTTTACACTTTTATTGTGACTAGTTTTGTCCTATTCGGATATTATCAAACAAATACAATGAATTACAATTACAATTCGTTACTTATATATAAAGGTGGCTCAGGTAAACACTTTACAAAGTCGCATTAAATAATGGCGTGTATAATAAATCTGTTTGGACGTTCATTAGTGGGTTGGTCGCAATAAAGTGTAAAATTCGTGATACTAACAAAGTGTTATTATTTATTAACCTACTTCGTAATCAAGATGTATCAAAGTAACGGCTTCAAAAATCAATCATATTATCCAAGCTGGCGTAGCAGAGCAAACCAAAATATACTTTAAATTACAACCTAAATTAAGGAAAGCAGTGTTAAACATAAAATTCAATCAAGGATGCCTTAAACACCAACTAACTTCGAAATTCGTGCAATTAAAATGTAAAGCGCAGACGGCAGCAGTAAAAACAACGATAAAAAGTGGAGAGAAGGTTTGGATCCAAGAAGAATCAAAATTCTGGTTCCGCAGGCGTGATACAGTTTATTCATACATAAAAGTAGTACATACGGAATTAGCCCATCATTACATCCGGTGGGGTTCGATCTTCCAGACGACCTTATAAGAGCTAAAGTCAGCTTGTTGACGCACCAAAAATCTATCACACAAAAACAAAGATTCGAAGACTTAGAGAAGAAAAGAAGACTAAACATAAGGATATCCAGGGTACAGTTTTTCACCAACGAGTATAAATATTGCTCTCCAAAAATGTTTTAAAGAAAAATTAATTATAAAGTCAGCAGTTGCCCTAAATGGAATCAGTAATAGTAATATAACCGAAACACAAATTGCCAAGACAATAAGAAATTTAGTACCAACTACATCCCTCACACATATTCCGTTAAAATCTATTCAGCATAAAATAAAAACTAATCAATTAGTCGTAACTAGAGCAGATAAGGGCAACATTATAGTAATTGTAACTAGTTCAGAATACAATAACAAAGTCAATACATTCCTAAATGAAACTAATATTAAATAAATAAAAGTGGACCCTAACTCTAAACTCATTTGTAAACCTAAAAATGTGATCAAAACTTGCAAAAGTATTCTTTCTGAATTCGACCACCGTAAACTCATACCCATGAACCCCAGGGCTCCTCAACTATATGGTCTAATGAAAATACATAAAAAAAACTCCTGATTAGATCCGTATCCGCAAGTAATAATTCCCAATCACATAAAATAGCCATTAAACATTAACAGATTTGCAGATCTTAATGCTATAAAAACTCAATATCTCTCACTCAAAAGCTTTCAAACTTCCACATGCATAACCATTATAAACTGATATCATTTGATGTAAGTAATATGTTTTCAAACATCCCTCTCATAGAAACGTTACAATTAGCCAAACAAATTGTAATTAATAACATATAAACCCGATTACCATAGATGGATTTAGAACTACTTTGGACCTAATTACAGAACTTAACTATTTCTCCTTTAACAATAAAGTTTACAAACAAACAGAAGGCCTGGCAATGGAATCACCACTTAGCCCCCTGTTAGCGGAAATTTTCATGGAAAACCTCACCGAAACAATTTAAGATTCAAGGTTAGCAAATAAACATAAAGTTTTGGTACAGATATGTCGATGACATACTAGTTTGTTTCGATGGCACAGATAGACAGAATAATTATTTTTTTAAAATATCTTAAATCCCTACATCAACAAAACAAAACAAATTGAACAAAACAAAACAATCAATTTCTTAGATCTCACCATTGCTAATAATAACAAAAAAATATCTATGCCCGAGCATAGACTAATTGTTCTCAATAGAGAGGTAGCAGAGGCGGCGGACTGGGGGGATACCAAAGCCCTTAATCTGGTACTGAATGATAACTCTCATCAGTTCATGGACATTTTTAACCGCTGCCTAACAGAAGGCATTTTCCCAACATTTTATAAAAGGGCCATACATAGGACCGACAAGCCGACAGATCTGCCTTCCTGGCGGCGAAACAAAAATGCTCGAATGCTTGCTCAACTGAGCAAATGTAGTCTTAGAGGTATTGTGTGGCCTGTCGAAGTATCAATACGGCTTTAGAGGCGACAGGTCAAAGACAGTCGCTATTCTCAAGGTGCGGGAAATCATTTACTAGGCAAACAGTGGACTTCTGAGGCAATGGACACACTGCCTCGGCATAAGCATTGATATGGGGAACGCTTCCAACCCCATTCCATGGCTGGCTGCCATCAGAGCATTAAATGAGAAAGGAATCCTCTCATACCTTATAAAGATGTTCGCGAGTTATCTGAACAACAGGGTATTAGTGTGTGTGGGGGAGGGTGGCTCAGCAATATGGCTGAAATATCTGGAGGGGTATCTTAGAGATCAGTTAAAAGACCATCGGATTTATGACTTTATGCTGACTTCAATTTTTATACAAGTCAAGAGAATCTCAATAATGGCAAAAAATTGATATGTAATCTATGTGATTGTGTTGCTACTGTTGCTACTAATAAGTGCAGTGAAAATGATATTATCCTATTAAAGATATATTTATGATACAACTAACTGCACTAAAAGAAGGATTTAATCTTTTTAAAAATTATATAAATAACACAACATCATCATCAATTGAGTCCATAAATCTAAAACTGCTTGAGTTCAAATCGGAGAATACTAAATTAATAAATGAGATTGAACTTACGAAATTGTTTAGTTTAGTTTAGTTTACTTCATTTGTTTTACAAGATCTATTAACAAAAAATACATAAATATACGAAATAATCACTTTAAAATTTGTAACTTTGATCTCGAAGGCGGAGTTCAAGACTTCTGGTGTTCTTCTGCACAACCCATTGTACTTTGTAGCTGGTGATATTTCTTCAGTGGCTGGCTACTTTAGAAATATATTCGCTATTTCTGGATCATTTAGGTCAAAATTTTGGAGACATTTCAATATATTTTATAAAGGGTGCGCCATCGCAAGAAATCTTTTTAAAATATTAATAAAACACAAACGGCTAGATGGAATTTCATGATCTTGCATTTATTTTGTAGCCAAGAGTATCCGGTTATACATGGAATATGACATAAGTCAAATGGCTGTCACGACTGGCCTTACAATAGTCCATTCTCTTGACCCAATTTTTCAGAACATTTTTCAACGTCTGCGGCTCTATCTCAGTAATGGCATTTAGGATATTAACTTTAATATCGCCAATCGTTGCATAACAACGTTCTTTAACGGTACTCCAGAGTAAAAAGTCCATGGGCGTCAAATCGTAGCTCCTTGCTGGCCAATTCACATCTCCACGACGCACAGTGTGGGATTTTGCGAATCCAGGAGGAAAAAAGTGCTAAAAACAACATACAAAATATTTGAATAATAAAATGTATTAAAATCCTTTAGTTTATTGTAGAAAATTAAATAATAAATTTAAAAATACGAAAACATTTCGTGAATCTACAACAATACTAAGACTACAAAACAAATTAATTTGAAACAACTACTTCTCTAGCTAATACTTCGACAGACATTGAATAATACAAATTAATTTGCGTGTTACAAATAGTACAACTATTAAAGCAACACTAATTTGAATGAAATTATTTCTGTATGTAATGTAACGATAACATGAAAAATTATGAAAAATGAATTTTAAACTGATTTCATTAAATTAAATTAGCAAAAGCAATTAAAAAATCTAGCATTCAAGTTTATAATCATCTGCAGACACGTGTTTCGAACTGAAATCAGTTTAAAATTCATTTTTCATAATTTTTTATGTTATCGTTACATTTAAACAATCTAAAGTACATTTTATCATTTATTAGTTTGTTCAACAGAAATAATTTCATTCAAATTAGTGTTGCTTTAATAGTTGTACTATTTGTAACACGCAAATTAATTTGTATTATTCAATGTCTGTCGAAGTATTAGCTAGAGAAGTAGTTGTTTCAAATTAATTTGTTTTGTAGTCTTAGTAAGACTCATTGTTGTAGATTCACGAAATGTTTTCGTATTTTTAAATTTATTACAAAATATTTACTTATAACCCACTAAATGCTTAGCTGATGTACTAAATATGCCATTAGCAAAATATAAAATCTGTAGATGCCCGGCTTTATTATCAATCGTTCGACAAAAGAGGTTAAATATTTGTCACTTCAAAACCGCTTCGCAGTCATTCCTTACGCGTAAATTGTGAAGGTCATATTATATAAAGTATTTATTTGTGACAACATTTTTGCCATGGATAATTTACATCAAGGTATATAGTTTATATTGTACCCTAAGAAAGATTCCTCAATTATGTATTTTTAATAAAATTTTAGCAAAGAATATTCGATAAAAAATCAGAAATTACTTAGAAGTGGTGATTTCATTAGACTGCCAAAATTTTTGTACACCTTTGTACGCCATGATTTTATATTTTTTATAATTTTGGATCCATTTAGAATATATACAATAAAATTTTGAGTGCGATAAATTGCGTATTTCAAAGATATCCAAGTGTTAAAAAGTGACGATAATAACCCAAGATCAACTTCTTCTGCGACTGAAAATGACTTGTGGATTACCTTAAAAGTAAATTTAACATACATCATTGTTCTCAAATAACGTAAGGCGAATTAAACCGGACTGTTCATTCGTTCATGATCAGATTCAACCAAAGATGGAAGGCGTATCATCGCAATAAAAATATGTTTTTAAACAGTTGAATAATTGATTAAATACTACCGTTACAATAATTAATTTGGATGCACCCAGTACAAGTGGAATCCAGAGTGCAACAAAGGTAGGCTTCCGAAAAAAGACTTTAGTTCGAAGTTAAGTTGGGGAAATCTGGCAAAAGAAATGCTGCTTCTATGTTGCAGCAATTGCTTTCAAGTCCAAAAAGACGAACTATAGGGAAGAAAGCTTTTCATACCACAGGCCAACAAACACCTCAGTATTCTACAGAAGAAGCATTGGCATTCATAAGTACAACAAAATTAACGTACAAAAAATATGACATTATTAGAAAATCGGCATTAGATAAGCAGCTAAAAATATATCCATCCTACGACAAAATAAAAAAAACTATGTAAAAATGTATATACATTTCTGTAGAAATATGCGTGGATTATATTTTACAAACTTATTTTACGTCCTAAATGAACTAATACAATTGAAAAAGATGTTTTATTATAATTTATAATTTTTTCCAGCTAGATTTGTAAAATCCCACACTGTGCGACGGCTGATTACACTATTTTCGAACTTTGGCCGCAATAAGTCGATAGTTTCGTTGCTAGTATGACATGTCACCCATCTTGTTGGAACCAGATGTTGCTCACATCCAAACCAGCAATTTGCTCCCAAAAAAAGTTTGCTATCATGGTCTTATAGCAGTTTCAAAGAAAAATGAGCCGATGATGCCGTCGGCCCATTATCCGTACCATACAGTCACTCGTTCGGGATGCATTCGCTGCTCAACGATTACGTTTGGGTTTTTCGATGCCCAAATCCTGCAGTTTTGCTTGTTTACATAGCCCCGAGGTGAAAATGCGCTTCATCGGAAAAGATAATTTCCAGCTGCTCTAAGGCCCAATTAGCGAAGTTGTATCGAAGTGGATGGTCAACTCTCTCCAACTGCTGTGTTATTTGGACCTTATAGGCAAATAAACCGATGTCTTTATGCAAAACACGCTCATGGTAGTGCGACTAATGTTCAATTGCTGAGAGCGATCATGAGTCGACGTTTTCGGGTTGGATTGCACACTACGGGCTACAGCAGCAATATTTTCGGCTATACATTTAGTTAACCGGGTGTTGTATACTGAAGGACTGTCATCAGACCTTAAATATTATGACAGTAAAAATAAAGTGGTAGTTCAAAAAGATTCCAAGAGATGGACCACCCTTTATATCTGTCATGCTGACATAAAGTTTAGATGTATAGAATTTGCCGATGAAATGCATGATAGGGAACAGCGATCTCACAAAGCTCTAATATTTAATTTGCCAGAATCTAATTTGAAAAATCAAGAGGATAAGAAAAACGAAGATATAAATACTGTTAAGAAATTATCTTCTCAATACGGTAACGTAAATGTTAAATCAACATTCAGAAACGGGAAACTATCGAATAAACGCGTATTATCAAAGTCTGCTTTGAATCAGCTGATGATGTTAATTTACTAATTGAATCTCAAAAGAGTATAAAAGACTGATCTTAAAATTAAAAGAAACCTCACATTTCTGCAAAGATTTTTTTTTCGGAAATTTATAATGAGTTTAATCTTCTTAAAATAAATGGAGTTACGAACATTTCTATTAAATACACAAACAACCTTCCAACAATAATGGAAAATAAAAATGATGCCCCCAATTCAAAAAACTAACGCATCTTAAAATTTACTTTCACAATGTCGGAGAATTAAAAACTAAACTTCAAGACTACTCATCTCATGTTAACCTATAAAATGGCGATATAATAGTCATAGTGGAAACCTGGATAACGGAGGATATTAATCAGATTCTAAAATTAATTAAATTTATTTAAAAGTTTCAATATTTTTCGGTCGGTTAGAAATAAGAATTCAAGTAATAAATTAAGAGGTGGTGAAGTCCTTATTGCAATTAAGAAATAACTGCATAACTCATCGATGTTGAATGAAGTCGAGCAATTTTTTTATGTACCTGGCTTCATTAGACTATATTATTATTAGCCTTCAAATTCTGATATCGTAAAATATAAAAAACATTTCCTATATCTAGAACGCATGACGGAACGTTACCCGACTAGAAAATTCTTATTGTGAGGAGTCTACAATTTACCAGAAGAACAATTTTACAACGGACGTCTAGGGGTGTCTTCTCACAACTTCAGTAGTAAATTTGTGCAGTTGCTTGCCGAAAGTTCTGGATTTATGAACCAAACAAAATCTCCAAATTCAAGAGGAACATTTCTTGACTTAGTTTTTGCTTCGGATGTAGACGTCAGTGTCGTGCTGAACATCGATTTGTTTACTGCCAACACGCAGTATCATCCTGGTTTTGTAATATCCATGAATGCAGTATAAAAACATGGAATTATTATGTAGCTTGTACGAATGGTCACAAGATTGTGACATAACTTTCCACCCGCTCATATGTATGTTGCATTTGATTAATTGATTAAGAGAATCGTTGCGACCGTTACTACGTGGTAAATAAATAAATAATTCAATAAAGTAATACTTTTACTTTATTGAAACATTTATTAATTAATAATATTAATAATTTTAATATTCACTATGTTTTAACCACAATTAATTATTGTATATATTATATATTAATATTTTTACAATAATTATTTGTGGTTAAAACAGAGTGAATTTACTGAAGAAAGAAAACAGGATCACTTTGTTTTACCCCTTGTTATTTAACAAATTACACGTGACTATAGTTTCGACTATCAACTAGTCATTATCAAACATAAAGTGTTTAACATTATGGAGTCTAACATATTTATATTAAGCAGTTGAATAGAGGCGTGTACATCAGGTCTACCTGGTCGTTAAGAAGGGAAGTTCCCAGATTATTTTTAGCTTTAAAAATTTCCATGGTTTCTAGTAAATCCATTTTGCGTCCTTTTTCTGTTAAGTGGGTTACCGAAAGAATGTCATTTTCAAATGGGTGATTCGTTTCCAGCAAGTGATTAGCAAAAGTTGAATTATTATTTTTATGACAAAATGATTTTTTATGTTCGTTTAATCTAATTCGAAAATTACGACCATATTGGCCGATGTACACGCTTTTACAATGGGAACAAGAGAGCTTGTAAATTCCGGATTTATTCATGATATCAATTTCAATTTTACAGTTAAAAATAGTTGAACTTAATTTACTATAGGGTTTTAAACAAATATTTACGTTACATCTTTCAAGAACTTTTTTAATTTTAGTGTTTACCATTCCGAAATGGGTGATTGCTTTGAATGCTTTTTTGTCTGGTTCTGTTTCTGCTTCATTTCCGATTTATGAATTAATTTATTAATTGTCTCTTCTTTCTATCCATTATTAATTGCAATGTTTTTGATTGTGCGTATTTCGTTGGTAAAGGCTTGAGGACGTAAAGGAATGTTGAGGGCTCTATTAATTAATTGAGGTGAAACTGGCTAATTTGTGTTTTTGAGGTGTCGGCAATGATTTGAAATGATGGAGTCGGAATATGTAGAATTTCTATAAATGTTAAAATTTAATTGGCTATTTATTTTATGAATTGAGAGATCGAGAAAATTTATTGAATTAATTGTTTCTGATTCTGCTGTAAATTTGATTTATGGATGGATGGAGTTTATTCTCATAAACTCTATGACTTTTAAATTTAATCTACTTAAACGCTCCATAATTTAAGGCAATCAATAATACCTACACAATGAAAAAAAACCTTACTTGATATATAATTTTGATCCATCAACGTTTTATTTATTTAAAATACACAATTCGTTTCAAATCGTTTATCGTCAACTGCAGCAAATACGAAATAAACATCTAGTAATCATTTTGTAGTGAAATATAATATGAAGAATACACCCATCCACCATTTATCTACCCCTGACAAAAGCAGCTGTTGATGATAAGTGTCTATTAGTTTCACCTATGTTTGGTTTTGCCATGCGAGACAGATGGCGTTTAAATTTTCCGTTTATTGCGGCGACAGCAATAACTCTCCGAAATTTCATTACTGCTAACGTTCGCATCGAAAAAATAAAAAAAAACAAAACAAAACGAACAATAATCAATTACCGGCGCGGACCTATGAATTGCAGGTGTGTTCAATCGTTCGGGGGGATTAATTAACAAACAAAAAAAATGATAGTATTTCTCCTGTAGTGATCATTTAATTATTTTTTAAAATGTATATAAAAAGTTTTTAAATAAATAATACAATTAAACTAGAAGACTACACTCCTGTACAGTTATCGATAAAGTTTATGTCGTAAATGAAATGAACATTTAGCGCATAAAAATAAACTGTGGATTACAAATGCCTTTATTTTTAAGGGACTACGTTTTTTTGTGCATATTTTAACTACTTCAACTCTGATGACGAATTTATTGACACGAATATCAGTATCAGATTTTTTTCTGTGTATGGAATGCACCATGTCGATGATGAAAGTGGGCGCTCGTCTCGCGACCTCTCTTTAATGTGATTACTTTCTGCAGACGATTCAACCCCGTACCGCTTTTGATGGCGGTAACGAATTTTTGATTAACCCGTTTCATCTACGGAATGGAGTAATGGGAAAAAAAGTTGACGATATTACTTTGTACATGTTGAATTGCGCGGAGATGGAAGGTAGAGATAATAATTTGTTAGTACGTTCATCAAACATTCTAATGGTTAGTATAGTTGTATTTTGTACGATTTTGAAAGTATTATTATTTATTATAAACGAATTGTTTATATACGAAATTATTAAGATCACAACAAATAATACACATTTTTATTGACAAACTTTTTACAAGCTAACATTTATATAATGAATAATGATGATTTAGTGTGTTATTTTGTCAAAAGGCTATCGACCAGAGGTCTATCTGCCTGATTACATCATTATCTCGATTTTAGGGAATGTAAACAATACAAGGAAGAAGGCTGAAAGACCTACGGTCGATAGATATGAAGAAAAAGAATGATCAAAAATTGTTATTATTGTTATATACTATCTTCAATAAAGATGTTTCTCTCTCTTTACAAGGAGGAGGAGAAATTACTTGAGCTTTACTCAATAATATTATAAGTTGTAATCTAAAAAAAAAGATACTAAATGAATTAAGCCGTGTAGGAAAGTTGTAGAGTCGTAAATCATGATTACAAACATATACTGGTGTAGGTGAAGAACATTAAACCTTTAAGTAATTTTCTTGCTCGCGCCCGGTTATGTGTGGGGAGTAGTGAAATGAACTCGGGGGGATGGCGACCGGAAGCCCGAAACTGAAGGGAAATATTGGCACGCATCCATTTGAGCAAGAAAAGGACGAGGTATAAAGAGGTTTTATGGGGCGTTCAGTCGCTCAGAAAGGTGAAAAACTGGATGGCTTACGTGTTATACTGCACGTTATGTGTTTACTAAAGTTCCGAGGGAAGGTATATTATGAGGGAGGCGAAAATTTCAAAATATCGCTTCATCCCGGAGAATGTAGAAGTGCGGGAGTGAGAGAGAAGGAGGAAGAGAGGATGCGGCGAGCGCATCGCATTCTTGTAATCCCTTTTTCCCGCAATGTTTAATATAATACGCACGCAAACAACCCGGAATCCGCAAAACAGCGTTTACACATGTAATTATTCTGATTCTATTATGTAATTTGTTTTTACGGCGGGTACAGTTTTAAGAGGTATCAGAAGTAACATCTTTATTTAATGTAAATATTTAGAATATGGATGAGGTATTTCCAATAACTGAAAGTCAACAATAATTGATCGAAAAAATAAAATCAATTCCAATCAGATTGCTATTTGAAAACTTCCTCCAGGTATTTGATCGGTGTGTGTTTATTTATTTCGACATCAACCACGCATCAAATATCAACTACGTAAATCAAAAGCCTCTGAGGTATTAATACATATTAATAATCACATATGGGATTAAGATATTTAATGAGATAAATTTAATTCAGTTGTAAATAAAACACTATTCGATATATTTTATTGACCCGTTTCATCTACGGAATAAAGTAATGGGAAAAAAATTGACGATATTACTTGAGTTGAGTTTCAACAAGTAACATTCTCATCAATTCACTATTCGATATATAATTATGCTTGATTTATTTCATTATATGTAAGTTACCTGTCGTCCACAAAAGACCCTTAATTGTTTATTATAAATTAATTTTATTGTTTAATTATGCATATTTCTATATTATGTTTAGTCGCTTATTTTACGCTTATCTATGTGCTTAGCTTGTAGTTTTATATTGTATAAATAGGATTAGCATTAAAGCATTACTATTAAAATGGTGATGTGGCCATCATAGTACTTTCCCTATACTTTTATGAGGTTTACACAAAAAGGCTATTCTTAATAAATTGTTCACTTTTGAATTATCTACAATTTAACTATTCACTTAGTTGAGGGTATTAGTTGTTGAAAGTTCATTTCTATCTACAATTTGTTATATATATATATTTCATATAACTCCAATAGTTTATTAGCAAATGGCAAAAAATATCAAAAGTTTCTGTTTTTATTATTTTTTTCTCAAAAGTTAACAATTTTATGAAAAATATGTTTTAATAAAACTTTTTCAGTTTTTCATTTCCTTTAATTTTTATTTGAAAAATTTTGTAATATTCTTTATATTAAAAAAATATTGGAAAAAACAAAAAATAGCCTCAAGTAAATCCACTTCCAGTTAATGAATGTTCACCAAAAGCTTTTCAGTTCCAGTTTTTAACAATAAAACCTTAAGTTTAAAGATTCATCTCAATCGGATAATTTATTTTTGAGAAACAGCGCCCACTGACATTTTCATGCACGAAAACAATATATATATATATATATATATATATATATATATATATATATATATATATATATACTATATAGGGAAAGTAAAAATATAATCCACTCCTAATAAATAATTCCATCACATTAAACTATTGATTTTTTTAGTGCAATAAATTCTAGTGCAGTGACCTCAGCGTACTCTTAACCTACCTCAATACACTATACATTAACCTAGCGTACTCCTGACCTTTCTTAATAAACCATTTGTTGTGGTAGGTCAAGAGTACGCTGATTTGTTCGATGATTTTATACGTAAAATCGCGTAGGCTAAATTAATGCATAAAGATAATTTCTTAAATCTATTTAAAAGACTTTAATAAATTTGATTAAATACTAAACTAATTCTTAACTCTAAAAATTAAAAAATTCTAAAATTGTTTAGAAACGAAATCTGGAAAAGAAATCCAAAAAAAAATCCGCAAAAAATCTAAAGCCATCGAAGAAAATTCATTAAACCTGAATGAAACATTGTTTAAAAACTTAAAAAGAATTTGTTGGTTAATTCTAGAAATATCAAATCACTTAATAAAATACTGACATAGGAATATGGTATCAAATCACCTTAATTAAAAATAAGAAAATTCTAGATATCTAGAAAAAACAATAACGAAAATTTCAACAAGAAAAAGAGCTGAAAATTTTTTTTTGAAATATGAAAAAAAAATCGTGGGAAATACCCAGTTTTTTCTTCTTCAATTTAAGTCTAAAAAATAACTAGAAAATTCTAAAACTACCTGAAAAAAAAATTATGAACGAAACGAAATTTTCATTTTCTCAGTTTAGACAAAAAAAATTAGTATTATAGAAAGAAAATACTGAAAAATTCTACAACTCTCGTAAAAATCCACGAAATCTAAAAGTAAAATTGCTCAAACTCTTAAAATTTATAAAATCTGGAAAATAAATTAGTGAAAAATTCTAAAATTACTTTCAATTTTCAAACAAAAACATTTAGGAATGTATAAAGAAAAAATAATAATAACAGAAAATTTCATCTTTCAAAATTTGGAAAATCCCGGAAAATCCAAGAGGTTTCTAGAATTGAATAAATCTTTAAAACTATTAAAACCATTAAAAAAAATTCATGAAATCTTAAAATAAAAAAAAGACAAATTTTAGTATTCTCGAAAAAAAAAATGCTGGTTAATTCAATCAATTATTTTTCAGTTAATTCAAAAAATTGATAAAAAATCACTAATTACTCTAATAAAAAATCTGTGTAATAGGGGTCTACAAATCAAAATTTCTAACTTCAACTGTTTTACATTGTTTCTATCAGCGAAAAATCGGATTCTAAAAATTCTTCAACTGTTATAAAGCAAAATAAAATTTGGAAATGTTTTACGATAAGTTTTCTTTGAATAAAGAAAATTACAAAGTGCTAGAAAAATTAATCGGGTAAAAATTCAAAATTTAAACATTTGTTTTGTAATGCTTTTGTCATATCTTTTTAGCAATTAATTTAATATAAAAAAAATATAATAACAAATTGCCATTACTAAACTCAATAAATAAATGAGAGAAAGTATTAAAAATAATTGTAATTATTTTTTAATTTATTCACTTTATTCACTCTTGATATGATGAAAATTGAAAAGATTCTTTACCAATTAATTGCTCCGGCGTAATATTTACAAATTCAATTGTTTCGCATTGTTTTTGCGATAATCCATCGCAAAAAAACTCTTGCACGCACCAATTGTGATTACAAATTAAAACTGTACAAGTCAAAATACGAAAGAAACAAAAAATTATTTTCAATCAAGAAACAGTTGAGAGCAGTTTATATTTATATTTTATATTTCAAAAATTGCATTTGTTGATTATCATTATAATAAAAGCAGTAAAACTCACTAGCCCCATTTATTTTGTTTTGTTAAAACAATCAAAAAGTTACTGCTAATGTTAAAAAAAAAAAACTTCAAAGCTGTGTTTTAGTTTACAATTACATATATGTATATGTTGGGTGGATGGATGGCTACTATCCCACCCTCTAGTTTCTATTAAATAAATTTATTTTTTTAGGAGAAAATATCCAATGAAATAATTTTATTTCATTCCATTATTATTTTATTAGTTTAATACAACACTCACATATGTTGTATTGATTGGAAGGTTGGACAGAGGTCACCCACCCACCCTACATATACATATTTACATAAGCCACAGTCACTCGTTTTGTTTCCTTGAAACAATCGAGGAAATACAACTAATGTATAAAAAAAAACTTATATTCTGCATTACAGTTTATTCAATTTATTTGTATATGTAGGGTAGGTGGGGGTCACTATTCCACCCTCCAGCTTTATTTTAAATAAACGAGCGTTTGCTAAAGAAATATATTTTTTAGGAGAGAATTTTGACAGAAATCATTTTATTTTTTTCTATCATAATAAAAAAATAATTTAATACAACTCTCACATGTTTTACAGATTAGAGGGTGGCAAAATGGATTATCTCGAGTACATCTTCATCAAAAGAATGTCGGTTTTCTATTAGGTGATTCGCCTATGTTTTGATAATTTCATTGACCAATTAAAAAATAAAGTAATCATTAAAAAAAGAAAACGTCATAGAAGTAAATGATAACCTATTTCAAGCTCCATTAGACTTTTTGCTTGCGCATTGTGTCAGCCAAGATCTTAGAATGAATGCAGGCATAGCACAAGATTTCAAATTAAGATTTGGACGTGTTCGGGAACTTTACAAAAAAAACCCACAATTATATTCGTTACTTTACTTAAAAGAAGATGATAGACATATTCTTTACTTAATAACAAAACCAAATTATTTCGACAAACCAACTATAAAATGCCGTTTTCAAACTTTAATTAATTTAAAACGGTTTTGTTTAGACAAACAAATAACTAAACTAGCAATCCCAAAATTAGGCTGCGGCCTTGATAAATTAAATTATGAAACCGTAAAAACAATAATAAAGTACATTTTTCAAAATTCCAGTATAAAAATAAATATTTATCTATCTCGGTGAACCAAAAATAGATGAGTCGGAACCAGGAACTTCATATTAATATAATTCTATGAACTGCAGGCTACTCTTCGTCACTTCTGTGACTTACCTTCAAATCAGAAATAATACGGAAAATGTAGGGCTATTGCCCATCAAATTAGGATTAGCCAAATTAGAAAAGATAAAACACATTTGTACACCATTACAATTTGAATAATGTTTATGGAGAAGTAGATCGATTAAATTTCCAATATGAGTTTCTGAGAAGAACGTCTCTGAATTTAAAAGAGAATTTCAAAATTATAAAAAAAAATATTGAATTACTCCCGGAAGGACGTAATCACTAAAATTGAAAACTGAGTGTTAAACCGAAACGTATAAAAAGAAGTCTAATCGACGGCTTAGGCACAATAATTAAAACCATTAGCGGAAACATGGATGCCCGTGATAATAAAAGAATTGATGAAATCTTGAGACATTTGGAAAATAATCAAAATAACTTACAAAATCAACTTAAATTTGGATACAGCGTTAGTACCAAAATAATTCAAAATTTTAATAAAATATTGCAAAACATTACTCACAACCAAAATTTATTACGATCCAGAATATTATAATTCAATTTATAAAGAAACTATCGACCATCAGCACGTTCTTTTTGTGAAAGACCTTCTGTAAATAAGAGGTTCTAAACCCGGATATAATAAGACCTCAAGATTTATTTGAAGAATTACGTAAAATTTCTATTCATTACAACGAAAACTTACCTTTTGAATTAAAACCGGAAAATATATTAGACTTTGAATCTGTAATAAAAATTAATTGTAAAATCGAAGAAACGAAAATTCATTACTTCCTGTCCTTGTCAATCAATTACGAACAATCATTTAACCTCTATACAATGTATCCCATTCCGTTAAAATATGAGTCCGAATATTTTACTGTCATTCCGTATGTTAAAACGTTACTCGAGTCGAAAATAGACTCCAAAGTTTTACCTCTAAATGATATGTGTACTTAAGAATGGATCGAGCAAAAATTGTAGATTCACAAAATTAGAAATTCAAAATAACCACCTGGAGAAAGTGCCCGATACCAATCAATTCCTTGCTGTATTTACAACAAGTGAAGGAATTAAGATCACCTGTCCTGACCGAGAAGAATCACGGAACCTACATAATACCGAAAATCGAGGAAGCTTTCGGAAGCCCCGTCCTCATCAGAGCAGTGAAGCCCCTCTTAAACAATTTTAATGTAAAAAACTTCTCTGTTCAGCTAAAAAGACTTAAATTGGATGACATCCCCGTGCTTGCTTAAAACTATATAGTGCCGGAACAAGTGATTCCCCTAAAACCCAGTGCACGGACGCTCTTATTATACTTCCTAATTTTCGCGACTGCAGTGACCTTAGTTACCAAATATCTTAGGCGAAAATACTTCATCCCTGGAAACGCTATCGATTCTTCCCCTACGAGTCGAATCTAAGGAAGGAGGAGTTACCTGTCGTCCACAAAAGACGATTAATTGTTTATTATAAATTAATATTATTATTTAATTATGCATATTTCTATATTATTAATAGGATTAGCATTAAGGCTATCGAGCATTGCAATTATTATTATTCAAGCCGTTACCATGTCAGTCGGTATTATTGTCAGTCATTTATTTAAATGTAGTAATTAATTTTAACAAGTCTAAATCTAAATCGCTTAATGTATCATAAAATTCGAAAATAAATAGTTTTTAAAAATTCAAAGTTCGACCACGAAAATATAATTTGTATGTATGTAACTTGTTCCATTGGATAATTATGTATCGATCAATTTCTGAAACTAATTACGAGGGCAAATGTTTGGTATTACTTTAATAATAGGGCCGGTAGCTTAATGTAATGAAACTCTCTTTGTAAACAACGCGTGTACCTTTTGTATCAAACATGTTATAAGGCACAAGTGCATGTTCTTACTTTGCCGTGCACAACGCCGACATCAAAGGGCGGATTTTACCTACGGCTAGGTTTAAGTGCATTAATGCAAGTATGCATGAGGTGGGAATCTTTACGTCATCCATGTTAAGTCTGTGGTTAGTTATATCACAATTAGAAAATTAGTCTAATAATCATGAATTATGGTTGATGATTTACAATTACCTG
This sequence comes from Ontholestes murinus, assembly GCA_963969525.1. Classification (NCBI taxonomy): domain Eukaryota; kingdom Metazoa; phylum Arthropoda; class Insecta; order Coleoptera; family Staphylinidae; genus Ontholestes; species Ontholestes murinus. The sequence continues at coordinate 45,136,575 of OZ018398.1, read as the reverse complement.
TGTTAAATTTGATTTCCTTCAGTGGATCATACGAAGATTGGGCACCCTTTTGCGAAACCTTTTATTTCATTAATTGACTCAAATAAAAAATTAGACTAAATACAAAATTCATCATGTCTAAAGGATCAAATTAAATCATTAGAACTTGTTGCGTCAAATTACGAAGTTTTTTGAACTTTTGTTAGATTCAATAATAAAAAAATCACTATTTATAAACATTAAAAGTCATTATTTGAAATCAAAAGTTTAGCAAAGGAAAGTTTCCAAAATAAAAATCGGTTGTAAATTCTTAAAATTTGGTAGAAAAATTGTTGGAAAATATTTAGAAATCATTATTGAAAATGTCTATAATCTGAAATGGATTTTTTGAAAATTCTAGAAATAAACTTTTGTATTTTATTAATATTAAAAAAATATTCTTAAGAATTTCAAGAGAACTTGCTGGAAACCTTTAGAAGAAAGAAAGAGAATTTGTTGGGACGTTGTAAAACCTCAAAAAAATTAGATACTTGATAAATAATTGTAAAAATCTGAGAGATCAATTGCTTAAAAAAATAGAATTCCTAGCATACACAAACACCCATCACTCTTTATCAATTCATTAGCTCGTATCATACGCACAGTTAAGCTAGACAGCAATTATTCTTTTCTTTTATACAAATTAGAGTCAAGAGAGGGCAGAAATACCGAAGGTCGATAGGCCAAACGGACGGACGAACCCTTATTTTAAATTAAAATGTATTTTTGTTTGTCCAAATAAAGATATTATTCTTTCTAGAATTCCAAAAATCGGAAAGATTTTTACGAACTTCAAAGAAAATTTTGGGAATCTGAACGAAAAATTGGTTTCAACTCTATGACTATACTTTCGATCACAGTGAATAAATACCTATTGTGGTAAAACAAAGTTAAAAGTGTTTTATTTAATTTTTAATCAAAAATGTACCACCAAGTAAACGCCGACAACATTCAAGAACTATTTTAATTACTTCATTAAAATCATTAAGCGACTCTTTAGCCATGAATGAGTCAGCGAATGAGAGCAGTTACATGGTTTAGCAGTAATAAATTAAGTTTGAACAAGAATAAAACGACTAAATTGATTTTAACAATAAAAAATATAAAATTTCAGGAGCTGAAAACAAACTATCAATTATTGTGTGATGGCAATAGGCGATATTGTATCCAAAAAAAATTTAATCAACTTTTCTTCTGAAAAACTTAAGCCAAAATATCTCAACAAAATAATGCGAACTGCTTGTTTTTAAATTATTCATACACATCTAACATATGAGATTTTAGGTTTGTGGCTCTTCCTCTTCAAGCCATAGATTTTTTAGATTGCGTCATAAAGCAATAAGGATATTATCTGAATGATCAATAAAGCACTGAAAACCTTTCTTCACAATTTTATTTTATTTACAGATATATTTCGGACACAAATTGACCATTATCAATGTTTTAATACTTTTTTGAATAAAGTTTATCATTACGTAATTCACAAATTGGATAATATCTGGTTTAACACTACCTACAATTTTTATAGATAATATGAAGCCAAAGATTATCGTACCGTCTCTCGTCTTAAAAATATGAATATCATGGAGACTACATTGTAATAATCTAAAACTACGGTGCAGAAACACTAAAAATAATTAATTCTAATTATTACTTTTACTTTCCTTAATTGTAGTTTACTATCAAAATTTGCTGAAGGAAATATAATCGAAGTGTAAAGACAGAAAGTATAGTAGATGGATAACATTAAGGTAAAGAAAGGCACAGAAAGTGAAGACAGAGTGTAAGAGATGAAGATTAAAAGAAGAGAGAAAGAACGTCAGAACAGATATGAAAATTGAAAATATAAAGAACAGAGAAAATGAATAATAAATTATTTGCCAACAGATAAAAAAAACATAATTAATAATTAATAAAATTTAATTTAATATTTGAATTATGAAAAATAAGTTTAAACTTATATAACTAAAACTAGTTACTAGTAAAAAACAAATTTGAAACAAAAGAGGCGAAGCAATCCATTATATTTTCTGATTAATCCAATAATGTGCCCTCCAAAAGTATAGCGCCAAGTATTCTTGTTTGTCCTTGAATATAAGAACAAAGCTTCTTCAAGTACTTTGCAATCGAATTTCCAGAATTGGTAATTAATGATTTACGGTTTTGCTTTAGCAGAGTTCCTTAGAATTTTTTAGTCGCTTGCTACAATTTTTCTATTTTTCCGATGTCAGTTTTAAGTGCTGCCGTTTTGTTATCCGTTAGCGTACATCGATTGTTTTAGAGTATATTAAAGCTACGTTCTTAATGTATGTACTTAAGAAGTTTCAAGTCAATTCCTGCAGATAAAAAACTTTTAGATTTTTTTTAGTCACTTGATGCAATTTTTCAATTTTTCCAATGTCAATTTTAAGTGCTGCCCTTTTGTTATCCGTTAGCGTACGTCAATTGTTTTATAGTATGTTAAAGCTACGATCTTTCTATATATATATCTAACCATTTTCGAATCAATTCTTTTAGTAATAAAATTTTTAAAATTGTTTCAATCGCTTTCTGGAATTTTTCAATTTTCCTAATGTAAAATTTTAAGTTTTATAGATTTGTTTTCCGTTAGCGTACGTCGATTTTTTTATAGTATATTAAAGCTGTGTTCTTTCTGTATGTATCTATAAAGTTTCGAGGCAATTCCTGTAGTAATAAAATTTTTAATATTGATTTTCTCGCTGGCTGCAATTTTTCAATTTTTATAGATAGTTTTAAGTGCTACCGTTTTGTTTATCGTCTGTGTACGTCGATTGTTTTATAGTATATTAAAGCTACGTTCCTTATGTATGCATCTAAGAAGTTTCAAGTCAATTCCTGAAGTGATAAAATTTTTAGAAATTTTTTACTCGCTTGCTGCAATTTTTCAATGTTTCCAATTTCAGTTTTAAGTGCTACCATTTGTTTGTTAGCATTTAACAATTGTTTTATAGTATATTAAAGCTACGTTCCTTATGTATGCCTCTAAGAAGTTTTAAGTCAATTCCTGATGTGATAAAATTTTTAGAAATTTTTTACTCGCTTGATGGATTTTTTCAATTTTTCCAATTTTAATTTTAAGTGCTGCCATTTTGTTAACCATTAGCGTACGTCGATTGTTTTATAGCATATTAAAGATACGTTCTTTCTGTATGCAATTAACAAGTTTTAAGTCAATTCCTGTTGTAATAAAACTTTTACAATTATTTTAGTTGTTTGAAGCATTTTTTCAATTTTTCCAATTTCAGTTTTAAGTGCTACCGTTTTGGTTTTCGTTAACGTACGTCAATTGTTTTATAGTATATTAAAACTGCGTTATTTCTATATGTATCTAGAAAGTTTCGAGTCAATTCCTATAGTAATAAAATTTTTAATATTGATTTTGTCGCTTGCTACAATTTTTCGATTTTCCCAATGTCACTTTTAAGTGCTGCCGTTTTGTTTTAGTCGTCTGTGTATGTCGATTGTTTTATAGTATATTAAAGCCACATTCCTTATGTATGCCTCTAAGGAGTTTTAAGTCAATTCCTTACGCGATAAAATTTTTAGAAATTTTTTACTCGCTTGATGGATTTTTTCAATTTTTCCAATTTTAATTTTAAGTGCTGCCGTTTTGTTATCCGTTAGCGTACATTGATTGTTTTATAAAATATTAAAGCTGTATTCTTCTTATATGTACCTAAGAAGTTTCAAATCAATTCCTGTAGTAATAAAACTTTTAGAATTTTTTTAAGTCGTTTAATGCATTTTTTCAAATTTTCCATTTTAAGTTTTAAGTGCTGTCGTTTTTTAATACGTTAGCGTACGTCGATTGTTTTATAGTATATTGAAGATAAGTTCTGTGTGTATGTACTTAAGAAGTTTCAAGTCAATTCCTGTTGTAATAAAAATTTTAGAATTTTTTTAAGTCGCTTGGTGCATTTTTTCATTTTTTACAATTTAAGTTTTAAGTGCTGTCGTTTTGTATATTAGGAAAGACAATTCACAATCATCGGAATTTCAAATAAATAATGGTCTGCGACAAGGTGGAATATTGATTCCAACATTATTTATAATCGCAATGAATGACGTTATGAAAGAAATGAAAAATGCAGTGAAGAAAACACATCTACATAAAGGATTTAAACTCCAATTCATTCTTCTCTCTGCCAAATAGTCTGTGATTTCAGTATTAAACTCCTTCAATTTCATAAGTTGAGCGAAGTCATCTTTTATACATTTTGCTCTTCTGGCAACAAAGCAACGTGCTGCGAGAAAGGTGGACGTAGACATTGCAGAAATCAATTCCAGGTAAACGGCTTTCGTTACTAAACAAACGAAAACACACGCATAGCTTTTGTACATGCGATTTGTACGTAATCGACTCATTTTAATTTCGAACGCGCCACAATAATCTACGCCCACTCGATTAAATGCCTTAATTTCCTGGAAGATTTTCCATCATCGGTGAGGTGACTGAGAAATTCTGGTCCACTCTGCCAAATTGGATGTTGAGTGATCTGTAATGGTGTGAGGCCTCGAGATAAGCAGTAATCTTGGTAGATTTGACTTACTCTGTTGGCTACGTCAGTTTTCCACCGATGTGGGCTTCCACGCATCCACGAAAAAGCGACACAATTATAAGATGTTCCAAGATATCTTTCAAATAACGAAGCAATCGCGATGTCACCAGTATTCCACATAGTTCCAAACGAGGTAATGAAACTTGTTTCAGTGGAGCAACCTTTGACTTCGACATGAGCAAAGCAGTCTTTACATTTCCATATGATTCAACTCGAAGATAGATGACACCTCCGTAATCTTTCTCACTTGCATCTGAGAAGCCATGTTGTTGACATAGAACATCTTCGTTTGTAGGCAGATGACGCGACATCGAAAATGTGCTCAGATAAGAGAGATCTTCTCGAAATTGCAGCCACTTTCGAATAACTTCTTCAGGTGAAGTTTACGAGTCTCACCTTGGTAGATTCCATGATCCTCTTGAAATGAGAGCATCGAAAGTCCGAATGTCTACCCTGGCATTTCACGCAGACTAGAGAAGAGTTTGGTTTCGAGAGAGGAGGGTCATCTTCTGTATTTGTGTTTACAAGCAAATTGGTGGTGCGACTAAATATCCCCCGGCAATTTCCCATTGGCAATGAAGAACTTGTTCCCCGACCCTCGAGCACTGATGTTTCATTACTAAGGAAGGTGGTGAATTCAAAGATTGTAGGTGAAGGATCACCTAATGTATCTTTCTTTCATGATTTTCTTAAACCTACATCCATCTACTGTTCACACATTCATCAACTGAGTGATCTAAACCCCGAAGTGCTCCGATATTTTCTGTGATCGTTGCCCAGAGACTGCACTGCGGAAAATCACCATTTTTGAAATTTTAACTTATTTTAAGGAGGTGGCATCCTTATATATTAATGATTTTGTTCATATTTTTTTATACATATTGAATTTTGTGTAATTAAATTAATTTGCGTGTAATTAGCATCTTTCAATTCAGTAGGTTTATTATACAATAATAATAAATGATAAATCAATTTATACATCAGTTATTAAATTATTAGTGTAATAAATAATAGAAGATTAATTATAATCATTGTGGAACGAAATGAAATTCGGTTTCCCTCTTAACGGGCCACCGTATTGCCCTTTTGGGAATTTTCAAATATCTTTAATTTGCTGGCACGGCTTGCAGACTAGCTGAAGTGGCTCGCATTTTACTCCCTCGGGGACATAGATTCAAGACAAGAAAAATAACGGTGAGACCCTCCAAAGTACACACTCGGCATTTACAAAAGGCTTCCTTTTCTTTTTTTTTAAAGAAAGCAATCAACAAAAATTCATTATTAAATCGGTCTATTTTCGTTCGGAGGATTTCATTTTATTTTCCGTTGAAATATCGGAACTTAATTTATGGACCCCGAGTGTGCGGGGAGGAAAAGCTCGGTCGGGGCCAGATGACGAGTGGGCTAAAAGTATAATGTTTTGGTGGTAATTTGAAATTTCCCGATGATCGATTCGGGCCCATTTTTCATCACCGGAGAAATTGTCCCTGTCGTAAATGCCTGGTCACATATTGTCCTCGTCGAAATTGTAGAATTCATTCAATGGCGTGAAAATCTTTTTTTTTCCCCTCGCGATCTATATTAGCACTTTGTGTATTTGGAATTTGTTTTTAATTCACTTTAATTTAGTCTTTTATTGTGTTATGTTTTATATAATTAAAGGATCAATTAAAATTTAATCAAAATAAATCATTATGTATACTGAAACTTTAATGTTAAAACTCAGATATAATATCGTAATATCAAAACCGTTGTAATGTCGTGATAATTAACGATATATAACGAGGAATGTATTATTGTCTACGTAGGCAATAAATTACCCTAATCGTAGTAAATCAAATCGACATATTTCACATTACACTAACCCGAAAATGATAAGATATAAATGTCACGTTAATTGAATTATAACCCCCGGAGTCCCCAAGGAACAACTAAAATGATAACTAATCCAGATATGTTACACTCCGTTCCCGTTTTAAACTATTATCCTGCGTTACGGCCAGCATTTATATTCAGAATTAAACTGCAGTTCTGCTTTAATATAATAATCATCAATTATATTATTATTAATAATATTATTGCGTTATTTCTATTGTAATCTGCGTTATGTGTTATTTTGCTAACACTACTACATTTTTATCCGCAATAACATCAGATGTCTTTCTGCTTAATTATCATTTAAATTTAATAATAAAAATATATAATTTCTTTACGTTTTAGAAAATTAACTAATAATTAGAAAAAAACACGAAAATATTTCGTAAAATCTACAACAAATGGGTCTTATTAAGACTACAAGAAACAAATCACTTTTGAAACAACTACTTCTCTAGCTAATACTTCGACAGACATTGAATAATACAAAAGTATTGTTGTAGATTCACGAAATGTTTTCGTATTTTTAAATTTATTATATAATACAAAAGTAATTTGCGTGTTACGAAATAGCAAGGCTATCAAAGCAACACTAGTTTGAACGTATTTCTTTAATTTTAGGAATTGGAGTAACTATAGCCTCCTTCCAAAGTGTTGGAAACACATCTTTCTCTAAGCACGTATTTATAATATCCTTGATATAAGGCAAAATATGTGGACAGCCATATTGTATCATTTTGATACTAATGGCATCGCAACCGATTGCATTACTTTTAATGTTATTTAGAATTTTACTTACTAATTCTTCACTCACAGGCTCAAAGTTAAAAGGAGAGTTGGACACTAAATTATTTTGGTAATACTCTTTAAGGGTATTATTATTCCCATTTTTGGGTATAGAGTCAATGAAATAGGAGGTTATTTCATTGGGATTTTTGAGAAATATAGGAATAATCATAGGTTTCCTTATAATCCTAATTGCATTACTTTTAACTTCAAAAAAGCTGACTTCAGAAAATTGTATGATTCAATCGCTGACATTGCTTGGACTGATGTACTTTCTTGTTGTTGTGTAAACACTGCTTGTAAATTATTTTATGACAAACTATACACTACATTTGAAAATTATGTTCCTTACACTCGTCGATCCAATATTAAATATCCTGTTTGGTTTTCAAATGAGCTAAAATCTATATTAAAGGAGAAGAAAAAATATTTCAAATTAATAAGGAAGCACCAACTTTCTGTATATTTTAGGATGAAATTTAGGCAGTCGCGCTGCAAAGCTATACTCAATCTCGTACTGATTATTCACAGTTTATGTCTGAATCTGAAAGAAACTTATGTTATGATCTCAAGAAATTCTAGAATTTCATTAATGTCTTAAAAAATGATAGTTCAATCCCACCAACAATGTTTCTGGATGATATTGAATTATCGTCACCATTAGATAAAGTCGAGGCTTTTGCTTCCCAGTTTGCATCATCATATCAAGCACCTTCTGATCATAATCAACAATTTGAGCACAGCAATAGTACCAATTATTTGAACATAGGTTCATTCGAGGAGTCAGATATAGCAAATGCTCTTAACAAATTGGGATCTAAATTAAGTTCTGGACCGAATGGCGTACCAGCACTAGTACTTAAGGACTGTAGATTTGTTCTATCAACACCACTTAAACACATATTTAATCTCTGTTTGAAACAAAACACATTTCCGGACATCTGGAAGTTAACACGCATTATTCCAGTATTTAGATCAGGTGATAAAAAGTTGATATCTAATTATCGATCTGTAGCAATATTATCCAACGTAGCGAAATGTTTTGAAATTTCATTATGTACCTATATCAATGCCTTCATTAATTCAAATTTATCGTCTCAACAGCATGGATTTAGACCAAATCGATCTACAGTTAATAATTTATTTATTCAGACTCAATTTCTATCTATCTATTAAGATCGCCAAGCTCAAGCTGATGTTATCTATACAGATATATCGAAGGCATCCGATAAAATTGATCACAATCTGTTATTATCTACATTATATTCAGTTGGATTTTCTTCATCACTTTGTGAATTAATTATAAGTTACCTTGATGAAAGATCGTTATACGTAGAATTATATAGGATTTATATAGGATTTAAGTATAATACTTTCATTGCTACCTCCGATGTACCACAAGGCTCTAATCTAGGTCCCGCAATTTTTAATTGTTTCATTAATGACCTGATTTCGAGATTATATGTTAAAGTTCTTATTTTTGCCGATGATCTGAAAATTATGAAGCCAATCTATTCTACTTCTGATTTCGTTATTTACCAGAAAACATTGACTCAGTATTTAATTGTTGTACTGCTAATAAACTTTTTGTTAAATTGTTAAAGAACGTGGTTATTGAGCATGACTACAAAATAAATCATAAATCGTTGGCCAAGGTAATTGAATTTAAAGATTTGGGTATTGTCTATGATTCTAAATTAACTTTTAAAAATATAGTGTCTGCTGCTAATCGATTCTTAGGATTTATATTTCGAAATTGTAGATATTTTCAAGGCATTGAAGCAGTATTGGTTTTATATTTCTCATACGTTCGGTCTCGACTTGAATAAGCGTGTTATATTTGGAATCCCTTTTACAATAAATACTCAAATTTAATTGAATCTGTTCAAAACCGTTTTGTTAAATATTTATACTTAAAAAAATACGGGTTCTATCCCGACAATTCCATATCATATTAGACTCTTCTAAATATATTTAATTTACAAAATCTGGAAAATCGTCGGAAAGCACATCAAATAACATTTCTATTTAATGTATGAAATAAATTAATTGATTGCCCTCATATTGTTGCGCAAATAAATTTTCAAGTTACTAATTATCTTAGGAAAGAACGTTTATTTCATTTACCTATTCCCAAAAGTAATTTATTAATTAAGTCTCCGGTATTTTCCGTGTTCCTGTTATAATAAATTAGTTGAATTTAGCTTTTTGGTTAAAACCTCGTGCTACTAGTCTTACCTTTTTCGTTTCAATGTTGTCTGATCTTATTTTTCTTTTTATTACCATTTTCTAGTCTATAATATTCATACTTTTGTCTTTTTTTAGTATTTATCAATTTTCTTTTTTGATATGTGCTTTTATTTCAGCTTTTATTGCAGTGTAATTTTCATTTTTTTTCACAAGGATTATTTGTATCTATGGATATCATATTTTCTTTTAAGTCATCTTCTAAATATTAATATTCTGCCCATAATGGCTTTTTCGTTTCTCTTTTCGGTCTCTTTTCTTTTTAAAATATGTCCAGATTTTTATTTTCTGCTCCTTTTCCAGGTCTTTTTAGGGTGTTTTCGTCATCAGATTGGTCGAATTCTTCATAATGGTCACTTTCTCGTTCTTCATGTTCCCTTTCAGACGTATTTAAATTTTTTGGAAGTTCTTCATTTTCATCAGAGTTTTGTACATGAGAATGTTCGAAACTGAGTGGAATGAATGCGTAAGTATCTTTATTTTCTTCTTTTTCTTCTTGGTCAAAGAACATATTTTCAAAAATTTGTCATCCTTACTAATGATATTCTACAAAAATCCTGTAGCCGTTGATATTTTCTGAATACCCAACAAAATCTCCTTCTGTTGCTCTTGGTGAAAATTTTTTCTTGTTTCTTTTATTTAGTACAAAAACTTTTGTACCAAAGGACTGAAATTGTCTTACTGAGGGTATGCATCTAACTTACATATCAAGAGAGGTTTTTCCGTTGCTTTTAATGATATTATTGATAAAATTATCACAATTTAACTAATTATTTCACCCAAGAGAAATAAAGGCGGCTTGATAGATGGATTAGGCATAATTATTAAAACAATAATTGCTAATATAGATGCTCGTGACGAGAGAATTTAGAACATTTAGCAAAAAAACAAAATAATCTTAAAAATCAAATAAAATTTCGTTATAGTATAAATACAAACATGATTCAGAATATTAATAATACTCTTCAAGATATTGCACACAATCAAAACACTATACAATATAGAATAATGCAATAATGTAAAAAGGCATATTATGTATGCAAATGACCCTTATACTCAGATCTTTCTACTTTTTTCTAATCCATCAAATAAGTCTTGAGGTCTAATTATATCTGAGTTTAAGACTCTTAATTTGTCGAACGTTATGGTGTTAATAATTTTTCAAGTATATTTTTAATTGTATATTTCTGTTTACTAACAGATTTTTATTTTTGTACATTTCGATTGCCTCAAGCGTATTTAATTTGTAATGGTTTGAATGTTTTAAAAGTTTTATATTGTTTACCAAAAATGTGTGCCCTGTTGATGATGAGTTATTGCAGATTATATTTAAAATAATATTTGTGTTCTTTAAAATGTTTCTTTGTATCTGTCCTACATAAATTTTGTTACAATTGTCACAATTAATGCCCGATCTTTGTAAATTATCTATTTTAGGAAAAGTGTTTCCAATTATTAATTTAAATTTATTGTTATTATAAAAATCGGGAGCAAGATTAAACTTTATTTATTTTTAAGGCATCTACTTCGTTATACATGTTGAACACTGATTAAAACACTTTAAATTTGTTTGAATAACACTGTATTTATTTTGTGACTTTATGTTTGATAATGGTACGTTTAGTTACCGAAACTATAGTCACAAAATAAATACAGTGTTATACAACAAAGTTAAAGTGTTTTAATCAAGATTAAACTTATTTAATAATTTATTAATTCTGTTATAAATTCTTGGATGATAGATGAATTTAAAATATTTTATTAATTTTGTTTTTGTAGATCTATACAAAATAGTAATTGTTTTTAATTTATGTTGTGAAATATGTTATATGATTAATTTGTTGATTGTTTTTATTTTATGTTCGAGTGAGAGGCCTATTTTCCTAATTAAGTTAAGTCCTTTTTCTAATTTTTCTTTAGACAATGCGATGTTCAAAGCTTTAAAAATCATGCTATTAAAAGCTGCTAATTTGTGTTCAAATGGAGATGTGAATGATGCGTGGATATAATTAAAAGTGTGTGTATTTTTTCGGTGTATGTCAAATTCTATGACTTTCTAATTTTTTTCTTATTCTAAGCATTAAATCTAGGAAAGGTATTTTATTATTGACTTCAATTTCAATGCTGGGAGAAAGTTCATTTAGTTTCGAAATTAATGACAGTCGAGAGGGATGAAGAGGTTGGTTTTTCTGTGGGTTACCAATTTCGTTTGGGGAGTAAGGTTTCTGCAAATACTAAGGTAACATTTTGTACTATTGGAATATGGAAATTGATTCACTGCTTTTAAATGTAACACAAATTATTGTAATTAAAGTAATTTCTTGTTGTTAATTCTCTGAGATCTTCTTACGGTGAGGTCCGATTTAAAGGTTATACTGACTGAAAGCATTTTCTCTGACTATTTTGGAGGCTCTCCAGTTTTTCAAGTTTGTGGTACAATATTTCCAGTGGAACACATTTTCTTGGAGACTGATCTTGAGCTGACAGATTATGTATTTGAGGAGAACAGTCAGTTCGCGAGGAATATCAAATCGATGAATTTCGAGACTTGTCATCCTGTGAAGTGACGAGAACCAATATTAAACCCAAAGATAATGTATAAGATGAAAATTTAAAGATAACAAAACAAATGGCAAGATTTCCAGAATATTTCCAGAAACTCTACACTTCATGGAATCAGAGAAAATTAATTTGGATTTGATTGAAATGATATTGTGTTGTATTGTGTCCGGCGAACACTCTTATTGAAAACTTGGGAGTATTTTGGTTTTTGTCAAGAATTTCAGAAATCACATCATTGCATGCACGATCAACTGTCATTCCATTCCAAATTCAATCCAAAGTAAGGGAAGTACATTCTCATTACCCTTCACTGAAATCTCAGTGCAGAATAAGTTTGGGTCTTCAAAAAACCTAATTACCCCTCCACCAGAAAAATTGTTTTATCTACAAACATAGCAGAGACATCTATCACCATCGACGAGTGCGTTTTTGCCGTAGATTCGGATAAAATGAAGGAGAAATGTAAAGGAAGAAAAAACTGGTCGTGTGCAGGATGGTGTTTGTATACATCTCTATACCAGTCACAGGTCCGTCCAAACACCAATTTTTGGGCCAAAGAATACCTTTAAAACAATTAATTATAAATATTACCTAATTATTTTAACAAGGATGTACATGACGTGTTAGGTAAAATTTTTAAACCTCCTCTGATGGCGAGTTCTTCCAGTCGATGTTATAATTGGTAAACTCAGCTGCCGACACTAACCAAGACCACAATCTGGATTCCCGGCAAACCCGAGGAACCGGAAACGGTTCTGAGGAGGCTGGGCTTCCTAAACAAAAAAATAAATGAGGCAAGGTGGTGCACCTTCCTTACAAAGCCACATGAGAAACCGGAAGGACTATTCCTGGTGATGGATGTAGACAAGGCAGACGCTCAAAAAGAAGGGGATGAAGCTGAAATATATGTTCAGCGATATCCCTGTAAAAATGAAGAAAGGACTCACAGACACGTATGAGCCCGAGACTTCAATGGAGGTCGAGGTAGCCAAGGGAAGAGAAGGTAGAAAAAAACGTAATACCCACAGAGGTAATTCAATGCAACCTGCATCACTGCAAAGCTGCGACGGCCGCCTTAGAGCTTGATATGGTGCAGGATTTCATTGCTTTAATCCAAGAACCCTGGGCTTATAAAAACAGGACTAAATAAATCGGACAATGATCTGTTTTATGTATCCGCAGGTAAAACACCAAGGGCCACCATATGCTGCCCTAACAAATATAATCCCATCTTCATACAGCACCTATCCACCGAGGATCTTGTGATTGTTGGGGTAAGGCTATGTTTGAGAGACGAGGAAGTCTATCTGACACTAGCATCAGCATACCTTCCACAAGAAGCTTTCAACCCACCCCCAACACCGGAGCTGAAAACACTGGTGGTGCACTGTGAGAAGGCAGGAATACCCCTTCTAGTGGGGTGTAACTCCAACTCACACCACCCGGTATGGGGATGCCAAGAAAACAACAGCAGGGGTAAGTTGTTGAATGACTTTTTACTAAGTATAGACTTAGATATAGTAAATAGGTAACGAACCGACCTTTGTAAGCTCACGTTACCAAAGTTTCATTGACCTTACGCTTGCTAGAGCTCATATTACAAGGTATGTAGAGAACTGTCACGTATCTCAAAAAGTCACAATGTCAGACCATAGATGGATAAAATTCTAAATTACATTTCTATTAAAGACACTGGAGAGGCTATGCAATTGGTACATTAGGGAAACAGTCTTAGTGAAACACCCTTTACATCCCAATAAACACGCACACTGTAAAGGCAAATCGACGGACTCGGCCTTGCACACCGTAGTAAGCAGAATTGGTCGATCCTTCGAGCAAAAAACCTTCACTTTTATGGACATTGAAGGAGCCTTTGATAAGACCTCCTTCCCAAAGATAACAGCGGCACTTCGACGCAGGGGAGTTCTGGTGGCTCTAAGCCAGTGGATCTCCAACATGTTGCAATGGAGGACAGCCAAGATTTCAATAGGCGACACGAAACTTGTATATCGGGTCGCAAAAGGTTGTCCACAGGGAGGAGTGCTGTCTCCCCTACTATGGAACCTAGTTGTAGACGAGCTACTGGAGGCACTGAATAAACAGGGCTTCTACACAGTAGGATACGCCGACGATATAACGATCCTACTTTCCGGCAACTCGGAAAGTATTCTAGCGAAACGTATATCAGAGGCTCTTGACACAGTAAACAAATGGTGCACACATCAGGGTTTATCCGTAAATCCGACTAAAACGGAACTGGTACTGTTCACAATGAGAAGGAAGATTAAAGATTTTAAACCACCAAGCTTTCGGGGCAAAGAACTCACCCTGAAAGATGAAGTCAAATATTTGGGCATTCTTCTAGATAAAAAACTAAACTGAAATGCCCACCTGACGGAGAGAACTAAGAAAGCATGCATAGCCCTCTGGCAATGCAGACGAGTAGGGAAAACATGGGGACTATCTCCAAAGGTAACCCTATGGATCTACACAGCCATAGTGCGGCCAATGTTGGCATATGCATCATTAATATGGTGACCAAAAACAACCACGAAATCAGCCGCAAGGCTCCTAGACCACGTTCAACGTAGCACCCTTTTGAGCGCAACAGGAGCCATGAGAACAACACCAACAGCGGCTTTAGAAGCCCTGCTGCATCTGTCACCCTTGGACAAATTTATCAGAGAAAAGGCAGCAGCGGCGGCAATAATGCTTCGAGCAAGAAAGACATGGCTTGTAAGCAACGGAGGAGGTAAACACCACATAATCTTAGAGGATCTAAGGAAAAGTATTCCCGAGATTATGATGCCGGTGGACAACATCCCTCGAAAATACATTTTCAACAGGAAGCTTCAAATAGACCTGAGATTCGAAAACTCGGGAATAGGAAGCAAGCACAAAGACATTTACATATACACTGATGGATCGTCAACGAAAACAGGGGCTGGTGTAGGAATTTTCTGCAAAAACCTATCCCTAAAAAAACAGTACTGCTATAGGTAAGATAATGAGCACACCAACAATGGTGGAACTCGTGGGTATACTATATGCAGCAAAAGCAATCTCTGACAAGAAGATTAAGGGTAAAAATATACACATTATAACGGATAGCAGAGCGGCAATCTTGTCCATTGCCAACTGAAAAATAACCTCAGCATTAACGTTGGAATGCTCCGAAGCCCTGGAAGAAGTGGCTCGTGACAACGAGATAACTCTATGCTGGGTAAAAGGACACAATAATAGTAGAGGGAACAGAATAGCAGATGGTTTGGCGAGGAAGGCATTCGGACAAACGGTAAGCGGACCGAACCCCTCCCTGCTGCCCTCTCTGCTAGATCTGAGTATCCTACGATGGGCGATGGGACAATATACCTGGCTGTAGAGTCTCAAAAAATTCCATCGCAATGAACAGCAAAACGGCCAGATACTGTATGCAATTGTCCAGAGAAAACCTACGGAAGGTGGTAGGGCTTCTTACAGGACACTGCAATTTACGATCATACCTGTAAAAACTGGGACTACAATCTAGTTCTATCTGCAGAGGGTGTGAAGCAGAAGAGGAAACCGCGGAGAATATACTGCTAGACTGCCCCTTGTTATCCAACCTACGTAAATCCACAATGGGAGAGGGATGTCTAAATTCATCAGACATCCTCAGAGTCCCTCTTGCTGCAGTCCTGGCATTTGCCAATGCCTTGGGTTGGCTTGACCGTGGCAAGGAATGAGGACTCAGATGGGAGGACGCACAAAGGGCCCATTGGGGTCTACGTGCGGCATAACTCTCTGCCCTCCCATCGATTTAAACCAGAACCAGAACCAGAAGATCACTCTCTTTGCTGGTCGACAACTCTGCATTTCTGGTAGTTTTAAGAGAAACGCATCTTGTATAGGATGCCAAATAATGCCTAATGACTTTTCTCCGGGCACGTTATCTCGAAATTGGTTTGATCTACCATCTCGGGAGGTAATGCAATGAGATTTTCGTAGTTGCTACCCCATTTTGTAAGGTTAAAACCACCTTCCTTCAATGTAGTTATTAAGTCTGCCTGAAGTATTAGTGCACTCTGTATATCGCTAGTCTCTGAGAGCACGTCGTCTACGTAGGTATCCTTTGCTATCGTTTCAAATACTTCTGGTTGTCTCGAAGCTTCGTCGACTGCCACTTTTGTTCCATATGTCACTGTACACAACTGGTGTTCTTGCAGTGGTTCTGATGGATGGAACCTCCACAAAATTTGTTGGTAACACTGTCTTCAATGTCTGCAGTGAACACTATTTTATGTTGTCTTCATCGACGAAATATATCGGTGATGTGATTTTGCAATTGTGGTCTAACAAACATTTCATCATTCAGGCTTCTATTATTTAATTTGCATGATGCATCGAACATAACCAGTAACTTTGTTGTTGTGCTGTCTGCCTTGACAACAGCATGGTGTGGAATGTAGTATCCTGGTTGCTGGTGTTCTTGATATTTTAGTGGTGTCATATGCCCAAGTTCAAGATACTCTTGCATAAATTTGGAGTATTTCTCGTTGAGTTTACTATCTTTTTGCAACCGTTTCTTCTGCTGAATGAATCTAGATACAGCGCGTTTACTAGATTCTACATTTGCTGGCGGTTTTATAATTAATGGCAAAGAAACAGTATATCTGCCGTCTGCACCTCTTTTTGTTGCTTGTTTGTAGTTTTTTCGCAGGTTTCTTCATTTTCAGTTAGTGATGGTTTAATTCTCAAAACTTTTTTTGGAATTCACTGTTCTGTGATAT
The DNA here is from genome assembly GCA_963969525.1 of Ontholestes murinus. NCBI lineage: Eukaryota > Metazoa > Arthropoda > Insecta > Coleoptera > Staphylinidae > Ontholestes > Ontholestes murinus. The sequence goes on along the minus strand of OZ018398.1, from coordinate 45,119,738 downwards.
CAAGCAAGCAATTTCTTCTCGTAGTTTGTTGTTGTCTTCAGACACTATCCATCTTAACTCGGTGTTCTCGAGTAGAAATAAATTTTTCTTTTTTATTCTTTCCAGTAGAATTTGACTGTAATACCTTGTTCCAAGTAAAATGTCTATACTTCCAGGGCAGTTGAATGTCTCATCGGTCAAATTAATCTCGTACCTTATGTGACAATGGTGTCGATGGTTGTTGTCCAGTTAATTTTGGTAAAATATACAATTGAGCTCTCAGTTTAAACCCACTTTCTTCAATTGACGAGATAACTGCTTCTATTCTCGACGTGGATGTTTGTTTTTCGTTGTTACCAATTCTAAAATGTCTATACTTCCAGGGCAGTTGAATGTTTCATCGGCCAAATTAATCTCGTACCTTATGTGACAATGTTGTCGATGGAGGTTGTCCAGTTAGTTTTGGTAAAACACACAATTGAGCTCTCAGTTTAAAGCCACTTTCTTCCATTGACGAGATGACTGCTTCTATTTTCGACGTGGATGTTTGTTTTTCGTTGTTAGGAATTCCATTAACCCATCTTTGGCCAAGCATAGAAATAGATGATATTTTAGATTTTTTTTTGATAAAACGCATTAGAATGGTGTTCATCAAGAAAGTTTTAATAAAAAATTTTCAAAAAAAAAATTTGCTATACAAAAATTTGAGTGGTGCGTATACGCACCGTTGGCGAATAGGGGTATATAAAATGAAATATGATATTTGATAAAACATTCTGAGTGCAGATGCACATTACATTTTTTGCACATATAAATTGTGTTTGATTGGCACACTTTACATCTTAGCAGCTTTTTCGTTTCATGCACAATAATTACATGTCCAACATTATCTTTGCGCACTTCCAATGGCACTGCTACCGTTACAAATGATGGATATTTTACTGCCAAGAGCCTTGTAACAATATGAGATCTAAAATCCACTGACTAATTTTGCTTCCGTTGGCTAATCTTCATCTGCTTACCAGCATGCTGTTTATTGTAGTAGTAAACAGCGGCCACCACCATTTCTTGCCATGACACTTGATGCAGTAATTCGCCACTCCATTGTCGTGGAGATCCACGCCACCCTTGAATTTGCTATATTCTCTAATCACTTTCGGCTGTAGGATATTGACCTCCTTTTTTGTTTCTTGTAATATCTTTTTGCTTGTGGTATTGGCCTTACTGCTTCGATATTACTGGCAAGTGTTACTACCGAATTGTCGTTCCATCTTGTGACAACGATCCCTATAGTTGCATCCTGTGCACAATCATAACTGCGAGATTCTTTATGGATAACTTTTATTGCCTTTATTGTATATTTTGCAATGCGATTATCCCGAATTGTCCCCGGCGCAAAATATCTCCTTTTTGATAGTTCCTTCATCAATTTGTATGAGGTAAAGAAATTATCAAAAAATATCTTGTGGTTATCTGGAGACTCCACTAATTGTAAATAGCAAATCCAGTACAACTTTCCCTCCTAAACCAAATTCGTTTTTTTTTCTGCTGTTGCTCCTCCGTAGGGAATGAATTGAAATAAGTAGCCATCCGAAGAACACGGGAACCACAATTTGAAGCCAAATCGTACTGGTTTTCCTCTGATGTACATCTTGCACGAGTGCCATCCAAAGTATGGAACCATTTGCTTATCTATGGCAAGTTTCTGGGAAAATACACCGAACTGCATAAACCTCTTATTGACCTTGTTTTCTGCTATCTTCAATCTCGTCCAGCATCAATTCGAATTCTTCAACTAATTCACGTTGGGTTAAAAAAGCCTTAAATTTAGACATAATAATATCTTCACTAATTTCACTGATGTAGTTTGCGTAATAAGAATACAAATTACAATGAACAGTATGCAAAAATGTCGATCCTTATATATAGCAGGTATAATGCTTAATGTGTTTACTTAGAATTTAGACAATGAGCACTTGAAATTACATTATCTGGAAATTGTAAATAATGTTTGCATAAACCCGAGTAAATCCTTCTTAAAATAGGACTTTTCAATAAAATATTTGCAATAGTAACTAATGAGAAAAATGTATTTAATCTACATGTAAATTAAGTTTATTGTGTTTACTCTTAGAAGCACCAACAAAAAATTGAATTATACAATAGAAAGTTATTAATTAATGGTGCATTTTGAAATGGTGCGTATACGCACCGTTGGCCAAAGATGGGTTAATTACGTTGTGGGCCTTTTGTCAAGGTACACGTAATGATTGAGCTGCATGTTGAGTTATAAAGGAGCACTGTAAACCTTAATCGAAAAGATCTCTAGCTGCAAGTGTTTTTCCTTGATTTTTAGTTACTTTGACTAATGCAGTGGGTAACAAGTCTTCACTTTCAGGACCTTGTACTGTATGGGAATTTGTTGCCCTATTTTGTTTATGTACTCTGTGTTGATTTGGGCGAGAATCCCTGTGTGGGCGACGTTGGTCGACAGATCTCTTTGCTTGATGGTGATCATTGTGAAGCGTAGTGAGATGGTAATCATTACAGGTGCGGCATTATAAAGTTGAGTAACATTGTTACTTACTCGTGTATTTTAAACAATTCTTGCACAATTTTTATCGTTTTCAGTCGCTCTTGTACACAATATTCGCTGTACGTTGGACACTGGTAAATGTCGTGGATTCCTGGATATATTCCACATCGTTTGCTGTTGCTCGATGTGCTAGTATTACACTGAGCTGTCCTATTCTGTTCAATAGAGAGGACACATTTCTCTAAGAATGTGAGTATGGTATCTAGACTTTGCACTTCGTCTGGTGTTTCAAGATGCTGATAGAATAGTTTATTCGTTTCGCAATCCCATTTTCGCCCTACCATTGGTTCCCCTGCGGTTAAGTCGTAACTCATGTTCTCAAACATCTGTAGGCATTCTTTTATAGTGTCGTGAAGACTTTTCAGTTGATTTGCAGCGGCTATTGTACACGTGGGCTGGTTTAATACTTTGTCAACCAATTGTGCTATGAGAAGTCTTTTGTTATTATAACGACGTTGTAATGTATCCCATGCCATTATGTAGTTCGTACTTGACGGAAGATGGTTTATAAGTTTTTCCTTTTCACCACGTATACAGCCCTTTAGGTATTCAAATTTTTCTACTAAAGACAATGTAGTATTTTCAGGAATCACATAATTGATACTTGTTGCGCTACACTCTTGATGGAACCTGACATGCAAATTTGGTGAAGTAAGACACTTGTTATGTTCCAATCTGTTATTTTAAGCTGTTTCTATATTTAAAAAAATTAAATATCATTCATTAAAACTCAGAATCCAAGCTATTCCCGGCGCATCCACCATTGTTTCTAACAAATATAGAAAATTGATAATACTATAAAATTTACATCTAGCTGTTAAAATATTTAATAACTTATATATTTAAAAAAATCTATATGTCATTTATTTATTTACCAGCTTGTGTAAACATAAAACACGATATTCAAATACATTACAGTGCTGGGGGGGAATTCAACTATTTGGTGAGGTGATTTTTATTTATTTATTTTTCTGTCCCTCTTTACCGCCGCGCGCGCTCTCGGAAATATTTGTTGATTCTGTAGTGCCGGTTTAATTTTTGTTCTGTTTGTTCTCGTATTTCGCCATTTTTTTCCCTCTCATTTATTTGCGCTAGGCATTTTAGTCCACCGAACAAACACCATTCGTTATTTTATTTTTTCGTGGGCTAATTTTATTTTGGTAAGTGATAAGTATATCGTTAAAGGTAAACAAAGTGAAAAATGAATTAACGTACTTATTTTATTTTAATAGGTAATAAGTAAACAGTGTGAAAATGAAACGCAAAAATATACGCGGTGAAATAATGTACATAAATTTCAACCAAATTTATGCGCAAATTCAATTACTTCCTTGATACCCATCCATCATTCGTCTAATAATTATGTTTGCATAACAAATCACCCCGTGACAGTCCAAGCGTGGTTGATAATAATTCTATTATTATTAACAACACTCCATTATGCGATTGATTAATACGGACAAATTGTTTGATAAGGGGGGCGAGTTGTAAAATAGGCGTTGAATGGACGGCGATAAGTAAAACCATAAATTGGAATGGATTGGAAATGGAAATGGAAGTGGCGGTGTGGAATTTTGCATAAGTGCGTCCCTTATAAACTAAATCAGCTAACGAATCAATTGCGATAATTAAAATTCCGCACAGCCCTAAACAAAGACTACGTTTTGAGTTTGAATTGATTTTGTTTGTGCGGTCCTTTAATCAATTTGTTTTTAAACATGTAATTACTCGGAATAATTTGTTTCAGTGAGTTATTTAAAAGTTTTTAAATACAGTCCCAGTTGAATGCAGTTAGTTAATTATATATTTTTTTATTTATTTGAGATTACATAATTATACATTTCCATGTTGTAAATTACACTCTCAGAGTTAAATGAAATTAAAGACAATCAAAGCTTCTATAGTATAGAAAACAAAAGGACTTAAACAAAATATAATTTTAATTGTGGAGGCGTTAACTTTGTTGAACATCTTGAATATAATGAATAAGGAGACAGGATTACTTTGTTTTGCTACATAAAATAAAGTGGTAAAACAAAGTAATCGTGTTTTCTTCTTCAAATAAATTTTACTTCTTCTGCATTTAATTCTTTTTACCTGTCTTAAAAATTCCTGCTTTTTCACAGGGTTATTAAAATTATGACACTTGTTAGTTTAATTTGAATAACCTTGTGAAATACCAGTTCCATCAAGGGTGTAGCCTAGGAAGTATATTAATTTTCCGCTTTTTTCTGATGGTATATTCTCTGTTATATTTTAATTAAATTTTCTAAATATTAATTATTTTATAATTAAAGTGTTCTAGATGCTTTAAGCATTTACAACAATTATATCTTCAAGATTTCTGAAATTTGTCAACCATTTAAATAATTCTTCTTTAATGTGTCAATAAAATTTTTAATGAAATGAAAGTGAAAGAATTTTCTTCAAATATTGTGAAATTTTTTCTACCAATGTTTAAAATTCACATAATCCAGTAAAAGAGTAAAAAATTAAGGAGTCTGGAAGCGAAATGTAAAATTTTAGATCTTACAGAATTTTGTTTAAAATTTCTTGCTCAAACTCCAAAATTTTCAATTTCACTTCCAAATTCCTTGAGTTTTTTCTCTTCTCAATTTTAAATTGCATAAACTTTTTTCAAATGTCTCAAAGTTTTCAATCTCAGTTTTAAAGGTTAAAGATTATTTTTCTTTAAGCTAAGAATTTAATCGAAATGAGAAGAACTCAGCAGAATTTTCTATAAATTTACAGAAATTTCTCATATTTTTAGAATTTGTTTCTTTCACGTAACCTGAATATTTCTCAGCGTTCTAGCAATTTTTCAAATAATTTCTTCTGCATTTTATATATATTTTTTTTAATATCCAACATTTTGATTAATGTCTGGATATTTCTAGCACTTTTTCTCCTAAGACTTTTCCTTCTATTGGGTTAATTTTCTTCAAAGGTTCTTCAAAAGTTTTTATTCAAATTTTTTATTTTTCAAAAAGGTTTTCTTTTTCCAGAGTTCATCATTTTGGAAATCTATTTATAAAATTATTCCCCTAATTACGTTTCGGAATTTTTATAAATTTTCAACATATTTTGGTTGAGATTTTTAGAAATTTTTAGGAATTTACTTTCGATAAGAAATTTTTTGTAGTAATTTGCTTTCTTGATTTAACAAATTTTACAAGATTTATTCCTTTAGCTTTTTAAAATTTTCTTAATAATATTTTTAATCTATTCTCATCTAAATTCCAATAGTTTTTTAACTTATAGATTTCTAGAATTTAACAATTTCATTTCTATATTTCTAGAATTTTCTTTTGCTTATAAATTGTGTTAATTTTTAAAACAATTGCCATAATTTAGCTATAAACAAAATGGCGTGATATCAAAATGGATGTGAGGAATGAAAATTGCAATCAGAGGTTTAAGAAGTTGTAAAAAATATTCTTCACTGGGATTAGTTTGTAAATTTGGAAATTTATTTACTAATAATATATATGTTACATAACCTAAAAACAATTGCCACAATTTAGCTATAAACAAAATGGCGAGATGTCAAACTGGATGTGAGGAATGGAAATTACAATCAGAGGTTTGAGAAATTGTAAAAAATTATTGTCCACTGGGATTACTGTGTAAATTTAGAAATCCATTCACTAATAACATATCTTTAATATAACCTTAAAACAATTGCTACTGTTCAGCTGTAAACAAAATAGCAAATTATCAAATTAGATGTGAGCAATGGAAATTACAATCAGAGGTTTGAATAATTGTACAAAACTATTCTCCACTAGGATTACTGTGTAAATTTGCAAATACATTCATTAATAACATATCTGTAACATAGCTTAAAAACAATTGCTACTGTTCAGCTGTAAACAAAATGGAAAATTATCAAAATAGATGTGAGGAATGGAAATTAAAATCAGAGGTTTGAGAAGTTGTAAACAATTATTCTCCACTAGGATTACAGTGTAAATTTGGAAATCCATTCATTAATAACATATCTGTAACATTACCTAAAAACAATTGCTACTGTTCAGCTGTAAACAAAATGGCAAAATGTCAAAGTAGATGGGAGGAATGGAAATTACAATCAGAGGTTTGAGAAGTTGTAAAATATTATTCTCCACTGGGATTAGTTTGTAAATTTGTATATATGTTCAGAAATAACATATCTTCAACAAAACCTTAAAACAATTGCCACAATTTAGCTATAAACAAAATGGCATGATGTCCAACTGGATGTGAGGAATGGAAATTGCAATCAGAGATTTGAGAAATTGTAAAAAATTATTGTCGACTAGGATTAGTTTGTAAATTTGGAAATCCATTCACTAATAACATATCTATTAAAAAACCTAAAAACAATTGCCACAATTTAGCTATAAACAAAATGGCGTGATATCAAAATGGATGTGAGGAATGAAAATTGCAATCAGAGGTTTAAGAGGTTGTAAAAAAATATTCTCCACTGGGATTAGTTTGTAAATTTAGAAATCCATTCACTAAAAAAATACCTGCAACATAACCTAAAAAAAGTTGCCACTGTTTAACTATAAACAAAATAGCGTGGTGTCAAACTGGATGTAAGGAATGGAAATTGCAATTAGAGATTTAAGAAGTTGTAAAAAATTATTCTCTACTGGGATTAGTTTGCGAATTTGGAAATCCATTTACTAATAACATATCTGTTACATAATTTAAAAACAATTTTTACATTTTAGCTATAAACAAAATGGTGTGATGTCAAAGTGGATGTGAGGAATAGAAATTGCAATCAGAGGTTTAGGAAGTTGTAGAACATTATTCTCCACTGGGATTAGTTTGTAAATTTGGAAATCCATTCACTAATAACATATCTGTTACATAACGTAAAAACAATTGCTACTGTTTAGCTATAAACAAAATATCTTGATGTCAAAGTAGATGTGAGGATTGGAAATTCCAATCAGAGGTTTAAGAAGTTGTAAAAAATTATTCTCCACTGGGATTAGTTTGTAAATTTGTAAATCCATTCAGAAATAACATATATTTAACATAACCTAAAAACAATTGCTACTGTTTAGCTATAAACAAAATGGCATGATGTCAAACTGGATGTGAGGAATGGAAATTGCAATCAGAGGTTTGAGAAATTGTAAAAAATTATTGTCGACTAGGATTAGTTTGTAAATTTGGAAATCCATTCAATAATGACATATTAGTAACATAACCTAAAAACCTTCTCCACTGTTTAGCTATAAACAAAATGTCAAACTGTCACAATGGATGTGAGGAATGGAAATTGCAATCAGAGGTTTAAGAAGTTGTAAAAAAATATTCTCCACAGAAATTAGTTTGTAAATTTGTAAATTTATTCAGAAATAATATATCTTTAACATTACCTAAAAACAATTGCGACTGTTTAGCTATAAACAAAATGACGTAAAATGGCGTGGTGTCAAACTGGATGTAAGGAATGGAAATTACAATCAGAGGTTTGAGAAATTGTAAAAAAATATTATCCACAGGGATTGGTTTTTAAATTTGGAAATCCATCTATTAATAATATATCTGTTACATAACCTAAAAACAATTGCCACAATTTAGCTATAAACAAAATGGCGTGATGTCAAAATGGATGTGAGGAATGAAAATTGCAATCAGAGGTTTAAGAAATTGTAAAAAAATATTCTCCACTGGGATTAGTTTGTAAATTTAGAAATCCATTCACTAATAATATACCTGCAACATAACCTAAAAACAGTTGCCACTGTTTAGCTATAAACAAAATAGCGGGGTGTCAAACTGGATGTAAGGAATGGAAATTGCAATTAGAGATTTAAGACGTTGTAAAAAATTATTCTCTACTGGGATTAGTTTGCGAATTTGGAAATCCATTTACTAATAACATATCTGTTACATAATTTAAAAACAATTTTTACATTTTAGCTATAAACAAAATGGTGTGATGTCAAAGTGGATGTGAGGAATGGAAATTGCAATCAGAGGTTTAGGAAGTTGTAGAACATTTTTCTCCACTGGGATTAGTTTGTAAATTTGTAAATCCATTCAGAAATAACATATCTTTAACATAACCTAAAAACAATTGCTACTGTTTAGCTATAAACAAAATGGCGTCATGTCAAAGTGGATGTGAGGAATAAAAATTGCAATCAGAGGTTTAAGAAGTTATAAAAAATTATTCTCCACAAGGATTAGTTTGTAAATTTGGAAAACCCTTCATTAATAACATATCTATAACACAACCTAAAAACCACTGCCACTGTTTAGCTTTAAACAAAATGGCAAAGTGTCCAACTGGACGTGAGAAATGAAAATTGCAATCAGACGTTTGAGAATCTGTAAAATATTATTCTCCACTAGGATTAGTTTGTAAATTTGTAAATCCATTCATCAATAACATATCAGTAACATAACCTAAAAACAATTGCCTTTGTATAGCTATAAACAAAATGGCGTAGTGTCAAATTGGATGTGAGGAATGGAAATTGCAATCATAGGTTTAAGAAGTTGTAAAAAAATATTCTCCACTGAGATTAGTTTGTAAATTTAGAAATTCATTCACTAATAGTATACCTGCAACATAACCTAAAAACAATTGCTACTATTTAGCTATAAACAAAATGGCGTAGTGTCAAAATTGTGCATGTCTTTTTAAAAAATAATCTCTTATATTGTTATTTAAACCCCTGGGAATGTTATACTGATTGAAGGGTGTCTTACCTTTCTTCGGCTTCTATAGTGAAAATTTAAAAGTCTATATTACTATAGACAAATCGAAGGCAATTCACAAAATAACTGTATTATAACTAAACGTTTAGGGAATTATTATGTACTAATTAATTTAATAGCATTGCAATTATGTTTAATTAAATTTTAATCACATAGCACTTTATTGTGTACAATATTTCAGTAGAATGTTTGAATGAAATATCACAGCATCATTTATACAATTGTCGGACATGAATGTAAATTATGGTGCAGTGTAAGTATAAATTATAATTCACACCCATCGTGGATGGGATGACGTGGGCCATTATGGGGAATCAGTTTTTCGCGTTCGAGTTTATGTTGATTTATAGCCGACGTTTCGTCTGTCATTACTTGGAGCATCTGCAATAACCATCGAAACGTCGGTAATAAATCAACTTCGCAATACAGGAAGCTACGGAGGAAATTATCGTTCGTGGAATAATTTTTGTATAAAATATTTGTGTACGTATAAGAAAATTAAATCTTCGATACGTGAAAGAAAATTTATACGGAAAATATAAGTTACGGTTTAATCAAAGCGGATTCATACAGTGTGCAGAAGTCGAGGTATAATAGCCGTAAATAGAGTCGACATATTGGTGCCGCAAACGTTATTAACGCTCTGGAAAGCTTTCAGAAATATCGCGCCGTATTCAATTATAGGAAAAAGTACATCGCCATGAATTTTAAAGTGCACCGACTAATAATGTTACACGTTACGTGTCCTGATAGTCTCGAAATATCGATCGTTCTGTTTTATTTTATACCCATACGTATAATTGTAATTAATTACATTAGCAAAAATTTGAATATATTTTAATTCGTTCATTCGGGGTGGAAAAACGACGAACGTGCTTAATGTAACCTGAATATCTTAACCCCACTTGTGTCTCCAAATCCTATAGAATTCTAAATTAAGTTAGTGAAGTGCGAAACCTATGGAAAGGGCAAAGCTGTTTACCAAAGTACATTATCCCACATAAGAAGTTCTTTTGGTATGAAAGTTTCAATGTTGGGAAACGCGTAGAGATAATCGCATCACATAAATATATTCAAATATCAAAGCGAGAGGAACGGTTGATCCGAGTGCGTGTTTATTCGGAATAGAATAAATCTGTATATATATATGTGTATGTGTGTGTGTATATAAAGTGTAACCTGATCGACATGTGCTATTCGATCAAGTGTTATACGGCGTGATAAGAATCATCGATCACTGCGCCGTCGCCAGGGTGCTTAATGATCAACTTTCTGTGTGTGTGCAGAGTGGAATCTCTGGTAAAATCGAAATATATTCCACCATATTATTACGTAATATATTGATGAGGGTGCACTACGCCGGAACGTAAACCAATTATTAAAACCTCAAAATTAATAACGGCGCTTAAGATGTGTGTGTATGGATTGGCGGTGTGGTGTTGTGTAAGTTAATATTGCTATAAATTAGTTTCACATCAATATTTAACAAAATATTATTTAATGATGCGTATAAAATCTTAAACACGAGTACTGAATAGGTTAAAACCAGTCCGCTAAATATCTTATATTAGGCTGAATAATCATAAACTTATTACATATCCATTGACAAAGGAAGAATATGGTAAATATCTTATTTAAGATCATTCCTTTAACGGAATGGAATGCTGATTTTGTGCACAATAAGTTATCCACAACATAAACATTTATATTAATAAAACTCTTGAATAAAACTAAATTTTCTGCTGCCAGTGATATTTGAAAGTTAACACCATTTTACGGCTTTGCTTAATACATAAACAAATTTCGTAATATGGTTTCAAAAATCAGTTTCAACAAGTAACAGCCTCATCAATCCGGTATATATATCAATTGACTAGGTATCAATGAATGACTAATCAATATCAAAAAGAAAACATAAGAGCTGCTCCCTCTTTGCACCAAAGTAAAAAATATCAAACGCTATTTATTTCAATGCAATTTATTAACAAAATGTTGTCAAAAGTAATACAAAAACATAAACTAATCATCTGTTAGGCTACCCTCTTCTGACTTAGTTGGTTCTTCCTCTCCTTGACACTTCAGCCGGTCATAGAACTACATACAGTCAGAAGGCACCTATTTTGTTACAAGTTCTTTCACATGCAGGTATTTGGGGCGCTTAAGTGGTAACTGTCTAGAGTAGAGGAGTAATGTAAAAGGAGGTGAAGTCGATGTCAAGCCATGCTTTTAAAAAGTAAACAAGTCCTTAAGTTTCGGCCCTGGCCGAACTGTTGCATTCCACGTATTCCATGACACGATAGGTAGATATCCTAAATTTTTGTTTTCTTTTTAAAAGTCCCGCCGAAATGACCACTGAATTTCAAATCAGATTTTGAGAAACTGGAAGCACTATAAATTTTGGGCATGTCTTTTCCACTGGTGCGACCCATTCTTCTGGTAATACGATCCTTGCGGTTACAAGGAAAGAAGGTGTCCTGGTATAATTTTATTTTTATTAGTATTTGCAAGTGTATAAATATTAATTTTATGAGCTACAGTTATTAGAATGTAGGTATAATTTTGTCACTGTTAATAATACAAAATTTTCAATAAAATTATGTAAAACGCTTACTAAATTATATCTTCTTTCTTGGCCATGGATTCATTGTACATAAAGAAGTACGATTTTCTAGAACTGGCTGATACAAAAATTGTATTCCCATAGTTGTTTAAAAAAAATATCTACAATATGTATGTGGAGGGAGGCATATCAAACCAAGACACTGTGCAGTGAAATTAGTCACTAAAAAATGAAGTAAAAAGTTTATAAACAGAAGTGTACAGCCTCAAGCTAACCAAGAAAGTGAAAAACAAACGCAAAAGGCATTGAAAATGCAAATGCAGAAAACAGTCAAACAATAAACAATCAAAAACACCAACACCAAGCAACTCCGAAAGCAATAAAATATCAGACAGTGACGAAAACAGTGATGAAATAAAATGCTTAGAGACGACGCAAGACAAGAAAAGTAATAGCCGTCAAATGAAGTTACATCGAAGAAACAAAGTTAAACGCTCCGAATTCAAGACACCAATGAAGAAATATGCTTAATGAAATACTCTCACTATCATATGTGCAAACTGTACCCCACTTTGAACGAAGATGACAACTTTTTAACAAAGAACAACGATAAAGATGTTAAAAGCAAGAAGATGAATTTTAGACACACACACAGGAAGCTAAAAGTAAGCTGGCATCTGTTCTATACTATTATTCTTATTTGGAGGGTGGCCATTATCTCACCCTCCAAACAGTAAAACAATGCTTCAATTTGACTGATTAAATTTTTAAAGGTAGAATAGAGACCTCCCAATCACCCTACATATACATGAGAATTTTAGTTACTGATCGCCTTTGATTTTTCAATAAATCAAAAACAAAAAGTTTTGATAAAATTGTAAAAAATCATCGTCACTGCTTTAATTTATATTAAAATGTATATGTAGGGTGGGCGGGTGGCTACTATCCCACCGTTTCATCACTGAAACATACCCTTTAAATTTAATTATAAAATTTGTATTAATTCAATCAAATTAAAATGTAAAAATGCAATCATTGAATTACTGGTTATGTGCAAGAATATTTGAAGGAACCCTCGAGAATATTTTAATAATTGAAACCAACTCTACATATACAGGGTGTCCCGTTAATGTGGTAAAATGGCTGAACCATATATTCCTGGGGTCAAAATATGACGATTTAACGCAACTTATCTATATCCAAAAATTTAAGGTTAAGCCGGAATTTGGCTTCAAAGTTTCAAATTTTTTTATTTCTTTTGTTTATAACAATTGAACGCTTTATTTGATTTTAATGAAATTTATTAGTAATAAGTACCATAATATCATACATCATTTTAGTTATTATGACTATTATTCGTTAACAAGAAGTATAAGAAACAGTACAAATCGAATAAAGCGTTCAATTGTTATAAACAAAAGAAATAATTTTTTTTGAAACTTGAATTTGAAGACAAATTCCGGCTTAACCATAAATTTTTGGATATAGATAAGTTATGTTAAATCATCATATTTTGACCCCAGGAATATATGTTCCAGCCTTTTCCCCGCATTAACGGGACACCCTGTATATATGGTAATTTCAGTTACTAAAAAAAACCTATAATTATTGATAAAATTGGAGGAAATCATCATAACTATAATGATTTAAGTTAAAATGTATATGTAGGAATCAGTAAAACATCGCTTCAGTTTTTCTTATAAAATTTTTACGAATAAAATCAACGTAAAATTCAGTCAACGAATTAATCAATGAATAAACATGTTTCAAGTTTTATTAACCTAATAGAACACATTTGTAGATCTAAATGATTTTACTAAACTCTCAGAAATTCTGTTGTATCGTGTAAGATTCAGAAATTATTCAATGAAAACAAAAACTTTGAAAAAATGTAATATAGTTTTATTACCTCTTAGGAACACTTGTGTGATCTTAGAATTATTTAGCAACTTTTTTAATTGACTTTAGATCGTTTTCCCTTGAAAAAAATCTATATAATGTAAGATTTAAGAGCAAAACAATTTAGTGAACTGAACAAACACTTTAAGTATAAGCTTTCAAAATTTCTAAGCAAATCGGTGGTAGAAACTGCTTACAATACCAACTTTGAAAGAGAAATGAGATATGGCATAATATTTTGGGAAAAGAAATCATATGCTAAGGCAAAAAAAAAAGCACTTTGCATCATATATAGCTTAAAAAATAGAGAATTATGGGATTCTGAGTCATGGGATTTTTAGGACAAATAACGTCTCTTTCATGGAATGTACGATAGTATACCGGAAACCATAATATTTTATTATAAACACGCAAAGAAAGGGGATAACAAATTAAACACATATAAAACCAGAACCAATATCTACTTTTTTCCATGTCATAAAGGAAATATCACAAAAGATGTACATGATGATGAGTACATTATTTCGGCAATTAGGCTCTTCAATGCTCTCCCGCAGAATATATAAATTTTAAAGCATTCAAAACATTCTTAATGGGACAACAAATGAAATTCACTTTGTTGTTAGTATGTGATCACTGTTTTTGCGGCCTCAACGCAAAAACATTTCGCTCCGCGTTAATCACTCAGCAAGGCAGAACCGGACTCATATTATTTGTTATTTTAAAACCGCCAATTATTCAATACTATTATTTTATTTTCTATTACTCTTATCTGTGGTCCATTCTTACCCTGTTTGTACATTGCTAAGTCGTTATTACGGAATCAATAACGTGAAGTTGTGTTACTTTATTTTATCCTACTAATTTATCATTTCAACTGTAATTAAAAATAAGGTTCTATACTCATTTTATTTAAAATGTATTGGATCTTGTGAGAAATGGTTTTACTCTAAGTGCACGCATCTATCTACGGAGCAAATAAATCAATTTAAGAAAGCGCGGCATAATAGTTTCACGTGTGTAAAATGCAATCAACCATCCACGTCAAGATTATCACTCAGCAGCTCATCGAATGCAGATCTATTTAATAACAGGCAGCTTTCCCAGCTGGAAACTGTTTTCGATAAACCACTTCTGAAGCATCTGGAACCTTTCAAAGCCGAAATCCAAAGTATAATTAGCACGTTTGAAGTCAAAATATCGTCCATTCGGGAGAAAATGTATAAATTGTATGATGACTTTGATACTTTAGAAACACAATTATCGTCTGCTCCTAATCATAGAGGATTGATCAAACGATTTCTTCAATCTCCGACGTGGCTGTAAGCGAAGCGGTTTCTGAAATAACGGAACGAAATAGTAGGAAGCATAATCTAATTCTATTTAATCTTCCGGAATCCAATGATACCAATGCAACTAGTAGGACAGAAAAGAACCTCAAAGTTTTGGCCACCCTTCAGCAACTTGGAAACTTCTCAGCACCTTAATCAGTGTTCCGATTGGGAAAAAAAAAACGAATCAAATATACGTCCATTAAAATTAATTTTTAATGATGTGGTCATAGTCGACAGCATATTAAAAGCCCGCACTCAATAATTTGAATTTTAAAAGAGATCTAACTCTGATGCAACGGAATCATTTAAAATTAATATATGTGGAATTAAACGATCGTTTGAAAAGCGGTGAATCTAATTTGAAAATTAAATTTGTACATCACAATCCCGTAAAAGTTACCGTCAGACAACGCCCTACTCCAAAAAAACTCATAAGTACTACCATTATACCTGACTGTCTGCAAATGTATTATCAGAACGTTCGCGGATTAGCAACTAAAACACATACTTTGTATAAAAATATATTATCAGCAGATTAAGGTATCTTGGCGTTCACTGAAACTTGGCTACACGAGGGAATATTTGATTCTGAAATCTTTCCATCCAATTTAAATAGAGTTGGAAAAAAAGGGGGGTTGTTTACTTGCTGCCGACTTAAAGTACTTATCTCGACATGTTAATATTACTGCAGTTATAAAAGACTTCGATATTGTTGCAGTCAAATTGCTTGTTCACTGTAAGCATATCAACATCATTTGTATATACATTCCCCCTAACTCTACTTTGCCATCTTATAATGTCTTATTGGAATTACTTGATGAATATATTGATTTTACTCTTCCTACGTTACTAATTGGTGACTTTGACTTACATTTTATTAACATCACGTCCACTGGTTGTACGAAATCTGCTCAAACTCTGACATTAATTAATTTTACTAAATATAATAAATTATTTCAGGTAAATAATATATTAAACTCCTCGATCTGATTTTTCATACCAGTAAGTTGAGCTGCAATGTGTTAGAGTCGGCTGATCCATTAATAAATATTGATAGTCATCATCCTCCAATTACTCTTGATGTTTCATTGAAAAATACTTTAGCGTCCACGTTTAACATGAACTCGTCTAGAAGCAACTGAACTTTAAAAAAGCTAACTTTCCCCTTTTATATCACAAGATTCAAGAGTGTAACTGGGATTGTGTTGTTGGTAGCACGGATTAAAATATTGCCTGCTCTCAATTTTGATTTGAAGTTAAATAATATTTTCAAAACTTGTGTCCCCATAAAAAGAGTAATTTAAAAAAGAAATTCCCTATACAGTTTACAAATGTAACTAAAACACTGATTCGTACTAAAACTGGATACCTAAAACTTCTAGCTGTTTCCAATGCGAACACTTCTACCCATTTAGAGGCGAGATCATCTACGATTAGGATTGACGTCTTTCCATCGAAGGTGGTAGGCAGCGGTCCGAATAAGTCGAAAGCGAGCATTTCAAATCTTTGATTGGCAGAAATTCAGAAGGTTTTAGATTTGAAACTTTATAGTTTAGTTTAGTTTAGTTTATTGACTTTACAAGTCCTATAAAAAAATACAAAATAAGATACATTTACAATAACTTGAATTTAGATCGCAAGACTTGAAGGCGGAGTTCACATGGCAGTGTTCTTCCACTCAAACATCGTTGTTACGCTGCGTATTTCTTAATGTATTGCCCTACACTGCTTTGCATTGTTTTCTAATAATAGTTTAGTAGAATGCTCGAGAGAGTGCGCTAGATTCCATAGTGTCCTGCTGTGGCATCATCGTGAAAGGTTTATGTAGAATCTCTTTTTTGTGAACCACTTGTTGTGCATCTTCTTGCTCTCCTTGCGGGTCGTACCGGTACAGGATGCCATTAGCCATGACGTATCCTTTTCTCGTCCAGTAGACAGCAGTATCCTTGAGCTGCGTGTCTCTGATATCGCTCTCTTTCCGAGATGCCATGTCGATGGAAATTTTCTTTATTTCTTAGGGATACAGATCATCGTCGTCAGTGACGGGGCGTGAAAAGGGTTCAGCTATCCTGTTCGCTTGTCCTGGTATGTACTGAATCTGGAGGTTGTAAGCTTGAAACTGCAGTGTTCATCTTTATCTTTATCTTTATTTAAGCTTTATCTAAACATGGTTATAATATAATATTCCTGCCGGCAACTGTAGACTCATCAGTCAACGAAGGGATTAATGATCGGTGGCAACAGTGATTTTCGAACCATCCTAATGTCCTCCAAATTTCTAGCCAACGCTTCCTTTTCAATGGTGGCATAGTTTTTTCGCAGGAGTCAGCAAGCGGCTGACGTATTCAACAAGGTGTTCGTCCACCCCTCCCCCTGGCATAAAACTGCTCCGACTGCATAAGCGGTAAATGATTTTGTTGGATGCTTTGGTTAGCGCCTTTTTCAATAACTCAAACACTGCGTTTTCTTCTTCGTTCCATTTCCAGGGACGTTCTTCCTAATTTGGTTTATATGCGCAAAATCTGGCATAAAGCGCCGATACCAGGAACAATTTTGTAGGAAAGAGATTAGCTGTTTACAATTAGAGGGCTTTGACCTTTTCTGGGCCGGGTAAGAATCCGTCCTTTGTTATTCTATGTCTTAGGAAGCGTACTTATTGTCAGAAGAACGAACTTTTTTTTCGGTTGATGCGGAGGTTGCACTTGTTTAATTCTGCGATAACTATGGTGAGGTCATCTACGTGTTGGTCGATGGAGTCCTATAAAATTATTAAGTCATCTAATTAAGCGAACACGCTGGGTTAGTCTTCTCCTGTGCTTATTCATTAGTCTTTAAAATGTAGATGGCTCGTTCCTCAGACTAAAAGGCATTCATTTGAATTGGTAAAACCCAAAAGGAGTAATAAATGACGTTTTTGCTTGATCTTAGGTTCTTACGGAAATCTACCAGAATCCGGTGCGTCAGTCAATGGTGGAGAAGTTAGACTTAATACCCTCCAACTGCAATATCAAAGGCAACGTTTTCTTGAGGAAATATTGTCTAGAGGAGATTTTTTTTTTAATTAATAACGTACAAATTTTCATAAGCCAAAGCATTCAGTAAGTAAAATACGCGCGTAGATTTTACTGATCAGATGATTTGATAGGGGCCACTAATATAACCTACATTACCAACTTTAATGCTCAGATAATTATAATAAACTTGGTGTTGATATTTTTCATAACATTAAAAACGCTATCCTATATTAAATTAATAAATGAAAATGTTGAGTTAATAAATAGAACCTATCTTATTCTTTAATTGTTAAAATTTAAGTAAGTAATCATTATAAAAGCAAGTTTTATTTAAAAACTCACTGAAAATTGTCTTAATAAGAATTTACATTTTCATATTCTAAGAGAATCAATACGAACCCATTCAAAGTCTAGACGTACGTCTTCGCGAATCTAATCATATGCAACGCAGACGTCATTGCCAAACGAGTCTATTCATGTCTCCGTACGTGAAACTCATTCGAAAATCACATTTAGCATTTATATTATCCTATAATAGAAAGCTAGCCATAAAAATACACTATTATTCATAGTTAGTTTAGAATATTTGATTTTCAACTAATAAAATTTACTCTATATTCTTAAATCTACTTCAAACAAAAACCACAGATGAATCATTTTAATTTAAAAAAATATCTGTAAGATGCATTTATACAGAAACAATTAGCCTAAATCAAAATAATATCAATAATATGACATGTGTGAGAATATTTAAGTAGGTGAAGAGTATAATAAATAATAAACGTTTAAGGATATTTTAAACTGTTAATATTTTATATGAATTGTATTAATAAAATATATAAGTCCATTATGTTGTCGAAAATTAACTAATAATTAGAAAAAAACACGAAAAATTTCATTTATTTATCTGTTTTTAAGGGGTGTTATCAAATTTTTCTAGTTGATAATTTTTGTTCCTTATATTTTCGTATTTCATATTGCAATTTTAATGTGTTCATTTAACAAAAATAGTGTAATAAAATAAATGATTTTTTACAAATTTATATATCTGTGGGTGAGAAATATGATCGAACAAATAAATACACTCGGTGCGGGCTAAATCCAATTGAATATTTTTACCTCATCCTCTTTTAGTCTTTATTGCATTTAAGCGGAGTGTTCTCGCGGAAGTTTCGCGATTCCCTTCTTCGCCGAGGCAACGCGATATTATCTTTATAACGCAGTTTTCCGCACCGAGGTGTTATAAATACACATACATACACTCACACACCCACACAGAGAACGAGATACATTCCCACTAAACTTTTAAAGAAATTTTTCACGTGAAATGATGAAAACTATTCCCGGTAAGAGAAAATTGCTTTTAACGGTATTGGATGTACTGAAAAGTTTCTGAATTTTTATGCTCTGAGGTTAATGTTTTATGATTTCATAACGCACATCTTTATCACAATCTGTTTATTCTAAAGAAGGAACAGACAAAAAATTCTTAAAGTTATGATGAGATAATTTATGCAATTTGAAAGAAAACTTTCTTAAAAAATTACTGCAACTCTTAAGATATCTCTAGCAAAAATTATTTAAGAATATTAGACTTTGAAGATAATATAAAAAACATTTGAATTTTTCTAAAATTGTTAAAATCTAGATGAAAATTCTGGAATGTTTAAAAAAATAATTTTGGAGAGGAAAAGCCTTAAAATTAGGATGAGAAAATTAATGATATTTGAAAGAGAATCTAAACTGTAAAGAAAATAAAAAATTTGAAGCAAAAATTTCTCCAAAAGTCTTAAAATCAAGATGAAAATTTTGCTATGAAAAAAAAATTACAGTAGACTTTGAAGAAAATAAAAAAGTTTAAAACAAAAAATTATCTATACTTCTTAATACTGAAAGTAAAAACCTTGAAAACTCAAAGAATGATAACTGATAAAAGCTACAAATTGTAAAATATGGGAAAAACATTTTTTTTGTTGCTAGAAAAGTCCAGAGCTCTCGAAGACTATTGACTTATGGAAGAAAAAGTGTTGAAAAATCATAGGAATTAAAAAAATTGCTAAATGAAATTCCAACAAATTTACCTTATATGGATTGAAAATTTCTAGAAATCTAGAAGAAAACAAAAATTGCTGAAAAATTGAAAAATTGAGACTTTAAAGAAAATTTTAAAGAATTTGGAATCAAAAAAGGTCCAGAAAATTCTTAAAGTTATGATGAGATTATTTATGCAATTTGAAAGAAAACGTTCTTAAAAAATTAGTGAAACTTCTTAAGACATCTGGAGTAAAAATTGTCTAAGAATATTAGACATTGAAGAAAATATAAAAAAAAAAATTTTAATTCTTAAAATCTATCCCCACTTTTGGAGAGAAAAAGTCTTAAAGTTGAGATAAGAAAGTTAATGATATTTGAAAGAGAAACTCTTTAAAATTTTAGAAATCTAAAAAATCACTAGAACTCTGTAGAAATATGGAAGATTAAAATACTAGATGCTGAAGAAAATAAAAAAATTGAAGCAAACATTTCTCCAAAATTCTTAAAATCAAGATGAAAATTCTGCTATAAAAAAAATTTACAGTAGACTTTAAAGAAAACAAAAAATTTAAAGCAAAAATTCTCTAAAGTTCTTAAAACTGAAAGTAAAAATCTTAAAAACTGCAAGAATAACAACTGATAAACTACAAATTCTAAAATATAGGAAAAAAAATTTTTTTGTTGCTAGAAAATTCCAGAGCTCTCGAAGACTATTAACTAAATATGGAAGAAAAAGTGTCAAAAAATCATAGGAATTAAAAAAATGCTAAAAGAAATTTCGAAATTCGAAGAATATTTACCTAATATAGATTGAAAATTTCTAGAAATTTAGAACAATTGGAAAATTGCTGATCAATTGTAAAGACTTTGAAAAAAATTCATAAAAAAATTGGAAATCAAAAAAGGACCAGAAAATTCTTAAAGTTATAATAAGTTAATTCATGCAATTTTAAAGAAAAAGTTCTTAAAATATTACTGAAACTCTTAAGATATCTGGAGTAAACATTGTTTAAGAATATTAAACATTGAAGAAAATATAAAAAAAAACATTGGAAATTTTGTAAAATTCTTAAAATCTATGTGAAAATTCTGGAATGTTAGAAAAAAACCATTTTTGAAAAAAAAAATCTTAAAATTGGGATAAGAAAATTAATGGTGTTTGAAAGAGAAACTCTTTATAATTTTAGAAATCTAAAAAAATTACTAGAACTCTGTAGAAAGATAGATTGTGAAGAAAATAAAAAAATGAAGCAAACATTTCTCCAAAATTCTTAAAATCAATATGAAAATTCTGCTATGAAAAAAAAATTACAGTAGACTTTGAAGAAAACAAAA
Source organism: Ontholestes murinus (assembly GCA_963969525.1). Lineage (NCBI taxonomy): Eukaryota > Metazoa > Arthropoda > Insecta > Coleoptera > Staphylinidae > Ontholestes > Ontholestes murinus. Next base: position 45,098,255 of record OZ018398.1, on the reverse strand, counting down.
AAATTAAAGCAAAATTCTCTAAAATTCTTAAAACTGAAAGCAAAAATCGTGAAAACTGAAAAAATAATAACTATTAAACTGCAAATTCTCAAATATAGGAAAAAAAAAAAATTTATTGCTAGAAAATTCTAGAGCTTTCGAAGGCTATTTACTTAATATGGAATAAAAAGGGTTGAAAAATCGCTAAAAGAAATTTCGAAATTCGAAGAAAATTTACCTAATATGGATCGAAAATTTCTAGAAATCTAGAACAAAACAAAAATTGCTGAAGAATTAGAAAATAGTAGAGACTTTGAAGAAAATTCTAAAGAATTTGGAATCAAAAAAAGGACCAAAAAATTCTTAAAGTTATGATGAAATAATTTGTTCAATTTGAAAGAAAAAGTTCTTAAAAAATTACTGAAACTCTTACGATATATGGAGCAAAAATTGTTTAAGAATATTAAACTTTGAAGAAAATATAAAAAACATTGAAAATTTTAAGAATTTTACAAAATTTTCAATGTTTAATATATTTTCTTCAAAGTTTAATATTCTTAAACAATTTCCACTTTTGAAGAGAAGAAGTATTAAAATTGGCATGAGAAAATTATTGAAATTTGAAAGAGAAATCTAAAAAAATTACTAGAACTCTGTAGAAATATGGAAGATTAAAATATTAGACTGTGAAGAAAATAAAAAATTTAAAGCAAACATTTCTCCATAATTCTTAAAATCAAGATGAAAATTCTCCTATAAAAACATTTGCAGTAGATTTTGAACAAAATAAAAAATTTAGAGCAAAAATTCTTAAAACCGAAAGTAAAAGTCTTGAAAACTGAATGAATAATAACTGATAAACCACAAATTCTAAAATATAGAAACATTTTTTGTTGCTAAAAAATTCCAGAGCTCTCGAAGGCTATTGACTTAATATGGAAGAAAAAGTGTTGAAAAAACATAGGAATTAAAACAAAATTGCTAAAAGAAATTTCGAAATTCGAAAATTTCTAGAAATTTAAAACAAAACAAAAATTGATGAAAAATTGGAAAATTGTAGAGACTTAAAGAATTTGGAATAAAAAAAAGGACCAGAAAATTCTTAATGTTATAATGAGATAACTTATGCAATTTGATAGGAAAAGTTCTTAAAAAAATATTGAATTTCTTAAGATATTTGGAGCAAAAAATGTTTAAAAATATTAAACTTTGAAGAAAATACAAAAAAGTTATTGGAAATTTTGTAAAATTCTTAAAATCCAGATGAAAATTCTGGAATGTTTGAAAAAAATCCACTTTTGGAGAGGAAACGTTTTAAAATTGGGATGAGAAAATTAATGATATTTGAAAAAGTAACTTTTCAAAATTTTAGAAATCTAAAAAATTACTAGAACTATAGAAATATGGATAATTAAAATAGTAGACTGTGAAGAAAATAAATAATTTCTCCAAAATTCTTAAAATCAAGATGAAATTTCTGCTACAGTGGACTTTGAAGAAAATAAAAAATTTAAAGTAAAAATCTTGAAAACTGAAAGAATAATAACTGATAAACTACAAATTCTAAAATACAGGAAGAAACATTTTTTTTGTTGCTGGAAAATCCAGAGCTCTCGAAGTCAAAAGGCTATCGACTAGAGGTCTTTCTGCCTTGTTCTGTCCAGTCATATGGCGTCAGCCGTTAATGCATTATAGAATGAAATAAAGGGATGAAATCGAATATGATTGAATTGGGATTTTTAAATTTAGGATTTATACTATGGTTTGTAGGATGACAATAAAGGGATAATATATGAAAGTTGAAAGGATTTTTGTAAAATTTTTGTAATAGGAATCGAAGGTGTTCTTGGATGGGAATAACTAAATTCTCAGAGCTCACATAATATTTATAAAGATTTTCTATGTTTACTGAGAAAAATACATTTTTTTAAATCGGTATTACTCTGCATGTCAATTTTCGGGAACTGTATCCACATCGACATTAAATGGCGAAGAAAACGTTTTCATGGAAACCGCTGTCTTCTCAGCTTTAAACATGTGAAATTCGTTGATTAAAATGTGCGTATTTTTGAGAAGTATAACGTTTTCTTTTTATAAATGCGGAAAGTGAGACACATTATTCTGCAAAAGATGCTGTTTCTGCAATTTTAATTTGCGCTCAAAGCCCTGAATTTTATCATGCAAATTGTGAATAGACTGTCCTTTGCCTTGAAGTTCCACATTAAGATCATTGAGATGCTGAGTCATGTCGATAAGAAACCCAAAATCGCACATCCGTTCTTTATTACCAAAATGAGGAAAAGCACATCCCTTCATATCCAAGAATAATTGTATTTTGCTTTTTAAATTGCATACTCTTTTTAGCATTGCACCTCTTTTAAGCCAACGTACTTCGGTATTAAAAACAACGTCGCCATATTCAGTTTTTAAATCTTTTAGGAATTCTTTAAATTGATTAGTTTAATTATTGGTACTATGAAATTTAGCAAATTATGCAGTTGTGACCTTCTTAATGTCTTGATATACCAATAATCTTTTCTAATATAATTGAAAAATTTTCCAACACAAACTTTAGTTCATCGTACAAATCTTTGCCGGTTGTAGTCTCTTGCATTGGAATCGGTGAACACAATTCTTCGGTAATATTACATTTGGTATCAATACCACGTAAAAATTTAGTCAGTTGTATTGTAACGCTAATATCGCAACTCCCATCAAGTGCCAAAGAACAGTATTCGAATTTTTCAATGTGTTCACGAAGCGTTGTTGCTATGTTCTCGGAAAGTCTTCAATTCTCCTTGCAATGGTGAATCGATAAACTAATGTTTGAAATAATAATAATAATAATATTTATTAGTGTTAATACATCAGAAAGAGGTGAGTATTAAGCAATATTACATTAGAACATTACATAAGTAAGTTGGGTTAGGTTAGGTTAGGTTAGGTTAGGTTAGGTTAGGTTAGGTTAGGTTAGGTTAGGTTATGTTAGGTTATGTTTAGGTTAGGTTAGGTTTAGGTTAGGTTAGGTTTAGGTTAGGTTAGGTTAGGTTAGGTTAGGTTAGGTTAGGTTTAGGTTAGGTTAGATTAGATTATATAACGGTACGATCATTGCAGTAATTTTCAAGAAATAACAAATGTAATAATGATAGAAGTACAATATTTATATGTAAGATCGATCGGTGGCCGTTAACTAATATAACCAGGCTAGAAATTAACACGAACATATTGATTTATTAATATTTCATTAAAACTTATGTAAAATTATAATAATTCAGAATATTTGGAATTATGCAAATAGGCAACCAAACATTCACGCTGTTAATATATTGAAATGGAATGAAAATATAATCAATAAATTCAATTTAGGTTAATGATTATTGCGGATTATGAGATTAATAAATATATTCTATATTCAAATAATAATTTGATTACAACGTATTCATTTAATGTAGATCGAAATATCCATTTTTTTATCTTGAATATTTTTTTTTTGAAACATTATGAAATAATAGGTAAAGAATTGATAAACACTTGGTTTGTCTCATTAATTTTTACTTTCCCTATTTAGAATATATAATAACCGGAAGTGAATGTTTACTCGAGGCGTTTTTTGTTTCTTCTCGAATTTTTCTCAATTTGAAAAATATTATATAACTTTTCAAACAAAAGTTAAACGTAATGAGAAACTGACAAGTTTTATTAAAACATATTTTTTGTTCTTTACTTAAAAATTGCCCCTTGCTAATAAATTATAAGAGTTACATGAAATTTATATAACAGGTGATTGCAAATAATCTAAAATTAAACAAATTATTAAACATAATAGTTTTCGAGAATAATATAGGGAAAGTACTATGATGTTCACATCACCATTTACTTATAAAATGAAGTACATCCACGATTATTCATTTAAATCATCCTAGTTTGCCACTGAGTGAAATCCCATTAAAAACTTTACAACAAAACCGCGTACGGTGAAAGCAAATAAAGTTTATAATGGAATTTCAGTCGATGTAACGATGTTTTCTTCTTCTATAAACTGGATAACGAGGCGGTGATGTAGAGTATATTCACGGCGTATTATTATTACAGTCGGCTGCAGAGAGTCAACAATGTGCATTATGTATGCGGCATGTAGGTCGTACGTGAATTATATAGTCAAAGACGTTAATGAAGCAATTAATAAGACAGTTCGGATGCCGGTGGGAGGGCGTTGATGTGACTAACCTCATGCGCGTGATGAACACCGGTGCTAAGTCCAGTTGCGCCCCTATTCCCAGATCGGAGGCCTTCACCTCGTCCCAACTGGAGTATTTGACGAGGGAGCAGCTCGGCGACAGCGTATCTGTAACAATTTATTATTATTAAAATTTCACATGCACAACGCCTCTCTATTGTGATGATAATAAACCGCACGTGTGTTGCGAGCGGCTTTATTTTCCAAGATTTTAATTTAGCAAATGGAATGATGCTTGTTTAAGGTTATGTACGCGGCGCGTATTCCGGAGATTGCACCTTTAGATACTGGGGGAGATTATTAAAAGATGTCACGCTGTTAGGCAGATCTGAAGATTTTCTTTTTCGCGTGCCCGAGCTACGCTTTATCATCACGGACAATAAGACACGTCGAGGGTTCCCCCGAGGTAAACAAGATCTGAATAGTACGGTTAATTATTTCAGGTAATTCTATACGATTTATTTAATTTAATTTGAAATATATAGTAATATAATATACACGGATTTAATTAAAATTATTATAATAATAGTTTTCATGAAAGTACCTTTCGTTTATTTGATATTCGTCTTCTTTTATTAGTTATAAAAGTGTTTCTCTTAAAGTGAATTACGAATTCGATGACGACAAATTGGCGCAGTCGATAGGATGGAAAAAATAATACAATTGTATAATTTTGTTATGGTCATAATTTTTTTAAGGAATTAAAGATTGATAACCAATGATGATAAATCATTATTACCATCGCCCATCATATTTTCCATATTTGGGAAATGCACGAGTGATTTTTGCAGTTAAATGAGTTTACAGATTTTATCATGTCAGCTAAATGTTTTCCTATTATATACAGCTCCAAGTTTTTATAATTCGTATAATTCAATGTTTCATTATGTCTGTAATGAAGCCCAAATCCATAAAATTCAATTACATTTACAAATCTTGCAATAACATTGATATTCATTTTGTGGAATGAAGATCAGGATCACAATTTTCTAAATTAACAATAACAGATTATACAAAACAAAGTGAAAATTGTGTTTAATTTGTGACAAGTTTTACGAGAGGCTAGATGGGTAGTATTTTATCACACAAAAGTTCCTGGCGGATAATTTAGTGGAAATTATAAAGAGAATGGCTGCGACCGTTACTACGTGGTAATCCATTCTTACTTAGTGAATTTTTCAATTTAGTGTAATTGATATTATTTATCTTTCTTGCAGAGGACAACAAATCCATTGACACTACGAAGCATTGCTGTTGGTGGTTATCACAGATAACTCGTGCAAAGTCATATCTATCAACCTTACGTAAATTTTAAATATGTTCTAGATATCCTCAACTGTTGTTAATCCTTTAATGGATTATATTTTTAGTGAATCTTCTTTTACAGTAAAGTTACTCTCACCCAAACTGTTAACCATTTTGTGTCTGATATATGTGTAAACTCGTCAAATTGCGTTGAAACCATTCTTTAATCGAGTTTTGATGTTAGCTGTCAACTGTTTTGTATTGGCGATCAGCGGGCGCAATAATTCCCGTAGGCTCTAGAAGAACCACCTAACCTAACAACCACATCAGCAACCCCTAGCATACAACGAACATTGAGACATAACTTTAATTTCACACTTAAAATAGTAAAACACGCTGAGGTTTCAACGTTCTCCAGAGAGGACAGCAAGGACAAAAAAATTACTAAGAAATGAAAGAAACATAAGAAAATAATGAAGAAAATGATAAATAATAGGGGATTATTAAGGGAGACAATAAAATAAACATTAAATGCTAGAGAATATTAAATAGAGACGGAGGACAAAGAAGAGTGGAGAGGAAAGTCAGGGGACAGAAGGGGGAAGCAATAGAGAACAGAGAAGACAGAAATCAGAGAAAACAAAATATATAGGACATCCATAGGACAGAGAAGACAGCGAATATAGACGACATCGAAGACAATGGTGAGAGAGGGGACAGATGATATAAATGATAAAAGAGAGGACAGAGAGAACAGGATGAAAAGAGAAAAATGAGAGGACAGAGAGGATATATAGGACAGATGACAGAGAATACAGGAGAGAAGAAAGATGACATAGGACAGACAGGATAGAGTTCAGAAAGGAAAGATGACAGAGACCAAGAACAGAAGAGGACAGAGGATAAATGACAGATGACAGAGACGAGAGGACAAAAACCACGACAGAAGAACAGCGGACAATGAAGATAGAGCACACAGGACACAGGACAGAGGATAGAGGATAAAGGATAGAAGACAAAAAAGAACAGAGGACAATCGGCAGAGTCGACAGAGAGGATAGAGAGGACAGAGAGGGCAGAAATAACAGAGAGGACAAAGGACAGAGAGGAAAAAGGACAGAGAGGACAAAAGAGGACGGATATGTCAGAGAAGACAGAAAGGCCAGAGGACAGAGGAGACAGGACAGCGAAGAAAGAAAACAGAGGACTGAGAACAAAGAAGGCAGAAAACAGAGGGGCAGAGAGGGCAGCGAGGCCAGAGAAGACATATAGAATAGAGAGGACAAAGAAGACAAAAGACAGGACAGGCGACATACGACAGAGTACAGAGGACAAAGGACCAAGAGGGCAGAGATGACTAAGAGGACAGAAGACACAGACGAAAGTGGAAGTAGAAAACTAGAAGAACAAAACATTTAGAGGAGGCAGAGAACGAAGATAAATAATTAATAATATTGATAGATGTCAATTTATAGACGTACTCAACATACGTCAGATATCAAATTCAAATTTTTAGAAGACCTAAAATAAATAACAGAAGACAAAGATAGCGAAGAGAGAACAGAGGACAGAGGACAGAGAACCAGAGGACAGTTGACAGAATGGACAGAGTCCGGAGAGAACAGATGACAGAGAATCCAGAAGACAAAGGGCAGAAGACAGAAGACAGAGAGGTCAGAGGACAAAAGACCGAGGATAGAGGATAGAGGATAGAGGATAGAGGATAGAGGATAGAGGATAGAGGATAGAGGATAGAGGATAGAGGATAGAGGATAGAGGATAGAGGATAGAGGATAGAGGATAGAGGATAGAGGATAGAGGATAGAGGATAGAGGATAGAGGATAGAGGATAGAGGATAGAGGATAGAGGATAGAGGATAGAGGATAGAGGATAGAGGATAGAGGATAGAGGATAGAGGATAGAGGATAGAGGATAGAGGATAGAGGATAGAGGATAGAGGATAGAGGATAGAGGATAGAGGATAGAGGATAGAGGATAGAGGATAGAGGATAGAGGATAGAGGATAGAGGGCAGAAGATAGAAATAACCGGACAGAGAGGACAGAGGGCACAGGGCAGAGGATAGATGATAGTAAACAAAGAACAGAAGATAGAAGGAAAAATTCAGAAGATAAATAAAAAAATTTAATAATCATAAATAATAAATATTTATTATAATATTATTGATTTTTGCAGCTTCTACATAGTTATACATGTTGAGTATAAATAATAAACACAATTTATTATACAAACAAAGTTACAAAATGTTTATTATTAATATTTATTATATTCTTTCATGTATTTTCTGTATTTTAGTAATCTATTATTGCTAATCAAACAAGCGATTAAAAAACATACAAAAATGGTATATACAATTAACAGGCAGTACAAAATATCTTCGCGGTTTTTGCAACAGTCCAGCTCACATTTTTGCCAGAATAGTTCTCTAATTCATTAATCATGTAAAAAGTTATATTAATTTGAAAATTAGTGAAATATCTGAGGAAATAAGGTATGTGATGCTTTTTTACTATAAAAAAGATAAAAACATGCCAAAACATTTGTGAAGTGTACGGTGAAAATGGTGTTAGTGAACGAAGGACCCAGAGTGGTTTGCTAGATCCCGTTTGGGAAATTTGGATGATAAAGATGGACCTCGCTCTGGCCGGCCAGTAACTGAAAAAGTCGATGAAATTTTGCAATTTTGGTAGAGCAAGACTGACACACATGCTCTCGCGAAATAGCGGAGGAACTAAACATGAACCACATGACAGTTTGAAATCATTTGAAGAGAGCAAGCTACAAAAAGATGCTCGACGTTTGGATACTACATGAATTAACGGAGAGAAATTTAATTGACCGAATTGCCATCAGTGATATGTTGTTGAAACGAAACCCATTTTTAAAACAAATGATTACTGGTGATGAAAAATGGGTGAAATACGAAAACATCTAATACAAGAGATTGTGGTCAAAGGCTGGCGATCCTTCGCAAACAACTTCAAAGCCTGAATTGACGACAAAAAAGCTTCTTACGAGTGTTTTGTGGGACTGGAAGAGAATTGTCTATTACGAGATGTTGCAACCTGGTGAAACCATCAATTCGGTCATGTAGTGTGCACAAATAGACCGTTAGAACGAAACAATCAAAGAAAAGAGACCAGAATTGGCGATCAGAAAGGGAGTTGTCTTTCATCATGACAATTCACGGGCACACACATTTTTTAATGACTCGGAACAAATTGAACGAACTTTGTTAGGAAGTTGTTTGTATCATCAGTCGATGATCATCGATCTCTGCAAAACTCCCTTGATGGTAAGATATTGGCCGACCGAAGCGTGTGAAAACCATTTGGCCAAGTTTTTTGCCGGTAAACCACAGGAGTTCTACACCAATAAAATTATAAAATTACTAGCTAAATGGCAAAAGTTCAAAGATAATAATGGTCAATATATACTTGATTGATATTGCCTTTCTCTGAAGATGTAGTAGAATTTAGTAACTAAAAACTGTTTCAAGCTCATTTTACATATCGTTTTACATATAACGTTTCTTTGGGTTGTATAGTAACCGTGAAATTTGCCGTTTTTTTTTAAATGTGCTCTTGTTATCCCAGACATACATTGCAAGTTATAACTATAAATGGAACTAACAGTAAGGATATTTTTGAATTGAACTTCCAACAAATTCTATGTAGGATTCTACACATAGATGATTCATCATATTATCTTCTTTTCACGGATAACTTTAATCGGATTACATCCCCGTGTTCAAGAAATTTCCTTCTATAGTGACATCCTGCGATAACCGTAGACTGTCATGTAATTAATCCACTATTCCACGTCTCCGTTAGACATAGTATATGTGGCTTTTCATTTAGAATTGTTCATTCTATTTTATCTGTTTTACGTAGGAGACTTCTTATGTTCCGGTGCAGTATTTTTATTTGTATTTGTTGATTTTGACTAAAGAAGAATCCAAATTTTGGTTTCGGAGAAGAGACATAATCCTTACGTATGTCAGGTATGTCCAGTGGAATTTCACCTTTTTATGTCTAAGTAATAAGCAAAATAAGTACTCTCGTCTACAAGAAATTCTAGGTATAAAAGAAGAGAATTACAAGACTACAATATTTGTATTTGTATTTGTATTTGTATTTGTATTTGTATTTGTATTTGTATTTGTATTTGTATTTGTATTTGTATTTGTATTTGTATTTGTATTTGTATTTGTATTTGTATTTGTATTTGTATTTGTATTTGTATTTGTATTTGTATTTGTATTTGTATTTGTATTTGTATTTGTATTTGTATTTGTATTTGTATTTGTATTTGTATTTGTATTTGTATTTGTATTTGTATTTGTATTTGTATTTGTATTTGTATTTGTATTTGTATTTGTATTTGTATTTGTATTTGTATTTGTATTTGTATTTGTATTTGTATTTGTATTTGTATTTGTATTTGTATTTGTATTTGTATTTGTATTTGTATTTGTATTTGTATTTGTATTTGTATTTGTATTTGTATTTGTATTTGTATTTGTATTTGTATTTGTATTTGTATTTGTATTTGTATTTGTATTTGTATTTGTATTTGTATTTGTATTTGTATTTGTATTTGTATTTGTATTTGTATTTGTATTTGTATTTGTATTTGTATTTGTATTTGTATTTGTATTTGTATTTGTATTTGTATTTGTATTTGTATTTGTATTTGTATTTGTATTTGTATTTGTATTTGTATTTGTATTTGTATTTGTATTTGTATTTGTATTTGTATTTGTATTTGTATTTGTATTTGTATTTGTATTTGTATTTGTATTTGTATTTGTATTTGTATTTGTATTTGTATTTGTATTTGTATTTGTATTTGTATTTGTATTTGTATTTGTATTTGTATTTGTATTTGTATTTGTATTTGTATTTGTATTTGTATTTGTATTTGTATTTGTATTTGTATTTGTATTTGTATTTGTATTTGTATTTGTATTTGTATTTGTATTATTCGCAAGCATGTCGAGCGAGGCGGACGTGCCGAGTGAGGCTCTCCGTGATAGTGTTTCTAAAGGTGAAAATAAAGGAAAAAATTGTTCTGTGTGCAACAAAGTAGTGGTGACTGGTGCCACGTGTATAGTGTGTTCAAAATCAGCGCACAGTAGCTGTTCAAAAAGAGCAAAAACGTGTTGTGGTATAACATTCACGTTAAATGAAGACAAATACCTAAACACCGTTAATGAATGTGATGATGTGAATATAATAAAACTTCTTCTAATTGAATTAAGGAGATCGAATAAATTATTTTATGAAAAAACAGTCCGTTTGGAAAATGAAGTGAGTAATCTCAAATCTCAGTTAATTAATTCCGAAAATGAACTGAAGAAATATAAATTGCTAAACGGGGAATCTAATAAAAAAGTAATCGTGGGGCCTGCGTGCGATCAAGGACAGAAAACATATAGTGCGGCTGTAAACGTAAAGCCTGTTAAATTCGGAAATGAACACTCTCCAAAAACAGCGACGGTATTGACTCGCGCGCAACGACAGAAGAGCGATCCCGGCAGCGGCGGTAAAATATCTCAATCCGAAAATCCATTTATTAAAAATTCGGAACAAATTTATCCCCAGATAAGTTTGTCACAAACTGGAGATGATGATATAATAGAAATAACAGATAATAACATTTTGCCTAATGAAGAGTACAAAACAGTAATAAATAAAAGGAATAAAATTCGTCCCCTTGAACGAAATGTATCAAGACCAACCCCTCTACATGGAACAAGTGACCAGACTTCAACTTTAAAAATTGCACCATCATACAGTTGGCTTTTTGTGTCTGGATTTACCCCTGATACGGAACCAGAAGAAATAAAAAATTATTTGAAGTCATGTGGTTTTGGAGAAAAATGTCTATGCGATAAAATGAAAACCAAACGGGATAAACAGAAGAGTTCATTCAAGGTGGCAGTGCCTAGTGAATATAAGGAAACAGTAATGAATGGTGAAAATTGGCCAAAGGGAATCATTGTCAATCGTTTTTTAAACCTCAGAAGAAGAATCAAAGATCAAGTGTAAAAATAAAAAACTGTATTAGTGACAGTGTTGTAACTGTTCAGTGTAAAGGTACACTGGATTTGTTTTTATTAAACATCCAGTCGCTTAGAGATTCCATCCTTGAACTAGAAGCGTGTATACATGATTTTAATTATGATGTATTATGTATTACTGAGCACTGGCTCAACAAAATAGAAATTGATGCAATATCCATTGAAAACTATAATATAGTAACAAATTTTTGTAGACAACAGCATATCCATGGGGGTGTTATGATTGCATTAAGGAATAATTTATGTTATAGAGTGTTACCCTTTTGTGATTTCTCAATTGAAATTCACTGTGAATTGTGCGCTGTTCATGTATTAGATTTTGATTGTTTTATTATTAGTATATATAGAAGCCCCTTGGGTGATCTTAATTTATTTTTAGATATAATTTATAAGATATTAGAGCAAATTAAAAACTGCAACAAAACCATTTTATTATGTGGCGATTTCAATGTTAATTTTATTGGTGATAATGACAGGTCTAGACTTCATACACTGGAAGATTGTTTTAATTCTTTTAATTTGTTTTCTACTGTCAAGTTTCCGACAAGAGTATCTACATGTATAGATAATATTTTTACCAATGCTCATAATAATTATAGTGTTAAAAGGGTATTAGTTCCATTTTCAGATCATGATGCGGTTCATTTTTTGTTACAATCACAAATTAAAAACAATCCAATTGATAATAAAATTATACGCCCTATTACTAAATATGGCAAATTTATACTGTACCAGCTAATTTCTTCAGTGGACTGGAAAATTATAAATAATTTGAGTGTAAATGAACAATGGAATATGTTTTTAAATATTATAACACAAAATTTTGAGGAAGCTTTTCCTAAAAGAACTAAAAGAATGTGTAGTAATGTAAGTGACATTAAATGGTTTACTAATGAAATTCAACAAATGCGAGATAACTTACAATTTATATATGAACTTAGTAAATTACATAATGTTGAGGAGTTAAATACACTTAAAAAAGATATGAGAAAAAACTATAAGAAAGCCATATCTCAAGCTAAAAAAATTGCAAATGATAATTATATTACACAAGCTGATAATTCTACTAAAGCTATGTGGAATGTTATTAAGAATAAAACTTGGTCGGCTCCAAAGATCCGAAGTAATATAACTGCTGATCAATTTTCTCATTACTTCTCGACCGTGGCAACTAAAATTTTGGATAATATTCCAAATAATGGGGTTGATCCAATATTACCAGCTTGTATCAATATTGGAGACAGTATTCCATTGTTTAAATTTAGACCTGTATCTTCGGTTGAAGTCAGGGATGTCATAAAAGGTATAAAAAACAGAAAGTGTTCTGACATTTATGGTTTGTCACTGGAGATAATACTAACAATACAAGACTTAATTATTGAGCCCTTAACCAAATTAATTAATAATATTATATTATCCAGTACTTATCCAGATGCATTAAAACTTGCTAAAGTAATCCCAATACATAAAAAAGGCGATCAAAATGAACTAGGCAACTTTAGGCCAATTTCACTCTTACCGCTCTTTTCAAAAATAATTGAAAAATTGCTATTTATTCAAATAATTTATCATTTTGAAACAAATAATTTATTTTCATCAGCACAACATGGTTTTAGACCAGGCAAATCTACAATAACAGCAACTGTCAAATTAATTACAGAGATTGTGGACTCTTTAGAACATGGAAACTTTACATTTGCAACATTCGTCGACTTAACAAAGGCGTTTGATTGTGTTTCGCATGTAATTTTACTTCGTAAATTATATATGTATAATTTTGATCCAAGTAGTTGTGGTCTTCTCCTGTCATTTCTATCCAATAGAAAACAAACTGTTGAATACAATAATAAGAAATCTGATAGCTTGGTCATAGAACATGGTGTACCTCAGGGATCTGTCTTAGGACCGTTATTGTTTTTGATTTTTATTAATGACCTTCCTAATTCTGTCAGCCTTGATTCTATTTTATTATTTGCTGATGACACCACATTAATAGCAAAACATGAAAATATAAACGAGATATTTCTATTGAAAGATGTAGGTACCAATAAGATAAGTGCATGGTTACAAAACAACAAACTCTGCTTAAATGAGGAAAAGACAGTATCTGTGCTATTTACATTAAGAGAGCATGATTTAGTAAGTTACAATAATTGTGTCAAATATTTCATATTGATCACAAATTAGTCTGGGAAACTAATGGTAATAAAATTGCAGCGAAACTGAATAAATCAATTTATTTATTAAGACACTTATACAATACAACCTCTCTCAAAATAGTACGATCTGCTTACTTTTCTTTATTCAATAGCCATATCTCCTATGGGATATTAATATGGGGCCATTCAGCTATACGCCATCGATTATTTCGAATTCAACGCAGGGCAATTCGCGCAATTACTGGCCTACAATATAGACAGGACTGTAAACATGCGTTTTTAGATTTAAACATATTGACACTTCCTTGTTTGTATATGTTAGAGTGTCTGGTATACGTCAAAAATAATATGACAGATTATGAAAATCATGAATCTAGGCATAGTCATAATACTAGAAGTAAAGGCGATTTATGTCCTAGAGCGTTGCGGCTTACAAAATCAAGAAATGGTGTTAATTATTATGGCATACGTTTCTATAATAATTTGCCTGAAAACATAAGACTGATGTCTGGCAAAGAATTTAAAGTTACTTTAAAAAATATTTTTATAAAAAATGCATTCTATACTTGGGAAGAATATTTTCATTTTAAGTTCTAGGTTGTATTATATATATATTATGTGACGTATGTAAACCTCTCGGTATTGGCATTAATAAAGAATTATTATTATTATTATTATTATTATTATTATTTGTATTTGTATTTGTATTTGTATTTGTATTTGTATTTGTATTTGTATTTGTATTTGTATTTGTATTTGTATTTGTATTTGTATTTGTATTTGTATTTGTATTTGTATTTGTATTTGTATTTGTATTTGTATTTGTATTTGTATTTGTATTTGTATTTGTATTTGTATTTGTATTTGTATTTGTATTTGTATTTGTATTTGTATTTGTATTTGTATTTGTATTTGTATTTGTATTTGTATTTGTATTTGTATTTGTATTTGTATTTGTATTTGTATTTGTATTTGTATTTGTATTTGTATTTGTATTTGTATTTGTATTTGTATTTGTATTTGTATTTGTATTTGTATTTGTATTTGTATTTGTATTTGTATTTGTATTTGTATTTGTATTTGTATTTGTATTTGTATTTGTATTTGTATTTGTATTTGTATTTGTATTTGTATTTGTATTTGTATTTGTATTTGTATTTGTATTTGTATTTGTATTTGTATTTGTATTTGTATTTGTATTTGTATTTGTATTTGTATTTGTATTTGTATTTGTATTTGTATTTGTATTTGTATTTGTATTTGTATTTGTATTTGTATTTGTATTTGTATTTGTATTTGTATTTGTATTTGTATTTGTATTTGTATTTGTATTTGTATTTGTATTTGTATTTGTATTTGTATTTGTATTTGTATTTGTATTTGTATTTGTATTTGTATTTGTATTTGTATTTGTATTTGTATTTGTATTTGTATTTGTATTTGTATTTGTATTTGTATTTGTATTTGTATTTGTATTTGTATTTGTATTTGTATTTGTATTTGTATTTGTATTTGTATTTGTATTTGTATTTGTATTTGTATTTGTATTTGTATTTGTATTTGTATTTGTATTTGTATTTGTATTTGTATTTGTATTTGTATTTGTATTTGTATTTGTATTTGTATTTGTATTTGTATTTGTATTTGTATTTGTATTTGTATTTGTATTTGTATTTGTATTTGTATTTGTATTTGTATTTGTATTTGTATTTGTATTTGTATTTGTATTTGTATTTGTATTTGTATTTGTATTTGTATTTGTATTTGTATTTGTATTTGTATTTGTATTTGTATTTGTATTTGTATTTGTATTTGTATTTGTATTTGTATTTGTATTTGTATTTGTATTTGTATTTGTATTTGTATTTGTATTTGTATTTGTATTTGTATTTGTATTTGTATTTGTATTTGTATTTGTATTTGTATTTGTATTTGTATTTGTATTTGTATTTGTATTTGTATTTGTATTTGTATTTGTATTTGTATTTGTATTTGTATTTGTATTTGTATTTGTATTTGTATTTGTATTTGTATTTGTATTTGTATTTGTATTTGTATTTGTATTTGTATTTGTATTTGTATTTGTATTTGTATTTGTATTTGTATTTGTATTTGTATTTGTATTTGTATTTGTATTTGTATTTGTATTTGTATTTGTATTTGTATTTGTATTTGTATTTGTATTTGTATTTGTATTTGTATTTGTATTTGTATTTGTATTTGTATTTGTATTTGTATTTGTATTTGTATTTGTATTTGTATTTGTATTTGTATTTGTATTTGTATTTGTATTTGTATTTGTATTTGTATTTGTATTTGTATTTGTATTTGTATTTGTATTTGTATTTGTATTTGTATTTGTATTTGTATTTGTATTTGTATTTGTATTTGTATTTGTATTTAATGCTTTGTTTTTCTTACAGTAAATAAATTTATTACAAAAGGATAAATAAATAATCCCATAATACTATTGCTAATCGAACTACAAATAAACAATCATAATTTTCATTAGTAGAGTTAGTAACCTTTCTGACTCACATTTTACTAACGAAGAAATATTATTGTTAGAATTAGGCCCTAAATATTTAACCAATATAAATTGTCTACATTTTAAAGAAACTTAATAATATTGTAAAAATTGTATGTAAATTTGAAGTATTGTTTGAAAATGACAGGCTCAATCTGTCGAAACTATAGTCACTATAAAAATAAAGTGTGTGATACTAAAAAAATGTACTGGTATTTGTAATCACAACGTAAAAGTTTCCACAATTATCTATTTAAATACGGACATTAAATTTAACGACGACAGAATCCTTAAAAGAAAATTTACAAAGACATATATAAATTAATTTTCTAGTACAAAAACGATAAATGGACAAAAACCCGCAACAAAATAAATCACGTACAAGGAAAGAATTCTTCAACGTATATTGAAAAACTTACAAACTTACTACAAAATATGGGAAAATATTAACAATAAGAGACCTCAGAAAGCGCTTCTAGTCATCTTAGGTCATCTTACGTCCTTTATCCGTTAAGTGGATTACCGAAAGCACATCTTTTCCGAAAGAGTGATTTGTTTTCAGTAAATGGTTTGAAAATGTTAGTGTACCACAAAGTATCCGTGAGAAGGCACTATACTCACTAGGCCACTGATGTAATAAGAATAATCTATTCTAACTGCACTATTTGTAAATATTATCTGAGTTATCCTACAAATACTTGACATCACTTATATATTTTATTAAACGGAATACTTTGAGATCATCAGCGAATTCTAGGAAATTACAATGTGTGGCATAGGTATTTAGGTCATTTATAAACAGTAGAAATTGAATGGGTGTGAAATATGAACCTTGCGGGACACCGGACGTAACATTTATTGCGCTAGAAATAAAATGATTTGAATTTAATAGATTGCCCTTAATCAATTCAAAGACCTTTAAGATATAACTTTAGTAAATATGTAAATTTGATACTGTAGACTTTCCAAATCAGAAACCGTGTTGCGATTTATCAATTGCTGCAGCTATTGCAGGACAGTTAAACAGTTAAACATTTTATTTAAATCATCACAAAATAATGGCTACAACGAAGACTTTTAATTTAATTTAATTAATGATTGGTACTATTCATTTGACATGCCTCTATTACTACCTATAAGTGATTAAATAGATGAGATAATATAAATTATATTTCTTTTGAAATACACATCTTTATATTAAAAGTTTTTAATTTCTGCTACTCCTAAAAATATTTCCCTTCCCAATGGTTTATGAGATAATTTGTCCAAAGATGCAAATAATTGCAAACTTATTTCCTGTTAACAAACAAAAACTTCTGCACAATTAAATCTGATTTATTCTTAAATACCAGTTTGATTTCCTTTTGAGAAAGTCAACCATAATGCCTCTCTCTATCTCAACTTCAAATGTAAAAATTAAATACCTACAGACATTTGATACAATTTGGCATACTTGACTCTTCTATAAATATATCATTCAATAATTCTTACACACAACTTCATTTACAATAGATCCAGTTAAGTAAAATTTAGACAAACTCTTTTCCATCCTTCCAAATCTAACAACGCCTCTTTTAGGGTTTTTCTTACACCTGCTCCTAAAATATTTGGCACGATATTAATAATCATGATCTTAAGTAATTCAACCCTTCAGAATATTCCCTGCTTTTTGACAATGGCATCGTTCTTGTTGCCCATTAATCCACCCTTCAAATCGCTCAAGTATTTCGTCAATCAATTCAAATAAAAATTAGATAAACTCTTTCCCCTTTCTTCAAAATCTATCAAGGCCTCCTTTAGCTTTCATCCTTATCTCTGTTCCTATATAAAATATTTGGCAGGATATGAATAATCCTGATCTCATGTATTTCAATCCTTTCCCTGCTTTTTGCTAATGATACGTGTTACTATGAGAAAGAAAATAAAACCAAAAGAAAACAAATTTAAGAATTAAATTTTCTTGTTATTACCCAGATTTTATTTATTTTCATAATTCCTTTAGAATTGATCAAAAATGTGTAATTCGAAGCATACAAAAAAAAAGAAAATAGAACCAATGCAAAAATTTTCGTGTTTCGCCCAGACTTTTTTTAAATTTTGACAATCCCTTTAGATTTTTAATAAAGAAAACACTTAACTTTTTTATACCACTTATATTTATATTAAAAATTGAAAATGTACCACGAAGTAAACGCCTCCAAAATTCAAGAATCCCTTTAGAATTGATCACAAAAAACTGTAAAACAAGGACCACAAGTGAAAAAAGGAAATAAAAGTAAAAAGAATGAAAAATTGCAAAGGATAAATTTTCCTTTTATACCCACAGTTTTCTTCATTTGAAAATAATTTGATCGAAAATTTATAAATCGAAGAATACAAGAGAAAAAAGGAAATTTTCCTGCCTTACAATTCATTCAGAATTAATAAAAAAAATGTAATTTGAAGAACAAAAGAAAGAAACCTAGCAAAGATTACATTTTTTCTGTAATTAACTAGATTTTTTAGTCTTCTTTATAAGGAAATTCCTTCAGAATTGATAAAAGAAATGTATAATTCAAAGAACACAAGAGAGAAAAGAAAATAGAACCAAAAGAAAGATTAAAGTTTTACCAAGAGTTTTCTTTATTTTGAAAATTCCTTCAGAATTGAGAAAAAATTTGTAATTCGAAGAACACAAGAGAAAAGAGAAAATACAACCTAAAGTAAAAAAAAACATTACAAAGATTGAATTTTATTGTAATTGCCCAGAATTTTCTTCACTTGGATAACTAACGAAAATTTTGATAATTTCTTCAGAAATGATAAAAAATTTGTAATTTGATGAACACAAGAGACAGAAGAAATTTGAATTAAAAGTAGACAACATCACAAAAATTGAATTCTAATATTTAAATAACTCTTTCAGAATTGTTCAAAAATTTGTAATTCGAAGAAAACAAGAGGAAAAAGAACATAGAACGAAAACGAAAATTAAATTTTCCTGTCTTACCTTGAGTTTTCTTCATTTTGACGATTCCTTTAGAATTGATTAAAAATTTTAATTCCAATAACATAAGAGAGGAAAGAAATAGAATTAGAAGTAAAAAAAACATTACAAAAATTAAATTTTAATGTAATAACCCAGAATTTTCTTCATTTAAATAATGCCTTCAGAATTGTTCAAAAATTTGTAACTCGAAGAACACAAGATTAATAAAAAAAACGAAAACAAAGATTACATTTTCTTATTTGACTCAGAGTTTTCTTCATTTTGACAATTTCTTCAGAATTGATCAAAACATTTTATTTGACTCAGAGTTTTCTTCATTTTGACGATTTCTTCAGAATTGATCAAAAAAATTTTAATTCGAAGAACACAAGAGAGAAAAGAAAATTAACCAAAAGTAGAAAATATTACAAAGATTGAATTTTATTTTAATTACCCAGAGTTGTCCGGAATTGAATAATTTCTCGAGAATTAATCAAAAATTTGTAATTAGAAAAACACAAAATGCAAAAGAAACTAGAACAAAAAGTAAAAACATTACAAAAATTAAATTTAAACTTTATAATTAATAATAATAATAATTTAGTTACGAATGAATATTATTAACAAAGTTAAAAATAGTTTTCGATACTTTTCTTCATTTCGATAATTACTTTAATTTATGTTTGATCTGAGGAATAAAAGTGCAGACAAATAAAATATATTTAAAAGAAGACAATTTCAAGCCTTCCGCGTATTTTCTCTTTCTTCTTTTTTTTGGCAATTCTTTTGGATTAGATAAAGTATTTGAAGATTAATAAAAACGCTTTTTAAAATAAATAATAAAATATCTGAAAAATTAAGATTTTTCCTTCTTCTATTTGATAAATTATTTAGAATTGATTTAAAAAAAACCAAAGAGTTTTGTAATAATTTCTCTCGTGATTTCATCCAATTGGTAAAATTTAAAACAAAATAATATAAGAAAAACGCCGAAGATAAAGAAGAGCTAGAAGATGAAATTTCCTACTTTTTTTTTATGAATAATTTCAATTGTCATAAAAGTAATAAATCTAGACTGAATCTTTATCATCTATTTATCTTCCAAATTAATTTGAAGCCAAGCAAGAAATTTTCGATTTTTATACCACAAAACTTGTTTTGTAGATATTAATACTGGTTTGTTAATTAAATTTTTAGTTTCAAGTAATTTCTTCAGCTCAGATTCCTCACATTTTTGATAACAGAATATTTTATTCATTATTCACATTTTCATTTAAACCACGGGTTAAGTGAGCAATTCATTACATTTTTGGTTTCAAGAAATTTCTTCAACCCAGATTTTTTATGTCCGAATATTTTGTTCATCATCTCCATTTTGATTTTGCCGTGCACCTTAATGAAATTATTATTTTAATACAACAAACTCTGATTCATAGAAATATATAAAATCGTTATAAATTATTCATTAAATTGCAAAACCCCACAAATATTTCATTCGAAAAGGTTTTAATTTTTTAGAATCTCTAGATTACAAGCTGTTTTGAATTATGTTTTCAATAAATTTTAGCATTAAACACATTTTTTTTAAAGATACTGACAATTGAAAAAATTTACTGGCATGAAATTTAAAAAAGTCAAGATACTAATAATGAAAAATGATTACTGATTGATGGAATAAAAAAAAACAATAAATTCTTGGATCTTTAAGGCATTCACATAATAGTACATTTCGATATTAAGAATAAAAAAAACACTTTTACTTTTGTATACCGCTTTATGCAGTTTAATGTGGTATAAAAAAAGTAAAAGTGTTTTCTCTATTCTTGAAGACGAATATCAAATTGTTGTTGGTGGTTATCACAAACAACTCGTGCAAAGGCATATCTATCAACTTTGCATAAATTCTAAATGTGTTATAGATGTCCTCACCTGTTGTTAATCCTTTTATGGATTATATTTTCAGTAAATCTTCTTTTACAGTAAACTTACTCTCGCCCAAAGTATTGTGTGTCTAATAAATCTGTAGACTCGTCAAATTGCTTCCAAATCACTCTTTATCGAGTTTTAATATCCTTTGAAATGACATGTAGTCTTCTTGTTTCGGTGGTAGCTAACAACAGTTTTGTATTTCCGATCCGCGGGGCGTAATGTTTCCCGCAAGCATTGAAGAAGGAGAACCAACATAAATGACTTCACCTAACCTAACAACCACCTCTATCAACAAATAGTGAGACATAACTTTCATTTTACACTTAAAATGGAAAATATTATAGTAATACCCTTCGAGGTTTCT
The DNA here is from genome assembly GCA_963969525.1 of Ontholestes murinus. NCBI lineage: Eukaryota > Metazoa > Arthropoda > Insecta > Coleoptera > Staphylinidae > Ontholestes > Ontholestes murinus. The sequence continues at coordinate 45,076,741 of OZ018398.1, read as the reverse complement.
ACGACAGCGCTCAAAATGCAGACAAAACTCAACTCTTGTACCGATGCTATATAAACAAATAAACATTATATATAAACCAACAAATAATAAAGTTCGAATGATCCGAACCACACGAAGCGTACTCTCACCCATTACGCAGAAAACCCATTTAATAAACTTTCCCCGGTAGCGAAAAGTAAACTAATACCGATTCTATGCAATAAATTTACACATAAAACATTCGATTATAAACAGGAAATCAAATATACTAAATATACCAACAACACGTGGACAAGTGAAAAATGGTTAACCAAGAGGGATATGGCGTGCGGTTCATAAAATGTAAATAACACCCCAAATAAAGGGCAAAGGAGAGAAATGAGACTGAGGAGATAAAAGAGAAAGAGGAGATAGAGGACGAAGGAGATAGTGTTGACAGAGAAGAGAGAGCTTACACACGAACGAGAGGACAGAGAGGACCGCAAGGACAAATAATTATTAAGAAAAGAAAGGATGAAAGAAATGAAGAAAATACATAAAGTTAATGTCAAAAGCCACATTATAAAATAATGAACAAAAAAGATAAATAATAGGGGATTATTAATGGAGACAATGAAATAAACAATAAATGTTAGATAATATAGAATAGAGAGAGAGGACGAGGAAGAGTGGACAGGAAAGTCAGGGGACAGAAGGCGGAAGGAATAGAGGACAGAGAAGACAGAAATCAGAGAATATATAGGCCATGCATGGGAGAGAGAAGACAGATAATATAGTCGACATGGAAGATAATTGTGAGAGAGGAGACAGATGATACAAAGGATGACAGAGAGGACAGAGATGATAGGACGAAAAGAGAGAAAAGAGAGGCAAGAGAGGACAGATGGTATACAGGACAGAGGATCCAGGAGAGAAGATAGATGACATATGACAGAAATGACAGAGTTTAGATAGGACATATGACAAAGACAAAGAGCAGAAGAAGGCAAAAAATAGATGACAGAGGACAGAAATGAGAGGAGAAATGACCCAGGACAGAAGATAAAGGACAGCGGATGAAGAGGACAGAGGACAGAGGACACAGGACAAAAAGAACAGAGAACAGTCGGCAGAGTCGACAGAGGAGAGATAACAGAGAGGACAGAGAGGGCAGAGAGGACAGAGAGAACAAAGAGGACATAGAGAACAAAGAGGACAGAGAGGATAGAGAGGATAGAAAGGATCGAGAGGACAGAAAAGATACAGAGGACGGAGAGGTCAGAGAGGACAGAAAGGCCAGAATGGCTAGAGGACAGAGGACAAAGGACAGAGAAGAAAAAAGATAGAGGACTCAGAACAGAGAGGACCAAAAGATAGATGGGACAGAACGAGCAGAGAGGCCAGAGAAGACATAGAGGATAGAGAGGACAGGGATGACAAAGGATAGGACAGACGACAGAGTACAGAGGACAGAGAGGGAAGAGAGGACTAAGAGGACAGAGAACATATGTCAGGAGGCAAGGATCTATGACAAAACTGACAGTGGACAGTGGACGTAGATGGCTAGAAGAATAAACAATTTAGAGGAGGACATAAAATAAATAATAGAAAACATAGGAGAGAGAGCGGAGAGAGAACAAAACACAGAAGACAGAGGGCAGATAAGAGAGGACAGATGTCAGAATGGATAAAGTACAGAGAGAACAGATAAAATAGGACAGATGACAGAATGGACAGAGTACAGAGTACAGAGAGGACAGATAACAGATAGGCCAGAGAACAGAGGACAAAATACAGAGACGACAGAGGATAGAGGACAGAGGACACAGGACAGAAGATAAAAACACCGGATAGAGAGGACAGAGGATAGTAGACAGAGCAAGAGGGAAAAAATACAGAAGATAAATGAAAAAATATAATAAATAATTTATTATTCTTTTTTATTTATTTTCCGTATTTTAGTAATCTATTATTGCTAACCAAATATGCGATTAAAAAACATACAAAAATGGTATATAGAATTAAAAATACGAGGATGGTTTGAAAAGTCCGTGCAAAGTCCGAGGTCTTGTTTAATTAGTAGCATCTCTTGAAGGAACGCACACCAAATTTAAGCTACATTGGTCTATTTCTTTGTGTTTGGCATTCGTGTGAATCAAGGAAGTCGAGTGATTTTCAAGAAATGGACAAAAAACAATTTCGTGTGGTGATGTGGTGATTAAACATTACTTTATGAAAGGCAAAACGCCTCAGGACACTAAAGAGAAGCTTGATAAACATTATGGTGACTCTGCACTGTATATATGTATTAAAATTAGTTAAAAGATAAAATAGTAAAGTTTGCAATCAGTAGTATATTATGTGAAGGTGTTGTAGGATTTAGTAACTAAAAACTATTTCAAGCTCATTTTGATAATTTTTCTTAGATTATTAAAAATAAAAATTAAAGCACACACTTATTTGGCAGATTTTTCATACAATCTGATTTCATGAGATGTCTTACATATATCGTATCCCTGCCTTGTATCATAACTGTGAAATTTGCCTTTTTTTAAAAAGGTGCTCTTGTTATCCCAGACATACATTGCAAGTTATAAATAAAACTAATACTATAGATATTTTTTCTGTACCGACAAGATTCATTTTTTTTAATATTAAAATACTCTTTTAGATTATTGTAATTAGATTATAATTTAAATGTCGAGAGGCTAAAGCAAAGTATATGTTAGTTATTGTTACTTTTAAGTCCTTAAAAAATTTCCACAACTTCTTCTAGGGTTGTTGGTTGCAAAAACATAGTCTGGTGTACATGTTTCAATGTTGTATACTCTTCAGATGGATTTTTTCTAAAGTGATTTATTAGTTTTATCTCTGTTACTGTCGAGTAGTATTTTACAATTTATTTCATTATTCCTGCCAAATTCACTGTTGACACGTTCCCAATTTTTGTTTTGTTTGTTAAATGCTTTTACATTGTGTTATCATCATAAGACTTTTGGTATAATTTAATAGTTTCTTATAATAATTTAAAAATACAAAAATATTTTGTAAATCTACAACAAATGTTTACATTATTGGTTAATTTTCTATAACGAACAAGGACTTTAGTACAGTTTCTTATAAGTCTTTTTATTGAAATTATATTTTCGATTGTCGGTAACTGTTTCATGAAACGATAGTTTTCAATTTTCACTCGACCTTATCGAGTTTTTTAGATTGTTATTGTTTTTTAATTGATATTAAAATTCGTCAGAAAATAAATTAAATGCAAGGTCTATATCATTATTGTGAATAAATTCCCAGGCAGTACGTTTTAAATTTGCAGCCATTTCTTGAATTGTATAATAAAATGTATAAAAATCCTTTACTTTGAAGTAAATTAACTAATAAATAGAAAAATTAGTTCATGCTGCCAAAGATACACTTTCATTGCTGGAAAAGATGAAACTAAAAAGCAAGAAAGAAGAAGTCCTACCTTTATCTAAGGATGAGGAGGAGAAAGACAAAGATGAAAATGATGATGATGATGACGATAATGCAGTTGATGAGGAGTCTATTGAAAAATTAGCGAATAAAGATATATCAGATTTGGAGTACATGAAAGGACTAATGAAACCTAAACGGATAAAAATGGAAAAGAAACCTAAGATTTCTTCAGGCCCAACACACCTTATACTATTAGATTGCCACGGAGCATTCAAGGAATTGGATACGTAGGATTCAAACAAGAAAAACAGTTGAATACGGCTTTATAATTGGTGGAAAACAGATTACCGTGATTAAATATGAAAAGAGGTATAGCAAAGTAGAGGAGTCTGATGGTCCACAGAGAAAAAAGGTAAATATCACAAGAAGAGTCTTTAAAAAATGAAGAGGATATTGGTGAATCTGGAAAGACAGAAATCTATCATATACTACAGTGGAAGTTGATATTCAGAAATTGTTCGAGCCTAATTGCAGAAGTAAACATCCCTATAGATTCAAAAAATAAAAGGATTTGGAACAGTAACATTCGTAATGCCAGAACATGCAGTGAAAGCTTATGCCTCACTGGATAGATCAACATTGCATGGTCGAATGTTGCACTTATTAGAGACGATGACACTGATGAAACCACTAATTATAAGAAGAAACAAGCTAAGCACGGGCAGGCTCTTCGTGCAATTGGAATTCTCTATTTCTGGAGAACAATGCTGTCGCTGAAGTGATTGCTGATGATACATTTAATACAAAGCCGTTCTAAACCCGCATGGACAACCTTTCAACTCACAATTTGGCAAAGAAACAAAATGACATGCTAGAATTAGGCCCTAAATATTCAATCAATATAAATTGTGTAAATTTTAATGATACGTTAATTGTATAAACAGAAATTTCACTAAAAGAGTGAATGAAACAACGATATCCATGTCAGAGAAAACCAATTGCAGTTCAGAATTCGCATGGAGAAGGTGCTGCTGTCAGGTTGGCCTTGGGCCAAGAGCAACGAGTTTATTTAAATGCATTCACTGAACCTGGTACAAAAAGATCAAAAACACTCATACTGGTAAAAATTTACCGGCAAATACTCATCCCGCGATATATTCCAGGTTCAAGGTGATATTGCGAAGATTATTTTTCCACCTAATGCGATAACAGCTATTGTATAGTTTTTAGAAGCATCAGAAGCTAGGAAGGCATTCACAAAGTTAGCTTATAGTAAATTCGAAAATTTGCCTTTGTATTTGGAATGAGCTCCAGAATATAGTTTATCTGGTAAGGCGACAAAAGAATCAAATGTATGTAAAGAAGACGTAAACAAGACTGAGAATGAGATTGAGGAGAAAAATGTCGAAGAGGTTGTGGAGTAGGAATAGGAAGAGGAGGAGCCAGAACCAGATACTACATTCTTTGATAAAAATCTTAACTTCAAAACTACTGATGCTTATTTACGAAAGTATTTTGAAGGATATGCTATAAAGAAAGACAAAGCTTTGAAAACATTGCAGCAGATTGTATTCAATGGAAAGTCTCTCGAATTGAAACGTTCAGAAAGAACTTTGCATAATGATGTAAAAACAGCAAGGAAAACAGTTACCAGTAATAATTCCGGTTATTTTTGCATTTATTGCAATTGAACATCCAACAAATTCTATGTAGTATTCTACACATAGATGACTCATCATATTATCTTATTTCAGGGATAACTTCAATCGGATTACATCTTCGTGTTTAAGAAATTTTCTTTTATAGTGACATCCTGCGATAACCGTTAACTGTCATGTAATTAATAATGGTTTCACTTATCCACGTCTCCGTTAGACATAGTATATGTGACTTTTCATTTAGAATCGTACATTCTATTTCATTTGTTTCACGTGTAGTATTTTTATTTTTATATTTAATTTCTGAGTAAAGAAGAATCCAAATTTTGGTTCCAAGAAAGAGACATAGATCCGATAGAATTTGTATATATTTACACACTCTTGGAGTTTTTATACTCCTAATATCTCTCGGGATAAAAGTCGTTGTAATCTTGTCTTTTCGGACAAAGTAATCCGTTTAATGGTCTTTGCCTTTAACGTTTTAAAAAGAAGATATTGTGGTGGTTTGACCAAAAGGTCTTTGACTTCTAAAAGTGCCTCAAAGACTACACAAAATATCAAACTGAATTCATTAAACATGAATTTAGAAATAACACCTTAATTTTAATAATACCAATAGAAGCATTCGCACTACAAAGGTAGTGAGTATTTAAAAGTGTGAAATGTTTCTTTTAGTTTCTCAATTGAAATTAATAATTATATACACAATAAGTTCTCTGTAGAAATAAAATATTTATTAATAGAAATCCAATTATTATTATTTTTATTTTCGTTTCCCTACGAACGAGTTTATAATGTGAACGGTTTACCCTTAAAAAGCATCACATTCCCCACCCTATATAGACTAATAAAAAAGCTATTTATCATATCCTTATGCTCAAATTTAATGCTCTTATATATATTATACATACACACACACAGTAGAGTTCGTGGGGGGACATTCGTATTCAATAACATCTCGCTCGAACGTAAAATATGTAAATATCCAACTCATTCATATGATGAAATACAACACTAAAACCATCTGGTCGAGATTTATTTAAAAAAAATATTCCATTCCGCACGCAAAATGATAATTAGTGTAATGGAATAAAACGCCATGATTACGAATAATATTCGAGGCGGTAATTACAGTCAATTATGTAAAATTCGAAAAGTTGGAGGAGTTTATTTAAAGTAGTTAATGATATGTAAATCTAATCCGGTAGGGCATATTGTAAGCTCGGAGGCAAACAAAAGGGTCAACAGAATTCCAGTTCATTATGACGAAGACAAAGAGTGAACGGCTCGGATATAATGGAGTCGAGGAAAATATTCCGGTCGCAAGAGTAATTGATCTAAATGTGCGTATCGATCGTCAAAAGAAGAGGAGCGGGAAATGATAAAGAGGTGGGTTAGGGGTTGGAGGGCCGGGATAGATGATAGATAGAATAGTGGGATGCATAAAAGCTGCGGAATCTGTGTGCTGATGGCGCGCCTGCGAGTGGGTGGGGATGGGAAGGAGGGGGTAGTTTAATTGCAAGCGATCATTATCTGTGATGTACGGTTTATATCAATAGCCTCAGGTTTATTCATGCTGTGATTTGTGTGAAGTTTGAACAGATTGTGATTACCACGCATTGTTAGAGACTGATTGTTGTGTTTAGAGGAATTTATTTGACGTTTTATTGCGGGGGTGAAGTGGGTCGGGTTTTGTGTTTGCTGATACAGTACGTACTTGATTAAATTACACATTGTTCGACGAGTTTGGGAAAGTCTTTCATAATCCCGGAGGAGGCTGCACACCCGACGTTCGTCGCCGATGGATGAACGATTGCGGTTTCCACAGCCAAATGAGCCATCACATTACGCACAGATTGGATTCATTCAGTCAATCGTTCACTTTGATTTATTTATTTTCTGTATGCAACAACGGATGATGAATAACAGATTATTGATGCTTTAATATTTAATTAACTGTTTGAATACTTACTCTACTAAGAATTGTTCTTTTTTATATAATGTATAATTCTTTAAAGACGAAAGGATTTTTATATATTGAAATTTTAAAACTACTGCTTAATAAGGCACATAATAGACGACAGAGGATAGTTGACAGATGACAAGTAACAATTAAAAGCTGACACATAATACTATAACTATATGACAGATGATAAAGTATGAAGTAAGAGAAATAGATTTAAAATATTTAACTGGCTTTCTGCAAACTTCAAGTATTTTTTTCTGTTCAAAAATTTATATCCCTTTAAAAACCTTTGTCAGAGATTGTGATTTCAAAATTTACCTTTAGATGCCTTACTTCAGATGGCACATAATATATGACAAATAACAGATGACAGATGACAAATTGGTGTATTATTGAAATAAAACAATACCTTTAAAGTTAAATTTTAGATGACAGATGATTAACGATATATATCATATAGAAGATTAGAGATGACCGATGACTTGACAGATTTCCCTAGCTTTCTTTAAACTCATTCTAACTGTTTTATTTATTTTGAAAAAAAAACAGTATACGGAACTCAGAAGACAGAAGACAGAAGACAGAACACGGAAGACATAAGACAGAAGACAGAAGACAGAAGACAGAAGACAGAAGACAGAAGACAGAAGACAGAAGACAGAAGACAGAAGACAGAAGACACAAAACAGAAGACAGAAGACAGAAGACAGAAGACACAAGACAAAAGACAGAAGACAGAAGACAGAAGACAGAAGACAGAAGACAGAAGACAGAAGACAGAAGACAGAAGACAGAAGACAGAAGACAGAAGACAGAAGACAGAAGACAGAAGACAGAAGACAGAAGACAGAAGACAGAAGACAGAAGACAGAAGACAGAAGACAGAAGACAGAAGACAGAAGACAGAAGACAGAAGACAGAAGACAGAAGACAGAAGACAGAAGACAGAAGACAGAAGACAGAAGACAGAAGACAGAAGACAGAAGACAGAAGACAGAAGACAGAAGACAGAAGACAGAAGACAGAAGACAGAAGACAGAAGACAGAAGACAGAAGACAGAAGACAGAAGACAGAAGACAGAAGACAGAAGACAGAAGACAGAAGACAGAAGACAGAAGACAGAAGACAGAAGACAGAAGACAGAAGACAGAAGACAGAAGACAGAAGACAGAAGACAGAAGACAGAAGACAGAAGACAGAAGACAGAAGACAGAAGACAGAAGCAGAAAGACAGAAGACAGAAGACACAAGACACAAGACAGAAGACAGAAGATAGAAGACAGAAGACACAAGACAGAAGACAGAACACAGAAGATAGAAGACAAAAGACAGAAGACATATAATAAATTATATAGACAGATAAGAAGTGACAGCTGAAATATGTGAGTATAAATATTTGATTAGCTAAAATCCTTAAAAAAATAAATCTTTTAGAGATTTTCATTTTAAATCTAGACTTTACATAACAGGTGAGGGGTAAAGTTTGACAGTTGTCAGATGGCAGATTTCAGAAATATATAACAGATTATAAATGATAATAATTTATAAGAAATTACTGAATAAATATTTGATTGACTTTCTTTGAGTATTCCTTCAAATCTTTGGCATCAAAATCAGTATTTTAGAAATTGTAAAATTCTCGATGATAAATGATAACAGTTGACAGAAGACAGATAAAAAATGGTGTATATTAATTGACAGATTATTTTTCTTTAGTTTTGTATACTTTCGAACATTGTAATTCGAAAACTAAAGCTGCATAATATAAATGACACACAACAGATTACAGATGGTAGTTTATTTATCTGAATGCCATTCTGTAAATTTTGTGTTTATTAGAAAAGTCAAATCCTGATATTTCACTTTTATAAATTGCAATTTTTATATTAAAGATTACAAAATAGATGAGTAATAAATAGTTACATATGTACAGATGACATATTACAAATGTCAGATGGCAGATGACAGTTTATATATCTAAATGTCTTTTTGTAAAATAAGTCTCTATTAAAAAAAATCCTCTAGAAATTTCAGTTTTAAACAACTGTCATTTTCATATTCAAAATAAATGAAAAATAACAAATGACCGATGATAGATCACAGATTACAGATGATATATGAATGATCACAAATCACATGCGAAAAATCAGAGATGACATATGACAAATGACAAACAGTAGATGACAAATCATAGATGATAAATGACAGATGACAGATAATAGTTGACGAATGACGAATGTTTATTGATAGATGATAGATATGAGAGATGAGAGATTTTAGTTTATATATGTAAAAAACTTTTTGTAAACTTTGTCTTTATTAAAAAAAAAACATCCTCTAGAAAGTTTAATTTCAAAAATTTCTATTTCCATATTAAAGATTTCAAAATAAATGACAAATGACAGTTGACAGATCATAAAAGACAAATAACAGCTAACAGATGTCAGATGACAGATGACGAACGTTAGTTAATAGATGGCAGATATCAGATGACACTTTATATATCTAAACGTCGTTATGCAAACTTTGTGTATATTAAAATAATGAAATTCGTTTAGAAATTTCAGTTTTAAAAAACTGAAATTTTCATATTAAAGATTTCAAAATAAATGAAAAATAACAAATAGCAGATGATAGATCACAGGCGACAGATAACAGATGACAGATACAAGATAACAAATAACAGAAGACAGATGACAAATGACAGATAACAGATGGCAGATGACATATGGCACATGACATTTATCAAATGTCTTTTGTAAACTTTGCCTACGTTAAAAAAAAAGAAAAATCCTCTAGAAATGTTAGTTTTAAAAAGCTGCTACTTCTATATTAGAGAATTCAAAATAAATGACAAATAACAAATGACAGATGACAGATCACAAATGACATGTGAAAAATTCACGGATGACATATGACAAATGACAAATAATAGATAACAGATCAGAGATGACAGATGACAGAAGGCATATAACAGGTGACCGATGATAGGTGGTAGATGAAAGATGATAGAAGACGGAATGCAGATAACCGATGATAGATGATAGATACTCGATAACTGAAGAATACCAATTACCAATTACAATTGACTGATGGCAGATAAAAGATAAAAAGTGACAGCTAACAGGTGACAAAATAAATAATTGATTGAATTGAAGTCCATTGAAAATAAAACTTTTAGAATTTCAATTTTAAAATAGCTTTATATTAAAAAACAGATGAAATTTCACATATGCCAGATAACAGATTATGCAGAAGATAGATGTTTAATAGGTTATTTAACAAATGACAGAATTATTATAAAAACAATGTAAAGTTTTTATTAAATATGGAAAAATTCTCTAGAAATATCAATTTTATAAAACAGCAATTTCCATTTCCACAGAGGACAGAGGACAGAGGACAGAGGACAGAGGACAGAGGACAGAGGACAGAGGACAGAGGACAGAGGACAGAGGACAGAGGACAGAGGACAGAGGACAGAGGACAGAGGACAGAGGACAGAGGACAGAGGACAGAGGACAGAGGACCGAGGACCGAGGACCGAGGACAGAGGACAGAGGACAGAGGACAGAGGACAGAGGACAGAGGACAGAGGACAGAGGACAGAGGACAGAGGACAGAGGACAGAGGACAGAGGACAGAGGACAGAGGACAGAGGACAGAGGACAGAGGACAGAGGACAGAGGACAGAGGACAGAGGACAGAGGACAGAGGACAGAGGACAGAGGACAGAGGACAGAGGACAGAGGACAGAGGACAGAGGACAGAGGACAGAGGACAGAGGACAGAGGACAGAGGACAGAGGACAGAGGACAGAGGACAGAGGACAGAGGACAGAGGACAGAGGACAGAGGACAGAGGACAGAGGACAGAGGACAGAGGACAGAGGACAGAGGACAGAGGACAGAGGACAGAGGACAGAGGACAGAGGACAGAGGACAGAGGACAGAGGACAGAGGACAGAGGACAGAGGACAGAGGACAGAGGACAGAGGACAGAGGACAGAGGACAGAGGACAGAGGACAGAGGACAGAGGACAGAGGACAGAGGACAGAGGACAGAGGACAGAAGACAGAAGACAAAATACATGTAATAAAGACAGATCAATCATTTTAAGATTTTCATTTTAAAACTAAAACTTTAGATAGCAGATGTGAGAAATACATAACAGATTAAAAATAGTAATAATAGATAAGTGATGACTAATTAAATATTTCATTTTTTTTTTTCTAAAGTTTCTTTTAGTATTTTTTATTTCAAAAATTTTAAATAATATTAAAATTTCAAACAGTATATGACTAATGACAGATATTACATTTAAATGACAGAAAACGATTAAGAAACTACAGATCAAACCTGTAATAGATTTGCCAATATGCTCTCGGTATTTCTATCCATTCGAAACTAAAAGAATTATCCAATTTTCCAAAGGTTATCACTTATATGACAGTTGGCAGATGACAAATAGCAGATGATAAAAGACAGATGGCAAATAATATATGCCAGTTAACAAATGATGGCAGAGGACAAAAGACAGAAGAAAGAAAGAAGACAGAAGAGATAAGACACAAGTCACAAGTCAAAAGACACAAGACAGTAGGCAGAAGGCAGAGGATAGAAGACAGAAGACAGAAGACATAGGATACAAGACAAGACACAAAACAGAAGACATAAGATAGAAGACAGAAAACAGAAGACATATAATAAATTATAGGTGACAGATGACCGACAAATGACAGATAAGAAGTGACAGCTGAAAGATGTGAGTTTAAATAATTAAATAGCTAAAATGCTTAAAAAATTCCAATCTTTCAGATTTTTTCTTTCTAAATCTAAAACTTTACATGACAAATGAAGGATAAAGATTGACAGTTCTCAGATGGCAGATGTCAGAAATACATGTTAAATTATAAATGATAATAATAGATTAGTTGTGACTGAATAAATATTTAATTGGTATTCTTTGAGAATTTTCTTTAATACAAAATAATCTTTAACAATATCGTTATTTTAGAAATTGTTAAACTCTAAATGATAGATGATAATAGTTGACAGGAGACAGATAAAAGATGATGTATAATAATTGACAGATACATGTAACAGATAACAGATAACTTATCCTTAATGGTTTTCACTTTCAAAAGATCTAATTTTAAAACTTTTCATTATATATTACTAATGACAGATGAGAGATAACAGATATTGAATGTCAGATGACAGAATATGATTGGCAAACGACTAAAAATTTAACTAGTTTTTTGTGAGCTAATAATGTTTTGATATTTCGTAGATTTTAAAATTGAAACCTTGGATGAAATAAGACAGATAACAAATAACCTACCATAGGTGACAAATAACAGATGACAAATGACATTTGACAAAAGGCAGATATATTTGTTCTATCAAAACACAAATCTTTGAACATTTCAGTATTTTTTAGAGAATAAAATTTCAAAACTAAATCTTCAAATGACAAATGGCATTTGGCATTTGTTAACTCTATTGAAAAAAAATTGGAAATTTCAGTATTTTTCAGAGATTGCAACTTCAAAACTAAATCTTCAAACGACAAATAACTTTAGTCAAAAATTTGATCAAAAATTAAAGAAAAACAAAATAACAAATGAAAGTTGTCAGATGACATATTACAGAGGATATTGAATTGATGAGGCGGATACATGATGAAACTCCATAACAAATTGAAATAAAACAACACAGTTGGGAGGGTTTCACATTTATTGTTGAACACTGCAACATGTTTCACCACACATCTGATGAAGCCACTGTGTGGTGAAACATGTTGCAGTGTTCAACAATAAATGTGAAACCCTCCCAACTGTGTTGTTTTATTTCAATTACAGAGGATAGATAGAAGAACACTTAAAGTAGTATACTAATAAATAATTAAATCTAATATAATTATGCTTAATTGTAGGTAAATATGAAGTTGTTTTACTAACTGAACATACATATCTCATGTGTCGAAGACGAACTACTTGATGAACTCTTGATATCTTATGTCAAGGATGTTGAACTCTTTGAAATATTACTCCTGTACTTTGAAAGGCTCGAAATGCTGTCAAGCCATATGAGAAGTTAGCATCACACTTTTTTTTTATATTAAGTGTGAATTATTTGTATTATTGTTAAAACTTATTAGAACTCTTAGTGCCAGTAAATGTAGATGCTAGCTTATAAGTTTCCAGGTTCACACTGGTCCTATTACCACAGAATAAAACTTGAAATAATTTCATATTCGTGGAAAAATAAGTTGTGAATTTGAAATAGCGCGAAATCAAATTAAACGACTTGTACGCAAAGTGTTGTTAATAATGGTGGGGAGGAGACAGGGAGCAGGAGCTAAAAGCTCGCCTCCGGGGGGTGGGCGCAGCACAAGGGTAGCGCACACAGCCCGGAGTCTCTTTCTCCGCTCCGGCAGTCGGGTCACGTGGCCGGGATAATATCGGCCTGCGTTCGCAGCCTCTCCCACTATTTATTAGGCGACGCCGTGCCTCCGATGTTATTATCAAACCTTGCACCTACACCTGAAACCTTCGAGGTAGGTTCTGGCAATCGGTATCTCACCCCCTCCCCCTCCCTATCCCACTATACAGATATGGATATACTATACGAAGCGGTTTGAAATTTCTATTCCCCCCTCAAAATGGAATATCGTAACTAGATATTTGACCGAATTGCAAAAGGCAACGACCAAACTTTGCACTTTCCCACCCCTCACGCCTCCTACCACCCCAAATACGAAACCAATGTACTCGCAGCCGCGCTATCACCTATCCTCATTCCCCGCGCCGCCGACCTTCATAAATACTCATCACTTTCGTCGCTTTTTATTTCCAATTTTTATGTATATATTCCCGACGAAAAAATGACTTTCATCGCCGCAACTTTATAGGGCCCCTATCAGATCAGAGTGTATCGAAACGGCGACGCCCGGCGTAAAACTTTTTATCGACTTATAATTTAATACAGAGTACACAAATTCCCATCGCCGGATCCCCTCGTATAGATATTTTTATATCTCTGTATAATAAATATTTCAACATATTTTACTTGTTTCCTTTAGATGTAAACAAATTAGGCAAAAATATGAATACATAAATTTAATAATAAAATTATGTAAGTCCTTTATTTAGAAATAGTTGATTTTTGGGGCGATATGTAAAGACTGGATTAAAGCGACTTGATTTAGCTTTTAGTTTTACGTGGGAAGTTCAATAATTAATGTAATACATTTTTTTCTGGGCTACGATTGGTTGAAAAATGAAGATTTCTTGTGAATTATCATTCAATGTTCCCACTTCGTCTCATATAGTTTCATTAATTTCCGATAGGTGACAGCGCTATACGTAGCTCTTAAAATCGCGTCTGTAACGGAGGTGCATTCCAAACAAACAGGGCATCTCAGATATTCATTACCGCTTGTAAGATGTTTACAAAGATCTGGCAGTGGTCGCCACACCCACTCCCCTACTAAAAAAACACTTTAAATACCATCAGCTGGTAAAATAATGGATACGGCCTTCTGGGATTTTGAAGAAGTTATTCTATCCGATGTCCTTGCTCAAGGTCAAACGATCAACTCTGAAGTGTACCATCCTACTCTTCAGAACTCCAGAGCTATCAAAAAATATTCAGCCAATTTGGAAGAAAAAGCTCTGAAAATTCTAAAAATTTTAAGAAAAATTGTCGAAAAACTATAAAAATCTGGAATAAGAATTAACAGATTGTTCCTTAAAAGAAAATTTTTAAGAAATGATTTCAGCAAAAAAATCCAAATAAATTTCTCTTTTTTTTTTGACAAGGCTAGACCTTACACAAGTCTTCGCACCTGAGAGGAACTCAAAAAATTTCAGTGGATTGTCCTTCCCTCATCCACCCCACAGCTTCGTTCTCGCACAGTCGGATTTTTATTGGTTTATTTTTATTGGTTTTGCCCAATAAAGAACGCAATCCGCGGGAATCATTACGTGGATGATATTGATATTAGTTTTTGATGATAGCTTCTGTCCCCAGGAAATCACCATGAAAAGGAACCAAATAATGACTTCTAATTGCGAGCACATTTCTTACACTCTCAGATCATTTAGAGGGTAATAAATGTAAAGAATCTCTCTGCTTGTAGTGATGAAATCTTAATTCAAAATTGGTACATGAAATATAAGAAGTATGTCTGACTGTACCAGGAACATGAAATCGGCACTCTATATTACAACCAATTTGGATCTGATAGTAAAGTTATTTAATAAGATATATCAAACAGGTATAATTGCAACTAAGTGGCTTAAAACAACGTTCAGAACTACACCTAAGAAGCAACGCCAAAAAAAACTGTAGTGAATACCGAGTAATTTGTATTCGTTTATTGTGCAATATTTTAAAGAATTTCCTACACATTATACACACTAGAATTAGAAGGAAATGTGAAGAAACCCTGGACCTCTATTCAATTTGGCTTACGCAACGTATTTGGAACACGTAAATGCAGTATTCTTAGACTACAAGAAAGCAATTGGCCGAATAAACCAAAAAAAATTAATAGAACTATTGCAGGACACCCAACTGGAAGGCTAACCGCTTAGGCAATGACAAAGCAGAAAACATCAGCATACAGACAGAAGTCTAACAGGGTTGTATCCTTTCTTATTTAATCTCTAATCTGATCGAGTTTTTATAGATGCACTTGAAGAAATACTTCCAATCATGGTAATACCCATAATACCCATAACAACTATAAGACTATGGCGATGAGGAAAAATACTCTAAGTGGTTTTAAAGAGCAAAAAACGTAAACGGCGGCATTAAGGCGATATAAGCATATAAAGGCACATGTAAAAAAAAACACAAAAATACGGACCATTCCGTGGTGCGGGCAGACATGGTAATTTAGAGTCTTTTGTATACCTAAACCTCTTCAGACGTTATTTGGCATCTGTTGGGATATAACTATTGCGAAGCTGAAAGCTGATCCTGGGTTCAGGGGCATGGTACATGTTGATGATGCTGGGTGGAGATGAAGATGTTGAGAGGAGGAGTAGAGGGAATGAATAGTGGAGAAGTGGTAGGTATTGGTACTTTTCTAGCTTATTAGTAGAATTTAGTGTTTAATAGGCGAGCGGTGAGGTTTTTCTTCTTTTCTTTTTTTAAAAATATTTTATTATATTTTTATTATTTTTTAAATTGAACATATTTTGGTTATTTTAGTAATTAAATTTATTAGGGATTAAGGATGAGAGCGACAAGGTAGTCGGGAGCAAGAGAACGTTCCCGAGCTTTAGGGCATAAATTCACAGTAGGTGTAAGATTGTCTTCACAATGTCCTCGACAAGCGTGGGAGGTGATAGTAGGGTAAGGATGCTCAATCGGGGGTGTACGAAATGGTGTCAAAGAGTGGTTTGTTTATGGGTTTAGAGGTGGACAAGTGGGTGCCAAAATAATTAATCAGTCTGGTTATTTTGTGTTCTATACGGAAAATAGATGTGTTTGTAGACCGTATCTTTAGGGGTGTGAGATGAAAACAGACAGTTTTTCCCAAAAGACGGCGTTTAAGGGAGAAGAGTTAGGAGGAAGTAAAGGAAGTCAAGAAGGCTTGTGGGAATTCAAGGACGAGTCTGATGAAGGCTTTGTAGGTGTCAAGTTGAATATTAGAGGTGTGGTCTTGGAGGCTGAATTTTAGGGAAGCGAGGAGGCAGTGCCTTGAGAAGATTTTTTTTCCAGGTTTGTTTAACTGGGGTAGCACTAAGGTTATTTTGGAATAGGATGCCAAGGTAAAAAATTTGGTTTTAAAGAAGGAGATTGTGATTGTTGACCGAAAAGGAAACAGGTGGGGAGTTGCTTAAAGATAGTGTTCAAAATTTGGAGGAGGTAATAAGTGTGAGCAAGTGTGGCTTACTGGGGAATTTGTGGGAGGACTAGAGGGCTGTGTCGTCTGCATATGTATTTGGGAAGAGGGATGTCATATATGAAGATAGAGTAGAGGTAGGGTTCTAGGACAGAACCTTGCCGGACGCCACAAGAGAGGGTGAAAGGAGAAAACATTGCAAAATTGTAAGAAACTCACTGGTACCGATTATGTAGAAAGGATTTGATAATGCGTATGAGACGGAGAGGGATGTTTTTATGGCGGAGCTTGAGGATGACGCCTTGATGCCAGACAGTGTCGAAATGTTTCTGTACATCGAAAAAGAAAGCGGCAGTGATCAAAAATGTGGTGCTCAGAGGAGTCTAGGAGTTGAGAGACGATGATGCGCTCAAGAAGTTTGCTCACAGTGTTGAGGAGGAAGAGAGGACGAAATGAGGATGGGTTAGAGGGATCGTTGGACTTTTTACGGCGATTTTTCAGGAGGTGGTGGGGAAGTAACCGGAGGCAATGCAGAAGCGGAAGATTCGATAAAAAAAGGAGATGAGGTTGGCTGGAATTGTTTAAGTATGGCTTGTTGGATTATAAATGTTATCTCAGTTGTGTCGATGTCATCAGTCGATGAGTGTCAAGTGTCAAGGGTGGTTTCAAACTTTTTAGGGAGGATTGGAAAGCGTTTCAATTTGTGCGGCAGAAAATTTTGTTAGGAGGAAGGATGGATGGAGGAGATATGAAGAGAGAGCAGAGGAAGAAATGGGTATGTGGTTACCAAGTGAATAGGGGCCAAAATGTGAGAAGATAGTAACCAAATAAAGTGACGAAAATATCGAATAACCCTAAAGACGGCCACGTGTTGCACAAAAATTTATAAATAACCGAGATTTCGATAGGTATGAAGAAAAGTTTAAGCATTGTATTGTCAAAAATATTAGCGAAACACGGAGAGTGGCTATGTTGAAGCTTAATACTAGAACGTATGCTGAGTTATGTCAATTGCTGAAGGACCACCATACACCATCGAAAAATACATTTAGGAAGAGTATAGACTTTTATAAAGCTACGCAGTCCGAAGGGCAGTCATGTGCAAAATGGTCCACACGAATGAAGCATCTAGCAATAGACTGCGAGTTCACAGATAGCTCAGAGGTGCTAAAGGACAAATTCATCACAGGGATGTTCCTAAGATCAAAATCAGTGGAGCTGAAGATGATCGTGAAAGCTGCAATTTCAAAGGAAACTGCCTTGAAATCAGCCTCAGTATAGAATAAAGGGTTATAAGCGATAAGGGGAAAGTAGCGCAACGTACAAACACGAAGGATAAATTCCAGAAGAAAGAGCCAGTCAGATAGAAAACCGAAGTAGCAGGATCCCAAATGCACTACTTGGGGAAAGAAGTATGGCTGAGTGTGTAAATACGTACGATGCAGATGTAATAAATTCAACCAAGTTGGACAATGCATCAATAACATCAATTATAAAGTACATAAACCAATAATAATAAAAGTAAACAGACAAAATTCACAAATAGTCTTGTTATTAGATTCAGGATCTCCAGTGAGTACAATAAATAAAATAACGCTTTGCAATGAATTTCCAAATTTTAAATTGCAAAAGAGTAATATAACGGGTGTCCAACAATTATTGCAGTCCCGGGTGGCGTTGGAATAAAAAACGTAGGTCGATTCTTACATGTTGCAAATAAATAAGCAATTTTATCAGGAAACATAAAATTCTGTAATATAGATTATATGCTTACCTTCAATTTGAATCATCAGATGAGTCAAAAAGTATTGTAACAATCTCTACTCACAAAGGGCGTAGAATCAGACAATTATGAAGAGGGATTTTATTTTGCTAATAATTCAAAAGTTAGATGAAATTCGCAAAGAAACAAAAAATCACGTTGTTCTTCAAACTGTCATAATAATAGATAGACATAACGTAATTGTTTGATTTTGAAATGTTGGTTCATTAAACACTACGTATGTTTCGCCCACACCATGGCTTCTTCAGGTGAAGTAAATATACAAAATAAAATTTGGATTTTCAACACCTAAGTGCCTCGTCAATCAATCAATTGTCATAACTTCATTAAAAAGTTCCTGGCCAAGCAAAATTAGTAAAGAAATTAAACCATTTTATGAAAGGATTAGAAATATAAGTAAATTCTGAAATCTATTTGTGGGAAATAAAATTGTAAATCGTATAAATTGCAGAAAGAAGTTATGCAAGACTTATATGCAATGCATGATCAAAATCACTTGCACGTTCTTATTCCTGATTCATTGGAATAGATAAAGCAATCGAATAAATGTGTAAACCATGCTCATCTTGTGCCAATATCCTAAAAGAATTAACAACCTATTGCCAAATTAAGACACACTTTTTGCCAGAATCCACATAGATTTGTAATAATTAGAAAAAACACGAAAATATTTCGTATTTTTTCTAATAATTAGTGAATTTTCTACAACGAAAGGACATAGATTTTTGTTATATAAATAATATTCATTTATTAATCAAAGTCAACTCATGTTTCAAATAGGTGCAAGTTTATATAACGTTATCCATGACATCTATAATCACTATGAATAAATTAAGCGATTGTCAGTAATACGAATTTCCAGCACAATTTTATTTATAACAACACACTGAAAAGAAAAGAACACGAATATTCCTAAGGCAAAAACTTTCTTGGCAAAGCCCCCTTCTCACTCTCTACACCGTTTTTTTTTTCCTCACCACCGCAAACAGGTCTCCGCGTTTACTGCTAACATTCCCACGAAACAACATAAATAATTATGTAATTTATCAAAACGTTCCGTGTAACTTTTACGCTCGAAAATAAGACATGACGAATTAGGAGTATAAAATATTTTCTGAATGCGTTCCCCCCTCTCTCCACCTTCTTCTTCTTTTTTTATGTAAATGTGCGGCCGTTTTAGGGTTATATATAACGGGCCGACTTATTATTATTTTTTTCCCTCACCGAGTAAATAAATTCGGTCGCGTTTAAGCGCGAAACTTTCTTAATGAAGATTGTATAGTTGGCGAAAGCGAAATTCGAGTTCGGGGCTGGTGTGTGTGTGAATTATGGGCGAGATCGTAAATTTTCATTAGTGGCATTATCAAGTTCGTTCAAATATTAAATTTTTCTTTTTGGCTCTTTATAGAGGAGCGGGCGTGGAGTTTTTAATTTTGAATTTTCGGCGGAGGGATGGTTTTAAATTGGGCGGTAAATCTTGTAAAAATTATACGTTAAGGGATGATAAATTATGGGGAATGAGTGGATTGGTTCGTACGGTGCACGTCAGTTTCAGACGTTATATGCGGCCGACTCACCTCGAGCCCTAGAGTTCCTACCTAGGTTTATTTATTTATAAGGGTGCGTTTTTCCCAGGATTACAAGAGAGAGGAGGAGAAAAAAACGGAATATAGGAAATATATTTTGTTTGAGTAGAATAAAAAATTAAAAATACATAAAATATTTTATCTACGATCGTACAGAAAGTAGACGCTTTTTGCATCATTTTTCATTGTAAAAGTGGCTTTTTAAAGCACTAGTGCTTTTTTACGTTTTTATTGCACGGTAATGTCAAACTGTTTTTATTGCACAGAATTGTCAAATTTGACATATGAATATATATAGCACAAATTTTCGACGAAAAACTTAACTTTTTATTAATTGATACAAATAACTAATAAACTATAAATAAAATATATAATACAAACGAAATGGCAGATTTAAGAACTCTGAAGATTTCATTTAATGCAAGTCGAAGCGATTACAATAAAGCGAACATTTTTTCCATAAATAATAATGGCGGCCGACATTTGTGCAACTTGTTTACTGGTTGCTAAGTAACGCTTTCATTAGTGCACTGCGGGTAAAATATGTTTTCATTAATTGAATTATTGAAATGAGATTAAAATATTACTCATAAGAATATATTCTTTGAAATCCTTTACGATCGAAGATAAAATTTTGTAAGGCACACGTGTAAAAAGTTTCTTTATTGCACTCCTGGCTTTAAAAAAACTCGCTCGTTCCTCGCTCGTGTTTTTAAACGCCAGTTCGTGCAATAAAGCATCACTTTTTACACTTGTACCTTAAATAACTATTACCCACAGTGCATTGATAAAAGCGTTACTTAGCAACCAGTAAATAACTTGCACAAATGTCAGACGCCATTATTATTCGTGGACAAAAGATTCGCTCTATCGTAATCGCATCAACTTGTATTAAATTATATTTTCAGAGTTCCCAAACCGAAAGTGGGTGTTTACTCGAGGCGTTTTTTTGTTTTTTTCCGATATTTTTTTTTAATATAAAAAATATTACAAAACTTTTCAAACAAAAGTTAAAGGAAATGAGAAACTGAACAAATTTTGTTAAAATATATTTTTCATAAAATTCTTAACTTTCGAGAAACAAAAATAAAAATTGAAATTTTTGATATTTTTGGCCAATTGCTAATAAACTATTGGAGTTACATGAAATTTATATAACAAATAATTGTAGAGAATTCAAAACAGAATAAATTATTAAGAGTAACTTTTTTGCATAAACCGCATAGTTTTCGAGTAATATATAGGGAAAGTACTATAATGGCCATATCACCATTTTGACTTTAAAAAAATGTTTGCTTATAATTTTAATCCACAGAGTTGTGACCTTGTGATATCATTCTTAACCAAGAGACAACAGGCAGTCACCTTCAACCATTCACAGTTACTTGAAACAAGATATGTCGTACCACAGGGATCAACTCTAGGCCCTCTCCTGTTTCTCTTATACATAAATGATTTTCCGGGATATATGGGGGGAGGCAAGGTTGTATTATTCGCCGATGATATAAACTTGCTTAACTCTTCTAGCAATATGGATACTGCTATGCAAGATAAGAGAATAGTAGAGGAAGCTAAAATATGGTTTACTGCCAATCGTATGAGTCTCAATATGAAGAAAACTGAAACAAAAATATATACTCTACATAATTTTATTGTGGTCAACAATAGCGATATTGTAAAATTTATAGGTGTCTACATTGACAATTCTATATAATGGGAGAGTCATGGTGATAAATTAGCTGCTAAATTAAATAAAAATATGTTTGTTCTAAGAGGATTACAAAACAATATTAGCCCTAAAATCCTTCTTACAGCTTACTTGCCTGGGGCCTTGCTGCAATAAGACACCGAATTTTTAGAATTCAACGCAAAGCTATTCAAATTCTATATAATCTAGGTTACCGTGATGACTGCAAGGTAGCATTTCTAAACTTCAAATAAAATAAAATCAAATCAAATCAAATTTATTGGTGCTATTACAATAGTTTACACACGTCGTACATAATAATATAATATAATAAAATAAATTGCAAATACAATACAGCTAAAATCTAATGATATACCGAGACGGACAAACGTATTAAAATAAATAAATATGTTAAAAGATAAAATGACAGTTTAAAACAAATTAAAAAAATTTGTGCAGTCTGATAAAAACTCTTCTACACTATAAAATGCCTTTGCTAATAATTCTTGTTTAATGCGTGCTTTATACATTTTAAAAATAAGTTGTTTAATTTCTGTGGGTAATCTATTATATAATTTAGGTGCATAATGCCGTGTGCTATTCTGTGATAAGGATAGTCTGCTATATTCTATTCTTATTTCGTTATTTTTGCGTGTTGGATAATTGTGGAATCTATGATTTGTACTATTGTCCACATTATGTTCTTTCGCCCATAGTAAACAATTTAAAATGTATTGACTGGGTAAAGTTAATATTCCCATATCTATAAATGTTTGTTTACAATCTTCCTTATACGGCAAATTTGACATTATCCTTATCACTCGTCTTTGCAAGGAAAATATTCTTTTAGCGGCCGCCGAATGCCCCCAGAGAAGCAACCCATATGATAATAAAGAATGACATAGTGCATAGTAAGAGGCCTTCAAAATTTCTACGGAGACACATTGCGATAAATTTCTCATTAGATATATATGTTTAGAGAACTTACTTGCTAAATTATTAACATGAACATCCCACCTTAGGTTTTGATCTATATACAAACCAAGAAACTTTACTGTACTTGAATCCATGTTTTCTTCATGATCTCTTAATGTAAATAGCAGTCTGATTGTTTTCTCTTCATTCATACTTAGTTTATTTGAAATGAACCAGTTTTTAGATACATTAAGTGCTTCATTTTCAATGGTAAGTAAATGTTCTATATTCGCATTTGTTATCAAAATAGATGTATCATCTGCAAACTGTGTAACTTTAACAAAATTATTATTAAAATTATTACAGAAAATATTTGCATATATGAGGAATAATAATGGGCCTAGATGCGATCCCTGCGGTATGCCTTGATCAATAACCATTTCTTGGGATAAGTTGTTCTCATATAAGACCACTTGTTTTCTATTTGACAGATAGGACATAATAATACGAGCACTAGATGGTAAAAAATATAACAATAGAGCTTATGTATCAGCAATTGATGTGATATGCAATCAAATGCCTTCGATAAGTCTATGAAATTTACCAAGACAAATGATTTTTCTTCCAGACCATTTAAGATGTTATCGATAAGTTCCACCATAGCATTTTCTGTGCATCTTCCTTTTCTGAAACCATATTGTTTGTCGGAGAACAGATTATTTAATTCAAAATATTCTGATATTTGTCTGTAAAGCACTAGTTCAAGAACTTTCGCTATGACTGGAATTATCGATACTGGCCTATAATTATTAGGATTCGAGGGATCTCCTTTCTTGTGAATTGGTATACATTTCGATAATTTAAGACAGTCTGGAAACTTGTGATCACGTATACATTGATTAATAAATTTAGTGAGTGGCTGTATGATTATATCTTTTACTGATTTTAAGATAATTGGTAACAGGTCATAGACATCTCTACTACTGCTATTCTTAATTGATTCAAATATGTCTCTGACCTGTACCATAGACACTTCCTTAAATTCAAAATACTGACTGCATGAAGGAATCAACTGAGGAGATAGATTTACATTATTGTGTGGTATGTTTTTAATGATATTATCTATAACAGTAATAAAAAACCTATTAAAATCATCCGCTGTTATATTTGTTTTTGGTTTTTGACGTGAACTTTGTTTTCTTTGAGAATTTCCACATGGATTTAATACTATTAGGCGATTTTTTGATATATTCATCGATTGCTTTGATTTTTTCATTTTTAATCGCGTTCCTATATTTCGAATTTAAGTGGTCACGTAGAGATTTTAATTCATTTGTTGGACTTTTGAGATACAACTCATTCACCAAGTCGCGTGTTTCTCGCATATTTTTTAAGTCGTTGTTGTACCAATGTGTATTAAAAAACTTTTTATGTTTTATAACTCTTTCACTAAATGATAGCTCATAATTATATATTAACATATTCAATAGCTGTTCCGTTTTAATATCACAATTGTTGGATGAATTTATAAAATTCCAATCTATATTACTTACAAGATTATAAAATCTAATTTTACCCGCAGTGATTATTGGCCTACATTTGACAGCCATAGAGGTATTTTTTCTGGCATTTACTTTAAGTGAACATGAAATTGCATTAATTACACCACCGTGATTTGAGGATGTCCTACAATAGTAAGAGATCGCTTCCCTTCCATCTATTTTACATAAACCAGCCTCTTGGTCTGAAAGCCAGTGTTCCGTTAGCATGATGATGTCATAAGTGCAGTTAATTTCATGAAAAAGTTAGTCTAATTCATTAATTTTATTACGAACGGATTGAATATTCGCATAAAATATATTTATTGTTGTTTGTTTTTCTATGTCTGCGGTATTTTTTTGCGGAGTTTTGGAAAAAAACGCTCATATCTTATACCAGCTTCCCATATTACAGGATTTTTAATTTTATCGAGATCTTCTATCGGAAAGGATATTTTAAAGGAAGCATATTCGTCCGGGTGTTTGGATTTTAGCGTCTCACATTCAATGTTAGTAAAACCTCTTTCTACTGTTAAATATTTTAACATCATTTGTTCGGTAGTATCTTTATGTACCCTGTACACATGTAGATGGCCTCTTCTTATTATCGGGGCTCCTTTTATCGATGTGTTGATTGCCTCTCCCATTTTAACATAGTTCTTTTTCCTTTTATTTTGAATCAGTTTCCATTCCGTGTTTTTATTGTGCGTTTCTGTTAAAATTTCTTTATCACCAGAATCCAAATATTCGGAACTACTCGCCGCGCGTTTTTCCTTCTCGTGGTTTTTATTGTATTCTAGGGGCTCCAATTGTTTCTCTGTTTTATTTGAATTCAATGTTTTTCTTTTTGTTATTGAATTTGGTTTTTGTTTTTCTCCATCAGATGATCCTAATCTTGCAGTTTCCTGTATCGTGACTTGTGTACGCGATCTACTTGATTCACTCTCAGTCCTACTTCTAGATATCTGCACATGGTTATATTCTGATCTATTGCTGACAGAATTTATTGTATTAACGACAGATGGCTCTTTATAGTGGATTTCCATTAACTGAATGTGTTTTAATAGAATTTCGTTCTTTTCTTTAATTTCCTGTATTATTTGATTTTTCATTTGTATTATTTCTTTTAGAAAAATTATTTCACTCACAGTTTGATTCGGTAAAACATCTTTTTCAATATCTTCATCCATGATTTCTAGGTTAGTGTTGTCGTCCAGATTTTTACAACAAGTAAATACCTCATCATCTGTTAATTCCATGTGTTTTCTTCTTTTGTTGCGAAAGCAGCCTGCATGCACTACATTTTTACACTGACTGCACTTTAATTTTGAATTGTCTTTTCTAATATCAACTTTGCAAATTAAACAAACACTACTATGCTCCATTGACATATTTGAACTTAAACGTTTTAACATTTCCATGCTTGTATATTCTGCATTGCTTAATCTTAACCAAGACATACTACGATAATAACAAATTACACTCTCAGAATCACACCTATGATACAAGAATGAAAGATAACTTATGCTTACCTTCAATAAGACTTCAGAGATCAAGAAATTGTATAAACTATTTTGGATTAAAATTTTATAATAAACGTCCCACTAGTTTTACAAATCTAGATATTAAAACCTTTAAAAAAAAGATTAAAACATTTTGATTGATTGATTGATTGATATAATCTAGGGCTCTAGGACTTTTCTGCGACCATATCTTCTTGAATAACAGATAAAAGTAACACGCCTTTACTGTGTGCCCTCTTTAGCATTGCGATCTACTATGATAATCACACTTTGTATCTTTTGAGTACACAACGTTATAAAATTTATTCCAACATTTTTTTTTGATTTCAGGATTTATAACACAAGAAAGATATTTCAGTAAATGTTCAAAATGTTCATTTTCATTTAGGCACAAATTAATTCGCCGCTGCAAAGACCTTTCCACAATTCGTTGGTGCATATTTATTGGTGCTGTTGGTGGTTCCTTATAAAAAAATCTCTTTTGAGTATCCCTACAAGAAAACGTGAGGTTTTGTTAGATCCGGAGATCTAGCAGGCCATTTGGTGGGCCCATTCCTACCAATCCACTGGGCAGGTGCTCTGTCTTGTTGAAACCACACCATATTTCTTGTTAGTTAGAGCATATTAGCTAACGTTCCGGGTAATTCAATTTGCAAGAAGTGCAAATACATAGGCCTATTGAGATGGCCCTCGAAAAAATGTGGACCTTCTACATGGTTTCCAAAAATTCCGCCCCAGACATTCAAAGACCGTCGATACTGATGATCAACTTGTCTCATAAAATGCGGATTATCAGTTGTATAATTGTGCCTATTGACAGATCCGTTGTTATGAGATGTCGCCTCATCCGTGAATAAAATATATTGGAAAAACACAAGATCCTCCTGTATTTTTTGTCTTCCCCAGATCAGTATTACTCAGTTCTTTATGTAGCTGAATATGATATGCTTGATATCGATTTTTCTTCAGAATGCTTTGTACTGACCTCTCGCTTATGCCAGTTCCTTCACCAATGTCTTTTTGGTTCACGTTGGGATGCTCAGTTGCTGTTAATAGCACTGAAATTTGGTTTTTCTCGTTGATGATAGGCTTTTTTCTTTCTTGTTTTTTTTGTAATTCACACTTCCCATGTCAATAAATCTATTGAGTAAGTTCCTAAAACATTTCTCCTCCGGATGTCTTCTGCCGGGATAACGTGTGGTGTAATTTCTAGCCACCAATAAACAATTTCCAGCAGCCTCCCTTAATACAAAAATCGTATCGACTAGTTCGTTCTTTTCGAAATCCATGATGATAATTTGCTGTCTCTTTTACCGCGAAACGGAGAGAATCACTTTGCAGAAAATATCAGAGAGATTTACATGTCAAACTAATTGTTTAATTGACATGTAGATGCATTTTTTCAGTCATGGCTATCTATTCAAAAACAAATTCGTATTCAAGGACCGTTTGAAATATACATTCTTTTATATCTTTAAAAATATCACTTTTAGGTATAGGGTATGCTTAATATTTTTTGTAGGAAATTAGATGCAGAATAATATATAATTTAAAAAAAATATATGATTCCATTTAAAAAAAAAGTTACGACATTTTGAAATTTTAGAAAATGGCGTGTCTGATTCAAAGGCAGGGTTCCTCCAAAGTGAAAATTTTTAACACTGGTACATAAACAGTACTTATGACCAACCATAGGAAAAAGAAAATTTCTTAAATTTTAAATAGAACATCAGAATAATTTTTTTTGTGAACCTCCGCTTTTTAAATTTTTTTCAAAAAAACGTCAATAACTCGGAAATGCCACATCGAAATTAAAAACCAGAAAAAGGTTCAAGTTATAAAATATTATCCAAATTAGAAAATGAAAAAATATATAGGGTGTCCCATTTAAAAAAATGTTTGCTTTTGTTATACCGCAAAATTGGGACACCCTGTATATTTGAAAATAATTTTACGGCATAGAGATTTTCAAATCAATAAATTTTTATACGAAACATTTTTTTCTATCTCTTACGAGAAAGGCGCTAGGAAAGCCTGACGCACTATTGCAGGACCCTGTATATATATTATGTTATCATAAAAAGGTCAACCACGAATTCCCGGAAATATGCATTTGGATGGAATCAAACTTACTAATCCTAAAGACATTGTTGATTTCGGAAAGAAGAACAGGAATTTAAAGATTTAGTTGAAAATCCTCACTGGGAAACATCACATATTACCTTCTATCCAATTAGCTATTACTAGAAATATCATCGGAGAATCTACAAGCTATTTGAAGAAAGAGTAACAAACATACAGTTTGAATTTATAAAGGGGTGCCTTATTCTATCTGCAGGTATTATTTTAGCGCTGTAGAGATATGAACTGTGATAGTTTTACCGGTTTTATCGATCAGAAGGAATTTGATAAAATACAGAATTAAAAGTTGATTCAAGTCTTGAAAAACTCAGGGACAGATCATAAAGATCTTTGGATCTCATTTTAGATTTATTTTATCTCTTAATTCATTTATATCATTTATCCATTAAGGTTTTATAATAATTAGATTTCATGCCTGAGGTTGGGTCCACAGATGCGAAGTTAAGTGCCATTTTAGGTACTTTTCAACAGTTTATTTCCAGTTTGCTATTGATAATGGCCAATTTGTGACCGAAATGTACATCTAGCGATTAATAAACAAAGTGAAAAAAGTGCCAAACTAGTGTTTTATTTAATTAGTTTATTTCCAGTATTTCAACCTTCTCTTGTTTCTTAAAATATGAAGACACACACATAGGGACGGTTAAAGACTAAACTTTGCACAAACACATATCATTTTGAATATAATCTTTAGCGACTGAAGTAGAAAAAGAAGAAGAGATTTTATGCCATCGAATTCATAACTGAGAAAAGAATTAGGTCGATAGTTTCACACTATTTTTTTAAAACCACGCAGGATAACAATGCAGTTAAACCAAATTATAATACAATTATATTGTGAAATTTATAAGAATTTTCTCTCTTAAATCACGTTTCACTGTTGAAACGTAAGGAATTATTATTTAAAAAAAAATATGTCCGAGACGCGTGTTTATTCCGTTCGTCAGGTCCTGTAGGCCGGACGGGACCGTCAAAGAAAAATATATTGTGTCGAGTTTCTCGTGAAAAGAAGTCGGAACAATGAGATCGACCCAGAAAAATCTTATACCAGTTTTTTTTGGCCGCTGCTGCTGCTGCTGCTGCTCGGGGGAAAGCCGAGACGCCTAAAGGATTTTATATATTAAGGCCGGCCGGTTTTTTTTTCTAACCCGTCTTCTTCTTCTCCGCAGCAACCACCCCAACTCATCAGTCGGGTTTTTAGTTAATAGTTCGAATCCGAAAACAGAGATAATAATTAATCTATAGTTTTTTTTTTAAACTAATCCATAATCAGATATAAATACAAGAAAATTATTATTAATATATGATTTGGACTGTTTTTTTAAACAATAATTATGAAATAATAATTAAATAAAGACGATGGTTAGTCATTTTGCTTAATAAAAAAGTAAAATCATATGCTGAAATAGACGCAAACTTCGGTTAGGGGAGGCACCTACAGAAGAAGAAGAACAATCCTAATTTTTCCGTTCATAAAGTTAATGAATATATTTATTGCTATCATATAGTAACTATAATAGATTCAGATAATGCTTAATCACAATACGAACTTGGAGTGTTCTTTAAATACTGACTATTGTTTTCATTTCTCATATGAAGTATTCAACTAATTGATAATTATACTTATTGTATAGTGAATTTGATTATATTAAGATGTTAATTTTAGAAACTCTATAATACTTGATTGTGTCTACTTTTTTTATTAATAGAGATATGTCATGGCTTTGTAAATAATTTTATTTAAATATACACTTTTGGTGGATGCGCCGGGTCGAGTCTTCACTTTTTTAATAGAGAGGTGTAGATTTCACCCGGCGCATCCACCAAAAGTACATGCTTACATACCATATTTCACAGCTATAATATAGCTTTATTCATACAAAAAAAACACAATTAAATATTATAGAGCAGGTAGAAAGACCTCTGGTCGATAGCCTTTTGACGAACTAACTCACTAACACATCATTCATTATTTATTATTTAAATGTAATCATGTGTATAGTTTGTCAATAAAAATGTGTATTATTATTATTATAGAGTTGTGAATTGTCTCAGTAATGTTTATATAGTAAAATTCACTATTAAAATATATACATTTCTCAATTAGTTGAATATTTTAGATGAGAAATCGAACAATAGCCAGAATTTCAAGAACGAAAGCAAGTGAAACGACAATTTTGTCCGGTAGTAATTAGAGTGTAAACCTAGTTAACCCATGCTAATACATTTACCGTCGACGCACACACACAGACACAATATAAAACGATAAATCAGAAATGGGACGCGGACAAACAATTCATATTCTTGCTTCGGATGTTATCAGTAGTATTTGATCTTAATGGTTGTTACGGAATAGTTTGTCGGTCGCACAGTTACAGCCATTGTGTACCCGGGCGTCGGCGGTTAATCTTGGATGAATAATTTATTCCGCCAACACACAACAAACTGCACTAATCACGAAATAGTTTGATGCCGGAGTTCATGCCGGTTCACAATCTTAAATTATTACCGAAACTCCGGCGTACGTGTCGTGCTTAATTTACGATGGTTAACATTTAATTGTATTAATTAAGACAAAATAAAATTAACTTAATCAATAATTAAATTAAACATTTCTACGTTTATGTGATCTATTAACTTTGTATAAATAGGTAAGAAAGTATTTTAATACAAGGCGGAGAGAATATCTTGCTATATAGTTTATCACCTGGAACGTGAGGAATGTTTCCCCCGAGCGAGGGAGAATGCGGAAATGCGGTAAAAATACCTCACCATTACGGCCGATAAATTATTCGCCCCTTTCGCTATAACTGGAATTAATATATTACGCAACCAATTTGAAAATCTGACAGTTTGGACAGTGTTTATTAGCGGATAGGGTGGGTGGAGGGAGGAGGGGGGCGGCTTTGGGCGAAAGCAAATAGTTTGTTGCTCATTCCCCGCTGTCAACAGCAAATACGCCTACCGAAAGTTATTAAAGCAAACGAAACGGACTGCCAGACGAAAAGTAAACACACCGGGGCGAAAAAAATTGTAAACTGAACAGCACGGAACAAACTGTTTGATTTATAGTCATAATTGTTAGTTGACGTTTTTATAAATATTGCTACAATAAATAAAACACAATAATTAATTGATGCAACATATTTATAGTTAATTACATAAAATTCTAATAGGATAAAAATTTATTAAGAATTGATTGTGTGGATCAATTCCAACTTGAAATAATAATAAATTTGAATTTGTTTAATATAGCTTTTATAATTAAAATAACTTGGTTTGTTTCACAGATATGTTTTTATTTTCAACTAGTTTCGGCTTATGGCCATTATCAAGAATAATTAGAGTTCGTCGTAGAATACGAATCGTGGAACAAATGAGGTTCAAAATTTTATGGCAATAAGATACCGGTTCTTCAATAATGAAGGTCATCCTATAACCACTGGAACAGTTTGCCGTAGAATCAGTACTTTCGGCTTGGACTCCTATCAGCAACATCTTGTGTTACCACCAATGGTTCAACATCGACAGCAACGTTTGTAGTAGTATAGGTTGCGACTGCACTGGAAGATAGCGTGGCATAGGGTGATGTTTAGTAAGGAATACAAATCCTGTTTGAGAATAAATGATGGTTGTATGAGAGTCATGGAAGACGTGGGGAACGTCGCAGCAAGCAATTTTCTGTTGAGAGGCATGTGGAACAAACTGTAAGGATTATGATAATGGATGCTATAACTCAGTAACTGGATCACATTTAGTATTATCCAAGGCATTTTTAAATGCCAAACGATATGTGTATCAACTGATAAGATCCCATGTTCTTTTGTTACTTCAGCAGTTCGAAGGTCCACATTTTCAGCTATTGCAAACGTTTCTATGAATCGATTTGCGGTGATAGTTAATGTCAATATCATGCCATTGCCAACCCTTTAGATCTTTAACCCATTAAGTATGTATGGGATAGTATGTGGAGAAGACTAAAGAATTTACAGCATCCTTTATAAAGGCTGAAAACTCTTACTAAAAATTACAGATTGCTTGCAAAACAATACCTCGAGACATTATCGACCACCTTCCGGAATGGAATCAATGCTTCGAATAGGGGAGTGTGAAATCAATAAAATATAATATAATAAAATATGTTCATCGGTGCTATAACATAGCTCACACAAAAGCAGTCAAAAGATTTGCTCAGATCCAAAAAAGATGCCGTTAATGTATACCTCCATCAAATCTTTGCAAGATATTTTCTATATCAACCATTATGAAAACCATACTGCTGTGATGATAGCAAATCAGAAGTAAAAAAGCCAATCGTCTGTCAGAAGATAACAGATTGAAAGATTTGGTAGGATTCAAATGGATCTATTGGAGTTTTTTAATCCACATACTTCATGTATGTTTTTCTGTAATTATAAAATAATTTGTTTGATTTTTAAAACCATATTTCTTACACGATCATTATTGCTTGGAGGTAATGTTTTAATGAGTATCTGTTACTGTAGACAATGGTCATTGAGGGCGTTTTTCTCATCATCCTTTTATTTCTTGCCACGATTCTCATTAAAGACAGTCCACATTGCTTTTATACTATTTGATGAATTATTTATATATCTTTGCTCTTTTTAAGGCAACTTTATAAATAATAACAATGTTTAAGTATTGGGTTTCGATTAAAAGCTCCTCTAATGAGATAAAGAGTTTCGTGCATTAAGCGGAGATTATTATTAAACCATTGAATCTGATTACTCTTTTTACTTTGTACCCAGAATACACTTTTGAAACTATGTTTGAAGTTTTGGTGAAAGATAGCAAAAATAAATCAAAACTATCTTCAGTGATACTGTAATTAATCACCAATAAAGTTCCAATCCATAGCCTGGAGTAATGCATAAAATTGATACAGCACAATGTTTGTGTTTATATGATACAATATTTTATTGATCTATTTTGAAACATAGTATCAGCCCGCGTTCATAGGGATAAATAATGTCAGAATCTGTATTATTTGCATTTAGAAATAGCTTCAATAAATCTAATTTATTCCGCACATTTATTTAGGAAATATATGTTTAGCAGAGAGGCTATATCACGTTCTTTGTAAGGTCCATTATTAATAAAATATTTATTCATGCTCTTTCAAATCTTAATCAATTGCTTTCAGTATTTTATGCCAAGTTTGGTCAAACATTTTTAATCCCTTCTTGGTGTTGCAAGTGTTTTTCAATATAATTGTTTCGTCACTTCTTCAGTAGGAAAATTTTCTTCTAAATTAAATATTGATAATAAAATACGTATTATTAAATATAATACGAATTATCAACTATGTGCCTTATCTAGATGTTAATACAAAGTTGATCATAGTGATAGTAACATCATTTATATAAGATCTGTGTCAGCTATAATTCGTTAAAAAACTCTTTAAATTTATTCATTGTCTAGACTGTAAACATCTTCAATAAATTAGCAGTCTGTAAAATTAGTACAATTAGGAAGGAAAGTACCTGCTCAATAATCATAATGAGTTATTAACGAATGACAACATCTTAATCGCCGGCATCTAATCCGTCTTCAGTATATATTTAATGGACTGCTTCACTTAAAATTAGTATTCACTGTATTATCCTTTGATAATGGGTGTAATTAACCGAAACACGTGTCAGGAAACTGAATATATTAATATGGAAAATAACAAGTGTTTTAATTCAAATGTTTCAATTAATTTCAAACTTTTTGACATCAAACGGCGCATAGTTTTCTTCTCTCTAATTATAATCACTGAATTATGGTATATAGCATTGTTACTACATCGATGCAGAGCCATAAATTATGCTGCCTTTCCAATATTATGGTACAAGATGGGATTGAGTGGAAAAAAATAATTAGTTATTGTGAACTCCACCCACGCTTCTTTCGTCCAAAATTTTACGTATGTTATTTTGTAATAAATTTGTTTTATGTGTATTTTTTAAAGAAAGAAGGCTAAAGTCCTGAATAAATAGATATAAGCTGCTTGGCCAATCCAAGTCTACTTTTTTTCTGGATAAGCTATGGATACTGATGCGGATAAAATTGAGGGCGACCTAGTCGCAGTATAAAGGCCTTTGATTGGTCCAATTATACATCTTCAGCGATGAGAGGACTAGACTAGCCCTTCAACTACCCTAACTCTTTGATAAATGCTTGATTAAAACACTAACACTTTCTTCACAATTAATTTATATTTTGCCAGATGTACATCTCGGATACTATGCATCTATTATCAATAGCTTATAGCTTTGATAAAGTGTAGGATTTTGCTGAGAAATAGGCCTCCCAAATCCGTCGGTTTCGACATGAAGAAAGATCCTGCTCGGGATGATCTTCCTTAATGTTGCTAGAGGAGGACAGTAGTTGCACTCTCTGCAGTTGGAATCTTCAGCGACTCTTAATATATAGAGTTTAATATTTCTTTAACTGACAATATCTAATTAATGTACCAGTCAGGGACTGTAGACTTCACCTGGATACAGTAACACAATATTCAGCAACTAGCTTTGGCTATACGAATTAAGCACAAAAGGAGACGTTATTCCACCTTGCTTTTTTATTCTGCTAGATTCATTTCTTGCAGTATGTTTGAAAGATTGTTCTTCCAGTTCAATTATATTTTGGGCACCAATAAGTATCCCACTGAGTAACGTCTGAATGATCATAGAGTGTTCTTCTAAGGGTATTTTTGGTTCCAGATTCAGATTGACACAATATATGCCTGCATGTGTCTCTATCTTGTTTTTTGCCCCATATGTGAATATGTATATAGTTTCAGGTGCTTCAGAGTTTTGTGACCTCTGGTGTTTTCGAAACGATAGATCGAAATAGTGCAGTTCTGACAGTTCCTTAAAAGAGTCGCTCTTACAAGGATTGCCCCATGCCTAGTCCGGTTTGCTTTGGGTACTACAGACCGTTGTCTCTTAGTCTTAGCGCTGTACTTAGGGTCATCTCTTTTTGTGTAAATCCAAAAGAGGAAATGACAATTACGCATCCATTACTGACGTTTCTGTGGTACGCATGGCGCCAGTAATATTCAGCTAGACGTTGAATGTGCTGTAGAATACTTGTTATAGTTTGGACTTTAGACCTAGGAAACTATACAACGGCAGTATTCAGCTACATGTTGATTCTAGTCCTTATGCTCTTTTGACGACTCCCCGACACTGCCAGAATGCTATGATTACCTTCTGTACCTTGGTTTGAAGATAATTACTCCAGTTCATTGTAGGATATAGCCGATACTTTATCTGTGAAGCCAGAGTTGAATATCTGGGGCAGCTTCATTCTATCCATTTCTTTTTGTTGGTGAACACCATTAGATCTGTCTTAATTGGATTTGAAGAACGGGCGTTATCTGTACACCATTTTTTCACTATCTAAAAGCTGTAAAGGTCCTAAACAGAGTAACCGGGTTTTTAAGACAGTCCCCATATAAATAAAGTAACTCTATTCCTGAAGACTTGAATATTGAGAATGTTTGAATGTCTCATGTTATCTTGGATCATGTTATTATATTGGAGGTTAAGCTCCATTCTTCGTTTAAAGGAGTTAATCTTCTTTTGATCTTCATCCTAGGAACCGGCACAAGATAGTTTTCGAATTACAGATATGTTGAGAGCATAACCTCTAAGCATTAGCAATTTGTCTAGGAATTTCAGAATAATTTTACACTTTTCTTTGATGAAACCTGTGTTTAGTATTTTTTACATTATTTCCTTAAAAATATAAAAGATCTGTTCTGATCGAGGTTCATCGATATATAATAATCTAAAATACGATCAAAAGGTTTTTCTGAATGTTTTCCTTGTTTTACAAAATAATGGTAAAAGAAAGATTTTTTTGTTTGAACTGCTTTCTAAAAATTAATTAGTAGAATCAATTATTTACTTTAATAATCTTTAAATATTGGCAATTTTGTCAGGCATTTTTAAGTAATTCGTCAGTTTGTATTGCTGGAAATAAGAATTTTTGGCTATTTTAATAAGTAGAAAAGATCTATACAGTCGCGTTTATATATTAAGACGATTTTATCGATGTGTAGAAATTTATAATTTGAGAAAAACTTTACTTTGTTATTATCACACACAGAATTTATTCAGTGACTATAGCTTCAACCTTTACAAGGTCATTATCATCAAACTTACACTGATTCAAGATGTATCGTAAAGTTATAGCTCCAAGCATCCAACATTTTCCATGATCATTGATTGACCTGAAATAATTTTGGATGACCGTTGGATCACCTTAAATAATTGCCAAATAAACGTTAATAACCTCTAATGAACATAGGATGACCTTAAATTAGTATTTGGTAAATGTAAATGACCTTTATTGACCGCTAATAACCTAAACGAATATAAAATGACCTTAAATAAGTATAGGATGAACGTTAATGACCTTGAATGAGCATTAATAATCTCGCATGAAGGTATGATGACCTTAAGATAAACGTAAATGACCTTGCATCACTTTTAATAACCCCGAATGAACAAAGGATAGCCCTAGATAAGTGTTGGATAAACATAAATGACCTTGAATCACGATCGAGAGAAAATTTTAGATTCATAACAATATATTTTCTTGTTTGGACAACAATGTCAAAAATAGGTCTAATTAATTTCTTTCCCTAAAAGGATGCCTATGATAATATTTATTATAAGTATTTATCTGCCTAATGAAGCCACTGTGTGATGAAACATGTTGCAATGATTCACAATAAAAAATGAAACCCTCCCAACTGTGCTGCTTTATTTCAATGTAATAATTAGGTCATTAGATGAATGATTCGAAAACTTCTCCCTTTTATTGTTTAATTATCTTTGTAATATTGTTTGTTGCATTAAGAAGATTGATTTGATATATTAATGAAATTACTTAATGCCTTATTTAATCTGGGGCATCATCATGGATATCAATGCCTTCTTACTTGAAAAGACCAATAGCAGCTTTTCCTTATCAAAAGCAATAACCACCTCTATTTATAATGACTTGATTAATATTAAATCATTTTCTGTTATTATTATTCTAGACAAAAATATATTCACTGTGTCCTAAAAATAGCTAAACAGCAACAAAAGCCCAATAAGAACATATTTGAGAGGTATTAAATGAATCACTCTGTTTGAGCATTTACATAATTTTTAATAACACCTGCGACAATTGTTTGTTTTATTAGTTCGTTGTAGAAACTTAGCTAGTAATTCAAAAATATGAAAACAATAAAACACTATAATAACTGAAGTGATGTATTATGGCAGTTATTAATAACATATTTCATTAAAATCGAATAAAGCGTTCATATGTTATAAACAAAGTAAATTATTTTTTATCTTTGAAGACAAATTCCGGCCTAACTGTAAACTTATGTTATGTTAAATAATTATATTTTGGCCCGATGAATCTGTGGTCCAGCTATTTCCCCACAATAACAGGACATCCTGAGGATAGATATACATAAATTAGTAAGCTTAATTCGGAATTAATTCATTTATTATTAAACATTTGAACCAAGTTGTTAATAGTGCATGTTATGATCCTATATTAAAAATTCGATTTAAAATAGTTGTCATCACACCATCTATTATCATCAAATACTGAGACATATTGAGTCTGACAAATGCAGTCTGAAAGGCCATAATCCATTTAACAGACTTAAATAGTAATGATCAATTTTATATATTGTATTTATTCTATTTATAATTTTTGTCTGGTAATAAATAGAATTAAAAATTTCCAAAAGCGTATTTACAAACTCCCAAACTTTCTTATTTTTTTGTCTCAATTAAATATTCCGGTATAAAATACACTCCTTTAAATTCCGCTTAACCTTCGTAATTCCCACCACCTTAATGAATATTTCATAAAATCTCTATATTATTCAAATCCCGTTCCTAAAGTTTTAGCGCAAGTTAAACATATCGGCTTTTTCGAGAAAAAAAAGCAGAAAAAAAAAACGCACGAACTTAATTACGGCGCAGTTTTGCCCCTAAAACGGAATTAACATAATTTGGTTCCAGAATTGTAAATTGGGGCAGTTTCTGGCTTGTTCTAGACTTCCTTATAATTATCTACCTAATTCGCACATTTCTGTGGGGTGTTTTTGTCTGAGAGGGAAGGTCAGCATAAATCATCAAGTGGGATTAAGCGCACAACAGTGCCGGCCGAGTGCAAAAAGTGTCATTAATTTAGTTTACACAATTTGTGACATAATTGTTGAGACCGGAGGAGTTTTATAACTTCCTTTATTTTATTACGAAATAATATGTCTATTAATAAGAATAAATATTGTAGTTATAAAATATTGAAACTTTAATTTCGCTTAAAGAAATATTTGGTTTTCATCGCTGAAGATTTCTTTAAGTTAGTAAATAAAGAAATGTTCGCTGAAAGTACAAC
The DNA here is from genome assembly GCA_963969525.1 of Ontholestes murinus. Classification (NCBI taxonomy): domain Eukaryota; kingdom Metazoa; phylum Arthropoda; class Insecta; order Coleoptera; family Staphylinidae; genus Ontholestes; species Ontholestes murinus. The sequence continues at coordinate 45,038,268 of OZ018398.1, read as the reverse complement.
GTTTAAGAACGTGAGGGGGTGGATTCAATTTAAAATTTCGTCTCGTAGGGGTTAATGATCCAAGACAAAAGGAATACCAAGTACTTTTGCTAAGATGTACATTATAAATTCCGGACCTAACTCATCAGGCCCCACGACCACCCTCTCGCTCTCTTCCGCCCCCTCTCTTTCGTTCGCTGCCCGGCGAAAGCTTTCGGGATTTCTGCTTCGGTGGCTTAATGGGATTCGATGTCGTCTCATCATATTTATGGAATCGATCTCGAGAACTTAACCCGATTTAAGAGACTTTATCATCAATTGTTTACCGTAATATCGACTCGATTATGGGGGCTGCGTTATGGATAGAAAACTGGTTTGTTAGATAAATGCGGGGAGGGGCGATTAGATAATGCGCGACGACAAATTTTATTAGCTGATGTGGTGAAACTAGTGCGGTTTACTTTTATGCGGATAATTTTGTGTGTTTGAATATGTTTGATAATGACAGTAATGTTTAAACTTTGATATTTTGTATGAATACAAATAATGAAAAATCTTAAACGAAATCTAGTAGCGACGCTGATTATACTACAATCTCATTTGTATTGATTATCAATATGACATAAATAGTGTCGAGGATAAATTTTTTTTGGAAATTTGTGAACGTACGTACTGAAACCAATTTTTCGTTCAGATTCCCAAAATTTTCTTTGAATATCGTGAAAATCCTTATAATTTTTGGAATTCTATTTTTTAAGCAATTGATCTGCCAGATTTTTACAATTATCTATCAAGATTCTAATTTTTTTTGGTTTTACAATTTCCCAACATATTCTCTTTCAGATTTCTAAAGTTTTCCAGCAAGTTCTCTTCAAATTAATTCTTAAGATTATTTTTTTAATATAATATTAATAAAATACAAAAGTTCATTTCTAGAATTTTCTAAACATCTGTTTCAGATTAGACACATTTTCAATAATGATTTGTAAATATTTTCCAACAATTTCTCTTCGAAGTTTTAAGAATTTAAAACCGATTTTTATTTTAGAAATTTTTGAGGTCTATTCATCTTCATAATCTTACAGATTCGTTCTTTTTAGAATTCGCATTTCCAGAGTTTCTTTTTATAAATCTTTGGTCTCCTTTCTTAAAAATTACAATTATTAAAATCAATAAAATTATAAAAACCTACTTCAAATTTTTTTTGAGATTTAAATTACACAAATTTTCTGTACGATTTTGTACAAGTTTCTCTTCCAAATTTATTTGTCTTTGTCCAAATTCAAAAAATTTTCTTTGAGAATAGTAAAATCTTCGTGATTGAATTTTTCTATAATTTTTGTTTCACATTCCTAAAATTTTCTTGGGCTATTATAAAAATTCAAATAACCTATCTTCCAGTTTTATAGATTTTTCATTGAGGAATTTTCCTATAATATTTTATCGATTTTTTTAGAATTTCATCGAAAGCTCTTTAATTTTTGAGAGAGAAAGGGAACAACATCTTTATTTGGACAAACAAAAATACATTTAGAACAAATACATTTTAATTTAAAATAAGAATTAGTCCGTCCCTTTGGGCTATCGACCTTCGGTCTTTCTGCTCTTTTATTTTTTGATTTTCTTTTATAACTATAATTTTTGTAGCAATTTGCCTATAAAGAATTTTTATCAAATTTAAATAGAACACTTTATAACTAAGAGTGATTGCAGTTAAGATCTGTAGAATGTAGGTGGCTATTCCACCCACTAATCTCTAAAATATACACAAGTCTTTACACAAAATTTATACTTGATTATTAAAAGATTTCTGCTATATCTAATAAGTAAATTTATTAAAAAATTTAAAATAAATTGAAAAAGAAAGAAGTTAATGTTTTTTTTCAGTTGGTAAAAAGCCCGTTCTCTTGTTAGAACGCGTTGGTAGTTATTACAGATTTTTAAGTAAATACTATGATTTTTACATCACCATTTTTCGCTATGGTTTACTCATGAAATTATAACTATAATTCGGCTTATGGAATTTTATCGTTGCAAATGGCGCTCGACGAATCTACAATCTTATTTTTTAGAATTCAGCCGTCTGAGACATGATAAAATCAACACATCAAGCTTATATAGCTAAAGTTGAACGTAATATTAAACATAACCCTAAGGAGTTGTGGAACTTTTTGCATTCCTCAAAGTGGTAGAAGAATTAAAAATAAGTGGGGGGAGCATTCTTATTGGTCATATTTCGTGGGGGTGATTTTCGCATCCCTTCCTTCGATTGGAGAAAGGGATGGTTTTCTCAGAATCGGCCGACGCTTGTAACGGATAAAATTTGAGCCTTTGCAGATGGCTAAATGGTTATCTTTCCACGAAATATGTAAGGGCCAAAAAAAAAAACCATAACGAGAAAAAGGGTATCTTATAGAATTGCTAAAGGCTAGTGTTATATCTAAATTGGCTAAAAATATTCGAAAACATGCACTTATATAAAGTGGCATAATTTAAAGACTAAACGAAGAAAAATATACAACTATGAATATAAATTTTAGAATAAAAATATAAAATACCGCAACATGCCGACCCCTTGAAATATGTTGATATTTCAAAAGTTTTCGTCATCAATAGTTTCGATCTGCAGAATTGATAGTTTTGTAATAGCGCGCTTGTACGTTCCATTACTGGTTTTCACTGATACTACTCGGACGTGGTTGTCTTCTCCAGGGTGGATATCAATCACTCTCCCGAGATGCCATTTTGAGGGTGGTACATGTTCTTCCCTAAGGTTAACCATCGTTCCTATAGAGATGTTATGAGTGGGTTGATTTCTCCATTTTCCCTTGGGATGAAATATGGTTAGATAATCGCTAAACCATCGCTTCCAAAAATGTTGTGTGAGCTGCTGTAACATTTGAAAGCGATTCAATCGGTTTTGGGGTAAATGGGTTAGATTAGGGTCTGGCGTAGAGGTTATAAGTCTTCCAATTAGAAAATGAGCAGGAGTTAAACGTTCGAGGTCGTTTGGATCGTTAGAACGAGGCGAAATCGGCCGGAAATTTAATACACCTTCAATTTGAACTAATATTGTTGTGAATTCTTTATATGTAAGTATTAGCTGGAATTCTTTTCAAATGAGTTTTGACCGACTTAACTCCTGACTCCCAAAGCCCGCCAAAATGTGACGACCTGGATGGTATAAAATGCTATTGAATTGAACAAGTGGCCGCGAAGTTAATAATTTTGTTATTATATTAGAAATTTATATAATTCTCTTATTTCCGAATTAGCACCAACAAATGTCGTTCCATTGTCGGAATAAATATTTTTAGGGGCACTACGTATCGAAGTGAAACGTCCAAGAGCTGCTATAAATGACTCACTTGTTAAATCTAGTACCAATTTTAAATGCACTACCTTGGTTGCAAAACATATGAATAAGCAGATATATGATTAATTTGTTGTAGTATTACGTGATTTGCCTGTGTTGTAATGGGAGTTATTAATCCTAAAGGGTCATAGATTTTTGAAATTAACGATAGTATGTTGCGTTTTGTAGTTTTATTTATTTGATTATTATTTTCAGACGTGATAAAATATAAGTAATTAATAAAACACGTTAGAATTCACTTTCTTCACAATTTATTTTGTATTCACTAGATGTACATTTCGAGCACTAAGTGCTCATTATCAATAGCTAACTAACAGATTCCAAAAAGAGCGGCTTATTTATATTAGTACATTTTAAGTTATTTTTGTGTTTTCTCATTTCTATGGCTTCCAACATATTTAATCTGTTATCCGTTGAGTGTTTTAACAATTTAATATTCTCTATTGAAAGTTTATGTCTCGTGGTAATAGTATGGTTTGCAACTGCTGATTTTTCTGCATTTTGATTTTTTGTATGGTATGAAAGTTCTTTAAAACAAGTTAAAATATTTCTTTGTGTCTGGCCAATATAAATTTTGTCACAATTAGAGCATTTAATTGAATATATTCCGGATTTAGTCGTTTATTTTGTTAAAGGTGTTACTTAGTGTCGATTTTAACTGTGATGTCGTATCAAGGGCGGGTGTGAGGTTGTATTGTCTAACAAGTTTGTTGAGTTGTTGACCTGACTGATGTGTGATTAATAGTTTTACATATGTTTTCTCTGTTATTTCTCTAATAGGTGTCAGTCGTGAGGAGTTATTAATTTTTTGTTTATTTAAATGTCTGTTCTGAATCTTTTTGATAGTATTTAAGTTGTAATTAAGAGATCTGGCAATTTTGAAAATGAGATTGAATTCTGTTTTTTTGTTGGATTCAGACAGTGGTAAATTAACGGCTCTAGAAAACATGCTGTTGAAGACTGCGAGTTTATGTTTTATGGGGCTGGCTGAATCTGCATGGATGTAATTGAACGTATGTGTTGGTTTTCTGAAAATATTAAAATCTAATTTGTTATTTTCTCTAGTGATTAAGATATCTAAGAAAGGGAGTTGCTTATTAAGTTCGGATTCAAAGGTGAAATTAATACTCGGATATAAATTATTTTAGGTTGACAAGAAGGAGTCGGTGTTAAAATCGTTTTTTACTATTGCGAAAATGTCGTCAGCGTAACGGAACCAGCATTTTGGAAAATTTTGAATTGAATTTGCGGCTTGGTTTTCAACAAACTTTTCAGACAATACAACCTCACACCCGCCCTTTATACGACATCACAGTTAAAATTGACACTAAGTAACACCATTAACAAAATAAACGACTTGGAAAAATCCGGAATATAATCAATTAAATGCTCTAATTGTGACAAAATTTATATTAGTCAGACACAAAGAAATATTTTAACCCGTTTTAAAGAACATTCATACCATACAAAAAATCAAAATGCAGAAAAATCAGCAGTTGCAAACCATACTATTACCACGGGACATAAATTTTCAATAGAGAATATTGAATTGTTAAAACACTCAACGGATAACAGATTAAATATGTTGGAGCCATAGAAATGAGAAAACACAAAAATAACTTGTTAAACCCCCGCCGTCTAATTACCTTTTTTCTGTGAATACAAATAAGCCGCCATTACCTGTAAACCTAAAATGTACTAATATAAATAAGCCGCTCTTTTTGGAATCTGTTAGTTAGCTATTGATAATGAGCACTTAGTGCTCGAAATTTACATCTAGTGAATACAAAATTAATTGTGAAGAAAGTGAATTCTAACGTGTTTTATTAATTGAACTTTCTCTTCACGTAACTCAAAAACCAATAATTTAAATAAAATATAAATAGTCATATTTTGGATTCCATAATACACCTAATGATTTTGTAGAATCCGTTTCACCTAAATGAATTGCATTTTCACTGTTGAAGCTATTATTAATTGATGGATGATTGGATATCCACTTGTGTAAATGAAATCCTGCACTTAATAAAATATTAGTTACGTCTTTTTTTTTATTTTTAATACTTCGTCAATAGTATTTGTACCCGTGAGCATGTCATCAACATAAAAATCATTTTTAGTTATTAAACTAGCTGTTGGATATTCTTGATTGATATTCGCTAATTCGTTTAGTGTACGTATTGATAAAAACGGAGCTGAAGCAGTACCATAAGTGACTGCGTTCAACTCGTAGCATTTTATTTGTGAATCTGTATTTGATCGTCAAAATATGGTGGGGGTGAATTAAAATTTGCCGATACATTTTTTCAATGTCAGCTGTAATGGCAATTGGGTGACGTCTCAATCTGATTAAAATTGAAAACAAATCATTTTCAATTCTTGGGCCTACTTCTTGAATGCTAGTTAATGATAGATTATTATTATTTACCTTCGCCGACCCATCAAAAACAACTCTCAATTTTGTGGTTGTGCTTGAATCTTTTATAACGGGTTGGTGATGTAAATAATATGTTAATTTTTTAAGCAAGAAGCTTTCTTCAACTTCACACATGTGCCCTAAATTTTCGTATTTTGACATAAATTAAATATACAATTTTTTCAGTTCGTTATTTTTTTTAAGTTTTTTCTCGAGAGAGTAAAACCGTTTTAATGCAGTGTTTCGTGATTCAGTGAGATTACACTATCTTATAAAATTGCTAAAGGCTAGTGTTATCTAAACTGGCTAAAAATATTCGAAAACGTGCACTTATATAAAGTGGCATAATTTAAAGATTAAACGTATTCAAGGAAAAATATACAACTATGAATATAAATTTTAGAATAAATATATAAAATTTTCTTGAATATAAAATCTAGAATAAAAAAAAAAACAAAAATTCAAAATAATTAATACACCAAAAATGCCACAACACGTTTTATTGCGTAAATTATGTAATTATGTTAAATAAACTTGCAACTTTTGGCCTTGGTTAGTGCACTCTGAATCTGATTGAACATTATCCTTCAACACGAAATAATTAAATCCTAAATTAAGGGGTGCCTCAAGGCTCTAATATTGCTCCCCCTTATGTGTGATCATTATTGGTTCCTAAACTTGCAATGTTTTAGCATATGCGGATTATTTAAAGATATTTTCGAGTATTAGTAATCTTGGTGGTTCAATTAAACTGCAAGATAATCTTGACTGTATATACAGGTGATATCGTTATCTAACAAAATTGAACTGTTATAAACCAAGATTGGCATCGTGGCACAATCAATCATTCTTCACTTCAACGTCAAGGACTATCATTCTACAAAAATCCTCTATCTTTAATATGAGCAGAAATGCCAATACGATGTTTCGTTTTCTCTTACCTCGTCTTTACTTTTTTAAATTTAACTTCCATCTAATTTCTGCCTCAAGATCATATTTGATGTATAAACTAAGTACAATTAAAATGAAACACATTTATTATCTAAAGAACATATCACACTGCTTTGTGTTATCTTTTTAAGTTAGAATAAAAACACCTGTATTATTCTTCGTATGATTATACGTAGATTATTTAGATTAGAGTGTCGCCGGCGAGTGAATTATAAATTACGGCAACATTTATTCCCATTTTACACGAGGAAATTGCAAACGCGTTTGGGGAAATGTCTGCCTAGGCCACCATTAGCACAGCACACGAGAATGTTATTGTTTAATCTTACGTCGGCATACCGAATGAGGATGTCAAGTGACATTTCATCTTTGTTTCTCTAAGGGACCCCAGCGCTCACACACACACACACGTACACGTATATTTTCACAAAACTTCAAGTCCATGCATTTTCATATTTAAATTCTCCTCGCACTCCGGTCTGGGCAAATGTTATCTTTCGAATAAAACGGCGGAATTGTCTCGAGCGCTAATTACACCTCTCTATTTCGGACGGGGCGGTAACGGTAATTAGTCATGTGGGTCGGGCGGGGTTTTGTTATTGTCACAATTAGGACGGCTTAATTATTAATATTGTACGATAATGCCTGGGACCGTACTTACTGCATAAAACAATTAATTGTCGTGCCGAATACCACATGGGCTCGACTTAAGGGTACGTTGGATTCGGGCGTTTCTTGCCTTAATACGTGTGGCAATGTTCTACGTTTAAAGAAGATTAATACGAACGTAAACATGATACATATAATTCTATTAATTAATCACCTATAATGTAAACATTAATAATACAACTTGTAATTATGTTGGTACTACGATATATATTTATTCTTGTGACTGCAGTTTTAACATTACGATATACATATATAATACGAATTATTTAAAAATTATATTATTTTAAAACTATTTAGATAAATTTTATCAAAGTAATTTAGTAGCAAAAATTTACCTGTATAATTTAAACATTAAACTCTGTTTATACGTACACTGAAACGACTATAAAATACCATTTGATGCCATAGTGGAAACTGTGACGACGGTCCAATATAAAAGTAATTTAAAAGTAGTAAAAGTGTTGATAAAGCGGACGCAAATTGGCGAATAAAATAAAAATATTGATTATGTAAATAATGGCGGCAGCCCGCGGAATATAAAACACTCCTCGTTTTTTTTTTTCTTCTTGGTCTCGCAAAGATTTTTACTACTCCTCGTACGCCATAAAATGGGTAGGGCATCAAACTTAAAAGCTTTTATAATCTCATCCTTCCATCAAGGATGTAAGTAAAACGGTAAATATATACACCGACCTTTTTCCCGACAGAGAAAAACTGCGCGTGTATCATCATTTATGTGAAATGTAAGGCGGGCAGGGTGGAAGCGAAATGCAATTTGAAAGGGTGCCCGGCGGTGTATTATTATTTATACTAAATCAAATTTGTTTATAAAAAAAACACGGTGCCCTCGTGGCCGCATTACTTTCATTCGTCTCGTATTATAATTGCATTTCGGTCTGTACGTCCTCAAAGGGATAATGTTTGCTTTCTGAATTTCATTTATTTGTGTATTATTATATTACGTTGTTTACGGACCTGATATATAAAGAAATAACATTTCGTTAAAATCGGACGCTTTTCGTTTAATTCCAAAATGAAAACATACTCGGTTTATATTTAATTATTTTTAAAATAAATATGCTGAAATTGTTAGCGTTCGTATTATATAGAAATACTAAAAATCCATATACAAAAAATAAAATAAAAGTTAAAATAACAGACAAAAATTTAAGAACTAGAATAAAATTTCAGATCTGAAATGCATCTAATTTATAATAATTATGTATATATTGAAGAAAAAAAATGTACAAATAATATAGTTAATTAATTTATTGATATCAATGTTTCATTAGAAACAGTTGATTCGTAATTATTTTGTTGCTGTTAGTTGTGAGACATTTTAAAAATACAGAGAAGAAAAGAACATTTTACTATTTTATTTCTGCAAAGGAAAGAACGCTCATACATTTGAAAGAAAGCTCCTCAAGGTCGCAAAAAAATATGTGAAGTTTATGGTGATGACTGTTTAATAGGACATATAGGCCAGAATTAGTTTAAAAAATTCAGTTCTGGATATTTTACTCTTAAAGACGAACAACGTTCTGATCGGCTCACTAAACTTGATGACAACCATAGTCGGACAAAATTGTCACAGAGCTATTCTTGAGATAGTATAGAAATTAAGTGTATCGCATACTGCGATAGAAAAACATTTAAAACGCCTTAGACATTTATAATACTCGATTTTAGGGTATCGCATGAATTGAAAGAGGTTGACTTAACACAGTGAATCAATATTTGCGATCTGAGCCTTAAACGTAATGAAACCGACCCTTTTCTCAAAAGTGTCACCACTGGTAAAGAGAGATGGGCAATGTACAGCAACATTATTCAAAAACGATCATGGTGTAAGAAAAACGAACCAGCTCAAAACACATCAAAAACAGAATTGCATTAAAAGAAAATAATGTTTTGATGCTTGAAGCCATAACTTTGTGATACATTTTGAATCAGGAACTTTATCAAATGATAAATAAAACTTACTTTGTTAATATCACACACGGAATTTATTTTGTAACTATAGTTTCAACCTTACAAGGCCATTGTGATATTAACAAAGTAAGTTTTATTTATCATTTGATAAAGTTCTTGAAAATAATGTTGTCAATATGGTGGGATTAGAAAGATATTTTATATTTTATGCTGCTTCCAAAAGGAACTAAACGATTATTTCAAATTTGTACTACAAACAACTAACAAAATTAGATGAATCAATCAAAGAAAGCGATCAGAATTGGTAAATCGCAGAGGAATATGGTTCCACTATGATAACGCCAGACCTCACACATCTTTGGTCACTCATGAGAAATTATTGAAGCTTGGTTGAGAAGTGATGTTAAATCCCTCATATAGCCCTGATCTGGCCATACCATCTATTACCATCTATTTCGCAGTTTGCAGAAATTTTAATAAGTTTTCTATGAAAAGTTCTAATAACTGAATATTTAAGGCTGTTAGTTGTTGAAAGTTCATAATATAATCATTTTGGTAAATTTTCGTAAATGAAATACGAACGGCAAAATAAATATTTGAAAGTGTTATCGTATTTTATTTACGAAAATTTACCAAAGTGATTAAAAGTCCTAATGTTTTTTTTGTGTTTTGTGTTTATAATCTGGTGTACTTTATTAATGAATGTTTGTAAAATTTTGATAGAAATTAATTCATTCTTTATTGTATCTTATGCTCTAAGTACTAAGTTTTCTGCTAAGAACTGCAATGAGAAAGTCAAGTATTAGTATCTTGTGTTTTATGTCTTCTAACCAATTTATCGTGTCTCATTTATTAGGCCTTTTATTTTATATATTGCTTCGTGCGTTAAAACATATTTTTAATTAAATAAAATTTTATAATTTATTTTTAAATTAAAATCCTACTTTTTATTGGTCACATTTTTCTGTAGTTTATAATAAAGCGTTTTCTCTCTGCTTTCTATTCAGTACCATCTGTTATCAATTAACTGCTTGTCAAATATTATCTGCAGATCTTTAATTATTATCCCTATCATAATAAATTTTATCTAATTTCCATCACCTGTAATATTTAATTTGTTATGTCATATAATTTGTCTTATACCTAATACTATGCCTTATGTGTTGTGTTTTGCCTACTTTTTCCTATTTCTTAGTTCCTGAATCCTGTGCAAATATACTGAAATCCATCAAGATTATTATTTATCTATGTATTTTGTATTCTTCTAGTCTTCTGCCTAGGCTGTCCTCAGTCCTATGTTCTCTTTCATATGTCCTTTGAGCTCTCTGTCCTTTATCATTTGTCTATTTTCCTTTGTCCTCTGTCCCCTATTCTCTATCATCTGTCTTCTCTCTCCTCGATTCTCTGTCCTCTTTGCCCTCTGTTCTGTCATCTGTCGTCCTCTCTGTCCGTTTTCCTCTGTCCTTTATGTCCACTGTTCTCTATCATCTATCTCCTTTTATCTGTTTTCTCTGTCCTCTATATTTAGTTTTAATTTTAATATAACTTATTCACCAAAAAAATTAACCTGTAAATTTGTATTAGTTTGTTTTATCTTTGATTTCATTCTTTTTTTTTACACTACAAACTTTAATATATATATTTTTGGACAAGATATGTGGATGACATATTTTGCATATGGACAGGATCATTTAGACAATTAGATATATTCACAAAACATTTAAATTCATTAAATAACAACATACAATTTACAGTTGAAAAAGAACAAAACAATGGCCTAAACTTTTTAGATTTAAATATTTCGAGAACCACAAACAACACATTATCATATAAAATATTCAGAAAAGAAACCTGTACCGATACAATTATTCCAGCCGATTCAAATACTGACAATCAAATTAAATTTAGTACTTTCCATTCATTTTTGCACAGATTAATTAATATTCCCCTTAGTAATATAGATTTTCAAAAAGAATTAAATACAATAAAAATTATAGCTGTCAATAATGGGTACCAAAAGCAACTCATTGATCATATGTTAAAAAAGAAAAAACGTAAATCTTTACAAAAATACTTCTATAATGGGACAAAATTAGAAAAGAATAGTTGGAATAGATTAGAATACATTAAACATCTCTCACAAAAAATAAAAAAGTCACTACAGGGAAAGAACAATAACATCATTTTGACTAACTCGGTTAATTTAGGAAAATTGTTAATAAACAACAAAATAAAATCTAGTAATAATAATAAAAAGAGCGGAGTGTACGAGTTGAAGTGTGATGGATGTGATGCAATTTATATAGGACAAACTGGTAGGTCCTTTGAAACCCGACTAAAAGAACACCGTAACGACATCTTAAATAAAAAACAAACCACGGGTTTTGCTAAACATTGCATCACATTTAATCATATCTTCAATTCAAATGATTGTAAAATATTGCATTCAGGTAATAAGGGATTATTACTTAACTACCGGGAGGGACTTGAAATTTGTAAAGCCGTAAAAGCGGGAAAAAACGTGGTTAATGACAACGACGAGATTTGGAACTCCCCGATATTAAACGCCCTAATTACCTGATGCACCGTCAATGTATTTAAATACCGGTAAAATTCTTTTGTACATCATTCTTGATAATGGCAATAAGCCGAAACTAGTCGAAAATATAAAAAAATATTTGTGAAACAAACCAAGTGATTTTAATTATAAAACCTATATATTTAATATTTCCATCTGCGATAATTGATTCTAAGATAACTTCTAGCCCAATTTTTAAACTGTAATTTGATTTATATTTGTTATCTTTTAGGTTTTATTTATAATAATATTAGGTATGACTGCTGTTAAATGCTACCTTGATGTTCTTATTATCATCTATATTTATATTTGCCATATTCGAAAATATATGTAAGACATTCTTTTGTTATTTTAGCACCAATATATAATTACTATTATCCTCTGCCCTCTGACCTGTCATCTTCATCTTCTATGTCCTTTCTATACTCTGTACTGTCTCCTCTGCCCTCTCTATTCTCTCTGTCCTCTGTCCTTTGTCCTCAATCCTTTGTCCTGTATCCTCTATCTTGTGTCTTTTGTCGTCTCTGTCCTCTTTGTCACTTTTGTCCTCTCATCTGTCTATGTCATTTCTGTTTTGTATGACCTCTGTTTTCTCTGTTCCTTCTGTCATCTCTGTACTCTATATCCTCTCTGTTCTCTCTGTCCTTTCTGTCCTCTCTGTCATATTTGCCTTATCTGTCCTATGTCCTCTGTCCTCCCTCTTTCTCCGTGTCCTCTCTATTCTCTCTGTTCTTTCTATTCTCTCTATCCTCTCCATCCTCTCTTTTCTCTCTGTCTTCTCCGATCTCTCGATCCTCTCTCTTCTGTCCTCTATAATTTATCTATTATTTTAATATAACTTATTCACCAAAAAATTAAGCCTATACATTTTAATTAGTTTCTTTTTTGTTTGATTTAATTATTTTTTTCTGTACTGTAAACTTTAATATTTACATCTGTGATAACTGATTTAACATAAATTATACCCCAATTTTTAAACTGTAATTTGTTTTATATTTGTTTTTTTAGGTTTTATTTATACATCAATTTTTAAACATATATATGCCATGTCGTCTTTGACCTCTCTGTCCTCCGTCTCTGTCATATGTTCTCTTCTCTATCCTCCTTTCTGTGTCCCCTTTTCTCTGCTCGCGTATGATATGTATGTACTGACATCTCTCAATATTATTAGAAATATATGACCGTTCTCTGCCACCTCTGCATTTTTTATTCTCCTAGACTTTTACCTACGCTGTCTTCTGTCTTCTTTTATCTGTCCTCTGTTCTCTGTATTTTTGATCTGTCCTTTGTCATCTGTCTTCTGTGTCATTTGTCTATATCCACTCTTTGTTCTGTCCTCTCTGTCTAATGTCCTCTGACCTCTATCATCTTTCCTGTTATCTCTATCCTCTCTGTCATTTGTCCTCTATTCTCTGTTTTCTGGCCTCTATCATCCTTTATCCTCTACCATGTTTCCTCTGACCTCTCTGTACTCTCAGTCATCTCTGATCTCTGTACTCTCTGCTTTGTCTGTCCTCTCTGTCCTCTCTATCATCTCTATCCTCTATGTCCTCTATGTCCTCTATGTCCTCTATGTCCTCTATGTCCTTTCTGTTCTCTCTGGCCTCTCTATCCCCTTTGTCCTCTGTCCTCTGTTCTCTGTCTTCTGTTCTCTGTCCTCTGTTCTCTCTGTCCTCTGTCATCTTTTCTCTGTCCACTCTGTCCTTTCTATCTTTTGTTCCCTGACCTCTCTCTTCTGTCCACTGTCCTCTGTCTTTCCTGTTATGTGTCTTTCACTCTTTGTCTTCTTTCCTTTCTGTTGTCTGTCCTCTGACATACCAATATGCCATATTTAATATTTGAATGAATGTAAAAATAATAAGCTTTTTTTATTATCTTATCTGTCCTATGTCATCTGTCCTCCCTTTTTCTCCGTGTCCTCTCTATTCTCTCTATCCTCTCTGTCCTCTCTTTTCTCTCTGTCTTCTCCGATCTCTCGATCCTCTCTCTTCTGCCCTCTATAATTTATCTATTATTTTAATATAACTTATTCACCAAAAAAATAAGCCTATAGGCATTTTAATTAGTTTCTTTTTTGTTTGATTTAATTATTATTCTCTGTACTAGAAACTTTAATATTTACATCCGTGATAACTGATTTAACATAAATTATACCCTAATTTTTAAACTGTAATTTATTTTATATTTGGTTTTTTAGGTTTTATTTATACATCAATTTTTAGAACATATATATGCCATGTCGTCTTTGACCTCTCTGTCCTCTGTCTCTGGCATATGTTCTCTTCTCTAGCCTCCTTCCTGTGTCTCCTTTTCTTTGCTCGCGTATGATATGTATGTTCTGACATCTATCAAGATTATTATAAATATATGACCGTTCTCTGCCACCTCTGCATTTTTTATTTTCCTAGATTTTTACCTAAGCTGTCTTCTGTCTTCTTTTATCTGTCCTCTGTTCTCTGTCTTTTGAGCTATCTGTCCTTTGTCATCTGTCCCCTGTGCTCTGTCATCTGTCTTCTCTGTCATTTGTCTATATCCACTCTTTGTTCTGTCCTCTCTGTCTAATGTCCTCTGACCTCTATCCTCTCTCCTGTTATCTCTATCCTCGCTGTCATTTGTCCTCTATTCTCTGTTTTCTGGCCTCTATCATCCTTTATCCTCTATCATGTTTCTTCTGTCCTTTCTGTACTCTCAGTCATCTCTGATCTCTGTACTCTCTGCCTTGTCTGTCCTCTCTATCATCTCTATCCTCTATGTCATCTATGTCCACTATGTCCTCTCTATCCTCTCTATCCTCTTTGTCCTCTTTGTCCTCTGTCCTCTGTTCTCTGTCCTCTGTCCTCTGTCCTCTGTCCTCTCTGTCCTCTGTCATCTATTCTCTGTCCACTCTGTCCACTCTGTCCTCTCTGCTCTTTTGTTCTCTGACCTCTTTCTTCTGTCCAATGTCCTCTGTCTTCTCTGTTATCTGTCTTTCACTCTCTGACCTCTCTCTTCTGTCCACTGTCCTTTGTCTTCTCTGTTATCTGTCTTTCACTCTTTGACCTCTTTCCTTTCTGTTATCTGTCCTCTGACATCTATCCTCTATCATCTGACATGGGTCGTTTATCAACAATCCTCTAAGTCCCCTCTGTTCTTCTCTGACATCACTCTTTCTTCTATCATTTCTTATCTTATTGTCATCTTTGTCCTCTCTAACCTCTGTGTTTTCTCTGTCCTCTGTTCCTTCCGCATTATGTCCCCTGTCCCCTGTCCTCTGTCCTCCATCATCTCTATCCTCAGTCATCTATTCTCTTTCCTCTGTCTACTTTGTCCTCTCTATTTTCTCTATCCTTTGTCCTCCGACCTCTCTCTTCTGTCTTCTGTCCCCGGCCTTCTCTGTTATCTGTCTTCCACTCTTTCTCCTCTTTCCTTTCTGTTATCTGTCCTCTCTGCCCTCTGACATCTATCCTCTATCATTTCTCATGTGTCGTTTGTCAACAATCCTCTATGTCCCCTCTGTTCTTCTCTAACCTCTCTGTTTCTTCTATCATCTCTTATCTTATTGTCAACTTTGTCCTCTCGGATCCCTGTGTTTTCGCTTCCTTCTATTCCTTCCGCCTTCTGTCCCCTGTCCTATGTCCTTTTTCCTCTCTATCCTCTGTCATCTATTATCTGTCCTCTTTCCACTCTGTCCTCTCTATCCTATGTCCCCTGACCTCTCTCTCTTCTGTCCACTCTCCTCGGTTTTCTCTGTTATCTGTCTTCCACTCTTTGTCCTCTTTTCTTTCTGTTATCTGACATACGATACATGACATCTATCCTCTATCATATGTCATGTATCGTTTGTCAACAATTATCTATGTCTTCTTTGTTCTTCTCTGACTTCACTATTTCTTCTATCATCTTTTATCTTATTGTCATCTTTGTCCTCTATGTTTTCTATGTCTTCTATTCCTTCCGCCTTCTTTCCCCTGACTTCCCTGTCCCACTCTTCTTTCTCTTCTGTTTCTACCCTATATTCTCTAGCATTCATTGTTCATTACATTGCCTCCATCAATACTCCCCTATGAATTATATTATTTCTTTACTATTTTACAATGTAAGTTTTTACTTTAACTTCTCGGTTTTCCTTCAATTTCTTCATTCTTTCCTTTCTTAATAATTTTCTGTCGTTTCTTTATGACCTCTTCCTCTTCTGTTAACACTTCCTCCTCCGTGCATTGCCTCCACTTTCTCCCTAGTTTCATCTGCCTCATTTCTCACCTATGTGCCATCTATTTCCTTTATCCTTTATTATCTGTGCTCTGTCTTCTCTCCTCAGTCCTCAACCCTTTGTCCTCTGCCCTCTGTCATTTGTCTTTTGTTTATGTTTTCGTGTATGTTTATTTATTCTTGAAAAATACATTTAAAAACAAATAACTTACAAAACGAAAGAAGCACGGAGGAATTCATATTAAAATTCGTTATTTAACTCAAACCTTTCTTGTACCGTTATGTAAGAAGTTGTTTATAATTAGGAACTTTTAGAAGTTAATGTCACCTCTATATCCTTTATATCATCTGTCTCTTCTGTCTCCATTGCCACCTTTGTCGTCTATGTCCTCTGTATCTTCTTTGCTATGTCTGTCCTCTGTCCCCTGACTTCTCTGTCCACTCTTATTTTTCCTCTGTCTCTATACTATATTCTCTAGCATTTATTGTTCATTATATTGTCTCTATCAATACTCTAATAATTGTCTTTTTCCTTTACAATTATGTAATGTGTCTTTTTATTTTACGTTGTTTTTTCCCTTAATTTTTTTATTCTTTTTTTTGTCTTAATAATTTTCTGTCGTTCGTGTGTGACCTCTCTCCTCCGTCCCTTATCTCCCTGCCTCTTTTCTCTTCTTTGTCTGGTCTGTCTCCTTCGTTTCCTTTGTTTCCTCTGTCTCATCTATCTCTTTGTCTCTTCTGTTTCATATGTCTCCATTGTCATTTGTCCTCTGTCTTCTGCCCTTTGTCCTTTGTTTTCTGTCATTTATCTTTTATATCCTCTGTCACAACTATGTCTAACTCTATTATCTCCTCAATAGACATCTGTCTTTTTTCCTATGCCTGTCCTCTGTCCACTGACTTCTCTATTTACTTTTGCATGTCCTCTATCTCTATTTTATTATTTTATTTTCTTTAATATTAATTGTGCATTATATTGTCTCTATCAATACTTTCCAACTAATTTTTATAATCATTTTTTCTATTGTCAATATACTATATTATTATTTGTCTTTTAACTTCAACTTTTTGTTTCTTTCCTTCAATTTTTTTATTCTCTCTTTTCTTAATAATTTTTTGACGTACGTCTTTGTATTAGTTTTGTTTTCCATTCTCTTCCCTCCGTAATATATTTCCTCTGTCTCCTTTGTCTTCTATGCCTTCTTATTCTTCTTCATCTTCTCTATCTCCTTTGTCTCATTTCTCCTTTGTCTTATTTGTTTACTCTATTTCCTTTGTTTTCTTTGTTTTCTTTGTTTCCTCTGTCTCCTCTGTCTCATATATGTCCTCTGTCCTCTATCCTCTGGCCTCTGTTCTCTGTTTTTTGTCCATTCTGTTCTCCCTGACCTATTTATTCTCTGTACTGTGTCCTCTGTGTCCTCTATGTTATTTCTGTCCTCTATATCCTCTTTGTCCATTCTGTCTTCTCTGTCCTCAGTGTCCTTTATCCATTCTGTTCTTTGTCTTCTCTTTCCTCTCTGTCCTCTGACTTCCTCTATCCTATGGTACCTCTATCTCCGTTAATCATCTGTGTCCTCTGTCTCCTCTGTTCTATGCATGTCGTATGTCTTTTGCCATTTTCATCTCTATATCTTCTGTCCCTCTGACTGCCCTGTCTACTTTTCTTTCTCTTTTGTCTCATCTGCCTCATTTGTTTCCTCTGTCACCTTTGTCTCCTCTGCCTCTTCTACCTTCTGTCATCTTTCCCTTATCATCTGCGCATTCTCATTCTACATCATATTTTTTCTTAATGAATGTACATAACTCTGTCATTTTTTCTTTAGTATTGGCTTTCTGTTTTGTGACTTTTTCCTTCTGCCATCCAAGACTGAATATATTATTTAAGATTATCTATAAAAATATTTTCCTTTCGTGAGTTATAAATTTATTTAGTTAAGAGAAACAATTTATATTTATATAATTACAATTTATGTATATGTGTTATCTATTATTTAGAATTGGTTGGTTGTTATCTATTAAATAAAGATAAAAATGACAATTTAATTCAACGTATAGAAAAGAGTTCCTCTGTTCACTATAAATTTTTATCTGACTTTTGTCGTGTATTTTGTACTATGCGTCTTATTAATTGTGGGTGGTTTGTTTTTAGTTTTCTTTAATCTACCTTCTTTTTAATTATTCATATTATCTACCATTTGCTCTTTACAATATATCTGTAACCATCTCTCATACGTTATATCAATTTTTATATTTTATGTCACATATTTCGCTTCTTATTGTCATCTCAGCTGCTTTTCTTGTGTGTCATAGTGTTACTTTATGTACTGAGAATCTTGCAACTTATTTCTTGTATCTTATTTATACTACATTCTATTTATTAGGATGTAAGACTTCTATTATGTTTGTCTTGTTTTTTCTTTGTGTTATAATTTACCTGTCTTTGTGCTGTGTCATTTGTTTTTTTTTGTATGAGTTTCTACTACCTCTGTTACCTGTATATCCTTTGTATAATTTGTTTCCTCTATCTCTACTGTCTCCTCTGACTTCTGTGTCTTCTGTCTTATAAGTCCTTTGTCTCCTCTGGCCTATGTCTTCCCTACCTTTTATCTTCTCTAATATCCATCTCCTCTGTACTCTGTTGCTTTCGCCCTCTGCTCTGAAAACTATTTCCTGTTATCTGTTTCCCCCCTCTTCTGTCCTTAGTCTATGTTTTTTTTTGTTTTGCTTTCTATTCTCTGCCATTTTATCAGTCTTTTGTTTTATGTCTTTGGTTTTGTTTTCTTATTATCTCTTCTATCATTTGTATTTCTTATCATATCTCATGCTGATTTTTAAACTTAACATGGGTTATTTGTCATCTATTAAGATCATCTCTGTTTATCAGTTGGATAATCATATTTGTCATCTATAATATTTTCAATCATATATTGTATTCTATTGTATTTATTTTTATTTTATTTGGTATGAATGCGTTTTTGTAAGTAATTTTGTTAAAATTGTATTTTTCGTATATTATTTAAGCATATTTATAGTCTCAATAGAATTTAGAAAAAAAATAATATAATCGAATAGACTGGATGCGTCGCCATGCGTGCGGCTCTCTCAAATTTAATATAAAAATCTAAATATATCTATAGTCTGCTCAATATGCACATATATAATAGGTATTACGGCGGGCAATGTATACCTTTTTAGAATTTCAAATCAGCTGTAATTCCATTTGAAATTTTTGCCCTTCCGTATTATACACGTATCATGTACTTGATAAATGAAAAACGGATTTTACTTTGTCCGTATACTACAAATATAAAATATGAACTATTTTACTTATAAAAATATATTTTTATAATATTATTTATACTGAAAACGTTTTAAATCCAATGAATTTAAAATATTATTTTATAAAATGCAAGAAAGAAATATTGTAAAGAGAATGACAAATTAAAAATCTCTACAAGCATTAATTTTCTCTGGTCTATTGTCAACGCTATCAGTTATTACCGGAAATTGAAAATATTATACAGCAATAAACGTTATTATTCCCTTCGATTTTTAAATTAAAAAAAAAACGTCGTACTGATATCAATCGGTAATTAGTATGGTTATATTTGAAAAAAATGCAATTACGATTTAGTTTTTCTGCATAGATATTACCTAAATTTGATGATTCATTTATAAACATTTGAAACAAAAGCTTTTTAAAATACAAACGCATTGTATCCGATATTTAAATCCTTTGAAAATTCGACTACAATACAACAGTGGGGGTGTGCATT
Source organism: Ontholestes murinus (assembly GCA_963969525.1). NCBI lineage: Eukaryota > Metazoa > Arthropoda > Insecta > Coleoptera > Staphylinidae > Ontholestes > Ontholestes murinus. Next base: position 45,018,403 of record OZ018398.1, on the reverse strand, counting down.
GTCAGCACTAATGATGCAGACATGGCACACAACAATTTACATTTAATTACGTTTTTGCGAATGATTCGCTTTTGGCCGTTTGCTGAAAATTGTTAATCAACACACAGACAGACAAACGTATAAACGTATATACGCACACGTCGGGGGTGTACCCCCGCCCGCCCCAACCGGACGCATTCTGCGAACGATAACAAAAATCAATCAAACGCAATTATGACCGTCGAACGTCATCCAGTGCAGTTTTGCTGAAATTCCGAAATTATATCATCGAAAATGCATTATAAACAAATTAGTAACGCCGATCGAATTCGTTAAATTCGTCAAAATGTTATGGCCAATTTTCGTTCGCAATTATATACGGATTATTGTTGATTTGTACTTCTTTAACATTGTTATTAGCTATAATTTTTTATTATATTTAAAATTCACTAAAAAAACACTGGATATTTCTCTCTGTCCTTTTTCTTAACGACAAAATGTTCTATTTCTTAATGATAAAATATTGTTAGTCTACTCACAAAAAACGTTTCAAACTAGATATTTACGTAGTGTATTCTTAGTCTATCTTATAAAAAACTTGTGTAATGACAACTACATTTTGATTTACCTGCACTCAATACTGCTGACTTAAATAATAATTGAGGTAGGTCAGTATTACGCTAGATCAATATAATGTCGATATATAAAAACCTTAACGCACAGACTTTATAGATCACACAAATATTTTTATATTTACCTAGCTGTAAACAAATATATTCATCGCGGTGATCTTTCTTAACCGGACTTTGGACATTGATTAGACCGAAGCGAGTAGATGGATGAGACCAATTCCTGTGTCCGTCCGACGGAATGCCCTTCTTTATTAAAAAAGATATATCGTCGTGCTTTTTAAACTTTTCCCGAGGAAACAATTAATTTTAGTTTCGCGACGTACAAGAAAGGCAACCGGTCGATAATATCTGTGGCCTACATTTTTTTTTGTTCCTTTTCGGTCGAAGCGTTTTTTTTTTCTCGCAACTCATCACTTAATTCATTTAAGTCAACCTTTCAGACCGCCGTCGGCTGTTTGTTCCGCAGATATTGTTTATTAATTTATCACCCCCTGACGTTAACAATTCGAAAGAGTCGAGTCGAGTGGCGTGGCGCCGCTGAAATATGGTGAAAGTTTTAATTTTTTCGAATTCATTAATTTCGTGCCTCCGGCCAATTATCTCCGGACAGACGCCGCGGAATTGTGAATTAATTGTTAAATTCTCGGGATCGATGAATAAAAACAGGGTGAAATATATTACGGTATTTTTTTATACTGATTAAAAATAAATTATTAATCAAATATCTTCTCTTTGTATTAAACGTATTTTTCTATATTATGCATAATACTTACTACCTAATCGCTTAAAGTGTGTATAAGAAATCAATCGAATTGAGTGTCTTAGAAAATAGTTTTGCTGATTGTTCCTTTTAAACATTTCCTGTAATATCCTAAAAATAAATTCTTTAACAAGTTTTAAGCAAGAATTAACTCCTTGAGATTAATTAATTCGGCTTAAATATACGAATAGTTTCTTTAAAACTTTTATGATGACGCCCCTAACAAAACGTTTTCTCCAGTTTGATATGAACTATGCCAGAAAATACATTTTGAAGATTATTCGTACAAAATTTTTATTATAACCTTTACACAACCTTCTTAATGATTTTATTTATATGCACATAACGTTCTCAATTAAATTTGTATTTATGGTTGATGCGCCGACTATTATTAATCTTTATACCCGGCGCCTCCACCAAAAGTATCACTTTATATTGAACGGTTAAAATTACCTAATATTTAGTTTTCCAACGAGTAAAATGATAAATATTAGCAGTTATGCATTTATTGCGTTTACTAATGTTTTATTTAATTAAAAATAGAATTATATTCTCAACACATCTCTTAATAAAATTTGTACACTTACCCTTCTTTGACATCGCCGAGAGGGCAGAATCTGTAAAAAAAAAGAATTTATATAAATTATCAATAAGATAGTAAAAATAATTTTATCTACGATCGTACAGAAAGTAGACGCTTTTTGCATCATTTTTCATTGTAAAAGTGGCCTTTTAAAGCACTAGTGCTTTTTTACGTTTTTATTGCACGGTAATGTCAAACTGTTTTTATTGCACAGAATTGTCAAATTTGACAGATGAATATATTTCGACGAAAAACTTAATTTTTTATTAATTGATACAAATAACTAATAAACTATAAATAAAATATATAATACAAACCAAATGGCAGATTTAAGAACTCTGAAGATTTCATTTAATGCAAGTCGAAGCGATTACAATAAAGCGAACATTTTTTCCATAAATAATAATGGCGGCCGACATTTGTGCAACTTGTTTACTGGTTGCTAAGTAACGCTTTCATTAGTGCACTGCGGGTAAAATATGTTTTCATTAATTGAATTATTGAAATGACATTAAAATATTACTCATAAGAATATATTCTTTGAAATCCTTTACGATCGAAGATAAAATTTTGTAAGGCACACGTGTAAAAAGTTCCTTTATTGCACTCCTGGCTTTAAAAAAACTCGCTCGTTCCTTGCTCGTGTTTTTAAACGCCAGTTCGTGCAATAAAGCATCACTTTTTACACTTGTACCTTAAATAACTATAATTTTACTAAAAAATATTCCAACATTTTTCTACAATTATCAGAAAATAAATTCTTTAATTACCCAAAAAAAAACAGTTTTCTAGACTTTTAAATTAATTAATTTGAAGTTAATTAAACATTGAATTGAAAATTTCAAGTTTTAACCACAAATATTATTATTATTAATGGTTAAAACATAGTGAAATTGTCAATTCAATGTAATTTAGAGTTTATAATTTTTTAGATCTACAAATTTCCACAAATAGATAAAACAACAACTTTACCAAAAAATCGATTTTTCTGTAAGGGTTTTATATTAAGATAAAATATAATTCGTCACCATTCTGGAATTAATAATAATTGTATGTCTAAAATTACCAGATAGACTTTTCATCTTCTCCGAATTTTTTGTTATTTCTAAAATATCGAAATTGCTTTTGTATAGTTCTAGAGATCAAAACCTTTCAGTTATTCAAAATTTTTTAGTTATTAGAAAATCAACTACTCAATATATCCAATTTCAATATATCTTAAAACTGTCTCCAAAAAATCATTAATTCAGAACTTTTCAGTTTTTCAAATCTTCAGTTACTACAGAATACATTTCTCTATGGGTTATTTTTTTTCATTTTATGTTTAAAACATTTATTTTTATTAATTAGCACAAAATGAAATTTTTAAGTTACTAGTAAATCAAATTTCTATACTTTCATCTTTAATTTCTACAATGACCAGAACATAAAAATTTTCATACTTTCGAAAGCTTCCTACGTTTCTAAAGTATTCAAGAGTTCAAGATCTTTTTTTTCTACAAAATTCTGCAGTTACCAGAAAATCAATTATACAAAATATCAAATTTTTAAATATTTCAAAACTTATGAGTTCCACAATTAATAGAAAATAAAATTCTTTCGTTACCAGAAACTCATTTACTCTACACTTCTAGAATTTGTCAATATTGTAAAATGTATAAGTTTTGAATTGCCATAAATTCCTCAAGTAAAATATTTCTAAAATGTTATTTTTATAAATCTACAAATTAAAACCTTTTAATTCTAGAAAATAATATTGTTTTCATAAAATCAACTGCCCAAAATCTTTAGTTTAAAATTGTTTTAGAAATTTTGAGTTCCCCAAAATTTTATAATTATCAGAAAATGAAGAAAATATTTCGCTAACAGAAAATCCATTTTTCTATGCTTTTATATTTTTTATAGTACTATTCTTACAATCTCAAGTTACAAGAAAATCTATTTCTTTGTACTTCAAGTTTTTCATTTTAAAGCTCAAAACCGTTTGAATTCTTTAAAATTCCACAATTAGAAAATAAAATTCTTTCACTACCGGAAAATCTAATTATCTTAATTCCATATTTCTTAGGGTTCATAAAACTCTAGTTAGTAAAAAATTAAACTCTTTAGTTATCAGAAACTACAAATTTCTATATTTTTAAGTTGTTTAAATTAAAATGAAATATAATTCCTGACTATTGTGAAATTTAAAACTTTTGAATTACCAGAAAGTATTTTATTTTCCATACGTAGTTTTCTGTGTTTCTAAACTATTCAAAGTTCAAAATCTTTAAGTTACAGTTACTAGAACATCAACTTAATAAAATTTCAAAACATTTAAGTAGCCCAAAATTTCATAATTATCAGAAAATAAAATTCTTTAGATTCCAGGAAATCAATTTTTCAATACTTTAACGTTTTTTAGGATTCAAAATTTTCAGTCCTTTAAAATTCTAGTTATTAAAAAAGTTCGTTTCTCTGTAGATTAAAATTTTCTAATTTGAACTATTGATTTCACTAAAAATTCTACTATTATTAGAAAATACAATTCAGATAATCAATATTTCTATACTTTCATGTTTCTTTCAGTTCATAATATTTTAATTCTTTAAATATCTAGTTAACAGAAAATCCATTTCTTTGTACTATATGTTATCTATTTTCAAGTTTAAAATTTTTTAGTTCTTTAAAATTTGACAACTCTTAAAAAATAAAATTCTTTATTTAATAGAAACTTAATTTCTATAAGAAACAAACAATGTGAATTGTATGTAACTTTTAAATTACCCTAAATAGCACAATTACTTACAACATTTCTCATACTTTCCAAATTTTCTAATCCTTCTAAAATGTTTAAAATTCAAAGTCTTTCAGTTCTACAAAATTACATAATTGCCAGGAAGTAAATTGCGCAGAATATTCAATATTAAAACATTTCAAAATTTTTGTTTTTCACAATTACCAGAACATAAAATTCTTTAGTTACTAGAAAGTGTACTTTCATGTTACTTAGAGTTTATCACTTTTTAGTTCTTTAAAGCTTAAGATACTAGAAAATTAATTTGTTCAAGTTTTCTATTTTTAAGTTCTTAAAACTTCTACAATTATCAGAAAATTAAAGTATCAGAAAGAGAAAACATTCTATTTCCATAATTACTAGAAATAAAATATAATTGGTCACAATTGTGCTATTTATAACTCTTAAATTCTCCTAATCTTCGAAATTACTGAGAAGTAATATTTTCAGAAAAAATTTCCTATCGTGATTTTAAAAATTGATAAATGTATTTCAGTGATTCTATATAAAAATATAAACAAATGCTATCGACATAAAATTTTTCACAAATACACACAATATATTTATAAATATAATCGTATATTAAATTCGCTTTCAACCCTTAGATATTTTTGTGTAAACATGACGTAATTTTGAAAATTGTTACAATTTTTCAGTAGTGCGATTTTAATATAAAAACAAATGCTTTGGATAAAAAAAATTGATTAAAGTATATAAAACACATGCAACATTATGACTAATTTATAAATGCATATAACTTGAACATATTGAAATATTTCCAATCAAACTGAAACAATTTTTAAAATGATTAATTTTTTCTCAGAGGTTTGAAATAAATATAAAAATAAAATCTATCGGTTTAATCTTTTTCACATATACTTATAAGGCATCTATTATTATGATTGTGTTATAAATTATTGTATAGCTGCTAAAAATTTGCAAATATTTTCCTATAAACTTAACATGAATTTAAAAAAATTCTATAATTTTTTATTGCTTCGAAATAAATATTAAAACAAACGCTATCGATTCAAAATAATACCAAATTTATCTAAAGCTTCTGTAGAATTATAAATGATTAATAACACATTTATACAACTTTAAGATATTTAAATATTAACAATCAAACTGAAACAATTTTTAAAATGATTAATTTTTCCTCAGAGGCTTGAAATAAATATAAAAATAAAAGCTATCGGTTTAATCTTTTTCATATATATTTATAAGGCATCTAATATTATGATTGTGTTATAAATTTTTGTCTAACTGCTCAAAATTTACAAATATTTTTGTATAAATTTAACATGAATTTAAAAAATTGCTATAATTTTTGAATTGTTCGAAATAAATATAAAAATAAAAGCTATCGGTTTAATTTTTTTCACATATACTTCTTAGGCATCTACTATTATGATTGTGTTATAAATTTTTGTCTACCTGCTCAAAATTTGCAAATATTTTCGTATAAACATAACATGAATTTAAAAAATTGCTATAATTTTTCAGTGGTTTGAAATAAATATAAAAACAAATGCTATCGATTGAAAATGATGTCAAATTTATATAAAAATTATGTAGAATTATAACTAATTAATAAACACATTTATACAACTTCAATATATTTAAATATTTTCAATTAAACTGAAACAATTTGTAAAATTATTTATTTTTTCTTAGATGCTTGAAATAAATATAAAAATAAAAGCTATCGGTTAATTCTTTCTCACATATACTTAGTAGGCATCTAATATTATGACTCTTTTATACATTTTTGTCTAACTGCTCAAAGTTTGCAAATATTTTCGTATAAACTTAACATGAATTTAAAAAATTGTTATAATTTTTCAGTGGTTCGAAATAAATATAAAAACAAATGCAATTGATTAAAAATTATGTCAAACTCATCTAAAACCTTTGTAAAATTATAACTAATTAATAAATATATTTATACAACTTCAAGATATTTAAATATTTCCAATCAAACTGAAACAATTTTAAAAATGATTAATTTTTTCTCTGATGCTTGAAAAAACAAACGCTGTTGACTTAAAACTTTCTAAATACACTTATCATATATCTACAATCAGGATAGTATTATAATTTCTTTATTATAATCTTTAGTTTTTCAGATATTCAAATGTAAAAGTATCTTGATTTTAAAAATTGTTAAAACTTTTTCAGTGGCTCGAAATAAATATCAAAACAATTGATATCGACTTGAATATTTTTAGTTCTGCTTATAATATATCTGCTATTAGTACTATAATATACATTTCTTTTTAACCTCTCCAGATTATCAGGTATTTTCATGTAAACTAATCGTTATTTGAAAAATTGATAAACTTTTTCAGTGACTCTAAATAAATATTAAAACAAATGCTATCGACTTAAAACTTTTCAAATATACATCATATATGTATAGAATTCTAATTGTATATTAAATTCGCTTTTAAACTTTTTAGATCTTTAGATATTTTTATGTAAACATGACGTAATTTTAGAAACTATTATAAGTTTTCAGTGGTGTGAAATAAATATAAAAATAATTGCTATCGACTTAAAATGTTTCAGTTGTTCTTATAATACATCCTGTATTCATACTATATTCTAAGCTTGTTTTTAACATCTGGAGATTATCAGATATTTTCATGTAAACTTAGGGTGATTTTAAAAATTTATATAATTTTTCATTGACTCTAAATAAATATTAAAACAAACGATATCAACTTAAAACTTTTCAAATATACATTTTAGATGTCTAGAATTTTAATTGTATATTAAAGTCGTTTTCAACCCATTTAGATTTTTAGATATTCTTGTGTAAACATGACGTAATTTTAAAAATTGTTACAATTTTTCAGTAGTGCGAAATAAATATCAAAACAAATGCTTTCGATGAAAAAAAAACGATTAATTTATATAAAACATATGCAAAATTATGATTAATTTATTAATGCGTTAACACAACTTGAAGATATTTAAATATTTTAGATCAAAATGAAACAATTTTAGTAATTTTTTTTTTCAGAGGCTTTAAATAAATATAACAATAAAAGCTATCGGTCTAATCTTTTTCATATATACTTATTAATCATCTTCTATTATGATTGTTTTATACATTTTTGTCTAACTGCTCAAAATTTGTAAATATATTCGTATAAACTTGACATGAATTTAAAAAATTGCTATAATTTTTCAGTCCTTCGAAATAAATATTAAAACAAATGCTATCGATTCAAAATGATATCAAATTTATCTAAAGCTTCTGTAGAATTATAAATGATTAATAAACATATTTATACAACTTCAAGATATTTAAATATTTCCAATCAAACTGAAACAATTTTTAATATGATTAATTTTTTCTCAGAGGCCTGAAATACATATAAATAAAAGCTATCGGTCTATTTTTTTCACATATGCTTACTAGGCATTTAATATTATGACTGTGTTATAAATTTTTGTCTAACTGCTAAAAATTTGCAAATATTTTCGTATAAACTTGACATGAATTAAAAATATTGCTATAATTTTTCAATGGTTCGAAATAAATAAAAAACAAATTCTATCGATTGAAAATGATGCCAAATTTATTTAAAACCTTTGTAAAATTGTAACTAATTCATAAACACATTTATACAACTTCAAGATATGTAAATATTTCCAATCAAACTGAAACAATTTTTAAAATGATTAATTTTTTCTCAGAGGGCTAGAAATAAATATAAAAATAAAAGCTATCGGTTTAATTTTTTCAGCATATACTTACTTAGCATCTACTGTTATTATTGTCTTATACATTTTTGTTTACCTGCTCAAAATTTGCAAATATTTTTGTATAAACTTTTCATGAATTTAAAAAATTGTTATAATTTTTCAGTGGTTCGAAATAAATATAAAAACAAATGCTATCGATTAAAAATGATGTTCTAAAACGTTTATCTAAAACGTATGTAAAATTATAACTAATTAATAAACACATTTATATAACTTCAAGATATATAAATATTTAAAATCAAACTGAAACAATTTTTAAAATGAAAATTTTTTTCTCAGAGGCTTGAAATAATTAAAAAAACAGAAGCTGTCGACTTAAAACTTTCAAAATATCCTTATAATGTATCTAAAATGAGGATAGTATTATAAATTCGTTTTTATAATCTTTAGTTTTTCAGATATTTAAATGTAAAAGTAACTAGATTTTAAAAAATGTCAAAACTTTTTCAGTAGCTCGAAATAAATATAAAAACAATTGCTATCGACTTGATTTTTCTTAGTTGTACTTATAATATATCTGCTATTAGTATTATAAAATAAATTCCTTTTTAACATCTTTAGATTATTAGGTATTTTTATGTAAACTAATCGTGATTTTAAAAATTGATATAACTTTATTCAGTGACTCTAAATAAATATTAAAAAAAATGCTATCCACTTAAAACTTTTCAAATATATATTTTATGTGTCTAAAATTCTAACTGTATATTAAATTTGCTTTCAAGCCTTTCAGATTTATAGATATTTTAATGTAAACATGACGTAATTTTAGAAACTGTTACAAGTTTTCAGTGGAGCGAAATAAATATAAAAACAATTGCTATCGACTTAAAATATTTCAGTTGTTCTTATAATACATTCTCTTTTAATACTGTATTCTAAACTTGTTTTTAACATCTCGAGATTATCAGATATTTTCATGTAAACTTAGGGTGATTTTAAAAATCTATATAATTTTTCAGTGACTCTAAATAAATATTAAAACAAATGCTATCAACTTTAAACTTTTCAAATATATATTTTATGTGTCTAAAATTCTAATTGTATATTAAATTCGCTTTCAAACTTTTTAGATTGTACATATTTTTATGTAAACATGACCTAATTTTATAAACTGTTATAAGATTTCAATGGTGCGAAATAAATATAAAAACAATTGCTACCGACTTAAAATGTTTCAGTTGTTCTTATAATACATCCTCTATTAATACTGTATTCTAAATTGTTTTTAACATCTCGAGATTATCAGATATTTTCATGTAAACTAATCGTGATTTTAAAAATTAAAATAACTTTTTCAGTGACTCTAAATAAATATTAAAACAAATGCTATCGAATTAAATCTTTTAAAATATACATTTTATATATCTGAAATTCTTATTGTATATTAAATTCGCTTTCAAACCTTTTAGATATTTTTATGTAAACATGATGTAATTTTATAAATTGTTTATTTTTCAGTGGTGCGAAATAAATATAAAAACAAATGCTTTGGATGAAAAAGTATGTTAAATGTATTTAAAATGTATGTAAAATTTTAATTAATTTATAAAAAACATGTATACAACTTCCAGATACTTAAATATTTTAAAACAAACTGTAAGAATTTAATAAAATAATTAAACTGTCTTCAAAGGCGTCAAATGAATATAAAAACAAAAGCTATCGATCTAATATTTGGCAAATGTTATAATAAGTATTATAAATTATAAATATATTATAACTTCGTCTTAAACCCTTCCCAATTTAAAGATATTTTTGTGTAAACGTAAACTAATTTTAAAAATTGTCATAGTTTTATTAAGTGGTTCGTAATAAATATAAAAACAAACGCTTTCAATGAAAAAATATGTTAAATTTATTTAAAATATACTTTAAATTTTTATTAATTTACAAAAACATGTATACAGCTTCTAGATACTTCAGTATATTAAACCAAACTCTAAGAATTTTATAAAATAATTAAATTGTTTTTAAAGGCGTCAAATAATTATAAAAACAAAAGCTATCGATCTAATATTTGTCAAATATACCTATTAAATATCTAGAATTATGAGTATATTATAAGTTCATCTTAAACTCTTCCCAATTTTCAGATATTTTTGTGTAAACGTAACCTAATTTTAAAAATAGTCATAGTTTTATTAAGTGGTTCGTAATAAATATAAAAACAAATGCTATCGATACAAATATTATCAAATAAAAACTATGATGAAATTATAAAAATGTTTATACAACTTCAAAACACTTAAATATTGTAAATCAAAGTAAGTCAGGTTTAAAAATAATTAAAAAGTTTTCATAAGCGTCAAATAAATATAAAAACAAAAGCTGTGGATATAAGACTTGTCTAATATACTCAATAAAAGTCTAAAGTTATGAATGTATTATAAATTAATTATTAACACTGTGCGATTTTTAGATATATTATGTAAACGTAAATCTAATAAAAAACATTGTCATATTTTTTTAGTGATTCGTAAAAAATATAAAAACAAATTTAATCGATACTAATATAGTCAAATATAGTAAAATTATAATTAGTTTATAAATACATCTTTATTCACAGAATGAAAATAAAATATAATACTTGTAATGTATAAAATAAAATAAATTCTAACATAATTGGTCTTCTGTTTCATGGCTATCGACCAGTGGTCTTTCAGCCCTAATAAATACATTTATATAATTTCAAAACATTCTAATATTTTTAATCAAACAGAAACAAATTTAAAAATAATTTTTATTTTTATTTTGGAGGCTTAAAATAAATATAAAAAGAAAAGCTATTGACTTAATTTTTTTACTTGATTAAAACTAATCCAAATAATCCAAAAAAATTATTTTTTTGTCATAATTTTTCATATAAAATGATCTATATAATTATGATTGAATTTTAATAAACTAATTATTTTCTCTGTAATAAAGCATAAGCACAAACAATTTAATAATCCCTCGGACGGCTAATTAAGACATTTATTAACGCGGTGTTTACTAAAACTTTAAAAATACATTTTTCCCATTGCGTTAATTCACTCACTGTGCAGTGGAAGAATTATACATTTCAAAAAAGAAAAACGTAAAAACGGGAAAATGTTTAAATATAAAACGCACAGAGGGAAAGAGAGGATTTACGCCGGGGTGTCGAGTAATTTACAAAAGTTTTGTTGACACAATGAAACGTAAAAAAAAACACTTTTTGTTCGCGTATTCTTTCATTCTCGCGCGATTCCCTATTTACGAAATCCGTCAGTATTTTAAAACTAAGGCAGAGACTGCCGTTCAATTACCGCACTAATTGCCACTTTACGTTTAATTGCCTAATTAATATTTTCATATTTAACGCGCAACACGCTAATTAGTTAGCTGCGCGTAATTGTTTCATTGTTTATCGGAGTCGTCTTACTTTGATGTCGGTGCGTGTAGTATATACAATTTATAATTACAAATGTGTTTGATGATAACAATAATTTTAAAGCAATGTAAATAATAATATTTATTATTATAATTGTGTGATAATTAGGTCTTAATTTTTAAACACTTTTATATTTAAGTCGTGTCTATTAGATTAATTAATAGATTTTACTATTGGATATGTGTTTCATAATATAGTTGGTAATTTAGTGTGAATTAGCTTAAGACAACCCGCTTACTTCTTCTTGTATTCGTCGTGTTCTTATTGAAAGCTAGTGCTTTACAACTTAATATGAAAGAGTGGAAACTTCGCGTAATTATAAGTTGGTATACCTTTGCTAATGAGTTTTAAAACTCTACACACACGCCAGAAAACTATGAATGCGAAACCGAAATGAGCTTCGTTTCCTACAAGCTTGTGTACTTTTTATTATGTTAATGATGACGTAGAAATTTACAAGAACAAAATTATTATTATTTTGAATGAGTGTTTTAAAATAATTAAAATAATTATACATAAAATATTTTAATAGTTAATAATACACGATTATTTTTTTGTCACTTGAAGATATTTTTCAATTCGCGCCTTCACTTTCACCGATTTTCCTTCTTAATACCACTTTTCAATAATTAACGAGATTGTGACAGAACGCTATATTTCTTGACCCCTTTACATATTCTCTTAAAGTGAATTTAAGCAGATACGGTAAACCAAGTTTTCCTTTCGCCTGTTTTTGCCCATTAAAAATACAATTATTTTTCTAAATCTTCCTCTAAAACATTTTCTCTGAGATATGCAAATATATTAAGTAAAGTATTATAAAATATATTAACTTTGTGTGACAGTTATATAAAGAAACCTTAGGCTATACACATGTGGGATAGTTAATTCTCATCAAAATTACACGTAGCCATTTCTGATATGAAACCTTGGGCTCAGTAATAAATTTGACATCATTGAAAAATGTGGCCTTCCTCGCCATCGCAGTTTTATCCTCTAGTTATTTAGATATTTCTGGAGTGAGTGGCTCAATAAACAAAGAAAGAATGTCATCCCTCTAATGGAGAGATGCGATTTGCACAGTGTAGTGGTATGGCATGTCCAAAACCATAATGTTTAATATGCCAATTTAGTTTGTTTAATTTGACGGAACTTTTGAACAAAGCACCTTCAAAAATTTGATGATGATGCTAATGGCAAAAAAAAATATTTATTTCGATTCTCTTGTGCCACTTCAGCTTTTGGCTAAAGCAAAGCAAAATTGTCATATACTCGATATTATAAATAAAATTTTTGCATGAAACTGCTGAGACCACAAGACTTATAGTATCTGGCATTGAGGAACAAGGGAAGAAATTAACATCGTTACAAACAATTATTGACAAAAAAAGAAGTCGAAAAGTGGTGAAGTTTACGTACACCTTATCACTCAATAGGATTGACGGAAAAGTATACAATTCATTGACAAGTCGGAGATGCTTCACTCAAAACAATTTTGCAGGAAAAATATGTGGAAATAATTAATTAATATTTTAAATCTTTATTTTTCAAAATTAAATTCAATCAGGTTAATATTTATTATCAATTATAATCTTATCTTTATATAGAGTTATTAATAAGTCAGCAAACTAAAATGTTCTTACAATTAATTGGAATAAAAAAGCAATCACTATTTAGAGATAATTTTGGTGGATGCGCTAGGATATCATTAAAATATTGTCATTATATTATTGATGTTTTTATGATTAAACATAATATTTGATATAAAATTAACCAAATTTTGTAGAAATATTTACAGATTTTAGTTAATTATAAAGCAAAAATGAATATATTTAAAATGAATATTAAATCGTTATCCCACATACACCTAAGGAAAAAGTGCTTTAATTTTTGAATATAAGGTTATTCTGTATTAAATTAAAGTATTAAGTCTCCTTCTGAACTAAAACTTGACAACAACTGCATTTTGTACTCTGGTCAGGCCATTTTAAAGTTATCAGAGAAATCAACTTCAATCTCAACTATAAATATACACTATAATCCAGTAAATCTCAAAATAATAACAAAAATACATGATGACTTTTTCAAAATGTTATCATTCCTGTCATCTCGGAAACCTATAAGTCAACAGATGAATTTTCAAAGCAGGTAAGAAACAGCAAAGAGAAGTTGACCGAGTTACAATCTTGATTTTATAAATAGGTTTGTAAAATCTAGATATACAGTTATTTGTGTTAATCTAGCAGTATCTACAATTATAGGTATAGTAGGCATTATCTCAGGAAAAGCATGCCTTCTTAAAAATCCCTAATGGTCAAAGTCTTCGATTAACCACTAAATAATTGGAGCAAGTTACATGCTTAACACGTTGACTGCCACGTCACCTGAATTCGGGTGACAGTAAAGTTTCTGATGGTCATCCGTATTGGGGTGACGCTTATTTAACTACTTGCGTAGAACATTAGTATGTGTTTACATGAGCGTGAAACCTATGCGACTTTTAAAAGCTTTAAATCTAATTCCTAATCCCCATTGTCAGGTGTACCACAAAGTTCAATGTTAGGCTCGCTGTTATTTAATATTTTTATAAATATCTATGTATATGAAGAATTGAACTGTGAATATCTTCTTTACGCAAATGATCTAAAAATTTATTCTAATGAAAACAATATTAGTGATTGTCAGCATTTACAACGTAATTAAGATAAAGTTACTAATTGATGTCAAGAAAATAGACTGGAACTGAATATTAGTAAATGTAAATATTTGTATTTTAATAGGAAATCCAATTGAATTATTGTATCAATACCTCTCTAATATAAAGTGTCACAATTTTGAAGGACCTTGGCTTATATTTGAACTACAAACTATTATTTAATCATCATAATGATGCTTCAAAATCCCTTGATTTTATTTGTGGGAATTCAACAAATTTTCAAAATTCAATTATATTTTTAAAACTATTTCTTTACGTATGTACGTGCCAAGTTAGAGTATGCGGCATTGATATGGTCTCCCCAAAATCAGGAAAAGTCCCAACTTCTAGAGTGTTTCATCTACCACCTATCAGTTAAAATTAAAGTATCAAACTTTTTTCCTCTGTAGCAAAAAATACTTTAAAATTTTCAAAAGAACAACAACATAAAGTTTATTTATAAACAAGCAATTTAAGACTGACATCTGTCATTTGTTTTCTATCATTTATCATCTGCTATATGTCATATGTCTATCATCTATCATCTGTCATCATCTATCATCTATCATGTATCATCTACAATCTATCATTTGTCATTTGTCATTTGTCATCTGACATCTGTTGTTTATTAAATGTCATCTGTTATTTGTTACATCTCATTATATGACAAATAAAATGTCATTTGCCATCAAAAGTCTAAAATTTTTCAAAAAATATTTAGAAACACTAATAATAATGATATTGATATTATCTAATGTTTAACGTCTTCTTAATTTTCTTAAAATTGCACATTTCTCACCACGGCCAGAAATTATAAAAAAGCATTTTCTCAAACACCATTAACTTACAATTTATTATGAATTGATTTTTTTATGATAGTGAGAAAATCAAAACATTTAATTCATTTGATCAACTCTTAGAATTTTTTCACCTCGACTAAAATAATAAAAAAACAATTGCAACAAATACGAAATCTTTCATATTTATTATAACTTGCTGCTTCTTGAATATAGTTTATTTATTTATTTATTTAGTCTTTTTATAGTACTAGTAGAAGTAAAAATATAAATTAGTAGATTTTCATGTAATTTATTTTAGTTTTCTCTTTTTAAAATTTTTTTATTTATTGATAAACAAATACCGAAAAAAGAGTTTTCCACATATACGAAATCATTAAAAGAATTTTAACACTTACGTATTTTAACTAACGGTAGTAATAATAGAAATTTGGAGATTTTATTGTGAATTAATTTCCATAGTTAATTTATTTTAATTTCACACTTTTTACATCGCCTAAACATGGAAAATTCATTTCCATAAAAATTACTTTCTCAAAATTTATAAAAATATGTTTCTTTTTGGTAATAGTGGGTAAAAAAAATTCATTTAATTTATTTTAATTGACTACGAATTTTAGATTTTTTATTAATTCCACATTTTTCTCCTCGACTTAAATTTCTCGGTCTTTTACCTAGACTATAAACAATTTCCACAAACAAAAATTGTGAAAAAGTATTAAACTTTTAAACTCGTAATGTCTTAGAATTTTTTGAAAACAACACATTTTCAACTCAAATTGAAAAATGGAAAATTAATTGCCTCAAAATGAAATTGTGATAATTCAATGAAAATTGTTTAATTACATAGATAGAATGAGAACAAAAATATTATACTTATAGATTTTTATATAATTTAATTTTTGTCATATCGGCTAAAAAAAATAGTAAGGATTTACACGAATACCAATTTCTTAAAATTAATTAATAACTTTAAATTCGTAGTATAAGTTGCTTAACACTTGACTGGTAGGATTTTATATAATTTTTTTTTTACCTATCTTAGTTTTTTTTAATTTCTACATTATTCATCTTGGCTAAAATTAACAATTTTCAAATTTAATTCCTTTTGATAATAATGGGAAAAGCAGAACAAGAAACTCATACATTTTTATGTTACTTAATTTTAGTCGTCCCTTTAGACCTTCTAAAATTATACATTTTTCACATCGATTCAAAAATGGAAAACCAATTGCCGCATATTCTTAAAATCCAATAAACATTTTTTATAAATAATTTTATTAAATAAATAAAGTAATTAATTATAGATATACCTAATTCAATGATTATCTGATAACAACTTTTAATGATTTATTTTAATATTATTAACATTTGAGCATTACAAATATATTTATGTATATGCATCTTTATTGAATAACTATTTATTTAATAATTGGTAATGATTTAAAATAATTTATATACACATTGATTTCATGTTAGAGAAATTTAAATGTATGATGGCTCGCAAACCACTCGTATTTATTAGTTTTTGCGATACCGCACGCTCAAAATAAAAATATTTCAACGGCACCCCAGTGATTTAAAATATTTCATTTCGTTGCAGGGCGATTGCATATAAAATTGCACGAAAATAATGCGAAAATGTAATCCAAATAATTTTAGCGTTGAATTTTAAACAGATAGATGTAATTAAAATTCGCAGTTTCGATGAATATAAAACGCAACTAATTATATCAACATTATAATAAATAATAATATTATTAATTAATTAAAGTTATTACGAATATTGATTATTTTCTCTCTTGTTAATTTAAAAGGTTATATTATTTAATTATTAACAATATTATAATTAACTGATTGACGAGGTACTTATTTGAAAATCCACGTTTTATTTAATTAATAACAATTGTTTATGTTAAATAAAAATTTATAAATCAAACACTTTTTTTGTATAGAAATAATTTAATCAACATTTTTCTCTTATGAATAAAAATATTGTTAGATGGCTTTGCCTGCATATTTCATCTAAGCCATGTTACGTCTATTCATTTCCTTTTCTTATTGCCAAAAACTAGGTGCTGCGTTCATTATGTAACGTGAGTTTATTCCCCTGGAAGAACGCTCCATATTATTTACTGTGTGTTTACCTCAAACTTTTCACTGTCTCGACATGTTTTGTTGGAATATCAGCTACCGCCACGAGATACACGTATTTATGCGCAAAGTTGCGGCGATATATTATTGTGAAGTATTGCATCTTGTTAGGGGAAGCATGCAACTATTGCAAAACTATTTCGTCTATATTTCATAATTTGTTTACTGGAAACAGTGGTGATGGTTATTTATTCTTTTCACACAATAATATTATTCTGTAAACGGTGGTAGACTTGTAGCTTAAATAACCATTAATTGTAATTGTAACATAAGTCAGTATCACTAAAGTTACCTAATTTGTAAGACTAAAAAAATATTTACATAAGGAAAGATACATTTTGAAATCTTATGGCAATACAATAAAATAAACATTATTTTATTGAATTGCCATAAGATTTCAAAATTTATCTTTATGTAAATATTTTTTGACAATGGTAATTCTATTTTTCATATGTTCTTGAAAAAAGCTCTAATGTGGAAATTATTATTATATATATTATAATATATTTTTTTTTAACTCTATTATTATTATTTTCTGTAGATTGGATTTTCCATTAATAAATATTATTATTATTATTGTTAAATTAATTCAACATTTATTTTGGTAGATTGTAAATGTTAACTAAGTATTTTACTCGCTAATAAAACGTTTGTTTTACGTGCGGAATTCGGTAATAATTTATGCAATTAAATACTTTGAGGTGGTAGGCACATTGTATATTATGTTTAGTCTAGCAAACTAAGTTGAATAATCATCACATTTTACAGTGGGGGAGAATTAGCATTTTCATCGGTTAACTAAGTTGTGTTTGTACGGCGGGTTTAACAAAAGTAAATGAGTTGCTTAAGTACACACGCCAGTAATGTCGACTGGATGAAGCAATTAGTTAGTCGACTTGTTTCTGCTTTAGTGGGTCACAACAACCGCGCATTTGTGCTTACCTTCCGTGTCGCAACTGATCGTCCCTGCGAATTCCAATTATACCGCCCCTCACCCCCTTCTACAACTGCCAACGATTCACTGATTTCAACCCCAAAAATTACTTCGGTGTAATTATACAGAAGTTGTTTAATCAATTTCAATATAAAATAAATATTGTATGTTTTGATAATGGCACGTTAAGATGACGAAACTATAGTAAACAGAAAATAGTGTTATACAAACAAAGTTACAAAGTGTTTTATTTATTATAAAATAAATGTATTTTAATAGAATTTAAACAGAAAATATTGCAATATTTTTGATAATTCTAAATATATTATCAAATAAATAGGAAAAACACGAAAATATTTCGTAAAATCTACAACAAATGAGTCTTATTAAGACTACAAGAACAAACCACTTTTGAAACAACTACTTCTCTAGTAAATACTTCGACAGACATTGAATAATACAAAAGTAATTTCCGTGTTACAAAATAGCAAGGCTATCAAAGCAACACTAGTTTGAACGTATTTCTTTCTGTAAAATGAACTAATTTTCTACAACGTAAAGGACTTATATATTTTATTATCAAATAAATAGGAGATGATTATATTTGTAGCTTAATAATTATTTCAATTTAGTTCATTGACAATGGAGGTTTTTACTTCCTTATACATATTTAGTAAGAAATTTAACATAGTTTTCACTTTGGTTTTCATAACAGATATTTATTTATATGATGACCAATACATTAACTTACGGTTTAAAATTGGTACGTTAATGTTTTTTTTTCAATTTGTGATTTAAATTTATACTATAATAAATGTTTAATGTCGTTTATCAATATTAGAATTATTATAGAATTTATTAAGGTGTACAAAGAGGAAACAGAGATTAACAAATAATAATTAAGGTAGATCAAAAATATCAGGTATAAAAATTGAAACAAACATTTTTGAAAAAATTTTATCATAATTTTTTAATCTTATTAGGCAATTATTATTTATCTATAAAGTCGCCCTATTTATATTCTGAAGTGATAATTACACCAATATATCCACAAGTTTACTGCAGAACTCTAAACAATTGTGCTTTAAAAATTAATTAAATTATTTCCGGCGCCTCCACCATTTTGCAAAATTAATATTTTCTCGCATACGTTTTAGCCTGGTGTATAAAACATATTCTGGGACTATTAAAAACATTATAATAATACGATAGTAATCATCATATAGTTGGTATAGCATAAAGTATT
The DNA here is from genome assembly GCA_963969525.1 of Ontholestes murinus. Classification (NCBI taxonomy): domain Eukaryota; kingdom Metazoa; phylum Arthropoda; class Insecta; order Coleoptera; family Staphylinidae; genus Ontholestes; species Ontholestes murinus. The sequence goes on along the minus strand of OZ018398.1, from coordinate 44,998,655 downwards.
ACACTATAGGCAAAAATATGAATATTTAAAATAATCTCTGAAATGATATAAATTATAAAAAATTCAATTGATAACTATAGTGTCGGAAATAAAGCATAGTTAATTTATTAGTACTGTGTTAAAATTGTGAATATTGAGAATCCTATGTTTAACTTTGTTTAATAATTCAATCTTATCATAATTTTCATACCATTCATTTTCACGAAGCTTTAAATAATGGAAAAACAATTTCTAAAATTATATAACTGAATGGTTTAATTAAGAATTAATTAAACCTTAACCTAGAAATAAAATTTAAAACCTGGAATCTTCAAATTTTGCAATTATCTATTAAAATTATGACTTCTAATAATTTTTGAGGTAGTTGGTTTTACAGCCGCTTAAAAAAAATAGAAAAACAAATGTCACAATCTCAAAACTTACCAGTTTGATTAAGAATTATTTTAGCTTTAAGCTACGAATAATTTTCAAAATGTTTTGATAAACTATCAAAACTATGACTTCTAATAATTTTCAGATTCCTCGATATTACAAGCATTACAAAAATAGAAAAACAAATATCTCAATCTTAAAACTTTTGAGTTTGATTACGAATTAGTTATATTTTAAGCTAAAACAAAATTTTTAAATGTGAATCTCCTAAATTTGGCAATAAACCATCAAAACTCTAACTTGAATTCATGTTTATGGTAGTTGGTTTTACAACTGTTTAAAAAGATAAAAAAACAATTGCTGAAATAAATAAGCTTACTAGATTAGCTAAGAATTAATAAAACTTTAAGCTACAAGTGATATTTAGAAAATAAATGCCCTAAATTTTGTAACAAATTATTAAAGTTTTACAACTGTTTAAAAAGATAGAAGAATGATTGCCAAAATATTAAAACTTATTAGATTAGCTAAGAATTAATTAAACCTTAAGCTACAAGTGATACTTAGAACATGAATTCCATAAATTTTGTAACAAATTATTAAAACTCTAACTTCTAATCGTTTTTAATCCATTCGGTTTTACAAGCGTTTAAATAAATAGAAAAACCAATGCCAAAATTCTAAATCTTACCAGTTTTGTTTAACATTAGCATAGAAATAAAATTTAAAACAGAAATCTCTTAAATTTTTTAATAAATTATGACTTCTAATCATTTTCATGACAGTCGGTTTTACACGCTTAAAAGGATAGAAAAACAATTTCTAAAATCTTTAAACTTTCTAGTTTGATTCAGAATTAGTTGTACTTTAAGCTAAAAATAAAATTAAAAACGAAAATTATCTAAATTTTGTAATAAACTATCAAAATTATGACTTCTAATAATTTGTATGGTAGTTGGTTTTACAGACGCTTAAAAAACTTTCAAACTATTAATTTATTTTAATCATTCCTCCAAATTTTTTGAACAAACATTTCCACCTCAACTTGAAAAATGGAAAATCAATTGCCTCGAAATGTAATTTTAAAAATTCAATGAGAATTGATTAATTGTAATCATAGAATGAAAAACAAAACTTTAAACTTATTGATTTTTATATAATCTAATTTTTGTCATTTCGGCTAATGAAATAGTAAAGAATTTACACAAATACCAATTTCTTAAAATTAATTATTAAACTTAATTACAATTTTATGTAATTTATTTTTTTATCTATCTGAGTTTTTTTTAATTTCTACATTATCCATCTTGGCTAAAAATAACAATTTTTAAATGTAATTCCTTTTGATAATAATGGGAAGAGTAGAATAAGAAACTAATAAATTTTTATGTTACTTAATTTTAGTCAATAATAATAAATTATCAAAATTATGACCTGTAATAATTTTTATGGTAGTTGGTTTTACAGACGCTTAAAAAACGGAAAAACAATTGCCGTAATCTTAAAATTTTCTAGTTTAAGTAAGAATTACCTAAACATTAAGCCACATATAGAACGGAAATTCCCTAAATTTTGTATTAGAGTATCAAAACTGTAACTTCTAATTATTTTCAGGCATCTCGGTTTTACAAGCGTTTAAAAAAATAGAAAAACAATTGCCATAATTTTAAAACACACTAGTTTGATTAAGACTTTGTTGAGCTTTAAACCATATATGAAATTTTAAACGTAAGTTTCCTAAATTTTGTAAACAACTATATCAAAACTTAATTTCTAATCATTTTTATGGTAATTTGTTTTAAATAGAAAAACAAATGCCATAGTATCAAAACTTACTAGTTTGATTACCAGTTAATTAAGATTTAAGTTACAAATAAAATTTAAAACCTAAATTCCTCATTTTTGTAATAAACTCTCAAAAGTCATTTCCTAATCATTTTTAAGTCAGTCCGTTTTACAAGCGCTTAAAACAGTAGAGAACTAATTGCCAAAATCTTAGAACTTATTAGTTTGATTTAGAATTAGTTAAACTTTAAGATACAAATAAAATTTAAAGGGTAAATTCCTTGAATTCTGTAATGAACTAAACACTCTAACTTCTAATAATTTCCAGGCTTCACGGTTTTATAAGCGCTTAAAAAATTAGAAAAACAAATGTCAAAATCTTAAAACTTACTAGTTTGATTAAGAATTAGTTAAATTTATGCTACAAATAAAATTTAGTACGTAAATTTCCTATTTTTTCTTTAATAAACTATTAAAACTTAAATTTTCAGCCTGCTATTTTTTACAAGTATTTAAAAAAATAAACAAACAAACGCTATATTCGTAGCATTTTCTAGATTAATTAGGAATTATCTAATCTTCAAGATACAATTAAAATTTAGAACGTAAATACATTAAATGTTCTAACAAATTATATAAACTAACTCCTAATCTTCTTCAGGCCACTCAGTTTTATAAGCGTTTAAAAAATGGAAAAACAATTACCAAAATCTTAAAACTTACTGGTTTGATTTAAAATTAGTTAATCTTTGAGCCATAAGTTATATTTGTAGCATAACTGTCCTAAGTTTGAGAATAAACTATCAAAAATTTAACTTATAATCATTTTATGGCCACTTGGTTTTACAAGCGTTTAAAAAATAAAAAAAACCATTGCTTAAAATCTTAAAACTTAGTAGTTTGATTAAGAATTAGATAGCTTTCAAGCTACAAATACAATTTAGCACGTAGATACCCCGAATTTTCTAATAAATTATAAAACTCTAATTTCTATACAATTTAAGACCACTCGGATTTACAAGCGTTTAAAAAATAGAAAAACAAATAAGATAATCTTAAAATTAACTATTTAAATTAACACTTAGCTATACTTTAGCTGCAAATAAAATTTCTTGAATTTTTTTAATAAACTATTGAAACTGTGACGTCCAATCATTTTTTTGTGGTAGTTGGTTTTAAAACCGTTTAAAAAATAGAAAAACAAATACTACAATCTTAAAACTTACCTGTTTGATTAAGAATTAATTAAACTTTAAGCTGCGAGTAAAATTTGTAAACCTAAGTTCCTAAGTTTTGTAATAAACTATCACAACTATGACTTCTAATCATTTATTATGGTAGTTGGTTTATCAAGCGCTTAAAAAATAGAAAAACAACTGACATAATCTTTAAACTTATTAGTTTGGTTAAAAATTAGTTAAGCTTTAAGATACAAATATAATTCAAAACTTAAATTCTCTATTTTTGTAGTAAACCATACAAACTCTAACTGATAATCATTTTCGTCACAGTCGATTTTACAAGAGCTAAAAAATAAAGAAACAAATGCTACAATCTCAAAATTTACTAGTTTGATTAAGAATTGGTTAATATTAAAGCTAACACTAAAATCTGAAACATAAATTTTCTAAATTTTGTAACAAACCATCAAAACTATGACTTTTAATCATTTTTATGGTAGTTGGTTTTACAGCCGTTTTAAAAAATAGAAAAACAAACGCCAAAAACTCTAAATCTTCTAGTTTAATTAAGAACTAGTTAAACTTCAAGCTGCAAAATCATTTTAGAACGTAAAAATTCTGAATTATCTAATAAGCCATCAAAACTTTTAACTTTTAATCATTTGCAAGTAACTCGTTTTTACAAGCGTTTAAAATAATAGAAAAACAAATGCCAAAATCTTAAAACTTATCAGTTTGTTTGAGAATTAGCTAAGCTTTAAGCTGCAAGTATTAATAAATTCAATAAATTTTAAAAACTCTAACTTTTAATCAATTTAAGGCCTTCCAGTTTCACAAGCGTATGAAAAATAGAAAAAACAAATTACACAATCTCAAAATATACTAGTTTAAATAAATATAAGTTAATCTTTCAGCTACAAATTAAATTTAGAACAAAAATTCTATCAATTTTGTAATGAACTTGCAAAACTAGCGTTAATAAAAAATAGGAAAAACAAATGCCAAGATCTTAACACTTACTAGTATGGTTATGAAATTTTTGAACTTTTCAGTAATAAGGGTTAAAACGTAAATTTCCCAAATTCTGTAATAAACCATCGAAACTATGATTTCTAATCATTTTTATGGTAGTTGGTTTTACAACCGCTTAAAAAATAATAAAAACAAATGCCACAAATTTAAAATTCACTAGTTTGATTAAGAAATAGTTAGACTTTGATGGAAAAATAAAATCTAGAACGATAATTATCTTAATTTTGTAATGAACTAACAAAACTCTAACTTTTAGGCCACTCGGTTTTACAAGTGTTTAAAGTAATAGAAAAACAAATACCAAAATTTTAAGTCTCACAATTTTATTTGAAAATTAGTTAAAATTTAAGATATATGTAAAATTTAGAACGTATGTATCCTAAATTTTGTAATAAATATAAAAACTCTAAATTTTAAACATTTTTAGGCCACTCGTTTTTATAAGCGTAAAAAAATTTAAAAAAAACAAATGCCACAATCTCAAAACTTACTAATTTGAATACGAATTAGTTATACTGTAAGCTGTAATAAAATTAAGAACGCAAGTACCATATATTTTCTAATAAACTATAAAACTTTAAGCTACAAATATAATTTAAACCGCAAATTCCCGCAATTTTAATATAAAACATCAAAACCATGACTTGTCATGATTTTCAGTCTACTCTGTTTTATAAACGTTTAAAAATCAAAAACAATTTCCATAATCTTAAAACTTACTAGTTTGGTTGAGAATTAGCTTAAGTTGCAAATAAAACTTAAAACGTAAATATTATAAATTTTCTAAAACACAATCTAACTCTAACTTATAATCATTTTCAGGGCATTACAAGCAATATAAAGAACAGAAAAACAAATGCCGCAATCTTAAAAATCACTGATTTTATCAAGAATTAGCTATATTTTAAGATGCAAGTAAAATTTAAAAACATTAATTTTCTTAATCTTGTAATAAACTATCAAAACTCGGGCATAATCATTTTCTAGGTCTTTGTTTTTACAACAGCTTAAAAATTAGAAAAACAAATGCCATAATCCTAAAAATTTCTAGTCTGATTGAGAATTAGTTACGCTTTATGACATAAAGAAAATTTGGTTTGTGAATTTTCTTAATTTTGTAATACACTATTAAAACTCTAACTTCGAAATCATTTTGTGTTTAAAATATTGTAAAAACAATTGCCAAAATTTGGAAACTTACTAATTTGATTTAGAATTAGTTAAAATTCGATCTACAAATAAAATAAAAACATAGATTCCCTAAATTTTGTAATAAACTATCAAAACTATGACTTCCACTCATTTTTATGGTAGTTGGTTTTACAACTGCTTAAAAGCAAAAAAAATAAATACTACAATCCTAAAACTTATTAGTTTGATTAAAAATTAGTTAAACTTTAAGATACATATAAAATTTAGAAAGTAAATTCTATAAAAAGAACTATCAAAACTAGAAATTCTAATCATTTTCTGGCCACTCGGTTTCATAAGTGCTTAAAGAATAAAAAAGCAAATTCCACAATCTCGAATCTTACTAGTTTGATTAAGAATTAGTTAGACTTTAACCGAAAAATAAAAATTTGGTCGAAAATTTCCTAGATTTTTTAATAAACTCTCAAAACCCCGACTTCCAATCATTTTCAGGATACTCGGTTTTACAAGCGTTTAAAAAATAGAAAAAGAAATGCCAAAATATTAAAACCTACTAGTTTGATTACAAATTAGTTTAACTTTAAGCTACAATAAAATTCAAAACGTAAATTTGCAAAATTTTGCAATAAACAATCAAAACTATGAATTCTAATAATTTTTATGGCAGTTGGTTTTACAATCGTTATAAAAATTGAAAAACAAATGCTACAATCTTAAAACTCACTAGATCGATTAAGAATTCATTAAACTTTCAGCTGCAAATAAAATGTAAAACATAAATTTTGTAAATTTTGTAAAAATCAATCAAAACTCTTATTTTCAGGCTACTCGATTTTACAAGCGCTTAAAAAAATAGAAAAACAAATGTTAAAATCTTAAAACTTACTAGGTTTATTAAAAATTAGTTAAACTTTAAGCTACAATCAAAATTTAGAAGGTGAATTTCATAAATTTTGTAATAAATTATCAAAACTATGACTTCTCATCTTGTCATGGTAGTTCGGAATATAACCGCTTAAAAAAATTAAAAACAAATGCCGAAACATTAAAACTTCCTAGTTTGATATTAATAATGGACTAAGCTCTAAGGAACAAGTAAAATTAAGATTGTGAATTTAGTAAATTTTGTAATAAACTAAAAAAAATTAAACTTCCAATTATTTTTAGGTTACTCGGATTTTCAATCGCTTAAAAAATAGAAAAATAAATTCCACAATCCTAAAACTTACCAATTTGATTGAGAATTAGATAAGCTTTGAGTTACAAATAAAAATTTAAGCATGAACGTCTTAATTTTTTTAATAAAATATCAAAACCCCAACTTCACATCATTTTCAGGCTATTTGGTTTTACAAGCGTTTAAAGAAATAAAAAAACAAATGTCAAAATCTTAAAACTTACTAGTTTGATTAAAAATAAAATTAGTTTAGCTTAAATCTACAAATAAAATTTAAAACATAAATTCCTTATATTTTGTAATATACTATCAAAACTATAATTTATTTCTATGCCACTCGGTTTTACAAGCGTTTAAAATATAGGAAAACAAAAGCCACAATCTTAAAACTCACTAGTTTAATAAATAATTAGTTAAACTTAAAATTATAAATAAAATTTAGAAGAGGAATTCCCTAAATCTTGTAATCAACTATCAAATCTATGACCTCCAATAATTTTCAAGACAGTCGGTTTTGTAAGCGTTTAAAAATGTAGAAAAACAAATGCTAAAATCTTAAAAGTTAGTAATTCAATTGATAATTATTATTTCTTTAAGCTACAAATAAAATTTTAAACGTAAATTTCCTAAATTTTGCAATAAACTATCAAAATTCCTAAACATTTTCATAATAGTCGGTTTTACAACCGTTTAAAAAATAGAAAAACAAATGCCATGTTCTTAAAATTTACTAGTGTGATAAAATATTAGCTAAACTTAAAGCTGGATATAAAATTTAAATGTTAAGTTCACTAAATTTTGTAATAAACTATCAAAATTATGACTTCTATCATTTTCTGATCATTCGGTTTTTTAAGTGTTTAAAAAAATAGAAAAATAACTGCCACAATCTTAAAACTCACCAGTTTGATTAAGAATTAGTTAAGAATTTAGCTGCAATTAAAATTTAAAAGATTCCTAATCATTTTAATGGTTTTGCAAGCGTTTAAAAAAATTGAAAAACAATTTAAAAAATCTCAAAACTTACCTGTTTGACTAAAAATTATCTAAAATATAAGCTACAACTAAAATTTGGAAAATAAATGCTCTAAATTTTTTAATAAATTATAAAAACTCTAACGTCTAATCTTTTTAAGGTCACTCGGTTTTACAAGCTTTAAAAAAACAATTGCCATAATCTTAAAACTTACAAATTTTATTAAGAATTAGTTAGTATTTAAATTTTAATTTTAAAAATTTTAAAAACTCTAACTTCTAACAATTTTTAAGTCACTCGGTTTTTCAAGCGTTTAAAAATTTTAAAAAACTATAGTCAAAATTTTAAAATTTACTAGTTTAATTAAGAAGTAGCTAATCTTTAAGCTACAAGTAAAATTTTAAACGTAAATTCTCTCAATTTTGTAATAATCTATCAAAACTATGACTTCTTATCATTTTCATGGCAGTAGGTTTTACACGCGTTCAAAAATATAAAAAAACAAATTCCACTTTCTAGTTTGATTAAGAATTAGATACACTTTAAGCTACAAATAAAATTTAAAACGTAAGTTTCCTAAGTTTTGTAATTAACGATTTAAAGTCTAACAAATTCCGCAAACTTCAAACAATTTTCATTTATTAGAAATTGTTACTACCATAAAAATTTAAAATACAATTTTTCATTTTTTTAATAATTAATCAATGAACGTACTCGTAACAATTTTAAAAGTTTCTGTATTTATTAAAAAATAACTGGTTTTTGAAATATGTAAAATTCAAAACATAAAATCACAAAATTTTGTAATATTCATTTAAAAAGCCAACAAAAGTAAAAGGCCTAAAACATAGAAAAGGAATTGTACAATCTTGATAAGAATTAACCTTATTAAAATTTAGGACTTGAATTGACTACATTTTGTAAAAATCTATGATTAACTGTAATTGTGATATTTTTAGAGACAGTCATAATTAAAGGCTCATAGAAAACAGAAAAACAATTGCATTAATCTTAAAATTTCAAGATTTAATAAAAATTGCCTCTTCTTTAAGTTTCGCAAAAATTTAAAGCGTAAGTGAACTTAATCAATATTGATAGGAAACAATAATTTAATTAACTCAATCAAAAATCGAAGCTCTAATAATTTTTAACACAATTATTGTTATATGTGCTTAAAATAATAGAAAAACAATTGCCATATATGTAAAACATATAGCCTAAATTTATCAAAAGTCAACTCTAATTAAAACAACAGTCAAGATTTTAATTATAACTTTCGTAATAATTAATATAATCAATCAAAGGTCGAATTTTCGAGACATTAATTTTTACAATCGCTTCAAAAATATAAAAAGCAATTGCTACAGTCTTAACACCTTCTGAATTTATTAATAGAATAGCATTACTTTAAGCCACAGATAAAATTTAAAATTTAAATCCACTAAATTTTGCAATAATTAATCAAAAATATTACTTGTGATAATTTAGCTTAAACTTATAAACGCCCAAAAATGAAAAGACAATTGCCATAATGTTAAAATTTTGTGAGTTTTTAAAAATATTGCCTCTACTCACAGAAGTAATTAAAATATAACGTGTCTACTCACTTAATTTCAAGATAATCATTAAATAATTGAAGTTTCTTTCAATTTGTGATAATTCTTAAGAAGGTCATATTTATAATCGCTCAAAAATAGAAGCACAGTTATGATAACCTTACAATTTTGTGAATTTTTCAAAAAAGTATCTCTACTTACAAAAATCATCAAAATTTAAGGCATAAACTTATTTAATTTCGTAATAATCAATCAAAAGCTTAAATTATTTTAATTTTAAAGACTTATTAATTCAAGCGCAGAAAAAGTTTAAAAAACAATTGCCATAATATTAAACTTTTCTGTATTTATTATAAATTAACTCTGCTAAAGATGAGAAATAAAATTCTAACATAAATTTACTAAATTTTGTAATAATCTATTGAAAATCTAACTTCTATTAATTTTGGAGACTCGTATTTTTGAGAGCTCTTAAATAGAAGAAAAAACAATTGCCACAAATTTAAAACGTCATATATTTAATAAATATTCACTATACTTAAAGTAACAATTAAAATTTTAAAAGAAAAATGCATTATATTTTGTAATAGTTAATCTAAAAACAAAAACATTAAATTTGTAGTCATTTTCAAGATACTTATTTTTACAAGCATTTAAAAATGCAGAGAAGTAATAAAGAGAATTGTTACGTGGCAATCCATACTTACACTTAATTAGTAAATTAAAATTCTGTTGTTTCTATTGTTTCATCCACAATATTTGTAGTTACAATTGAAAATCTTGATAATGTTGTAACAAGCAAAACTAGTCGAGTGATTATAAAAAATCAGTGAAACAAACTAAGTGTACAGGAGAAAGAAAAGTAAACGTCTCCACAATTAAACATTTAAACCAAGTGTATATCAATTCTCCATCTATTACGAAATTTTCATTTCATTGTTGAAAAATCTATTTTCTGGATTATTTAGAAAGTTAACTCTATTTTAAGCAACAGTTAAAATTGAAAACATAAAGGCAGCAACGGATAAGGCCAATAAATTTCCCGACAATCTGACATTTATAAGCCATTATATTCCGAATTCCACGGCTTATATACTTGACAAACTGGATGAAACTTTTAACTCGCACGTGGGGGGACGTTTAGCAGAATTTTAAGAAGTGATAACTTACGATTACCACCCTCCAAAATCGTCGTCTCGTTAATTATACGGTGTCTGTTCATCGTGACCTGAACTCCATCTAATTGAATTGCTTCGCAAGATTGACTGTAGTTTGATTTTTTCTAAATTGATTTTCAAACTAGACATTAAATACAATTTTTATTGGAAAAATGTAATAATTTAAATAACACAAGTAATTAAATTAGTACTATAGTTTAATTTTTATGCAGTTTTCACAATTTTAGATTGTTATTATCAAATTGTAAATAATTGAATTGTAACTTAATCCACTTTACTAAAAAATTGCAGCAATGAATACAAATAAAACAAAGTTTTTGTTGAATTTGGTTCTCGTTTATCACGTGGTGACACCGTTTTAATATTAAGGGTTGTTTATAGAAAGGCACTTGGTTGGTTTCGCAATTTTTACGATTTATTCCGACTAGTTTCGATTTTTACGATCATTATCTTAGACCTTCTGTACCATTCCTTAAATTCTCTTAAACAACTGTAATTTTTATTAATTTTTATTCGCAAACTGAATAAAGCTAATAAACATATAAACATACTGGAAAAGAAAATAATAAATATATGCGAAACAAAGCATGTTATTTTTAGTTTTAACCGAGATACTGAGAGAAATATGTTTCACCACAACTTATATTGTTATTTTTAGAAAAATAAATATATATAAAATTAATCGTAGATATAAAAGTATTAAACTTAACTGCCTATACAATAAAAAAATACATACACATTTTAACCCACCTACTCTGTAGGAAAGGTAGAAAATCAGATTTTTATGTGGGGGTTCATATTGTGAAAGTTCCAGTTCCATAAAGGCCTTTTGTAAAAACCGCTGGTCTACGGCAAATACGTATTTCTGGGGTAGCGCGAAGCCGCCTCTCCTCCTCCTCCTGCTTCCTGCAAACCACCCGCCGGTCCCCGCTTATCCCATCCTGAGCAGTTACTACATAATGGACGTCGAGAGGGTTATATCTAAACTCGTCGATAAAACAGTGTTTGTGTGTGGGTGTGTACGTGTGCACGGGGGGTGGGACTATTGTTTACAGATTGTTTCAACTTTTATTGCCACTATTTATACGCCATAAAACCGGCAGTAAATGTTTGAGATTAGTTTTAACGTCCGTTGTACGTCTATGTTTATTTAATCATTATGCATGATGTTCTATAAATATTTATTATAACACGATGATTAAATTTAAATTTTTACACCTTATAATCCCTATTAATGATACATAATCCATTTATCAAATAGCACAAGGGAATAAATTTATAAATATAAATTAACCTTCTAAAAATAATCATATACACTTATCTAATAATAAAGGACTTAAAATATAATTATTTATTTTATAATTAGTAATCAGTATGTCTATATTGTTAATAAGAAGTCTAAAATAAATATTTGTTTATTTATTCCCCGGCGCCTCCACCATTTTGCAAAACCCATATTTTCTCTCGTACCTCTTGATGAGGTTAACAACATTTTAATTAAATATTGATAATTGTTATTTTTACTATATATCGTTTTAATATTTAATTAGATATATTAATCAGAGTCCAAATTATTATTTTTTTTAAATTTGTTATAAAGCTATGAATGTTTAAAATTTCAACTAAACTCGTAAAAGAAGTTTCATTTAAATTTCATCAAAAATATTCGAAAGACCATTGGAAATTTGTCGCAGTTTAATAAGAATTTTCTACTATCCAACTAAATCAGCCTAAATGAACTGAAACTGCAATATATAGTGTCTAATTTAAAATTAAAATTAGGCACTTAAATTACAGTTTCAATTCATTTATTTTAAAGCTATCACTATTCACAATGGTAGTATGTTTATAATATTGGTGTAGTCATGTTAGTGGTTTATAAATTAAACCATAATTAATAATAAATGGTTATAAATTAAAACTTAATTAAACTCTAGATAAAATTTTCCACCACAACAAATTATTAAGTGATTCAAATGCTCCAAAAAGTAAGTACAAAATTATTTAACTCGTTGATAGATTGATTTTATAAAATAATAATTCATTAATAAAGAGATTGGTTGCAACCGTTACTACGTGGTAAACCATACTTACACTGAATTGAAAAATTATTTGTGGTTAAAACATAGTGAATTTTTCAATTCAGTGCAATAATTCTTTGTGAAAATAACGTAATAACTTAATATACTGTATTGGTTTTCGGAATAATGAAGCAAACACAAACACACAGAAACCAAACAAAAAAAATGATAATAATTTATGAACCGACGGAATAATATAATACGCAACCGAATTTGATAAAATGATATAATAGAGGGCAGGAGGAAATTAATGAACGGTATTGTAATGTTTGCAAATAAAAGAAAAACAATTTTAATGTGTTTTAATTAGAAATCCGCGGCAATCCTTTATCGGGGGGGCCATTGTGCGGAAATAATGAGGGACAGTTAATTGCAGATAAAGCTATGGTGAATTAATTTATTTCGCGGAATGATATTCCATTATGCCGGAGTTACAATGGGGAGGTTTCTCCGAGACGCCGCGTAATAAATTTCACGTTATATTTTGTGCTCCGCGTGCGTGGGACGATGTTTAAATGGAATTTCCTTCCGCGTTATGTATTCAATTTTTCAATTTTTTTTATTAACTTGTATCACTTGATTTTGAAATAGTAAGGGAATATACAGTAAAATATACCTTATTTTCATTATGAAATGATTAATTTAAAATATTTTATATTCATTTATATCTACTAGATGACGGGTTTTTAGGAAATTATTAACGTATTATCAATAAAGTAAGGTAGTAATTATATATTCATATCGCTATTTATTACGCGTGTGCTGCCATTTTGCTATTATTAATGAAATAAGTTCAGCATCGAACATTACTTTGCGATGCGATGGGCAGAATCTTTGGATACTGCCGTATATCTTAAAAACAGATCAATTTGTTTAGGAACAAAGGATAAAACACCCTTCGAAATATGGAACAACAAGGAACTTGATGTAAGCCACGAAACAAATTTTGGAAGTTGTTATGCTTATTTAAAAAGCGCATACAACCAAATGAGATGAGAAATCGAGAGAGATGTTTTTTTTTGGGCCACAATGATCACACGAAAGGATATAGACTATATGATGAAACCAGAAATAAAGTAATCATCTGTAGAGATGCAATGGAGAATGGAACTGATACCATGTCGGTCAGAATCCTAGATTCAGTGGAAGCTAACATTGGAAACCAACAAGCTACTTTAGAAGAACAAACCCAGATGATGAGGTAGTACGTCAAGTAAGAAATAAAGATCAGGTCAGCCAGAGAAGAAAAACCGAAATTGTTTGAGAACTATGTAACGTATATATGTACAACTGACAAAACTTTAGAATAGGATGAAACATATTGATGTTGGACATCAATATGTACAAATAAATATGTTGGTATATCTTATTTATCTACAGCAGAGATGACTGCAGATATATTGACAAAATGTTTGTGTCCTCTTAAACACAATAAACATGTTACTAATTTAGGTTTAATATTGATACTGGTTGAGCTATACCCTTGATGGAACGAGATATGTTAATTTGACACGTGTCAGACAACTGAAAATAAAATTGGAAAACCAATTAAGCCCAGCATCTCCAACACTCTTACTCGGATATACTACAAAAACACCCGCGGACTTGAGTATCAACTCCTTGTAACGGACCAAACGAGAACTTCGAGGATCCATCGAGGACTTCCTGGAATGATTGTTGCAACCAAAGAAACGGGTAACATCGATCCAAAGACGATGGCAAGGGAGAAAAACAACACAGCAGCTGAGCGAGATCACAAGGTAGGACAGGCCAAATTTATTTCGTTAATTTGTAACGTAGGGTACCTACCCATTTACATAATTTGTAAAATTCCATTATTTGGAAAGTTTGTTTAAACACTTAATTAGGAAAAAAACAAATCAAATCTGGAAGAATTAAATAAATTGTCTGATTCGATAACAATTGTGGAAGATTCAATAAGTCAACCAACAATGACCACCGAAAATAATGATTCAGTAAGATTACGACTTTTTAAAATAGAATTAGATTCAATACCAAGCTTCGAAGAGAATGAACAAGAAATAAACGCGTTCTTTAGTGTTTGTGACGCAATTCACGCAAAATATAATACGAGAAATGAATTAAAAATTGTCCTCATTAACACCATTTTCGAGACGATCTCAAAAAGTGGGAGGACTTACGTAAAGCTATCATTGACCATTTTACAGACAAACGAGACTTTGAACAATTTGTTGCAGAATTTTTGAATATTAAAATAAACAAAAATGAAAATTTGATCGAATTATTACACAGAATTAGGAACATGCTAGCTAAATTAATTGCTAAATTAAACCTTAGTAGTTTATCACATAAACAAGTAAGACAGGAAATATTCACCACAAATGCTCTAGATATTTATTTAATTAATTTACCCCAAGACATACAACTATATGTAAGGACGAGATTTAGAAGAAGCCATTTCTTATGTTCAAGATGACATAAACTTTAAAATTAGATGAAAACAACACACTAACTATTTACCTGGAAATAGCAAAATGAACCAATCAAATTTTAAACCGAATATAAATCAGAATTTCCAAAACAAAACCATCCAGAGACCATCATTTAACCAATTTCCTTTTTGACAACAATCAAACATATTTAGACAAACATAACAATTTCAACAATATCCCCGATTACAACATCCACAAAAACCACCAACTAACGTATTTGTTCGACGAGCGCTACCCCAATCAAGACCAACACCCATGTCAGGAATTTCGATTTCCACACCAAAATTACATTTTCATGCAATTGAACCCGATCAATTTATGCACCAATACAAGTAGAATTTCCGTATTCTGCGTATTCTGACAAACATCAGCCAAGAGACGATTCTGACGTAATTTCGTACGATCCTCCGATTTTATAGATAATAATCCATCAGAATTAGAAAAGACCGACAATGACGTAAATTTTATATCACCAGCCTCAAACAACGATTCACCGGATTAAATAGTTTACCTTACATTAAAATTCAAAATCCCCCAATTAATTTATTGATAGACACTGTCAGCGAAATCTCTTTAATCAGCCCAGAAGTAATTGAAAATTTTTATCCATATTCTACAGAATCCATTAATTTGAAATTGAGTTCAGCAAATTGTGTTAGTCAACTAAAACAATTAGCCACCATTCCTAGCTTCCTAGAACTAAAATGCACAGGCAATTTTAAAATGATAGTTATGAACTTTCATGACTTTTTTGACGGTTTAATCGGAATAAAAGATTTGAAAAAAATGAAATATAATATTGATTTGACACGAAATCAATTCATACGGGTTGATAATAATAATAAATAATTATACTTTGGTAAATCAAGGAAAATTAATTTTCCACCTAATTCGTTAACAATTCAAACAATTAACGTAACTAAATCGAACCGCGAAATTTAGGTACCAGAAATTAAATATAAAGACACAATAAAAATCTGCGATGGACTTTATAAAATTTTCAATGGAAATATAAATTTAGTAATAGAAAATCAATCGGAAAATGAACAAGAAATAGAAATTGATAACTTAAATGAATACGAAATCATTCAACCTTTATCATTTCAATAACAGGCAGGAATAAAAAAGTTAGATAATTTAATTAGAATGGATCACATGAATCAAGAAGAACGAAGAACAATTATAAATATTTGCAAAAAGTATATTGATATTTTTAAACAACCAGAAGAGACATTGACTTGTACGACCGACGTTCAACATGAAATCATTACAAAAGATGAACAACCGATATTTATTAGGAGCAGACGTATAAACATGCAAATAAAGAATATGTTATTAATTTGTTAGAAAACGGAATAATAAAACCTAGCATTTCACAATGGGGTTTTCCAGTACATTTAGTACAAGAAAATAGATGCATACGGAAAAAGAATAACCAGAATGGTTATAGACTATCAAGCGCTTAATGAAAAAACAATAGACGATCGATATCCACTACCGAATATAGAAGATGCGTTAGATAAATTAGGAAGAGCAAAATATTTTAGCGTATTAGACTTAGCTTCAGGATACAATCAAATAGCCATTAAGGAAAATTCAAAACAAAAAACAGCTTTTAACACAGACCACGGACACTACGAGTTCAATAGAATGCCGTTTGGACTGAAGAACGCACCGGCGACATTTCAAAGGATGTTAGATAATGTACTTAGAGACGTAATTAATAAAGATTGCATGATATATTTAGACGACATTATAATTTTTTCACCAAATTTGGAAGAACACAAAAAATCACTTGAGAGAGTTTTCAGAAGACTTCAAAATCACAATTTACGTTTACAATTAGCCAAATGCGATTTTTTTTAAACGAGAAACTGAATTTTTAGGCCATATTGTTACACCTAATGGTATAAAACCAAATCCAATTAAAATTAATGCAATTAAAAAAATTCCAATACCCCGCCCTCAAAAAGAAATTAAATCTTTTCTCGGTATTAATTTGCGTGTTACAATTTGTATTATTCAATGTCTGTCGAAGTTTTAGCTAGAGAAGTAGTTGTTTCATCTTTAATTTGTTTTGTAGTCTTAGTAAGACTCATTGTTGTAGATTCACTAAATGTTTTCGTATTTTTAAATTTATTATTTAATTTTCTACAACGAACTGAAGGAGTTTAATACATTTTATTAATAATAATACATTTTATAATTTTCGAAAAGCAAATTTACTGATAAATGATAAAATTTCTATAGCCTATAGGAATTATCTCTCACGAATCGAACAAAATATTAAAAGCAATCCAAAGCAGCTCTGGAATTTTATTCAATCTAAAAATGGTTCCACCAGAATTCCATGTCTACTAAGAAACAATAATATGGAATATGATAAACCTGCAGATGTTGTAAACCAATATGCAGATTATTTTTCTAGTGTCTATTTATCCAATTTACTTAATTTTAATCTAGAGGTGACTACAAATAAGATCCCTCATGATATTTATGTGGTGACCGAGGTTGATATTGTACTCCCACATCTATCTATTTGCTTGCGTTAAAACATTAATCTCACCACAACAGCATAGGTTTATGCCGGGTCGGTCAACTTTAACAAATATGGCAACGATAACACAATGCATTAGTGATGCTATTGAAAACATAGGTTAGGTGAAATGATATATCAATCACAGAAGTCTGGAGGAAAGTTCATGCTTTAAAATGTCAAATGTTAATGGCGAAGGTACAATTATTGAGCCTTCTGAGGTGACAGATGTCTTAGCAGATGATTTCTTCAGCACAAGTAGTTCTTCCAAACATTCACCTGAATACATGCATAGGAAAGGCGAGCTAAGGATCCCACTAGATTCTACTCCATATCATATTGGAATCTTAATTGCAACTCCCAATTCACATCCGAATAATTTGAAGAGGCCCTGAGTAGTAGTGGCGACTCCACTCTTCATGCAAAGGTAATAACCAAACATCATATGGGAACATGAGGAATGTATATATTTAATAAAGAGAATCTAGTATTGTACCAATTCTTAAATCAAGAAAAAGAATCGAATATTGTTCCTAGTTACACAGTTTCATTAACACCAAATTAATAATGTAGTGAACACTGAATAAAACACTTACTATGTTTTTATTATAATATATAAATATATTACAATGTGTACGACTTAAGTTTCGACTTTTGACGGTCATTATCAAGTGAACAAATTAACGAAAAAATTGCATTTAAATAGATTTTGACAATTGAGTGGGGGGAGCAAAACGATTTACGGCGAACAGGTGCAAAAGATAAAGATTAAGGAGATTATAAAATTTTGAAAAGCGGTATGTGTACTAAATCGGTTTGCTCTTTTAACAGGTTAATTAACAATAATGTAGTGTTTAAGTAACGCGTTGCGTCAGAAGAAGAACACAATACGCCACATAAAGGCCTCGAAGTGGGAAATGCGATAAGTGTTTCGATAGCTTTCGAGAGAGAGTAAATTGTGACTGGTTGAATTAATTACTTACGTATTGTCTAGAGTCCCCTACAATGTTTTAACGAATAACATCGTAGTTAATAAAAATCTTTTGTAATGAAGAGGATGGTTGCGACCGTTACTACGTGGTAATCCATACATGCATTGAGTTGTAACATTCACTATGTTTTAACCACCAGCGGAAACATAGCCATCACTTATGCTTGGGCGACGAAGCGTTCAACGTGTTAACATGCTGCTTGAGTTAAGTCCTTGAGAAAATGGCCAATAACCGACTAATCATGAGAATTATTCGTACCTTACCAGTCCGGATTTAGGAAACATCATTCAAATGTTAACCATCTGATTCGTTTATAGAAAGCTTCTAGAGGGATCTGAAGAAAGCTTATAATATCAAATGGGCATTAGTGGGGACTGAGAGACAGCCTACTTCTATTCATTCAGTTCATGTATTGCACTTTAGTTTTCAAGTACGTATAGGATATTCACTCTCTTCTTTCTATGTACAAGAAAAAGGTTTCACTAATTGTAGAGACGCTGTCTCGTGTCAAGTTTTGTTGACTGAGAAGATCACACAGAGAGTCTAGTTTAAGAATACAAAGTTCTGTTGTTCAATGTAGCAACACTTATCGATTTATAGGATTAATATTTGACAGAACTCTCGAAGAAAGGTACATTCATGGGTTCACCGCCACTGGACGTATCAAAGGCTCTAAACGCCATCTATTTAAATAATAGAGGATTTTTGAAATCGAAAATAATACAGAAGAGTATAGTTCCGTTTATGTTAAGAATTACTGAAGACGGATAAGAAGCAACAAGAACCCTAGACTTATCTAAAATGTAGAAAAATCTATTGTTTGTTGATATTTAAATTCCTTAAAAAGCGATGAGAATCAACAAATATTTCAAGCATCCTCTGAAGTTAAGAAGAGCTGTTTCAATAGGAATATTTTAAAAACATCTGAAAAAATTATTTACAATATTTATAGAATTATAATTAATAATATTTATTAATTTTAGTAATTGTGGCAATTGTTTTTATACGTTTTTCTAACACGTGAAATGTGAAAAATTCAAAATATTGCCAAATCGTGTTTCAATGAGAATATTTCGAGAATTTCTACAGTGTTACTTTAAATTCGTACAGCATCATAATCTATAATCTATTTTGAGTAAATTTGCTGATCTTAAAGATTGTGGAAATTCAAAATAATGCCAAATCTTGTTTCAATGAAATTATTTCGAAAACTTTAGAGGAGTTAGTTTGAATTTCTATACAATCACAATCTCTAATCTATTTTGAGTAAAAATAAAAGATTGTGGCAATTATTTTTTTAAATTTTTTCTAACATGTGAAATATGGAAAATTCAAAATAATGCTAAATCCTCCTTCAATAAAAATATTTCAAAAACTTTTGCAGTGCTGCTTTAAATTTCTATAGAATTATAATCTATAATCTATTTTGAGTATATTTGCTGACATTAGATATTGTGGCAATTGTTTTTATATTTTTTCCAATATGTGAAATATGGAAAGTTTAAAATGATGCCAAATCCAGTTTCAATGAGATATTTTCAAAAATTTCGGCAGTATTGCTTTGAATTTTTATAGAATCATAATCTATAATCAATTTTGAGTAAAATTACTGATTTTACAGATGATGGAAATTATTTTTTTTATTTTTCCAGCATGTGAAATAGGGAAAATTTAAAATAATGCCAAATTTTGTTTCCATGAGAATATTTCGAAAACTTCTGCAGCGTTGCTTTAAATTTCTATAAAAGCATAATTTATAATCTATTATAAATAAAGTGGCAGGTTCTAGAGATTATGGTAATTGTTTTTATATTTTTTCCAGCAAGTGAAATATGGAAAGCTCAAAATTATGCCAATTTGTATTTCAAGTGGAATAATTATAAAATTTCTGAAGAGTTATTTTGAATTTTTATAGAATTATTATCTATAATCTATTTTGAGTAAAATTTCTGATCTTAAAGATTTTGGCAATTGTTTTTTTAAATATTTTTGAAATTCGAAATAATGAAAAATCCGCTTTCAATATTTAGTTTAAATTTTTATAGAATTATAATCTATAATATATTTTGAGTAAAAATGTTGATTTTAGAGATTGTGGCAATTGTTGTTATATTTTTTTCCAACTTGTGAAATATGGAATTTCAAAATTATGCCAAATCCTCTTTCAATAAAAATATTTCGAAAACTTTTGCAGTGTTGCTTTGAATTTCTACAGAATTATAATCTGTAATCTATTTTGAGTAAATTTGCTGACTTTAGAGATTGCGGCAATTGTTATTATATTTTTTCCCGCAAGTGAAATATCGAATGTTTAAAATGATGCCAAATCCTGTTTTAATGAGAAATTTTCAAAAACTTTTGCAGTGTTGGTTCGAATTTATATAGAATCATAATTTTCAATCAATTTGGAGTAAATTTTCTGGTTTTGGAGATTATAGTAATTGTTTTTATAATTTTTTTCTGGATGTGAAATATGGAAACTTCAAAATGATGACAAATTATATTTCAATGGGAATAATTCGAAAACTTCTGAAGTATTAGTTTAAATTTTCAAAAAATCATAATCTATTTTCAGTATATTTGCTGATTTTATAGATTACGGCAATTGTTTTTATATTTTTTCCAGGAAGTAAAATATCGAATATTTAAAATGATGCCAAATCCTGTTACAATGAGAAATTTTTAAAAATTTCTGCAGTGTTTCTTTGAGTTTTTATATAAAAGTAATCTATAATAAATTTTGAGTAAAATTACTGATTTTATAGATGGTGGAAATTATGTTTTTATTTTTTCCAGCATGGGAAATAGGGAAAATTCAAAATAATTCCACATACTGTTTCAATGAGATTTTTTCGAAAACTTCTAAAAATTCTATAAAATCATAATCTAAAATATATTTTGAGTATATTTTCTGATTTTAGAGACTGTAGCAATTGTTTTTAATTTTATTCCAGGACGTTTAATATGGAAAATTCAAAATAATGCCAAATTCGGTTTCAATGAGAATTTTTCGAAAACTTCTGTGGTTTGCTTTAACGTTCTATAGTATCATAATCTATAATCTAGTTTGAGTAAATTTGTTAACTTTAGAGATTGTGGCAATTGTTTTTATACTTTTTTCCAGCATGTGAATTATGCAAAAATTGAAAATAATGACAAATCCTGTTTTAATGAGAAAATTTCGAAAAGTTCTGCAGTGTTGCTTTAAATTTCTATAAAAGCATAATCTATAATCTATTTTGAATAAAGTGACAGGTTCTAGAGATTATGGTAATTGTTTTTATATTCTTTCCAGCAAGTGAAATATGGAAAGCTCAAAATTATGCCAAGTTATATTTCTCTGGGAATAATTCGAAAATTTCTAAAGAGTTTTTTGAATTTTTATAGAATTATAATCTATAATCCATTTTGAGTAAAATTTCTGATCTAAGAGATTGTGGCAATTGTTTTTATATTTTTTCTAGCAAGTGAAATATATAAAATATCAAAATTATGACAAATTATATTTCAATGGGAATATTTCGAAATCTTCTGAAGAGTTAGTTTGAATGTTTATAGAATCATAATCTTTAATCTATTTTGAGTAAGATTTCTAAATTAGGAGATTATGGCAATTGTTCTTATACTTTTTTCCAGCATATGAAATATGGAAAATTGAAAATAATTCCAAATCCTGTTTCAATGGAAATATTTTGAAAATTTCTTAAGGGATTGTTTCGAATTCCTATAGAATCATAATCTATAATCTATTTTGAATAAATTTGCTGATTTTAAAGATTGTGGCAAATTCCAGCATATGAAATATGGAGTGTTCAATGATAGCAAATTATATTTCAATAAGAATAATGCAGATGAAAATGGTATTCTAAACTTTAAAATCTTACCATTATTTTGTTAACAATACTGTCATTTCTGATGGTTTATTTTTTGAGTTACGTGAAGAGATAGATTAAATTGCTTCGCTCAAAAAATACACTGTAAATTATTACCCTTTTTGAAATAAATACATAAGTATTAAATCGGTAAACCCATGTTAATATGTGTTGTGCGCCTTCATGGAAGGTAACGGATGTTCCTTTAGTGCAGTCTTAGTGGTTGTTTAATTACGAATGGATCTTATTCGTATGCATGAAACAGGATTTACGTCCTCGCAATTTACTGCATAATGCCGAAGTGCCAGAACCTGTTAGGTAAGCCTATTACTGTTCTTAGTTGGATAAAACTAGAATATTGTCATTGCTTAAACACATCTGTAATATTTACGCTAAATTAACACAGCGGTTGACTCAATTAAAATACGGACAATAAAATATCAGTTTTGATTACTGAAAATAATAATGTATTTAGGTATTAAACATTATTTATCTGTAAATATAAAGTTCTTTATTTAAAACGTATGAATATGTTTACAATGTAACAATTTTTAATTAGATTTGGTTTTATTACGTTGAGTATTTTATCTGGAGACAAAATAAATCACATCACAGCAACTAAATTTAAATAGATCGCGAACGCAAAAGAAACAATAAAGCAAAGCCCGAGCCGAAATGATAAACGACGCAGCGAACAAACAATAAATATGATATAAAAGGGGAACGAGGAAAAAAAACTTCCTCTAGGAATTGAATTAAATGCAGTGTATCAAGGATGAAGAGAAAGAACGATATTAGACGCGAATAAAAGTCCCCCCCTCTTAACGTTATATTGGGGTATACGTATCCCCTCGGACGGTATTATCGATGGAATAAAGACATAAACCGTTATCTAAAGCGATTCGGGCCTTCGTTCGGCCTTGTTTTATGAGGGAGTATAATCAATTTCATAGCCGATAATTACGGAGAAGGAAGCGGCGGAAAGAAAACGCGCGGATAAACGGTAATCGTTCTAAAAGTAATTAAGGGGTAGTGTGGAGGATTACGGCGGTCGTGGTGGTGGTGGTGGCAAAATGCTGCCACTTATCGTCGCTTGGTTAGCGGACCATGGCGTAGCTTTAAAACAAACTAACATTAAACGAGGTGAGTTCGTCTTCCTTCTTTTTTTTTCGCTCGAAACCATATTACTAATGGAACGCGGTATCCGGGAAATTTTGCTGATGCACTACACGGGCTCTATCTGCTTTTATTTCCTGTACTTTTATCAATCCCATCGCTGCTGCTTACTCTTCTTTTTCCCATCAGGATTGAAACTTAATTTACTTAAATTGCAATTCAATTAAATCAATAGTATTTACAAAGAGATACTTTGTATACACTAAATTTAAGATTTAAAATAAAGACATAATTATCTGGATACAGGATACAAGCAGACAAAGAATTAATAGACAAAATAATGAACTTTCTGATGTTCTTACGAAAACAATAATTTTATTAAGAGAAAGTCAAAGACCACGAGAAAAATGCAAGCAATTTGTTACCTGAAATACTGCACTATGTTGTAACAAAATAAAACTTAGTTGATAGGTAAAGAATTGATTTTATAATGTTTCAGCAAGAGATAAGTGAGAGAATTATTCATGATTAACTTTTTGAATTTATATGCACTTTAATGATTAACATTTAATAACTAAAACTATTATTGCACTGAATTGTAATTTTTATCCTTGCAAGCAAAAACCGTTGAGAAGATTAAAAATTTCCACCTGAAACTACATATCACTGACTGTTTTATACATAAGAGAAATGTTGTTAAATAGTTTCAATGGAGGGCTTTAGTTAAGTAAGCGTCTTCTTAAGGTAATTGAAATTATATTTACTTTAATTAATACACAAATAATTTAAATTTATAAACGTGAACGTGCAAAACAAAAATTCGCATAAATGGTGGATGCGCCGGGTCATTTCAAAATCTATTATATAAAGTCAAAAACAACACAAAATAAATAACGTTATGGAATGCGAAAGCAACATAAAGTGTTAATAAATCAATTCTAGACGTAAAATAAACATTTTACAATCTAATGTGAAAATCCCGCACATAGTCCCGTTTTAAGTCTTTTCTCGCAAGTAGAATATTTTTTTTCTGAAGAGATGTAATAATTGTTTTATTGTTAAATGTTGGTAATAATGAGCGCATGTACTTATTTTGTTTTAGTCGTAGTGTCATCCATTGTATTAGAAAAAATAAATAAGTCTTCAGTTGCAATTAAATTTAAAAAAGTCCTCTATATAATTTATTTTTCCCTCACTGAAATCAATTAATATATATATCAATATTTATGGTACATTGTGTACTTTTTCAATTACCACAAACGTCATTTGATATTTCAGTTTATCATTTAAAATCATCATAGTTAATAATCTTTTTGAGATAACTATCCATGATTTTGCAAGTTTCTTTTGCATTTAACTCTGATTTTCGAGTAATGTTTAAAATATTAATTCCCAGGATACGACTTTTTCTGCCGATTAAAAAAGATAGATCCACGTTTGATTCGAATTTATTATTAATTTCGAATGAAAGGATAATTGCATTATGCATAAGTAAAGAACACTGCGAACGCAGCTCATCCGTTATGAACGTCTAAAAATTAGTCCGGCTGCCGGGAATGTTATTCAGTTCACATCCATAACACATGTTATACCGGAAACACACCAGATTAAGGACTAATCCCTTGAGTCCCTATTGTCCCTAAAACATAATCAACTGTTTCTACTCGGGCGTGGGGGAGAATAATTAAAGGAACTAAATATATATATATAAATGCCGAGGCTTATCTCGCTCCAACTTTAAATTAAAACGGATATTTTTAGAACACGAATTAGAATCAACATATACTGATTAATTAATAATGCACTCAAAAACATTCTTCACAATTGTATTTAAATTCACACATACCTCACAAAAATACACTCAGTTAAAAAATGTATTTTGTGAGGTATTTAAATACAAGTAACTATTTTCTAACCACAAAAAATAATAATATTTCTGCACTAATGTTTTACAGAAATTTTTTTCATTAATAATTTTATCAGAAAGTATACATAAATAATATTCAATTTTCTCTAAACTTTCTTAATCAACAGTTGCAAAAAGCTATAAGATTATGTTAACAAATTTGTTTATATGGATAAAAAAAATATTATTTATAATATTTTTCTATCTGCAATAAATTTAATTTAACTTCGCAGTTTTTTTTTTGTAATGGTCGGCACGT
The DNA here is from genome assembly GCA_963969525.1 of Ontholestes murinus. NCBI lineage: Eukaryota > Metazoa > Arthropoda > Insecta > Coleoptera > Staphylinidae > Ontholestes > Ontholestes murinus. The sequence continues at coordinate 44,973,010 of OZ018398.1, read as the reverse complement.
TCTTGAGCGATAAACCGGTTGAAATTCAGTACGGTATTTTGCGATGTTTCGCGGAAAACTTTTATTAGAATTATCGATCGCGGGGGTCAATACATTACATTCAAAGGCGCTGAATGTATAAGAACGTACGTGACGAAAATTATAAACGGGCCGGGAAAGTGGGGCGATTTTTTTTTTCTGCACGAAGACGACGTATAATATTTGCAGAGTGCCTTTTCAGCGCTCTTAATTAAAATATGATTGGTGAAAGGGACTGGGGTTGCGGGAGCCGGCTTGGCGATTGGGGGATGGGGGCGTCACGCGTCTCTCAATAAAAATTAGTCAGGGTGAATTAATTACGGTGGATGGATTTAATCATCATCGGCAATTTTTTTTTAATTATAAAATTATAATAATAATAATAATGTTTAATCTTTTGATGTGGCTATCATAAATGGTTTACAAGAGCTGTTTAGGTAAATAGGAACTTTATGATTGAATAATAAACATTAATTCTAGTTTCTTATGCTATAATTATAATAATTATAATTACTGATGAAGGTTTAAATTAAATGTTTCACTAAGTGATAAATGAGAAAGCAATTTCGAAATAATAAAAAGTGTTTTAATTGATACTGGTAGAGCTACACTCTTGATGGAACGAGATATGTAAATTCAATAGGGTAAAACACAAGTGTTTTACCCCATTGAATCTAAAAAGTGTTTTGTTTATTTTTAATCAAAATGTACCACTAAGTAAACGCTGACAACATTAAAGTATTATAGTTGATGCTTAAAGTCATTACTTTGTGAAACATTTTTGAAAATTAGGACGATAAATAAAATACGCTTTGTTGTAAATTAGATACTTGTTTTGCTACATTCTTGATGGAACCAAATTTTCATATTGAGAGAAGTAATACACTTGTTATGTTCCATTTGTAAACAAATGTATTACTTGGTTGTTATCACAAACAGTTTTTATTATTAGTGACCGGTTTCAACCTTTACATGGTCATCTACAATTCAATTGTCATTAATAAGAAATATTAAAGAATTATAGGTATTGCTCAAAAGTTACTGGACAATATAATAAAATAATACACAACATTACATTTTAAGTTTATCACAGTTTAAGCTAATGAATACTTTCAACTTATTATGTAATAATTAATGAATAAATCATATTATTTAATTATTTACGTAGAAGAAATTGGCGATATTATCAAAGGATCTTAAAAAACAATTTTTCGTAGAAACATATTTACGTTCATAAAATTTTTATTGTATGGGAAACGTAAAAAAAGTTAATAGATTTGATTATACTGCAATAATATGACTCGTCTTTTATTATACGAATGCGAAAGATATCAGAATCGATCTGACGCGAATCCATGGTCCTGAGCGTGTCGGATAATGTTCGCAGGGGGAATTCCTCCAGGAAATGGTCTGTCGCTCATGAAATGCATCCATCCTGCGATCGTTCTTTTTCCAGTGACCTTTCTCCCCTTTCTCAAATTTTCTCAATTTATTAAGAGTAATGCCGGCCATTTTAAACCCAGACGAAACGAAATATATAAAATTTTAAAAAGGTATTTTCATTTAATATATAACAATCCAATTTTATTATTCATTAGGTGTATAATTTCATCCTACATTTAATCATTAGGTCTTCCTATGTAGACAAAACTAGAGATTGACTAACTGTTAAGATAATGCAAACAAATGAAATGATGAATGTTACTAGAATTGCAAGGGTTACACAATAAATTTAGGCGGTTACAATTAAAGGGTTCCATGGAAAGCTTTGCATACGTTGGAAAATTGGGGAGATTTGGGTTTTTTGTAGAGTAGTTCATTAGATAGATTGTAGCATAAGTTATTAAGGAGTTGCAACTTGGTTAGTGTGCGAAGTGTTGAACTTTCTGCTACTAGGAAATGATAGAGAGTTTAGAGAAGACATTGCGTGAAGATAATTGCACTATGATCAAGCAAGAGGTGGTATATTGCTGTATCTATATTTACGCCTCTTTATTTTAAAATATCTTGGTTTTAATATCCTAGAGATCGAAAATGCTGTGGCTTTGTTATGAATTTAAATTAATTGAAAAGGGCATAGTTTTAAAATGTTAATTTGAAATCAAATATTACACCAAGGTATTCAAAAGCGTGAGAAGAAGAAATTTCTAATGTGCAGAATTTGATTATAAGCGATTATGCCGTTAATTTGTCAAAAGAGATAAGAAACTTCAATTTTGAAGGATTGATTTCAATACACCACTTAGAAAATAGTATTATGATTTGTTTAAGAAGAAAAGAGTTCAGATTACAGTGTGGAATTATGCGCTATTTAGGCTGTGTCTATATTAAAGAAGTCAGGATCGGGGTTGAAAATGCTTGATTAGTATAAATTATAAAAAATGGGCGAAAAAAGAGAACCTTGAGGAAAACCTTGTTGAGTATTGAAATAATGGGAGTAAGACTGGCGAATTTTACTTTGCAAGATCGATATGTTAAGACTTCGTAGATTAGAAAGGTAAGCTGGTGGAGCATATTTAACTGAAGACATTTCTAAAGCAAACCTCGATGCCAAACAACTTTTTCTACGAAAGCAATGGCAAACGTTTGGTCTTCAAGGTGCTTTGTATGGAGTTATTGTATTAAAAGAGATAAGAAACTTAGATTTTGAAGGATTAATTTCAATACACCACTTGGAAAACGGTATTATTATGATGTTTAAGGAGAGAGTAATATAGTGTTGAATTATGCGATACTAAGACTGTGTTTGTATTACAGAAGTTAGGATCGAGGTTGAAAATGTTTAATCATTTAAAATTATAAAGAATGAGTGAAAGAGGAGAACCCTGAGGAAAACCTTGTTGGGCATTGAGTGAAGAAAAGTGAGGTGGCGAGGCATGTTTAACTGAAAAAAATTCTAAAGCAAAACTCGATGCCCAACATAGTCAAATGCTTTTTTTTACGAAAGCAACGACGGACGATTGGTCTTCGAGGTGCTTTGTTTGGATGTTAGAGGCTAGGATATTTAGAGGGAGAGTTCAATTCAATTCAATTTTATTTACGGAAATCACCTTTATATATAATCAATAGACATTATAACATAAAAGAATAATAAATACAGATGTACTATAAAAGAACTTAGCGATACGGTGCACAAGAAAAACAAAAATTAAATTAAGCAAACAAAATAAATTAAATTAACCCAAGTGGCTCGTTATGGCAATACTCGAATAGAATAAAGTTGTTAATTTATTGAATAAGAATCCAAATCGGTTATTATAAATAGAAGAGATTGTGCATTTAAGGATTTCTTATTTTGGCAGGGATTCAGAAAGACTCGAACTAAGTTACTAACATTGGAATGGTTTGTTGGAAATTAAACGAGTAACCATGATGAAATCAAATGTATATATATGAAGTGTGGATGGTGTTTATCCTACCCTCCAGTCTGTAAAACATTAGTTAGAGTTTACTAATTAATTAGTAAATTACTCTAAAAATCTGCAATATTTTAGATCTATATTTTGAACAATTCCTTTCAAAATAGATCGTGAATTTGTGGAAAATCTTTTTACATTAACTGACTGGGAAAAATACAAAGACAATAGCTCTATCTATCATATACAAGATAGAATTTCAGGTCAGTAATATAACTTTAATTCAGATTATACTATTATAAAAATATGGAGGGATTTAAGTTTATATATATAAAAAAATCATTCAGAGTATAAAAAAATAATAATCACATTATTTTGATTAAAAATTAAAAACACTTGGTTTGTTTTTTTTTGTATTTTCTGTAAAATATTTCTAATCAAGTTATTTCAAAAATATTTTACCACGGGTTAAGTCAGCAATTAATTATATAAATATAAAAATCACATTGCATTCACTTATTGGGAATCTAATATAAAAACAATAGCTATGTAAGGAAAACTTTTACAATTTTAATTATTATTCGATTTAGATTAAATAATGTTTAAAATCTGGAATGTTTTATGTATGAATTTTGAAAACTTTCTCTGTAAACAGAACAAAATCTCGTGTAAAATTTAATCACACATATTAACTAGAAAATATATAAAAAACCATATGTATCGATTCAAAACTGCCAGAATTTATTTCAAATATAATTTAGATTATGATAAATTAAAATTGTGCAAGATTCTGGGATTAAATTTTATAAAAATATCACGTGAGATTGGAACACGAATTTATATAAAATTTCATTACTTTCACTGGCGGGTAAAACATATAAAAACAATAGCTATCAACATAAAACTTTCATAATTTACAGAAAATATGATTTAGATTCTAAAACATAAGAAAAACATTGCATTGCTAAATCAATAATTGAAAAAATACTCTAAGAGAGAGAGAACATATTTATTCAGCCATAAATTACACATAAGTTTACATTTTTTTTTATATATATAGATAAATACAATTAATATATTTATGGGCTATGAATGGGCTATCGATCAAGGTCTTTCCGCCCTACTCTAAGAATAGGCGTGATTTTGTGGAAAATTTATTTATAATTCAATTTAGATTGTAATACTTTGAAAATCTGCAATATTCTAGTTATAGGTTTTAAACATTTTATAAGATTTGAACATCAATTTATGTTAAAATCTCGTTGTATTTACCGGCTGAAAAAATAAAGTAAAAACAATAGTTGTCAAAATGGAATTTCGAGAATTAACTCACAAGTAGATTTATATTATATTTTTCTAGGTTTAGGTCTATATTTTGAAAAAAGCCTCCAAACGTTGAAGAAACTGCAAAAGAAATTTTACACTACTACTTCCAATTTTATCAAAATTTGTGATACCACAAATATACCTGTACTAATTGATTAAGTGTACTCCTATGGATTTTTAAAATTTTGTCCTTAAAAGTTTCCAGGAATTTATATAAACAGATTAGAAAAAATATTGAAAAAAACTATAATAACCATTTTATTATGCATTGGAAATATTTTCAAAATTTATTGTTGATGTAACTGATAATACTGAAAATAATTTTCAGTATTAATTCTATATATATATGGATCTAAAGAATGTTATCATGAGATTTCTAGATAATTATACAGGGTTATTCACGTTAAATACGTGACTTTCAAAAAGTTTCACTTTGGGGATATATGGGGGTCTATTAGGGCTACTTTTTAAAATTACTTTCATAATATACAGGGTGTCCCAAATACCCTAAAAGTATCAAAGTTGTGTTTTTTTTAATGAAACACCCTGTATTTTATTGCATTTTTGGATCCTTCGATCAAAATAAGTGTGTGTTTTAATGAGGTTTTTATTACTTAAACCTTAAGGTTTTTGAAGTAATTTGAATTTTGTAAAAATGTAACCTAATTTTCATGTTTCAAATACTTAAAAAGTAATTAAGTTATGCATACCAAATTTACACTGAAATGTAACAATAGATCATATTTTATTTTCCAAGTATAATAAATTTGACATCTTATACCGGGTGTAAAAAAATTGGAATTCAACAAATGAGAACTTTAAATGGCTATAACTTCATTTATTTAAATGGAACGCTATATTTATTAATTTATTAGCAAATGCACGTTTTAATTACCTATCGAATGGTATTTATATCTTAAATGTTAAGTCTTCTCGTTTTTACAGAAAACGCCAAAATATTGTTTATTGCACCGTTTTAGTACTTTTTAAGTAAAAATTTTGAAACCATTTTTAGGTTTACTGATTGTTTTTTGGAATTTTCCAAACCTAAAGTTGCAAAATTTAAGTTTCGTATGCCGCCATTTTATTTCTAGTTGCTTTATGCTATTTCTTTTAGAAAATATTTAAAAACCAACATTTCTAAATAGGGTTGGAAAATGTTCAAACCATTTCTAAGCTTACAAATTTTGTTAGAATTTCTCAAACCGAAAATTGCAATATCAGTTTTTTTTTTTTTAATTTAAGTTTCGTGTGCCGCCGTTTTGATTCCAAGAGCTTTATGATATTTCTTTATAATAATATTTAAAAATCAATATTTCTAGAAACAGTTAAAAAATTTTAAAGCATTTGCAGACTTACTGATTTATTTAGAATTTTCCAAGCCAAAAGTTGCAAATTCAGTTTTCTCAAATTCAAATTTCGAGTACCGTCATTTTGTTTCTAGTTCCTTTTCAATATTTATTTTGGAAAATATTTAAGAAGCAACGTTTCTAAATACGGTTGAATAATAATTTGAAACCATTTCTAGGCTTACTGATTTTTTTTAGAATTTTCCAAGCCAAAAATTGAAAATTCACTTTTCTCAAATTCATATTTCGGCTCCCGCCATATTGTTTTCAGCTGCTTTATGAATTTTCTTTGTGGAAATATACAAAAATTAACATTTTTAAAAACAAAAAAAATGTCTTCAAATCTTTTCTAGGCTTGTTGTAAATTCAGATTTCTCAAATTTGAATTTCGAATGCCGCGATTTTGTTTCTAGCTGCTTATGATATTTATCTTAGAAAATATTAAAAACCACCATTTATTAATGCGGTTAAAAAAAATTCCAAAAAATATCTTGGCTCACTAATTTTCTTAGAATTTTCCAAACCAAAAATTGCAAATTCAGTTTTTTCAAATTTAAGTTTCATGTTGCAGCTTTATGATATTTCGTTTCAAAAATATTTAAAAACCAATATTTCCTAATACGGTTGAAAAATTTTCAAACCATTTCTAGGCTTACTGTTTTTTTCTTAAAAAATCGAAAGTCGCAAACTCAGTTTTCTCAAATTTAAGTTTCGAGTGAAGCAATTTTGTTTCCGTCTGCTTTATGATATTTCTTTTAGAAAATATTTAAAAACCAACATTTCTAAATACGGTTAAGATATTTTCAAACCATTTCTGATTTTACTAATTTTTTTAGAATTTTCCAAATCAAAAATTGTAAAATCAATTTTCACAAATTTACGTGTCGAGTGCCGCCATTTTGTTTCAGACTGCCTAATGATATATCTTTTGGGAAATATTTAAAAACTTACATTTTTATATACGGCTGAAAAATTTTCAATGCATTTCTAGGATTACTGATTTTTTTTTAGGATTTTCCAAACAGAAAGTTCTAAATTCAGTTTTCTAAAATAGAAGTTTCGAGTGCCACCATTTTGTTTTCAGCTGCTTTATGATATTTCTTTGTCGAAATATTCTGAAACCAACATTTTTAAAAACAGTTAAAACATTTTTAAATCATTTCTAAACTTACTGATTTATTTTTAGAATTTTCCAAACCGAAAGTTGAAAATTCTAAATTTCTCAATTTTCAGTTTCAAGTGCCGCCATTTTGTTTCTCCATGATATTTTTTTTGAGAAATATTCAAAAACCAACATTTTTAAAAATAAATCCAAAAATTTTCAAACCATTTCTAAGCTTACTGATTTATTTAGAATTTTCCAAATACACTTTTTAAAAATTCAAGTTTCATGTGCTGTGCATTTTGTTTCTAGCTGCTTTATGATATTTCTTTGCAGAAATATTTAAAAACCAACATTTCTAAATACGGCTAAAAAATTGTAAAACCATTTTAAGGCTTACTGATTTTTTAGAATTTTCCAAACTGGAAATTGCAAATTCAGTTTTCTCAAATTTAAATTTCGAGTGTCGCCATTTTGTTTTCAGCTGCTACATGATATTTCTTTTGAAAAATATTTAAAAATCATCGTTTTTAAATTTTAAACCATTTCTAGTCTTACCGAAAGTTGCAAATTCAGTTTTCTTAGAATCTAGTTTCGAGTGCCGCAATTTTGTTTCCAGCTCTTTTATGATATTTCTCTTAAAAAATATTTAAAAAATAATATTTCTAAACTCGGTTAAAAAAAAAATCAAACCATTTCTTGGCTTACTGATTTTTTTAGAATTATCCAAACTGAAAGTTGCAAATTCAGTTTTCCCAAATTTACTTTTCTAGTGCCGCCATTTGGTTTCTAGCTACTATAAGATATTTCTTTTGGAAAGTATTTAAAAACCAATATTTCATAATGTGGTTTAAAAATTTTCAACCATGTCTAGGCTTATTCAATTTTTTTTTTCTAGGATTTTTCAAACCGAAAGTTGCAAACTTAATTTTCTCAAATTCAAGTTTCAAGTGCCGCCATTTTGTTTTTAGCTGCTTTATGATATTTCTTTACGAAAGTATTAAACAACCGACATTTTTTAAAACAATAAAAAAATTTCAAACAATATCTAGGCTTTCTATTTTTATTTTTTTATTTTAAAAGCTGAGAGTTGCAAATTCAATTTTCTAAAATTTAAGTTTCGTGTGCCGCCATTTTTTGTCCAGCAGCTCTATGATATTTCTTTTAGAAAATAATTAAAAAAAAACATTTCTAAAAACAGTTAAATGTTTTTTAAACCAGTTCTAGCCTTACATTTTTTTTTTTAGATATTTCCTAATTGAACATTGTAAAATCAGTTTTCCCAAATTTAAGTTTCATTTTGTTTCCAGCTGCTTAATGATATTTGTTTTGAGAAATATTAAAAAATAAAACATTTTTCAAAGCAATTAAAAAATTTTTAAATCATTTCTATGCTTACTGATTTTCCAAACCGAAAGTTGCAAATTCAATTTTCTGAAATTTAAGTTTCAAATGCCGCCATTTTGTTTCTAGCTGCTTTATGATATTTCGTTTAGAAAATATTCAAAAACCAACATTTCTAAATACGGCTAAAACATTTTCAAGCAATTTCTAGCCTTACTGACTTTTTTAGAATTTTCCAAACCGAAAGTTGCAAATTCAGTTTTCTCGAATTTAAGTTTCGTGTCTTGTCATTATTTTTTTCAGTTGCTTTATGATATTCTTTTGGGAAATATTTTAAAATCAACATTTTATTTAAATGGTTAAGTAAATTTTAAACCATTTCTAAGCTTACTGATTACTTTTAGAAGTTTTAAAACCGAAAGTTGCAAAATCAGTTTACTCAAATTTAAGCTTCAGGTACCGCCATTTTGTTTTCAGTTGCGTTATGATATTTTTATTGGAAAATAATAACCAACATTTCTTAATACAGTTGGAATTTTTGAAAGCATTTCTACGGTTACTGATTTTTTTTTAGAATTTTTCATACCGAAAGTTGCATATACCGTTTTCTAAATTCAAGTTTCGAGTGTCGCCATTTTGTTTTTAGCTGCTTTATGAATTCTTTTTTCGAAAATATTTAAAAACCAACATTTCTAAATATGGTTAAAAATGTTTAAACTACTTCTAGACTTACTGATTTTTTTTTAAATTTTCTAAATCGAAAATTACAAAATCAGTTTAGAAAAATTAAGTTTGCTGTGCCACAATTTCGTTTCCAACTACTTGATGATATTTCTCTTGAGCAATATTTAAAAACCAACATTTCTTAATGTGATTCAAAAATTTTCGAACCATTTCTAGGCTTCCTGATTTTTTTTTAATTTTCAAAACCGAAAGTTGCAATTTCAGTTTTCTCAAATTTAAGCTTTAAGTGAAGCCATTTTGTTTTCAGTTGCTTAATGATAATGATTTTGGGAAACATAGAAAAACCATCATTCTCTAATGCGGTTAAAAAAATTAGAACTATTTCTAGGCTTACTCATTTTTTTGTAGAATTTTCTAAACAGAGTTGCAAATTCAGTTTTTCCAAATTTAAGTTTCAATTGACGCTATTTTGTTTCTAACTGCTTAATGATATTTCTTTTAAAAACTATTTCAAAACCAACACTTCTAAATACAGATAGAAATTCTAAATTCATTTCTAGGTTTACTGTTTTTTTTTTAATAATTTTTCAAACCCAAAGCTGCAAATTCCGTTTTTGCAGTGCCGTAATTTTGTTTTCAGCTACGTTATGATATTTCTTTTTGAAAATATATATAAACCAACATTTTTAAATACGATTAAAAAAAATTTCAAGATATTTCTAGGCTTGCTGATTTTTTTTTAGAATTTTCTAAACCAAAGTTTGCAAATTCAGGTTTCTTAAATTTAAGTTTCAAGTGCCGCCATTATTTTTTAAACTGCTTTAGAATTCTTCTTTTGGGAAATACTTAAAAACCAATATTTTTAATACGGTTGAAATGTTTTCAAACCATTTTGAGGCTTACTGATTTTTTAGATATTTCCAAATCAAAAGTTCAGTTTTCTCAAATTTAAGTTTCGAAATCCGCTATTTTGTTTCTAGCTGCTTTATGATATTTCTTTTGAAAAACATTTTAAAAACCAACATATTTAAATACAGTGAGAATATTGTAAACCGTTTGTACGATTACTGATTTTATTTTAGAATTTTTCAAACCGAAAATGGCCATTTTCCCCAAATTTTATTAGTATAATAACATGTACATGAAAGAGCCTTGTATATTTGAAAAATCGATACGCATTTTATTGAGAGACCAGGTTTTATGAAATCAATTAGCCACGCCGACTTCATCGGCTGCGGGCGAACAGAAAAAAAAAACAACGCGACTTTTAACGCTACTAATGAGGGCGCCGACGATATTAACTATCAGGCCTGCAAAGATAACGGCTTTTATTCAACCGTAAAAATTTACTGTTATGATTATTCCCCATTCGATTTAATGTGATAACTGCTTTTTAATAATGCACGCTCGGTGTCTGTGTTTGAGGGGGTGAACGTGTATGTGTGTGTGTATTATGGCCGGTTTTTAAAGGCAAAAAACCGACCGAGCGTCTGATTTTTATTGTCCGCCGTCGGGATTTTATGAGAAATTTAATTCGCGATTGTAATACGGAATGGAAACGTTGATTTGCATAAAGTAAATGGTCGCATTTAGATTGAATAAACTGGATTCCAGTACATTTTGCAGTAGTTGGATTTAAAGAGATGAGGTGTCGTCGTAATGACTGGCACTATTATTCATTTATTCAAATTTCGGGAAAGTGATGAGGTTAATTTCCGCTGAGCGCTTCGGTCGATCTAAATTAATTTCATTATGCGTCGCTAGGTGTGGAACGCAATCCATTCTAGCTAGATGTATAAATATTAAATTTTAGAAATTTAATATAAAATATGATGGCTGTAGTAGTAATCAATATCAAACTTACGTGCTTAAAAAATTTGAGGTAAATATTTACCTTTAGTTGTAGTTATTTTATCCCTCTCCATTTTTGAACTTTTAATTAAATAACTTTCTCACATATCACTTGATAATATAAGAGGTAAAAAAATAATGCATAAACATTTACGTCGTTCGTTTGACTAATTTAATTACTACGATTTAACGATTTTTAAAAGTATTTTGGCAGTTGGATGATTAGTTCCTAATGATCAAACTGTAAATGTATTTAGATGTGAGACGTAGACATAAAATAAAAAAAAACTTTTAAGCTTCGATGAACAACTCTATCATTAACTAGATTGTTGATTAAAACTTTTGGTTTTGTTACACTCCTTCTTATTTTTCTCCGACTAGTTTTTACTCTACAATATTTGCAAAGAGATAACCTATTTCACCCTTGAATTATCAAAATATAAAAGAGGTTTTTTTTTGTAAAGGAAAGTACAGAAAATAATTATATAATCATCAACTAATTACAATAATTCTTATGTTTAAACATTAATTTAATGAAACACTCTCGTATGATGTATATATTGGAGGTTGCGAGAGACGACACCCACCCACCTTACATATATATTTGTTCTAAGTCACCGTCACTAATTATTATTTCAAATAGATTATTGTAGTGTTAGTAATGATGATTTTGGGAAACTTAAATTTAAAAAAAATGATTTTGCAATTTTCGTTTTGGAAAATTATGGAAAAGTCTAGAAATGATTTGAATTATTTTTAACAGTTTTTCGAAATGTTTTTAAATATTTCCACAAATAAATATCATAAAATAGCTGGAAACAAAGTGGCGGCACACGAAACTTGTATTTGAGACAATTGAATTTGCAACTTTCGGTTTCAAAAATTCTAAAAAAATAAGTTAAATTAAATTAACTTAACTTAGATCAAGCATTTCTATAGTTTAAGGTAAATCCATTTTTCTGTTGTATTATGTAACTTTATTTTTAATTTCAATTTATATTTTATAAACGTATCCTTTAATTTTGGTTTCTTAAATTATCTTTTTTTTAGTTTTCTATTAGAATAATTTACCTATGCAGTTATTAAATAGAATTGTTCCCGGCGCATCCACCATTTATACTTACATATAATAATAATAATACATTTTTTAGGTTTAAATAAAATTCATATTATTTAATTAATTTTCTGTTATTTATATTTAAAAACCATTTATATTTTTCATGCTTAAACTCTAAAATCTCTCCTTTATTTTGAACTATTAAACATTTTTCATTCTAAAGCTATTTTTTTGGGTTCAAATAAAATTCATTTTACTTTCAATTAAATTTCTGTTATTTATATTTAAAATCCATGTTTATATTTAAACTATTCTTTTCATATTTAAACTTTAAAATTTTATTTTTATTTTGAACTATTAAAAATTTTTCATTCCAAGCTTGGAATTCATTTATTCCTTTAGATTTCTTGTTTCAAGTAATTTTCAACAATTATTTTCTACTTGTACATTGTGAGTTTTAATCAATTATTTAAATAATTTTACTAACATATCTTTTGTGAACTGCATTTGATTTTACCCTTTGAATTTCTTATTTTCTATAGTTGCCATCTATCTCTAATTATGCTCGATTTAGACAAAAATTTACAAATTTTTATACCTATGATATATGAATACTTTTTTATACAAATATTTTATCAAAAAAAAAAACTTAATTTGATTGAAGAATTAGAACACTTGGTATGATTTCACTTGTTATTTATTTTACTCCGACTAGTTTCGACTATAAGTCATTCTCAAGAAGATATTTATCATAAAAAAAACTTAATTTCAACAAGAAAAATATTGTCTTATTTGATAGAAAACATCCAACAATATTGATACTTATCAATTCCTCTTTGGGGCTTAAAAATGTTGATGTGGGCACCCTAATACTTTTCCTATATTTTTCTCGAAAACTATGATGTTTACGCAAGAAGGCTATTCTTAATAATTTGCTCAATTCTAAATTCTATACAATGTCAAAATTATGTTAATTCAATTTTAATTCCTCGCAAGTTAAGAACTTTATGAATTTTTCTTGAAAAATATTGAAATTAAATTTGAATTTACATTTTTTTAGTTCTTTTTTGCCGTCTCCAGAAAATAATAAATTGTTTTTCAGTATAATGGTTATAAGCAAATATTAAACTGTTTTTAGAATGTATTTCATTGTTTTGCGAGATATATTTCAACTTTAAATTACATATATTGTTCAATTTCATTTAGCAAATCTTCAATTGTTATCAATTGCTTTTTAAGGAAATTTCAAATAGTTCAGCAAATTTTAAATCTGTTCCTTTTAAAAAGTTCCTTTTAAAAATTTCCAAGTAATTCGTAATATTGATTAAAATCATATTTTACATTGTAATTTTTTAATGTAATTTGTATTGGATTTTTCAACAATTTTTTTCGTAAATTTTCAATTCTTTTTGAAAACCATTCAAAAAATGCTTAGACTGTATGTACATAAGAAAAAAAACAAAATAAATCAACATTGAGAAAAATAAATAAAAATAAAACAACAAGCTCATCTAAACTACTTAACATTTAAACAACAATTGAAACTAAATAGTAATAAAGAAAAGTTTTTTGTTCGGTTCTTAATTCTTTTATTAATAAAAATCCAATCGTATTTTAAAACATTTAAATTTTTCTTCTGAGTTTGTTAGAAGTTGAGATATATGTATCTTTAAAAAAAATAAATGAACACATTCTAAAATAACAGTTTAAAATTTGCTTGAATGCAAAATTAAATTGTTTTTTAGTGCTGAATTTAGTAATTTTCATTGTTTTAAAACTAATCTTCAATTATCTTTAACGAAATCTTGGTTTTAAGCAAATTCAATTTTTTTAATTGTTTTTTTTAATAATAATTGGTTTTTTATTCTGCTTTTCAAAAAGCTATTAGCTATTTTTGTTTTAAAGATTTTATTAAAGCCAATTTTTAACTGTTTTTTTAGAAAGTATTCAATTATTTATTTTCCATTGTATTTCTTTTAAAGTCTAACTGTACAAAACCAAATTTTTAACCATCTTCTGATTTTACATTCAGTTTTTTGATTATTTTTAGTAAAAATCCAATAGAGTTTTAGCAAATTCTAATTTGGTTTGTTTTTTTTGCGTAGAAGCTAGAATATATTTTTAGCATTTAAAAAAATTCTAAAAATGGTTTTAAATTTGCATGAATATAATAAATACTAAAAATACTAAAAAAAAAAACAAATAAACATTTATTGGAAATAGCAAACACTTTTAAACTAAAGAAACTATAACTTGCTATGAAATTTTAAATACATAAAAACACATTTGAAAAACTGAAAGACAATTTAAAATTTTCTAGAAAACAGTTTAATTATTTTTTTAAATGTGGAATGCGTAAAATGCAGAATTATAAAACTTTCAATTGTTTTTAACAAACCTTTAATTTTCGTTTACAAAATTCTGGTTTTACGCAAATTTGATTCTTTTTGCTTCAATTTTTTTTAAATGAAAGTCCAATGGTTCTCACCTAATATGAATGTTGTTTTTTAAAATGTTTTTGTTATTTCTAACAAATTTTGTATTTATTTTTTGTAAAATTGGATTAACGCATATCGTAAACTGTAATTTTTAGAAAGTGTTCAATTCTGTTTTTTTAGTTTTCAATTCCAACCTTTAATTTTAAAAGCAATTTCAATAATTTTGAAACAAGTTTTCAATTAAATATTTAATTGTAGAGGCTTTCACTTTGTGATACATATTTTATAACTTTAAATAAAGTAAACTAAACGTAGTTTATATCACACACTTTATTATTTTTAGGGACTATAGTTTCGACACAATTTTAGTTTGATAATGACCAGCTAAATTGTGTCGAAACTATAGTCACTAAAAATAATAAAGTGTGCGATATAAACAAAGTTTATTTTATTTTAGTTAAAGTTTTCAATTGTTTTTAAAAAACATCTTTTCTGCTCACATGAACAAACGATATAAAAATTTCAATTGGGAACTAAAAATGATGAAATCGATGATAGAAAAATCAA
The DNA here is from genome assembly GCA_963969525.1 of Ontholestes murinus. NCBI lineage: Eukaryota > Metazoa > Arthropoda > Insecta > Coleoptera > Staphylinidae > Ontholestes > Ontholestes murinus. The sequence goes on along the minus strand of OZ018398.1, from coordinate 44,957,918 downwards.
ACTATTTAAATTTTGAATGAAACGTCAAATCAGAAAATTTCAATCGGATTTTTGATTAGAATTGAAAGAGCTTTAAATTTATGCAAAAACCGCATTTTCGATGTTTAATTGTTTTTCACATTCTTTGCCATAACTTTTGAACTAAACGTCAAATCGCGAAATTTCATTCGGATTATTGATTGCGATTGAAAGGGCTTTAAATTTATGCGAAAATGCATTTTCGATGTTCAATTGTTTTTCACATTTTTAACCATAACTTTTGAATAAAAAGACAAAACAGAAAAATTCATTCGAATTATTAATTCGGGTTGATAGAGCTTTAGAAATATGCAAAAAACGCGTTTTCGTTGATCAATTGTTTTTCATATTTTTGATCATAACTTTTGAACGAAACGTCAAATAAGAAAAATTCATTCAGTTTATTGATTAGGACTTGGAGAACTTTAAAATTATGCAAAAAACATAATTTCGATGTTCAATTGTTTTTCACATTTTTGACCATAACCTTTGAACGAAACGTCAAATCAGAAAATATTAATCGGAATATTGATCAGGATTCACAAAACTTTAAAATTTTGCAAAAAACGCGATTTTTATGTTCAATTGTTTTTCATATTTTTTTACCCATAACTCTTGAAATATTCAATTGGAATATTAATTAGGATTAATAGGGCTTTTATATTATACAAAAACGCGATTTAGATGTTCAATTGTTTTTTGACATTTTTAGCCATAACTTTTGAACGAAACGTCAAATCATATTTTTTCTTTCGAATTGGTGATTAGAATTGTAAGAGCTTTACAATTGTGTAAAAAACACATTTTCGATATTCAATTGTTTTTCACATTTTTGACCATAACTTTGAGAAGAAAGGTCATATCTGAAAAATCGGTTCGGAATTTTGATTAAGAGTAGTAGAGCTTATAATTATGAAAAAAAAACACAATTTCTATATTCAATTGTTCTTCATATTTTTGGCTGTAACTTTTAGATGAAAAGTCAAATAAGATTTTTTTTTCAGAATATTTATTCAGGTTGATGGAGCTTTAAAATGATTCAAAAATACGATTTAGATGTTCAATTGTTTTTTTTTATTTTAAGCCACAACTTTTAAACGAATCGTCAAATCGTAATTTTTTTAGGATTGTTGATTTCGATATTTAATTGTTTTTCATAATTTTGGTCATAATTTTTGCACAAAACATCAAATCAGAAAAAATGTATTCGGAAAATTGATTAGGATTGAGAGGGCTTTACAATTATGCAAAAAACGCGATTTCGATATTCAATTGTTTTTCATATTTTCGGCCGTAACTTCTGAATGAAAAGTCAAAACAGAAAAATTCATTCGAAATATTAATTCAGTTTGATGGAACTTTAAAATTATCCAAAAAAACGATTTCAGATGTTTAATTGTTTTTGTTATTTTTAGCTATATCATTTGAACTAAACGTCAAATCGTAAAAATTTATTCGGATTATTGATTTGGATTGTAAGTTGCAGTTTTGTAAAAATAACGCATTTTTGATGTTCAATTGTTTTTCACATTTTTGACCATAACTTTTGAACGAAACGTCAAATCCGAAAATTTTAATCGGAATATTGATCCGGATTCATAAAACTTTAAGATTATGCAAAAATCGCAATATCGATATCCAATTGTTTTTTTTACATATTTGATCATAACTTTTGAACGTCAAACGTCAAATCAGAAAAATTAATTCGGAATATTGATTAGGATTGAGAGAGTTTTAAAATTATGCAAAAAATACATTTTCGATGTTCAATTGAACAATGGTTTTTCACATTTTTGGTCATAATTTTTGAACGAAACGTCAAATCGCAAAATTTTATTCGGATTATTGATTAGTATGTTTTTCACATTTTTGACCATAACTTTTGAATGAAACGTCAAATCTGAAAAATTCTTTCGGAATATTTATTAGGATTCATAGAGTTTTTAAATTATGCAAAAAAGCAATTTCGATGTGCAATTGTTTTTTACATTTTTGGCCATAATTTTTGAACGGAACGTCAAAGCAGAAAATTTCAATTGGAATATCGATTAGAATTTATAAAGCTTTAAAATTATGCTTTTTCAATGTTCAGTTGTTTTCCACATTTCCGGCCATAATTTCTAAATAAAAAAACAAATTCGAAAAATTCATTCGAATTATTAAATAGGATTGATAGAGCTTTAAAATTATACAAAAAACGCGTTTTCGATGTTCAATTGTTTTTCACATTTTTGACCATAGCATTTGAACGAAACGTCAAAACGGAAAATTTTAATTGGAATATTGATCAGTATTCATAAAACTTTAAAATTATACAAAAAAACGCAATTTCAATGTTCAATTGTTTTTCATATTTTTGTCCATAACTTTTGAAAGAAACGTGAAGATGAAATCTTAATAAACAAATATATCTGTTTGAAGATTTTCAAATAAAATCTTTTTTATCTTCCCTACAAACAAGATGGCTTTTGTTTAAAGACGTAATTTGCTTCAAATAACTGTGATAAGTTCCAAAAATCACCTCTTGTTTTGTATTAATAAGAAATAATTTAGTAAAACACTTGCTTATATTTTAGTGATTGGAGGGTGGGATAGTGGCCACCCAGCCACCCTACATATGTACTTAAATTTTAAGCTCAAACACTGTTTTATGTTTTCAAAATACATCAACACTATGTGATTAAAATCTCGGAAACAAAAGCAGTAACAGTGAGTGCAGTAGGTATGTATATGTAGGGTGGGTGGGTGGCCCCTATTCCACCCTCCAATCCACAAAACATACGCGAGGGTTTGAATGAATTGATTTTTACTTACATCAAAAAGTGTAATTGGTGACAAAATTGATTTTAAAAATCTCTTGTGATATTACATTGGAAATGAATGCATTGTTTTATAAATAAATTGTGAACACTGAATAAAGTGTTCATTGTGAATTACCACCTAATAGCAGTCGCAACTATCATTATGAAAAAATTAATTATTTTGAAGATTCTGAAAGCTAATTTTTATTATCTTCATCATAAATTAAGATGCAACTTTAAAAACATGACTTTGAGATATATGAAAATTTTAATATCATTCTTAAAATGCACCAGTTATTTTACCATATGTATTTACGTATTTGATTCCTCTTCAGAATTTCGAGCATTTTCTACGTACTTCCTAAAATATTCTATTAATACACTTTCCAAATTTAAATACAAATACAAATATTTTATTGGTGCTCAACAGTACATGTTTTACACAAGTCAACTTATAATTGTAATAATGAAACATTTGTATAATTGTTTAATTCTACATGACGCGTATATAAATAAAATAAGTAAGTAGGAGTATATATATAAACAAATTATTTGTAGCATATGAAAATGCGGTTTATGTGTCAATAGTTATAGTAGGTAGTACATAATATGTTTCTAATACTTCTAATAAGTTATAATATAGTTTGCGTATTTTATTCTTGAATCTTACATTATGGTGGATGCGCCGGGATAAAAGTATAAATAATAATTTTATTTATATAACTCGTTTAAAAAATGTTTTGTTTATATTTTATGACCTTATATTAAGACGTTTGCGGATGATAAAGCAATTTTTACTGATTGTTCATTACGTTCTCTCGTCGTAACGAAATTCATTACCGAAATTTTCTTTACGAAGATCCTAATTTAATTTTATACGTAGGAAAAAACGAACTTTACGCAATCAGGGCTTTTGATGTATCAGATAAAAGGGAAAAAAAGTTATAAAATATGCATAAACATAATTATCTCACGGTGTGCGCGCGGAGGTTGGAGGGGGGAAAGGACGGAATCACGAAATTACATCGACGCACTTTCCGAAACGAAATCCGTATCGCCCGTACATTGTGAACAGATCCTCAGATATGAACATCATTAATTTTATCTGCAAAAGTCTTCACGAGTCGCGCCCGGGAAAGGAAATTTTCGATATTGATCTCACTACCGCCTACCACCACCCCCCCCCGCAACGCGCACGGCCTCTCATCCACCTTCAACGTAATAATAACGACGTGTTAGAACTTATCCAATTTTCGAGTGAGTGACTGGCAGAGATTCCACTCGGTATTTCGTTTGTGTCAGACGTTCTGCTAAACACATTCTTAATAAAGTCTTTAAATAAAAGGGCTTATCAAAGGAGAGGGGGCTTGTGTGAGGAGCTGAGAGGGGGAGGACTGGCGAAGGAAAAGAAGGAAGGCCCTTTTCCTTTTGCCCTAATGACGCCTTTGCTTTACACATTTCTTCCCCGAAAGAACTGTTCAAAGGGCAAAACCGCATTGTATTTCTTTGATTATATATTAAAGCAGATAAACCGCACAGTCATCCCTCGGCATCATCCACTTCATTATCATTCCATTGTTGGTGGATGGTAAAATAAAAAAAAAATGTTTATTACAATACCTTGCGGGGTTATTTTTAGACACGTGGAAAATAATGGCGTTCACTTTGTTCACGGAAGATTGAAGGCACAAAGGGTCTTTCTACGTAAATATTTACTAAGAATAATAAATTGTAGGGAGTACGAGCTACCGTCCGATATTTCACAATGAAGTTTTTAAATTAGATATTATAATATGCACATACGAAACGTTTAAAATTATTATTAAAATAAGTGTAACTGAATTTACACGTAGTAACGGTTGCAATCATTATTTTAACTACTTGTAACTAGTTAATAAAAGCTTATTTACAACATTTTTTTCAGTTGATGGAACAAATATTAATAATTTTAATTATCTGACGTTTATTGAAATTAAAAAAAAAACTTATTTGACGTGTATACAAAAGTTTTGACATTATTTATTACTGTTTTAAAAATATATATATTATGGTTGATGAGGTGAATATAAAGTTACAAGATTATAAAGAGGCTTTAAAGGTAAAAGGTGAACGATTATTGCTGGATGAATTTCCTACAAGAATAAAAAATCTTAACGAAATCCTAGAAAGTCCAATATTTAACACTCAAATACACGTAGAAGCTAAACACAAAAATATATCTTTACAATGTAGAGCAAAATTGGACAACAATCATATTCTGAAGCTGGTGAGTACTATCAAGCCGCATATTTTCAAATTATTAGAAGACATGAGTGTGTTAAGATTGTGGATTTCACTTATGATCCCTAAACGAGAGGATGGAAACAATCCAGGCATGTATATTCAGTTAATTGCACTTAAATCGGTCAAAGTGATAAAACTCAACGTGTCTAATTATTTTAATCAAATACAGAAGTATTTTGACAGTCGTGAGAATTTTATGCTGAAAGTAGTGAAATACCCGAAAGTCGATGATTTCCAAAGGGCTGTGCTGGATCTTGATGAGAACGAGTTTTTCAAATTGAAGCTGATGATGGTGAAGATTAGAAATAACTATTGTCTACTGTATGATTTCATCAGCAAAAATTTTGATAAGATTAAAGAACCACGAATGACGAATATATCGGAAAATTTCTTTTAAAATTATTTTAATTAAAAATAAAATATATTTACTATTTTAATATTTTATTTTGTAATACGGTCACTAAAGCTAAATTCGTTTTCAGCCCCGGCCAGCAGATACATCGAGCGAGATTGGAGATATAAAAGTGTTTACCACCACAATTGAATGCAATTTAAAATCACGCACTATTAACTTTATTAACCCTTGTCAGTCCGGGTTTCCCTTCTACCCTCGTGTGCCAACACATAAAACTGCTACGAACCACTAGGAAAAAAACGTCCCCCTCCATCCTCAACATCCGTCAGCGTTTGTTAGGCTCACAAAATAAGACATAAAAGTATATTAAATTATTCAAAACGTTATCTACAATAAATGAATCGATTCACGTAAACAAATTTAAAAATTAATCAAATCATTAAGCCTAATGGAGTATAAATTAATTACATTTAATATAGTGTATTTAATTAAGGACTTTTTACATAATAATAATAATAGCGTAAACACGCGTTTCCAACCCTTTTATTAAATAGAGGTGGATTTTAGTGGCCTTGGCGAGTGTATTATTCGCCGAAAATGAAATTTACTTTAGAGGCGCAATAACCTTTCCTAATTTGCCAGGACGTATTTAACTCCGGCCTAATTAGCTTCCAACACTATAGGCGGCTGTGAATTAAGACCATTCTCCGTAGTTTTGCTACTAATAGATTAAATGATTAATTATACGTCTCTTCTGGGATATCTGTAAATAATACCATGTTTCAGGCGGTGGTGTATAATTAATTAACCGCTTTGTGCTGGGTAAATATGTCTCGACTTTAAAATGAAATGGTTTATTATTGTGTATAAACATAACAGTCTGTAATAGTGGTAACTTTAATGGTATTAATTTTATTTACTAAAATAATTCAAGTAATTAAAACAAAACACTATTTCACTACTGTAAGCTTAAGTTTAAGTAAGGTATTTTGGAAATGAAATAAATGAAGGAATAAACTGTGTGTTATTTTTATTTCAAAACACTATTTGATTGTCGTCAACTGTAATACTTTAAACAACACAAATTAAACTTTGTTTATATCACACAAAGTATTATTATTTTAGTGACTATAGTTTCGACACAATTTAGTTAGTCATTATCAAACTATTCAACTGTATTAACCTGATGAGATTATTTTAGTGACTATAGTTTTGACACAATTTAGTTAGTTATTATCAAACTATTCAACTGTATTAACCTGATGAGATCCTAATAGATTGAATATAATAATAAATTAAACATTCAATTTTTCCTATTACGATTAAATTATTGAAAATGTTAATTAAATATCAGTTTATAGTTATATTATTTAATATACTTAATGTGTATTTCGCTAAACATTAATGGACCGATTAGTCTCTCCGGCGTAATATGTGGTAAGTACTGGATGCATTAGAGAAATACCGAGCGGAGTTTCCTGTCGTGGGTACAAAGGACAATGTAACTTTACTTGCATCAAACTTCCTCAATTAGCGGAGATATACAAACAACCAACAGAATTTACAATTATCTTGTAAACACGAAATTTAATTCAATCTGGACGCATTATGCCATCCGAATTAATTACGCGTACGGTCCAATTGATGATTGCTAATTGATCGCTATTTAATTAACTCAAGCAGATGAAATCTGAACGCAGACGCATTATATTAATTGCGATAATTAATATCACTAACACTCGGTGTTAATTAATACATACATTATAAGCATTAGGTGTCGTGAAGTGTGGATTATAATATCTTACTTCTGAAGGTGTAAAAATTAGATTTGGACTATCTGGTCTACTGTTTGTTTTTAACATTGTATAAATACTGTCTGTAAATGATATTACTACAAAACGCATTATCCATTCAAAATTCCGAAAATGGCTTCCCAAGGTGTGAATAATTGCGCAGACGCATCAAAAGCAAATCAAACATGATTACATTTCAAATCACCGCAGAACATCTTCAGGATCTGATCCGAAGCGTCAATAGAGGTGCAAGCAGAAGGAACTTCACCCAGTGCAGACCCAAATTCAGTAAAAAATAGAGACTGAGACTCGATTTTTTCCCAAAACGGCACCACCTATCGATGCTTCTGTTACCCACGTGTTCTTTGGTGCGAAGCAGGTTGCCTCGTGGTTGAATGGCTTTGCAACATAATCTTCACATCCAGTTCATTGGAGGATTTCGATCCAACCAGAGCATCCCTGTAAGGACACCCACAGACATATTCGCGAACCATGATGTTTCTAATATGTCGATTGTCTTGTTAGCCAAAACCCTGCTTGTTGGAACAATAGATTCGTGATAGAATACCCTTAGTCTATTCCTTCACCACTTTGTACCTGAATACCATGGATTCCTGAATGAATTCTGCCTGTTTATCAGATTATGTTCTGAAGTCTGCAGATCATCATAGCAGGCATTTTCTCTCTGAGATGGAAGATTCCTTAAGACTGCCATAGTTACTCCCATAGTTTACCCGTTTTTGCTTAAATTTGTTCGCGTTGACGTTCAGAACATTTGGCAGAAATCACATTCAGATAACATCGTAATCCGACTGTCTAGGATTTCCCAAGTATGTGCCAGTTCTTCTGACTTACCTTACCTACATTATTCTATCGACTAAAGACTGTTCACCATGAATACCTACTGCAGATATGGGTACGGACCGGCAGAATATTTAACATGGCCCTCGCCTGCATTTTCAAGGCCCTAGGGGAAAATCCACACGCTCTTTAAGTTCTATATTTCTCTGCTAGAGGATTCTTTGGAACTCGAACGCTCATACAGAAAAGAAAACTCTTTCCGGATCTCCGATAGCGTCTTCAGGTCTTTTTGGATTATCCCGGTGAACTCTCTTGCGAGGGCACGACTTAACAATTAACATCAACATCCACTTTAAACTAGGATTTAGGATCGACTGACTCATGTGCAATAACTGTTGGAGAAGGGTTGGGTTACCCTTCTCCATTTCTGTTCTTCAGGGCTTCGCTGGAGTAATTGCTTAAATCACCAGGATATGAACCAACAGCGACTCCAGACAGGCGCATGCTCAATTCCCTTCTACTCAGCAGTGCTTGATTGCCGACCAAATTGCCGTGCCAGACACAACACTGACGATTGAATGCTTTAGCGCCATCCATTTTCAGGGTTCGTCAGGTGAGTTATTACACACTTCTTGGCTTTTTCCGACTGCCAAAGTCCTGATGTCTTAAGTTACACCTTTCATCCTATAAACGTTAATTTGAGCACTTTAACTCGACGTTTGGTTTATCCCACAGCAACAGTTCTGCTTACCAAAAGTGGCCCACTTAGCACTCTAATACGATTTCGCGACTTCATCGTTTTAGCAAGCCGGAGAACTCACCCATTTAAAGTTTGAGATCATTTCGACCCAAATGAATTTAATAATTCACTATCAGGAGTGCTAGCTATCTTGAGGAAAACTTTGGAGGGAACCAGCTACTAGATAGTTCGATTGGTCTTTTGTCCCTCTACCCAGTTCCTACGATCGATCTGCACATCAGAATCATTACGGACCTCCATCAGAGTTTCCCCCGATTTCGACCAGGCATAGTTCACTATCTTTTGAGTACCAGTATGTACGCTCTTAGCTCGCAATAAGTACAAGACATCCTAGGAATATTCCCTTGGCATGCAATCTTGTGGAACCCATTTCCCAAAATGCCATTTCTGCCGAAATCTTTGTCATATTTTATTAGAAAGAAGTTCAAAGATGTAAAATAAATAACTTTTGGCATAAGAAATATGTTAACACAAGCGAGGAAGAGAACCAAATAAATGCTACGGCAGTGGAAAATCTGGCTTAATTCACAGCAAAATTCAACAGTATACGCTTCTGTACTATCGAAGCAGCTGTCTTAAAATATCGACCAGCTGTACGAATATACACGAGAAGAAGCTCATGAACGGCTTTCCTAGATATGAGTACCCACGTTAGTATAGTTAAATCCAGCTTATGTACGACTTCAAAGACCAACAATATCCCAAAACACAAGAGGTCATGAATATAACACTGGTGGATGGATACACTAGGAACCAGGAGATGAAAAAATTCACAGCTCGCCTCTTCATTAGAGAAAGGAAAATTAAAACCACACTGACCGTCCTCCTAGATTACCCCAAAGCCCAGAGTCTTCTAGGAATCGTGCTCATCAAAGAAGCTGGGCTAGCAGTTAACTTCCGAGCCAGAAGTTAACACTTTGACGAAGCTCTTATAAATATTGCTATGACCAGTCAATGTTGGCTAAACAACAGCTCATAAAACATGTATCACTATTTAAATATTTAGGCAAAGTGATGGAGGCAAAAATATTTATTAATCTGTGGTGTTTTATTAGTATTAATACACATATATATCCATAAATAAAATAAAACTTTATTCACTCGTCAACTAAATATAACTTCAATGTGATCTACATAAGACCAGAACTAGATAACACTTATACTCCGCTAAGTATATATTAAATACATTAAAATATTTCCCCCCTATTTTTTATATTCAAAATTTTTGGAAAAGAAAATAAAAAAATATATACTTAATAGACTACTATTCTATCAAAAATCATTTGAAATATTTGTTTGAATAAATTTATTACAATTTACAATAAGTTTATATTTATTTACGTTTTCCTACTCTTAATTAAAAGCCTCGCTTATATTTTACTGATTGTAGGATGGGTTATATGCCACCTACTCACCATACACATACATGATAACTTTAACTACTAATTGTTGATGAATTCTAAAAAATTTGTTGAGTTTGTTATTCTCTTTAATTTTGAAAGAAAAATACTACAAAACCATTCAAACAAAAGTTAAAGATAATAAGAAATTGAACAAGTTTTATTGAAACATTTTTTTCAATGTGCTCTTAACTTAAAACCTATTAAAAAATTATAAGTTTTTATATTTTTTGCCTACTGCTAATGAACTTTAGGAGTTATATGAAATTCATATAACAAGTAATTGTGAAGAATCCAAAATTAAGCAAAATTGTTAACCCTCTATGTGCCGGATTTTTGTTTAAAACCCCAAAAAATTGCTTGTAGATTTCTAGAATTTTTCAGAAAGTTTCATCAAGTTTTTAGGAATTTTCTTAGAATTTTCTTTAATTTTTTTGTAGGTTTGTAAAACCTTTCTTCATTCAATTTTTCAAGAATTTTCTTATCGGCGTCTAGATTTTTTTCAATATTTTTTTGTAGACTTCTCAGCAACTTTCATCACATTTTGGATGAATTTTTCTAAAAAGTTCTTGAATTTGGTAGATACCTAGAATTTTTTTTAGAGAGTGCCAATCAATCTGTTTTTCGGGAATTTTCTTAGAATTTTAGAATTTTCTTAGATTTATAGAAGTTTCCAGTAATTTTAATTCCAATTTAAAAAAATTTCCTTATGCGCCTCTAGAATTTAGCTTATTTTTTAAATAATTTTTTAGATCTTTTTGGTAACTTTTATTACATTTTATGAGTTCAAGAATTTTCCTGATTTTTTTTGTAGATTTCTAGAATTTTCAGAAAGTTTTATTCAGTTTTTCAGGAATTTTCTTAGCCTCTTCTAAAATTTTTTTCAGTTTTTTTTAGTAGGTTTGTATAACTGTTTTTACTTCCAGTTTTCATGAGTTTTCTTATAGGCATCTGAAATTTTAATCTATATTTTTGTAAATTTCTAGAACTTCTTAGCAACTTTCATCGCTTTTTTTTAAGAAATTTTCTAAAGCGTTCTTAAATATTGTAGATTTCTAGAATTTTTTAAACTTTAAATTTTATGGCAGATATTTTCTTCTAGAATTTTCTTCAATTTTTTTGTAAAAGATTCGAGTATCTTTCATTTCATGTTTTATAAATTTCCTTATGTGACTAAAATTTTATTCAATTTTTAGTAGTTTTTGGATATTTTTAATTACTTCTTTTGATTATATCAGTTCAAGAACTTTCCTGATTATTTTTGTAGATTTCTAGAATTTTTCAGAAAGTTTCATTCAGGTTTTCGAATTTTCTTAGAGACTTTTAGAATTTTCTTTAGTTTTTTTGTACGTTTGTAGAACTTTTTTCTAATTCCAGTTTTCAAGAATTTTCTTATGGGCCTCTAGAATTTTAATCAATATTTTTGTAAATTTCTAGAACTTCTCAGCAACTTTCATCGTATTTTTGAAGAATTTTTTTAAAGCTTCCTCGAATTTTGTAGATTTCTAGAATTTTATTCATTTTTTTTTGTAAAACTTTTATCTTTTATTCCGCTTTTTTTTAATTTCCTTATGTGACTAGAATTTTCCTCAATATTTTTGTAGTTTTTAGATATTTTTAATAACTTATTAAATTTTATCACAGTTCCAGAATTTTCCTCATTTTTTTATAGATTTCTAGAATTTTTCACAAAGTTTTATTCAGTTTTTCTTAGAATTTTTGTCAGTTTTTTTTCTAGGCTTGTAGAACGTTTTTTCTAATTCCATTATTTAATAATTTTCTAATAGACTTCTTGAATTTTAATCAATATTTTTGTAAATTTCTAGAAGAAATTTCTCAGCAATATTCATTGCAATATTGAAGAAATTTTCTAAAACTTTCTAGAATTTTGTAGAATTCTAGAATTTTAAAAAAGATTAATTCACTATATCAGATTTTTTCTTAGTTCTAGAATTTTCTTCAATCTTTTTTTGTGAAACTTACGGACATCTTTCATTCCGTTTTTTACAAATTTTCTTATGTGACTTTTCCTCAATTTTTTGTAGTTTTTAGATATTTTTAGTAACTTTGATTAAATTTTATCAGTTCATAAATTTTCCTGATTTTTTTTTGTAGATTTAGATTTTGAAAGTTTTATTCATTTTTCAGGAATTTTCTTAGACTTCTAGAATTTTCTTCAGTTTTTTTGTAGGTTTGTATAACTTTTTTTAATTCCAGTTTTGAAAAATTTTCTTATGGAAAATGTTAATAAATAATTTTGTAATTTTCTAGAACTTCTGAGCAACTTTCATCGCAGTTTTGAAGAAATTTTCTAAAGCGATCTTAAATGTTGTAGATTTCTAGAATTTTTAGAAAGTTTAAGTTTTATTTCAGATATTTTCTTAAAAGTTCTAGAATTTTCTTCTTTTTTTTAAACTTTTATCTTTTATTCCTTTTTTTTTAATTTTCTTATGTGACTAGAATTTTCCTCAACTCTTATTAAATTTTATCAAGAATTTTCCTAATTTTTTTTTTGTAGATTTCTAGAATTTTTCAGAAAGTTTTATTCAGTTTTTCTTCAGTTTTTTTAAGGTTTGTAGAACTTTTATTCTAATTCCTTTATTCAAGAATTTTCTAATGGACCTCTAGAATTTTAATTAAAATTTTTGTAAATTTCTAGAGGATATTTCTCAGCAATTTTCATTGCAATTTTGAAGAAATTTTCTAAAACTTTCTTAAATTTTGTAGAATTCTAGAATTTTTAAAAAGATTAATTCACTATATCGGATATTTTGTTAGACTTCTAAAATTTTCTTCAGTTTTTTTTTTGAAGTTCTACAACTTTTATTCTAATTCCATTATTCAAGAATTTTCTAATGGGCCTCTAGAATTTTAATCAATATTTTCGTAAATTTCTAGAACTTCCCAGCAACTTTCAACGCATTATTAAGGAAATATTCTAAAACCTTTTTGAATTTTGTAAATTTCTAGAATTTTTAAAAAGTTTAATTCAATATTTCAAATAATTTTTTAGAGTTCTAGATTTTTATTCAATTTTTATTTGGAGTAGCTTTCATTCCATTTTTTTTTAATTTCCTTATGTGACTAGAATTTCCCTCACTTTTTTGTAGTTTTTAGGTATTTTTTAATAAATTTTATTAAATATAATCAAGTTCAAGAATATTCCTGATTTTTTTGTAGTTTTTAGATATGTTTTAATAAATTTTATTAAATATAATCAAGTTCAAAAATATTCCTGATTTGTTTGTAAATTTCTGGAATTTTTCAGAGAATTTCATTCAGTGTTTCAGGAATTTTCTTAGACTTCTAGAATTTTCTTCAGTTTTCTTTGTAGGTGTGTAAAACTTTTTTCTAGTTCCATTTTTCAGGAATTTTCTTATGGGCTTCTAGAATTTTAATTAATATTTTTGTAAATTTCTAGAATTTCTCAGCAAATTAGAAAAAACTAAAACTTTGTTGAATTTTGTAGATTTCTAGAATTTTTGAAATATTTAATTCAATATTTCAGATATTTCTTAGAGAGTTTTCTTCAGTTTTTTTTTGTAACTTTCGAGTATCTTTGATTCCATTTTTTTTTTAAATGTATGTGTCTCTAGAATTTTCCTCAATTTTGTTTGGCAGATTTAAAAAAAAATTAGTAACTTTTATTAAATTTTATCAGTTTACGTAATTTCCAATCTTTTTTTTTGTAGATTTCTAAACTTTTTCAGAAAGTTTATTTCAGTTTTTCAGGAATTTCCTTAGTGACTAGAATGTTTTCAATTATTTTTGTTGGATTATAGATTCTTATCATTTCATTTTACAAGAATTTTCTTATGTGCCTCAAGAAGTTTCCTCAATATTTTTTTGTAGATTTCAAAAACTTCTCAGCAACTTGCAGCACATTTTTGAAGAACTTGCTAACGGGTTCTTGCATTTTGTAGATTTCTAAAATTTTTAAAAAGTTTAATTTAATATTTCAGATATTTCTTAGAAAGTTTTCTTCAGTTTTTTTTTTTGTAAAACATTCGAGTATCACATTTCATTAAAAAAAAATTATGTCTCGAATTTTCTTCAAATTTTTTTATAGTTTTTTATAGATTTTTAGTGACTTTTATTGAATTTTATCAGTACAAGAATTTTATTGCTTTTTTTTGTAGATTACTAGAATTTTTCAGAGAGTTTAATTTTGTTGGATTGTAGAACATTTTTTTCCATTCCATTTTACGAGAACTTTCTTATGGGCTCCTAGAAGTTTTCTCAATATTTTCTTGTAGATTACAAGAACTTCTCAGCAACTTTCATCACATTTTTGAAGAACTTTTCTAACGGGTTTTTGAATTTTGTAGATTTCTAGAATTTTTTAGAAAGTTTTATTCAGTTTATCAGGAATTTCCCTAGAGTGTTCTAGATTTTTTTGAATTTGTTTTTTCTTTATAGATTTCTAGAACTTTTCATTAACATTCATTCCATTTTTTAAGAATTTCCTTTTGAGCCCCTACAATTTCCTTCATTTTCTTTGTAAATTTCTAGAAAAATAAAATGTAATAAAACTCTTTAGCTCATTGTAGAAAATTAACTAATAATTTTAGAACTTCTTAGAAACTTTAATTACATTTTTGAACAATTTTTCTAGGGTGTACTAAAATTTTTCTCAATATTTTTTTATAGATTTCTAGAAATTTTCAGTATCTTGCATTCCATCCTTCAAGAAATTTCTAATAAAAGTTATAAAACTTTGTTTAGATTTTTTTTGTAATGTCATCACATTTTTGGAGAATTATTCTAGAGAGTTCTTGATTTTTTTTAATAATCTTTGCAGATTTCTAGAATTTTTCAGTTACTTTCATTCCATCTGTCAAGAATTTTCCTCAACTTTCTTTGTAGATGTTTAGAAAAGTTCAGTAACTATTATAAAAAATTTTAATTCAATGAATTTTCCTGATTTTCAGGCATTTTCTTAGAGGTTAAGAAATAATAACACTTTGCTAGTATCACGAATTTTTACATTTTTACATTTACAATTTGTAAAATTTCGTGATACCATCAAAACGTTATTATTTCTTAACCTATTTCGTAATCAAGATGTATCACAAAGTCACGGCTT
The DNA here is from genome assembly GCA_963969525.1 of Ontholestes murinus. Classification (NCBI taxonomy): domain Eukaryota; kingdom Metazoa; phylum Arthropoda; class Insecta; order Coleoptera; family Staphylinidae; genus Ontholestes; species Ontholestes murinus. Next base: position 44,942,621 of record OZ018398.1, on the reverse strand, counting down.
CAACAATCAATCATATTTTCTTAGAGTTCTAAAATTAAGAAAAAAAAAATTGTAGTTTCCAGTATCTTTCATTCCATCTGTCAATAATTTTCTTAAAAAGAATATTTTTCTCAAAAAGCTATAAGTATTTGTTAAAATGTGGATAAATTAAAATGTGACCTGAAAGTTACAAGGGTCCATAGAGGGTTAAGAGCAGTGGTTTTGCGTGAACCTCTTAGTTTTAGAGAAACATGTGAGAATAGTACTGGAGGCCACCTACCCACCCTGCATATACATAATAAGTAAATAAGCTAATCGTTGATAATTTTGCTGATAAAAACAATCAAACCCTTTTATGTAATAAAAATAAAATAAAATCAAAATTTAAGTTTAAATATGAATGATCTTCTATAGTTAATCGTATCTAATTTAGATTCAAAGTCTGCCCACCCACCATGCATTAAATTTCAAGCAATTTACACACTGAAAAATTTAACCTTTTTATTTTTTTAAATTCAAATTTTGTAATTAATTTTATTGGAAACCACGTGACGATAAGGAATTAAAGTTTATTTGTATATGTAGGGTGGGTGGGTGGCCTCTATCCCACCCTCTAATCAGTATAACATCATCAAAAATTAATTGAAAAATTTGTTTAAATAACTCTATTAAAATTTGCAATAATGATATGTTTATTTACGTTTTACAATATTTTATATTATTATATGTTTTTCTACTTTACCGTTGAGCTAATAGATTTCAAAATCTTTCATAAGGCCTATTGGGTTCTTAAATGGATGTGACATTTTATTAACTGTTTAAAATAAAATAGGAAATTTGAAGAAACTGTATGAGAAATATTAAATATATTAAATCTTGATGAGATAAATAGCATATGCGAATTTATGAACTTTAAATCAACGGCGAAGGTTTATTTAATTGGAAAAAACCCTGACAGTAAAATTTTTCAATCGGTATTATTTTTAGGGGCGGCGTAACAAAACCCAGCACCTCGTTAACCGGAAATGTAATAATTAATTTCGGAATCGGCGGCTAATTAATTAACGCTTCCTTGAGGTAACTGCTATATTCTGCGGGCGGCTTAATCTTTCATAATCCCACTGCCGAAATTTCCAATAATTAAACATTGACCCTTTTCCCTCGCACAACTTATTTCCGCCCTGTCCCTTTTATCTCTCTCTCTCTTTCCCAACGGTTTTTTTTATGCGGGAGAATTAATTTGTAAAGCGAGAGCGCGTTTTCTAATGAGATTTTTGCAGATGAACATATATACCGATAAAAGCTCAATCCACTTAAGTTTTAGTGCCGCAGAAAAAAATTCCATCTTTGCCCCCTCGGCTTTTATTAAGTCCGTAAATTTCTTATCTAGTTTCTGCTCGGCCACATGTTCCACCGGTGAGGGAAGGCGAAATATCGTAAGTATGTGTTTGAAATTAGGCTTAATCAATAAAATTAAAAATTTCAAACTTGTTTAAAATAACATACAAACTCAACAGTTTTTTATATTGTGATATTATCAAAGGAATAAATACGAAACTAGTGAATAAAAAAGTGTGATACTAATAAAGTCGTTTTAATTTTTAATCTACAAATCATGTCTTCAAATTATATTCGTTATGTTGAATTTTACTTGTGTGCTAAATCTTCGGCGCAGTTTTATGGAGTTGTTACCCTCCCGCACGCACCCTAAAGTTCTTCGGGCCATAAAAAGAGGTATGGTCGCTGTTTGGGAACTTTTACTTTCCCTTTTATTGCAGAAATTCCACCGATGTCGCCCCGAGTTGGAAAATGTTTACTTCAGATCTGTATCGCCGTTAATTGTATAATCAAGTTAATTACTTCGCATTCACAATTTCCAGGAAAGTTAACGGACCTGATGCAATTAACACGATACAATATTTTAACTCGACTTATTTATTCTGCAAGTTCTATTTGAAGTGCTCGACCCAATTATTTTATTTTCTACAACGAACTAAACGACTTTAATACCAATTAGTTTATTTTATGTGTAACTTAATTTATTCACTAAATATTTACTCTTACTCGACAAACAAACTAACTTATGATGTATCAAACCATTGATAATGGACACTTTGTGTCTGAAATATGCATCTGGATAATAATAGAATTTTGAAGAAAGGTTCTAAGTGTATTTAATCAAAGTTAACTTATGAAGGTTAGATTTGTTTAATTATTTATTAGATAACATAAGGAAATAAAAAAATATTATTTTATAAATTATGTAGGTAAATTAATTTCTATACAAATTTATTATCCCATCACTTTGATAAACTTCATTAATAACAAAACAAGCGAATAAATATTGAATTATTTCACATTTCAATTTCGCTCGAAATTGTAAATAGATAGGTCGGAGCGATTAATTAAGAATCGCGATATTAAATTAGGGGTGGCGTTCCGCCGCCTCACTCTTTCCCCCCACCGGCACACACACATATACACTCTCTCTCAAAGTTATATTTACGGGCTACCCCTAAAGTGGAAAGTGGAAAGTCATTTAGACGGAATAATGCAGCTAATGTAAGGGCCTATGTTTACCTTTGTGCTAATTAGGGCCGCCTCCTCCCGCCCCGCCCGCTCCACCTCCGACTACTCCGTGCGAGAAAATTAAAGGCACTATAATTGCCTCCGCCTCCAGGAAAATTCACTTTATTCCCTTCTCGTTTGCGTATATACAAGAAAGAAAAAAAAAATACGCTTGCAATTAAATACCTAATTAACGAAATAATATTTATACATTTAATAATTGTCTGTAATTGTAGCTCTTAAAAGTTTTGAAGCCCGAGGAGTTCCACGTCCGCATCTGAATTTCAGAACGTCGCATTGTCTCCGTATCGGCAAATTAACTTACCAAACTCTCTTTGTACAATTCGATAATCTCTTTTATGTACGGTGTCGAAGTACTCTACTTGAGCAGATACAATTGAAAGCGAGTGTAATTACATTGGATCTATTGTTGTACGAGAAATTGGATTACTTTTAACAAAATAATTTATTTTAATAGCACCAAAAATTATTTAAGTAATCGGAAAGTTAAATTGTATAGAAGAGTTAAAAGTTGGTATTATTAATTCAATTTGAAGCTTATTTCTACATTAATGTTTCTGGATGGAAACTTAATGTTTGTTTCTTGAATTTTATATTACCTACTACTCTAGAAGGTTTTTAATCGTCAGTATAGAAGAAAAATTGGTAATTAATAGTAAATCCCTGTACCAGAATTCATAACACCCACCCACACTACAGATACATTTGTACATCCATCATTTATACTGGTTTGGTTTTTTGAAAAATTGCAACAATGTTTCCGTTGATATTTAAAAAAATTTAACTAGCAATTGTCGTTTCAGTTTTATTGTATATTTAAATTGAGTAAGTGGCCACAATCACACCCTCTAACCCATATAAAATAAACGAGTATGTTCTTAATAAGAAGAAATATTCGTATATAAAAGGAAATACTTTCCTAACATATAGAGTAATTTTTTTTTATTAATTAAGTGATTATTTAGTAAAATTCGGCTAAAAATTTTATCAATTGAAGGGTGGGATAGTGGCCACCCACCCACCCTACATACACATTTGTACATCCATCATTATTATTGGTTTGGTTTTCTGAAAAACTACAGCAATGATTGTGTTGAAACATTCATTTCTAGAAAAATGTGTGAAAGAGAAATATTTTCGTAACAAATAGAGCAAAAATCTTTCAGTAATCAAGTGATTATTTAGTGAAATTCGGCTGAGAGTTTTATCAATTGGAGGGTAGGATAGTGGCCACCCACCCACACTACATATACATTTGAACATCCATCATTATTACGGGTTTGGTTTTCTGAAAACTACATCAAAGTTTGTGTTGAAATTTTGAAAAATCGAAACTAGTAATTGTGGCTAAAGTTTTATTGTATATGTAGGGTGGGTGGGTGGCCACTATCCCACCCTCCGACCTCTATAATATAAACAAGTATGTATGAAATGAATCATTGAATAAAATGGAATATTAATTTCTAGAAAAATGTGTAAAAAATATTGTCGTAACAAATAGAGTAGAAATATTCATTTCTAGAAAAATGTATGAAAGAGAGATATTTTTGTAACAAATAGAGCAGAAATCTTTCAGTAATCAAGTGAATAATTAGTAAAATTTGGCTGAGAGTTTTATTAATTGGAGGGTAGGATAGTGGCCACCCACCCACCCTACATATACATTTGTACGTCCATCATTATTACGGGTTTGGTTTTCTGAAAACTTCAGCAACGTTTTTGTTAAAATTTTGAAGAATTGAAACTAGGAATTATGGTTGCAGTTTTATTGTATATGTAGGGCGGGTGGGTGGCTACTATCCCACCCTTCAACCTCTATAATATAAACAAGTGTGTATGGAATTAATCATCGAATAAAATTAAATTATCATATCTAGAAAAATGTGTAAAAGAGAAATATTTTCGTAACAAATTGAGAAGAAATCTTTCAGTAATCAAGTGATTATTTAGTAAAATTCGGCTGAAGGTTTTATTAATTGAAGGGTAGGATAGTGGCCACCCACCCACCCTACTTATACATTTATACATCCATCTTTTATTACTGTTTTGGTTTTCCGAAAAACTACAGCAATGTTTCGGTTGATATTTTGAAGAATTGAAACTAGTTATAGTGGCTGAAGTTTTATTGTACATGTAGGGTGGGTGGGTGGCCACTATCACACCCTCCAACCTTTACAATATAAACAAGTATGTATGAAATGAATCATTGAATAAAATAAAAATATTCATTTCTAGAAGAATGTGTGAAAGAGAGATATTTTTGTAACAAATTTAGCAGAAATCTTTCAGTAATCCAGTGATTACTCAGTAAAATTCAGCTGAGGTTTTTATTAATTGGAGAGTAGGATAGTGGCCACCCAGCCTCCCTACATATACATTTGTACATCCATCATTATTACTGATTTGGTTTTCTAAAAAACTACAGCAATGTTTGCGTTGATTTTTCAAACAATTGAAACTAATTATAGTGGCTGAAGTTTTATTGTATATGTAGGGTGGATGGCTGTTCATTATCTACCCACCAACTGCTCCAACATAAACGACTATATCTATCACAAAAAATTATATAGAATGAAATATTTATGTAATAATCAAAGCAAACAACTCCTTAGGCATGGTTTTACAAAAATTCAAAAAGTTATCATTTGTATAAATTTAAGAAAACGGTAACTTATACTTTGGTGTTAGTTGTATATAATTTTTTCAGCAGTTTCTCAGTTAGCAATTTTTATAAAAATGAAAGGAAAATATTGGTGAATGCGTCCGCTTTTTATGTCTGTTGATTTGAAAGGCAGCCTACTTATAATATATAAAATATTCTACATTATACAGACATTCATTCTAGCTTGAATTCATCCCCAGATACTTTTTTAGTAGAAGAAAACACTAAAAAAATTAATCATACTTTTGTTGAAATGTATCTAAAGAATTCGATGAGTTAGTAAAGGGATTTAGTTGAGCATTTCAACAGAAAGATCAACTTTATAGATTTTTTAATTGCTTTTGCTAATTTAATTTAATGAAATCAGTTTAAAATTCATTTTTCATAATTTTTCATGTTATAGTTACATTTAAACAATCTAAAGTACATTTTATCATTTATTAGTTTATTCAACAGAAATAATTTCATTCAAATTAGTGTTGCTTTAATAGTTGTACTATTTGTAACACGCAAATTAATTTGTATTATTCAATGTCTGTCGAAGTATTAGCTAGAGAAGTAGTTGTTTCAAATTAATTTGTTTTGTAGTCTTAGTAAGACTCATTGTTGTAGATTCACGAAATGTTTTCGTATTTTTAAATTTATTATTTAATTTTCTACAACGAACTAAAGGATTTTATTACATTTTATTATTCCATAAAGAAGTTATTGGAATCCGAAATAGGGAGTACGTACAAAGATATAATCAACAAGCGGAACCTTCCCAGTTTAGAAACAGGTTGCTATTCGTAACCATCCTCTAAGCGGCAACAAAAATCCTAGGATTGTTTTGCGGGGCGAGTATTCCTGATTGACCGAAATAGCTACAATGTAAGAGTTCATGCTGATGACATCCGACCAGAACCAGATCCCCAGAATGACGTAGCTTCTGACGGCGAACCTGGATAAAGGCGATACCGATAAACCTCCTCAGGGGCTATCCAAATCATCACAGTAAGAGATTAAATTCCTTATGTCGTACCTTATTGCCAGATTTTATCGCGAAATGGATGCTCTGGTCGAAAGTAGAGACACTCCCACGCACCGTAATTAATGTGAAAAATTCTAATTAGACTTTGCATTGGTGTTTCAATAAACAATGGATAATTTAATTTTAATTTAGGTTTTGCAAACATTTTTAAATTCAAATATCACTTTAAGAAAATTACAAAATAATGCATTTAAATCTTTCTTGGGAAAATATTTTAAAATGCGCATTCCTGATGAAATCACCTCTTGCTTACAATGAAATCAAAAATTTAAAATATATATGGTTTGGTGTTGATGAAACCACAGTCGCTTGTTGAAGGTATGTTGCTAATTTAATAATAAGAGTTTTGCATGAAGACATCTCGACCAACAGTATTTTGCAAAAGAATTGAAGAAAACTGATAATAACAATTATAACAAAATTTATAAATGATGGATTGACTAACTTATTTTTGCCGTAGGCAGTACCAAGTTACAAAATTTTACTAATGATGTCCGACGCATTTAATACATTGTACAAGTTTAGCACATGGATTGAAACGAATTGCTGAAACAATAAGAATGAAAGTTCAGTTGGTAGATTTAATTAAAAATGAAAAAAAAAACATTTTTATAAAAGCTCCTCTGCAAGTACAATTATTCAAGGAGAGATTAAGCGAATGAAGAACTAAAGTAATGATTACAAGCGACAGTAAAGCAATCTAGGTCTAAATATATTATTTCTGAGAATTTTAGTCCAGCTTGTTAGCTAAACATACTTTAGTATAAATACTAGTACTAGTACTACTAGAATCAACAAAATTACAGTATATGCAAATTACTGTGGTTGTGTAAGGAAAAATAAACCAAATTAATAACTGTAGAGAAACATCAGCCCCTGGATTTATACCTTTCTTAATCCAATCAAACAATAGGGAAATGTTTCAGAATCTGGTTACACGGACGCTTCAAACCGACTTTGGATGAAGGCCAAATACCTTCATTAAGCGACAAAACTTAATAAAATATCGGGGCTCATCAGTTCAAAGAAATTTATTTAATAAAGCGAATATACGCCTGCGGCAAGTACTTGGAAAACAGTTAAAATGATCCGTTTCTCAAACGTATTGTCACTGGTGATGAGAAATGGATAGTTCACAACAACATCATATGAAAGCGGTCATGGTGTACATCCCGTGAACAAACTGCAACCACTTCGAGAGCAAACATCCATCAGAAGAAGGTTATGCTCTCAATTTGGTGGAATTACAAAGGCACCATGACAACGCGAAACGGACATAGATTTATTGACCCACCAGAAGTTTCTGGAGCCCGGATGGGTTTTTATGGACCATCCATCATACTCACCAGATCTTACGCTGTCCTCCTACTAGTGGTTTAGAGTAATCATCCTTAAAATTTATAGTCCAATCTGTATATGTCTGTCAAGAGACCTATTTCAATTTTCTGCAGTTATTTGGATAAAACATACTTAGAAGGGATGTTTAACCACTACAATGGGACAGAGGAGGAGTTGGGGTATTTCTAAAAAAAGGACTATCTACAAACTAATATAATTAAGTACATATAGTCAAGTAATAGCTTATAAAATAACATTTCCACCGACAGTAACCATATGCAACTTGTACGTCCCAGATTGAAATTGAAAAGTTTGTTAAGTTGTTGATCTAGTCCAGCAGTTATCTTGATCATTCCTATTGCAGAAAAAAATACATGCACATATGCCATTATGGGGTTTGCCAGTTGTCGATACCAGAGATAACTTATTACAGATCTACTGGATATCATAGGAGTTATCTTTCTAACCATTTTGCCCATTTTAGCCACTTGATGAACTTTACGACAGTGATAATTTTCCAATTAGAGAGACTACCAACATTCCGAAGGTCTCAGCTTTAAATGTTAAACTCATCATTACTCAAGTAACCTTATTATAAATTCACCGCAAGTAATTGGCAATATTAGCTTTAGAGTTGAAGAGTTAAAGATTTTTATACTCCGGTATACCATTCCCAAGCTAATCCAACCTAAAGGCGAAACCAGAAGCCTGCGAATTAGGATGCAAGGACAGCCTGGAAACCAGTGGGACCGTCAACTCCAGCCAAATCTATTGTAACTCCGATCACTTTAAGTAATGAAATCATCGTATCCCTTGAAGTAATTAACGCTAATGCAAAGCAACTGGAGGTCCCAATTGACTTATCAACAGATTCCTATCAATATTACAAAGAATCCATTTACAATGGAAAAATTTGAAGGGGCACTTAATACTAGTAAAGACTCTCATCTTGGCCTCGATAACATCGCATACGTATATGATAAAGAGTTTGTCTTTTATCAGCAAGACCAATATGGGAAGAAGGAAATTATCCATGAGTGAAAAAAGCAAAAATAATGCCTCTTCTTCTACCTAAAGAGAATCTGAATCTTGCTACTAGTTATCGCCCAGTTTGTATATATTTTTGATTGAGAAAATGGGCAATAACTGCTTTGTATGAATTCTCCAGTCGCGAAAATTAATTTTAACTTATTAGACCGGATTTACAAATATCACTCTCCACTATTGACTATCTGTTCTTTGTAAAGAACGCTATAGACTTAGTGTAGAGTGAGTATAGAAGATTAACTCTCCTCACTTTACGTACGAGAAAACGGCTTACCGCAGAGATCTTTGTAAACAATTCAAGAGAATAAAAATAAAAATACTTCACTTGTTTATGATAATGTTCATTTCATTCAATGTTGTTATTGATAATGTTCACCTTGTGAACGAAATGTACATTTAACAATTAATAAACAAGTGAAGTAAGGAATAAACTGTGTGTTATTTTTATTTGCAAAACACTTCACGTAAACTCGAACCAACAATATTAATTCAAGAGAAACATTGATAAGATCTTTTGGGACGCTGATCCATGTTTGGTTTTCGATTTAGAGAGTCAAAGACGATCACATAGGGAGATAGTTCTGGTAAATATGTCAATTCATAGTTCTGTTAAATGTGTCGATTGTGTTTTCTTCTTTTCAACAATTTCCGGGACATTTGATGTTATATTTGATATTTGAAATTTATGTGAGTATAAGTGTTTCGAAACTTACAAATAATTCTATAGGCACATGTATACAAACATTTCGATTTCACATGGAAAGGCTCAAGTTCATTCTTTGGATCAAGTTAAAACATTGGTTCCAAATATTTTAATCTTTAAAAAGTTTAAGCAGCAGCACTTCTTTCCCTGTAGCAGATGCTACTAATAAAACAGTAATGTTTTGATAATTGTTAACGCTGTAGACTTTTCTTCTTGCTACTTCGTTATAAATCATTATATAACAGTTTCTTTTATACAAACTTTAAAATTGTTTCATTTGTAAGTAATGTTTTGTTTTCCAGGGGCATTGATTCTTCTAACGCATGGCTTATTTTTCGCACCGACTATTTTAGTTTTATATGGATCCGTACAGCAACTCTATTCAGGCAAGTTCCATATTCTTGAAGGACTATTTTCCAAATTAAGGTCTTTAATGGTAGATTCAAATAGAGTCAAATGATTTCGAATTGTGATTGGATGACAACTTCCCCTCCGAGCAATTTCAACACCCTGCGCCTTCTTTGGGAATAAGTTGTTCCTTTTTTTGAATCAGAGAGTGAAAAACAATTCCCAAAATAGACTTATAAAGGAAATGCTTGTTATGCTACATTCTTGATGGAACCGGATATATAAGTTTGGTGAAGAAAAATATGGAACATAACAAGCGCTTTTCTTTACCAAACTTATAAACTTATAAATTGGCCAAAAGAACAGCCGGAAAACCTAAAGGCGAAAGCTTAAATTCCAAGTATTTTAATATTTAATATGTTATTGTTCTTACTATTGTAATTGTTTTTATTAAGATCATCCTTAAAAAAGTCCCTTCTGTAGGTGTCTTAAGACGGCCGCTTCCATTCTCATAAATCATATTGCCTTCGAGGTTATAACATCCTTAGAAGGGATAGTATACCACAAGAATATGCCAGAGGAGGAATGAGACTATTTCGAAAAAAGGGGAAATTTTTAAAGAAATATCTTTAAGGACATATATTCAAGCAATAGATTAAAACTGGGAAGTTCGCCAATTTGTTAATCTAGTCCAGCAGTTACCTAGACCATTTCTATTGCTGAAAGATTTAAACAAGCATAATCCATTATGGGGTTAATGGAGTTTAATATGTTAAACATTAGGTAATTTTAAAATAGAACACGTATTATGTGTCATATTGTTATAGGCCAAACTAGTTGCAATATACAAAAGGAATAAGTTAATATATTAAAGATTCACTAGACATTATAGGAGGTATATTCCTAAACACCGGAAAGCCGACACGCTCTAATATTGTAAATGGATCATTCTCAGCAAAAGATTTAACAATATAACTTTATGGTAGTTGTCTTTTTCCAATTATAATAACTACACATATTCCAAGAGTAATAACTGGTAACTCAGAGACAGTTGGTTTTTTTCTCATTTAAATGTATTTATATTTTTTTACAAAATTCTACCGTTTTTTATTGTCGAACATTTTGTCAGTTATCTGCAATTTTTTTAATTAAAGTTTTGTTGCCTTCGCAATAGTCAGTTTTCTTGTGAACTTAAAGAAATTTACAAAAAGGTTTTTGATAAAACGTCACGTTTATAAAGATCTTTCCTGTGTCAACTGGAAGTTACTTTTTTTTGAAGAATCTGCCTTAGTTTTTTTGCAAACTTCAAATATATTAATTTAATCTAATCTCTACTGATTTCATAGGCTTTTTCAAATATTTTCTTTTGGCAATTTATGATGATTGAAAAATACAATAACAGTGTATTGATGAATATTTAAATGTGTATGTAGGGTGGGTGGGTGGCTTCTATTACATCCTCAAATCAGTAAAATATATAACAGTGTTTACTTAAAATGTTTATCCATTCTTGAACTAGGCAAATGAATTATGTTTAATGACTTTCATTTCTTTTTCTGCAATATTCAATTCATAGAGACAATAATCGGAATGTTTAATTGGTTGGAGTGCAGGATAAAGGGAACCCGGCCAACCTGCATATCCACTTTTGTTTAAACTACAAATAGTGAATTATTTCCAAACAAAATATAAACAAAACCTGTATTGATGAATAAAAAATACAATAACAGTGTAATTATGGATGTATAAATGTATATGTAGGGTGGGTGGGTGCTCCCTTTCACACTCTCCAATCAGTAAAAAATAAAACAGTGTTTAATTTAAATATTTATCAATTCTTTAACAATACAAATTCAGTATCTTTAATGCTTTTCATTCCATTTTCTGCAATATTATTTTAAAATTCAGAGCACTTCGTTATATTTAATTTTAACATATAACCAATTAGTAATTATGTCTAAATTATTCTGCAGTAAAAGTGCGTCATTCAAATTATGAATAATGGCAAATATCTTCAAATCATCAGCATAAGCCAGCACATTACAGGCTAAAGAATTAATTAAGTCATTAATGTATAATATGAATATTAGAGGTCCTAGGTTTGAGCCCTGAGGAACCCCAGAAGTAGAAATAAATTCAAATGACGTGTAATCATTGTACTGCACATAACTCTTACGATTACATAAATGGGACGCAATTAGTAGTATAATAGTATTACATAACCTAAATGCTTCCGGCTTACTCAATAAAATTTTATGATATTGAAATGTATAGGTATGTAGGGTGGGTGTGTGGCCTCTATTCCAACCTCAAACCAGTAGTTAATGATTTTCTTTCCTCTTTCTGCAACATTATTTCTATAAACTTGATGGTCGATATGTTTTCTTGTTGGAGGATACGATAGAGGTCACCCGCCCATTCTACATATGCACATTTATTTAAACAACAATTTCTGAATTATTTTAAAGAAAATATAAAAAAAATTAGTAATGATGATTGAAAAATAATATAACTGTATATTGCTGGATGTTTAAATGTTTATGTAGGGTGGGTAGGTGGTCACTATCACACCCTCTAATCAGTAAAATATAGAACAGTGTTTATCCATTGTTCAACCAGAAAAATGAATTATTTTTAATAATTTTCTTTCATCTTTATGCAATATTATTTCTATAAAGTCGATGTTCAGGATGTTTTAGTGGTTGGAGGGTGGGATAGAGAACCCCCACCCGCCCTATTTGAGTATTTAAACTACAAATTGTGAATTATTTCCAAAGAAAACAGAGATTAAATCTGTAATGATGATGTAGCCATCAGTTTTTAACGATAAACCCTTAAGTTTAAAGATTCATCTCCATCGGATTATTCGTTTTTGAGACACAGTGCCCACCCACAGACAGATACACACACAGACAAAGATTTTCTTTCCAGAAATTAGTGTAATGGACCCCAAAACGGATATTTCCGCAAAAAAAAAATTAAAAAAATCAAGAAAACAATACTTACCCTAAATATTCTATATAGAAAAAATAAAAATAAAATAACAGTGCATTGTTGGATGTTTGAATGTATATGAAGGGTAGCCTTTAACCCACTCTCCAGTTAGTAAAATATAGAACAGTGTTTAATTAAAATAATTATCAATTTACAATTGGAGAATTTGAAGAGGCACTTATTACTAGTAAAGACTCGATTACATACCATACAATATAATAAAGAATATTTTGTTAGTAATACCAGTATTCTAGCATTATATTATCTATTATGGTAAAACGGAATTATCTATCAGTATGAAAAGAGCAACAATAGTGCTTTTACCCGGAAAGGATCCGAATCTTGGCACTAAATATGACTCAGTTTCTTTGGCTTGGTACTTGAGTAAGGTCTTTGAAAACCACTGATATGAATTCTCGAATCAATCCGGATTAAGAAAACGTCATCGGAGTATTTTCCTGAAAAACATATGATATCACATGACATAATAATGTTCTGAGATGGACCAACTGGGATGCCATCTGCTTATATTTATCTACTTCTTTCTGTTTCATCGCAAATTTCACGTACATGTTTTTTAGTCCTTTAATTCAATTCATTTCATTTCTTAAAGTTCAACAAAATAATTATTACTCTACAGCGAACTAACTATTTCTTTTTGCCATAACCCACGGTTAAAGCTTTAGCAAAGAAAAAAAAACTACACTGCCATCCCTAAACGATATTACATTCGTTTAAGTTCAGCACTAAATACGAAAAGTTCGGTCCTTTGCAATGGCCCGGAATTAGTAACTGGGAGCAGTTCTCGTTAGAGACTGTACCTAATGAACGAGAGGAGGAAATAATGCCATTATTACATTTGAATCCAACCGTTTAATCATAAATCCAGCGATGATCGTAATGCCCGTTATTATGTAACGGCGATGGTTGGCGGGGTGAGGGGGCTGCTGGGTAAGGAAAAAAAAACGTGTTCACATAATACAATCGGCTCGTTCTTTCGCCGGTCCGAGTGCCATAAAACTCGCGAACGTAATAAATTTTCCATTTTTATTGTTTCTTGCAGCTATGGCGACTTGGAGAGATAATTCTTCTTATATCATAAAAATATTTTTGAATCACTGCCAATGTTTCCGGGGGGTTAGACGTCGTCGGCTCACTTCGTTCGCTGCCCGCAGATATATAAATTTCGTTTTAACATACTTTAGATTATATTACAATGTTATAAAATTGATAAACCCTTTTGAAGAAAAGAAAAGTACAATAATTAGATAACAAAACGCTTAATTGAACGCTGAAAATAATCTGCAAGAGAAATTGCTAAAAAAAATCTAGAAATCTCGAATGGATTTTGTATATTTTTTCATATAAAGCAAAAGTTACTGTAAAATAAAAAAACCTTTAAAAAATTTTTACGAAAACTCCTTTGAGATAAGCAAGAAAATCTTAAGAAATGGAATATTTTAGAAAGATAGAAGAAACATTATTAGTAAATTGTTGTAGAAAATAATTACAATGTTAAAACACCTGAAGGAAATACTGTATTCATGTAGCCATTGTTTAGAGAAATATTGTGTAGTGATTAAAAATTAAAAGTAAAACCCTCCCAACTGTGTTGTTTTATTTCAATGCATTTTAGAATTTCTTTATGTATCCGCTTCATCAATTCAATATTTTTATGATTCTATAGTGACTAATTTTTTCAATATAACATCAGGAGTAAGACTTTGATAGATGTGAAGACACTAACAGTATGAGAAAGTTTTAGTAAATATCTTGGGTGAATTGTCGTCTTCTAAACCCCTTGATGAATAAATAATAAACTTAAAACTTAAATTCATCTTAGTCGGCGTTGTATCGCCGAGTAAAATGTGATGTCACGCGTGCCCATTTATAACGGTATTTTGAAAGAGTTTATATAGAGTCTGCGGCGGAATTTATCAAACCGAATATACAATGGATTAGAGACAATCTCTTGTTCTTGCCGGGGCGCTTAATCACGTGTGAAAAAGGAAGTGTAAAAGCTCGGTAATCCGACGTTTACAAATTGCCCCTCTTGAGCGTTCCGAATTTGTGATATAAATTTTTAATCCGGCGACCGTAATTTATACGCAAACCATTTTACAATATGAAAAAGTAGAAAATCAATTCGACCGCGGCACGACATCATCGTCATCGTCGTGCATTTTACGAAATAATAGTAAATGTAATTTAACACGCTACATTAATGCGAAATATAATTAAAATCGATTTGACGCATTTCCATTAAAGCGTGCCCGGGGCCCATTTAGGATTTTCATCTGCTTATGAATTATTTAATCAATCCCCACTGTTTTTTTTTTTTGGCTGAACCTCCTTTTTCCTTATTCCACCTGCCTAGCGAAAGAGAATCGAATTTCGGTTTTAATTAAAGAGGTAATTAAATTCCCAAGACAGGGCCGAACTAATGAAACACGGTATTTTAATTATATGCTCGTCTATATTTACTTTGTTTCAGATCAAAAAAGAAATATAACAATTAGGTGCTATTTGATGACGGGGGCGGCAGAGGGGGGGGGGGAGAGACGAGCACTTCTGCGCGGGAGTAATTAAATTTTACTTAATTCTTCATGAGTGCTAATTGCGATGGAATTATTCAGAGCGTATTTAATGAGTTTCTGCATATTTTTTTTTTGCGCTATTGAAATATTAATCAGTGCTGCGTGGCTGGATTTAAAGGAAAATTATTTTACATAAAGCCGTATTAAAATGTTATCTTTATAGGATGTAATTTAAATAATCTACTAATTAATTTTTGTATTTTATGAGAACATCTTTTGTTGTTATATAACGATATAAAAATATCTATTGAGTGTATGTTAATTATAACATCCAGGAAAATTAAATAATTAAGAAGAACTTTTCAAAATATATTAAAAGAAATTTCTTCTTTAGGAAACGGAATTATTCTTTCTCCTTATCTTTTTTGTTCTTTATAATTTCAATTAATTGATTATTAAGGTACTTAAGTGTTGAAAATCCATATTCACTATTTAGTGTTAGACTGTTAAAACTGTTAAATTTTCAAATTGGTTTATTATTTCATTTCTTTCTTTTTTCTTCGCTTTCAGAAATTATTATTTTTTAATTCTTTTCTGTTATTTGTACTTATCTATACCTCTTCTAATGGTTTTACTTGTTATTAAATTATAATTTCTCAAATATTCGATTTCTTCTTAATTCATCTTACAATTTCTATTTAACTTTCTTAAATTACATCCAATTCATTCTACTGATATTCTGTGTTTAACAATAATTTTTTAAAGAATTTTACTTTATTTGTGTTCTTTTGCTTCTTACATCTTTACATCTTCGCCTATAAATTGTCTTTAGGTGGAGCTCCAAAAGTTTTACAATTTTTCTGTTCTAATCATCGCTGCATTTCTACTAATAGTTGGTTTTTGTATCGAATATATTGGTTTCTGCTAATCTTTAAATGATAGATATTCAGAACCAAAAAGTAACTTTTTAGATTCGATCTTCTTTATGCTTTTAATAATTTCTTGTCTTCTAATTATCTTAGTTTCAACTTTCGAATTTATTTCTTCTACTACGACTTTCTTTCCATTTGTTCCATCTTTTTCCTATCTACATACCGAAGAACGATGTTGCTATGTTTTTGTTGAAGAACCCTTTCGAACCAAATTGCCGTTTTTTTGTTTTTTCATATACTTATCATTACTAATAAATAGAAAAAACACGAAAATATATTCGTAAAATCTACAACAAATGAGTCTTATTAAGACTACAAGAACAAATCACTTTTGAAACAACTACTTCTCTAGCTAATACTTCGACAGACATTGAATAATACAAAAGTAATTTGCGTGTTACAAAATAGCAAGGCTATCAAAGCAACACTAGTTTGAACGTATTTCTTTCTGTAAAATGAACTAAAAATGATTGAATGTACGTTAAGTAGTTGTTTCAAAAGTGATTTGTTCTTGTAGTCTTAATAAGACTCATTTGTTGTAGATTTTACGAATACATTTTCGTGTTTTTTCTATTTATTAGTGAATTATCTACAACGGAAAGGACTTATATATTTTATTACTTATCATTACGTCTATATTTTTATTCTTTAATGTAAATGTCTTTCCTTGTTTCCTATTGATTTTTTTTCTAGTTATTTTAACCGACATATATTTCTACTTTTCTCATTTTTCCTAATTTCATTTTCCTTTCCATCTTTTTTACTGACTTTGAATACATTCTTCTGACATTATATTTTTATCGACAGGTTTTCAAAGATAAGAGAATATTTAAAAAAATGCATTCTACTTTATTCACCACTTCTTTCGCTTTTTTTTTAGATTTTACTAAATTATAAGATTATACATTCCTTTTAACTCAATTTTCTTATAATTCTATTGTTACAATAGAAGGTTTTCAATATTTATTTATAAATTCTTCCTGTATCAAAAAAAACTTGTTAAGACATTATCGTATCTTCTCATTTTCCTCTTTCTTATTTTCTGTCTTCTACTTTACGCTTCTATTGCTTTTTACTCTACAATGAATTTCTTTCATCTTTTTCATCTCCAACCTTCTTTCGTTTGTACCTCTTCTTAACTTCCGATGGACTTACTTTTATTCGAGGATCCGTTTTTTCATTGGGTTCTTTGTTTTTATACTCATGTATCTAAACATGTGCTTACTTCTTCTCGTTAATGATAGTTAAGTCGTTTCTTCGATTTCTATTTCATTTAAATTGAAAACAGAAGTGAATTAGTATATTTAGCTAAGAAATTGTCATTGAAAATAAAGAAAAGCCATAGGTAAAGATGAATGAGGAGCATAAAAGCGAAAGAAGACCTTTTTTTATTATCTCCTGTACTTTCTGTTCTCTTCTGCTATCTCCTGTGCACTGTTCTATCCTGTTTTCTTCTTTTCTTTTCTCTTATGTTTTGCACCCTTCTGCTCTCCATTCTTTCCTTCTGTTATTTTTGTTTCCTACTGTTGTCTTTTCTTCCCTTCAGTTCTCTTCCGTTGTATTCGGTAACCTTTTGTTCTATTCTTTTCTCTTTTGTTCTCATCTATTCTGCATCCTTCTGGTTTCTTATGTACTCTTCTACTCTCTTTTGTTCTCTTCTGTTCTATTATGTGTTATGGATTTCCTGTGTTTTGTTATCTATCTTTGTCATATTTTCTCTCTTCATCTTATTTGTGCCCTCTCGTTCTCTTTTGTCCCTGTCTGCTGCCTTCTGTTCTTTTTTTCTCCTTTCTGCTCTCTTTTGATCTTATTACGCGTTTTGGTTCTTTGTTTTCTGTTATCTATCTCTGTCATCTATTCAACGTTCTCCATTTTCATATAATCTGTACTTTAAAAACAATATACAGAGAAGATATGAAAAATTCAAATAATAAAATACAAAAACAGAATACAATCAACTTTGTATTTTTCTGGACCTTATCTATTCTTTGTTCTATTTGTATATAAAGATCAGAATTTAGAGTAAATATCACTAATCATAAAGAAGAGTACAGCGTACAAAAAACTTCTGTTCTCTTTTCTTTTATTTTGTTCTCTTCTGCTCTCTCCTGTTCTTTTCGCTTCCCTTCTCTTCTGTTCTAATTTTTTTTTTGTTTGCTCGTATTTTCTCCTATTCTCTTTTGCTATTTTCTGCTCTCTACTGCCCTCTACTATTCTCTTGTGTTCTATTGTATCTCTTTTTTTGTGCTTTGTTATCTTGTGTTATCTTATGTTCTTTTCTGATCGTCTTTTGTCCCCTCCTCTTCTCTTCTGATATCTTCATCTCTTTTGTTCTCATTTCTTCTCTTTTGTTTTTTTACTCCCTCTTCTTCTCTTCTGCTCTTTTCGGGCACATCCTAATCTATTATTTTCTCTCTAGAGCAGAAATAAAGCAGTAAATAACAGGAGAGATCGGAGAAGAACACTATACTCTGCTGTTATTTACTGCTCTCTTAAGTTCTGTTCTGTTCTCTTCTGTTTTTTTTTTTTTGGTTTCTTTTATTCTCTTCTGTTCATTTTTCTTATATTCTGTTGTCGTTGGTTCTCTTCTGTTTTCTAGTTCTCCTTTGTTATCTGCTATCCTCTTCTGTTATTTTCTGTTCTCTTTGGTTACC
Organism: Ontholestes murinus; assembly: GCA_963969525.1. Taxonomy (NCBI): domain Eukaryota; kingdom Metazoa; phylum Arthropoda; class Insecta; order Coleoptera; family Staphylinidae; genus Ontholestes; species Ontholestes murinus. Next base: position 44,923,808 of record OZ018398.1, on the reverse strand, counting down.
TTCTGTTATCCTCAGTTCTCTCCTATTCATCTCTCCCCTGTTTTCTCTTATTATTTTCTGTTCTTCTCTGCACTCTTTTTTCTTTTCTGTTTATCTTTGTTCTCTTGTGTTCTCTTCTGATAATCTTTTGTTCTGTTCTGTTCTATTCTTTGGCATTAACTGTACTTTTAAAATATAAAATATGTAGTAAAAAACAAATACAAAGTACTATTCTCTCTTCCTTTTACTATTTGTGCGTTAAGAAGGTTCGAAAAGAAGGAAAACGTTGTCTGCTGTTCTCTTCAGTTCTGGTCCATTCTTTCCAATTCTCTCCTATTCTCTCCTGCTATTTTTTTTACCCTATTCTGTTATTTTCTGCTTTCTTCTGCTTTCTTTGGCCCTCTTTATCAGTTCTCTCCTATTCTCTTCCGATCTCCTCTGTTCTCTTCTGGTTTTGATTTCTATTATCCTCTGTTTTCCACTGCTCTTTCCGGTTCTCTTCTGGCTCTTTTGGCTTTGTCTCTTCTTTTCTCTACTCATCTGTTCTCTCCTATTTTATATATTGTATATTAATTGTATTACTTTGTTATTTCTAAGGACCTGTGTAAGCCACTTGGCATTAGCACCAATAAACATTATTATTATTATTATTATTATTATTATTATATTTCTATTTTCTCCTGTTCTCTTCTGATCTGTTCATCTGTTCTGCTATCTTTTGTCCTATTTTGCCGTCTGTTGTTCTCTCCTGTTATCTACTGATCTTTTCTGGTCTCTTTTATTCTCCTCTTTTCTTTTTAGAGCAGAAAATAGCAGTAAGTAGCATGATGGGGCAGAAAAGAAGACATTCCTTTTCCCTTCTGTTTTTGTATCTTTTGTTTTATTCTGTAATCTTTTGTTCTTTTCTGTTACATTTTGTCCTCTGTTGTTGTCTTCTATTCTCTTCTGTGCTGCTCTATTTTTTTGTTCTCTTCTCTTCTGTTCTCAACTGTTCCCTTCTATCCTCTTCTGCCCTCTTCTGTTCCCTTCAGTTCTCTATTTTTATTTTCTGTTGTCTTCAGTTCACCTTTGCTGCCTCCTGTTCACTTCTGCTATGTTTTACTCTCTTTGGCTCTCTTCTGTTCTCCTCTACTATTTTCTGTTCTCTTTTGTTCTATTTTGGTCTCTTTTGTTCTTGTATAATCTCTCCTGTTCTCTGTACTTTAAAAATAGAATATAGAGAAGTTGTAGTAAACAACAGATTACAGCGTACAAATACAAAGTACTGTTTTTTTTTCTCTTTGTGCATCAGGATTATACTTATTAAATAGAAAGAAGGTTCATGCAGAATAGAAACGTTCTTTACTGTTATCTTATGTTTCTTTGATCTTTCTTATTCTGTTATCTTCTCTTCTGTTGCCTTTAGGTTCTTTTCATGTCTTCTGCTCTCGTATGTTCTCTTTTGATCTCTTCCGTTCTATTCTTATCCTTCTTGTTCTATACTCTTCTATTCTCTCCTGTTCTTGTCTGTTCTCTCCTATTATCTCCTGTTATTTTCTGCTCTCTTTTGTTCTTTTAAGTTCTCTTCTGTTACCTTCAGTTCACTTCTGGTCTTTTTCATTATCTGTAGTTTTAAAATAGTTTACAGACTACATTGTACAAATACAAAGTACTGCGCTCTATTTTTTTCCTCCAGGAGGAAAACGCTCTCTACTGTTCTTATTCTTTGTTTTCTTTAGTTCTCTTCTGTTTGTTTATTGCTATTTTGCTGCTTTTTGATCATTTCTGTTATCTTCTCTTCTCTTCTGGTCTCTTCTGTCCTATTAATAATAATAATAATATTTATTGTGTTAATACATTTCAATACAATGTTTACACTCGTCTAAGAAAACTATACATTAATTGTTTATTTGGTTAGTTAAAATTACAGTTTAGAAATTCATCATTGGTGAAGGGATATTCTGTTCTGTTCAATTCTCTCGTATTCTTTTCTGTTCACTTCTGTTTTTGGTTTTTGCTGTCTTCTATTCTTCTGTCCTCTTCTGTTCTCATCTTCTCTCCTCTGTTTTTTTCTGTTATCTTCTGTTTTCTCCTGTTATTTTCTGTTTCTTTTTTGCCTCTTCTAAATTACTTTGTGCCCTTCCGTTGTCTTTTATTCTCTTCTGTTCTATGGCATTAACTGAACTTGCAGAGATAATGCAATGTCAAAGACAGATCACAGCGTACGAATAGAAAGCACTGTTTTTGATTTTTTTACTTTGTCAAGATCAGATTTATAAATAGAAAGAAGTTTCGAGCAGAAGAAAACGCTTTCCACTGTTCTCTTTTGCTCTTGTCTCTCGTCTTTTCTCTTCTGTTCTCTCCTATTCTCTTATATTTTCTTCTGCTCTTTCTTGTTCTCTCCTGTTCTTAGCTGCTCTCCTGTGTTCTCTTCTGTTCCCTTCTGTTTTTGTATTCCTGTTCTTCTCTGTTCTTCTCTGTTCTTTTCTGTTCTTCTCTGTTCTTCTCTGTTCTTCTCTGTTCTTCTCTGTTCTTCTCTGTTCTTCTCTGTTCTTCTCTGTTCTCCTCTGTTCTTCTCTGTTCTTCTCTGTTCTTCTCTGTTCTCCTCTGTTCTCCTCTGCTCACTTTGGTTCTCTTCTATTATCTTCAATTCTTTGGCTTTAACTGTACTTTGAAAACAGTTTATAGAGAAGATGTAGTAAAGAACAGAAAACAGCGTAGGAATACAAAGTACTGTTCTCTATTCTTTTTACTTGTTGTACGTCAGAGATCATATTTTTAAATAGAAAGAAATTTCGAGCAGAAGAAAAATATTCTCTTTTGTTCTCTTCTGTCCTCTTCTGTTTTTGTTTTTTGCTCTCTTATTTTCTCCTGAACTCTATTTTGTCTCCTTTTGGTTTTGTCTACTCTCTACTACTCTTTCCCCTTCCGATCTGTTCTCTGTTCTGTTTTTCTTTATTCTCTTCTATTCTCTACTATTTTTCATGTTATAGTTACATTAAACAATCTAAAGTACATTTTATCATTTATTAGTTTATTCAACAGAAATAATTTCATTCAAATTAGTGTTGCTTTAAGAGTTGTACTATTTGTAACACGCAAATTAATTTGTATTATTCAATGTCTGTCGAAGTATTAGCTAGAGAAGTAGTTGTTTCAAATTAATTTGTTTTGTAGTCTTAGTAAGACTCATTGTTGTAGATTCACGAAATGTTTTCGTATTTTTAAATTTATTTAAAAAAATACATTAATAGAGAAAAACTCAGTAGACTGTTATTGCCAAAATGCAGTATTTAGTTAAATAATGTGAAATTTACATTCAAAAAATATTTCTACCATTGTGACAAGTAAATTCAAATCTAAAGTTTTACAACTTGTATATGCCTAAAAATAAGTTTGTATTAGAGATTGTTAAGAAAATACTTTGATGAACTTAATGAAAATAAGAAATATTCGTAAAATTAAATTTAATAGCGTGACTATTGTTTTTGTTACCTATATTTTCTATACCTAACTTAAATGAAAAGGATTGTTTGAGTTGCTCTTTCATTTTATGTATTAATTATGATTTTAAGTTTGACGTAATAAGTACTACAAAGCGTTAAAACTCCGAAATTCATTTAGAAACACTCGGTATATCAAACCTAGGAGAACTTTTTAGGGTTTTTATTTATTCAGTTTTAGTTGGATATGTAAAGGAATAAATATTTGTATGTACCTATCGCGATCTAAAAACACAGATATTCCTAATTAGATTTAAGATATATGACGCAATTTCAACTTCTATATTAATTTAAATAACACCTTGAACTGGAGAATCGTTTATTATTATTATCAAAGAGCATTAAATAATTTTTAATCGAATACACATCTAAATTTTTAAATTAAAGTATTTGAATCTAATATTATAAAGTATTATTAAATATTTTATTGCAATTAAAATCTTCGAAAAGTTATTGATTACATTGAAAAAAAACAAATAAATCGTGTTGTTAGTAATCGGTAAACATTTTCTCCGAATCACTAAGACGTTTAAAATTTAAAAGCAAATTACGATCGATATAAATGTAGAAGATATCCTGTCGACGAACATAAATCACCCTTTTTATATAGGGACGAACCGATTCATCCGGAAAGATTCTTGTTGTAATTTATTTCCCCTTTACACACATACATAACGGAAAAAAAAATAAAACTTTTTTTTTACGCGCATAAATAATATTTATTATGCAACGATTTTAATCAGTCGAGAATTTAGGGAAAACACTTTTAATGGAATTTAATGGCCCCTGAAAACAATTCCCGAGGGACTCGAAAATGCACGGACCGCGTGTGCAAATCACGCATGCACGTCCATATATATCTGTGTGCGCGGAAAATAGAGGAAAACCGTCTCGGAAAATATGCAGCCTGGATATCTGCTGATATAAAACGAATTTCCCCACTTTCATATGGCCGCATGCCAGCCGACGGGGTGATTTAAGGGTTCCTTTTTTTTCGCCATTATAATAAAGTTTAATGCATATTTATAATTGCGGTGCAGGATTTATAATCCTGGTAACTGAATTCCGATTAATTTATTATTATATCACCGGCGTAATCGTTTGACAGATAATAATCCAGTTTTAATTGCGAGTTAATGAAGTAAAACTAAAATAAATAAAATATTTAGTTGATAATAATAATTAAAAATATTAATTACAAAGCGGATTTTGTAACACGTGACCTAGAACCTAGTTACCTAGCAACTGTGCCTGAATGGCCCAGTTGATAGAGCGTCAAAATGTTAATTTAAAGAATTTACAATTTTATTTTCTTCAATTTGAGTTTAGAGCGTCGCCATTTTGTTTATAGTTAAAAATTCGCTGATGTTTTGATGTTGTCGTTTAAAAGCCATAATTATCTGTCAATTTTAATACTTTAAAGTTTGGTGGAAATTTTATTACAATATTTCATTACACAGATTGTAATTTAATTTTCTTTAATTCAGGTTTTAAGCGCCGCCATTTTGTTTACAGCTAAAATGTGGCAACTGTTTTAATATAAGCTAACAAACACACTTATTTTTTTGTAAATTTTAATATTTTAATGTTTATTCTAAGAGTACTAATGTTTTACAGCCTTTTTTAAACTCTGCTTGCAATTTTATTTCCTTCAATTTGAGTTTAGAGCGCCGCCATTTTGTTTAGAACTGAGATTGGGCAATTGTTTTAATATAGGCTGTTAGGGACAATCAGTTTTTATTAATTTTAGCCTTTTTAAAGTTTATTTGTGGAAATGGTAAAGTATTTACATTTTTTTTAAATGCTGATTGCAATTTTATTTCCTTCAAGCACCACCATTTTGTTTACAGCTAAGATGTAACAATTGGTTTTTTGTAAGCTTATAAATACAGTCATCCACTATCAATTCTGATATTTAAAAGATTATTCAAATGAGAAGTCAGTTTTTACAATGTTCCAAATCTCTGTTTGCACTTTAATTTCCTTTAATTAAAATTTAAAGAGCTGCCATTTTGTATACGACTAAAACTTAGCAAATATTTTTCGATAGGTTTGTAAACAAATTCATTGCTTATTTATTTTAATATTTTAAGATTTATTTATTGGAGTGGTAATTTTTTTAAATTTTTTAAAACCCTGATTGCAATTTAATTTTCTTCAATTTGAGTTTTTTGGTTTGAAGTTAAAAAGTGGCAAATGTTTTGATGTTGTCTTATAAATACCACCATTATATGTCAATTTTAATATTTTAAAGTTTATTCATATTAGTGATTATTTTTTTACAATTTGTCAAAACACAGATTACAATTTCACTTTCTTCAATTCATGTTTTAAGTGCCGCCATTTTGTTTACAGATAAGATATCGCAAATGTTTTGATATGAGCTAACACACACATTTATTTTCTGTACATTTTAATATTTTAAGGTCTATTCCAAGAGTAATACAGTTTTACAGTTTATTTTTTACTTTGGTTGCAATTTTTTTTCTTTACATTAAGTTTAAAGCGCCGCCATTTTGTTTCTAGCTGAGATGTGGCAATTGTTTAAATGTAATCTAATAAAGACAGTAATTTTTTTTATCAATTTTACCATTTTAAGGTTAATTCATAGATGTAGTAAGTTTTACATGTAGTAAGTTTTTATTTCCTTCAATTTGAGTTTTAAGCACCGCCATTTTGTTTACAGCTAAAATGTAGCAATTATTTTTATGTAAGGTTATAAATGCGTCATTCTCTATCAATTTTGGTATTTAAAGCTTAAGATGTATTCAATAGATTTTTTACAATGCTCCAAAACTCCTATTGCACTTTAATTTTCTTCAACTTAAATTTAAAGAGCTGCCATTTTATATACAACCAAAATGTAGCAATTATTTTGATATAGGATAATTAAAAAAATTATTTTCCATATGTTTTAATATTTTAAGGTATATTTATTTTGAGTGACAAATTTTTATAAGTTTTTAAAACCCTGATTGCTATTGTATTCCCTTCAATTTGAGTTTAAAAAGTTGGTATTTTGTATACAGCTGCTATGTGGCAATTGTTTTGTTTTATACGTATAAACAAATAAATTTTCAATATATTTTTTTTAAATTTGAGGCTCATTCTTTGAAATTGTATTTTTTTCAATTTTTTTCTTATCAATTTGAGTTTAGAGCGCCTCCATTGTTTTTAGAGTGACGATGTGGCAAATTTTTTGATGTTATTTTATAAATGCAATCATTTTCTATCAATTTTTATATTTAATGTTTATTCATCCTTGTGAAAATTGTATTACAATATTTTTAAACCATAATTGCAGTTTTATTTCCTTCAATTTGAGTTTAAGGAGCCTCCATTTTGAATACAAGTGCGATGTGGCAATTGTTTTATTATATACTGATAAACAAATATTTTTTTTTACATATTTTCTAATATTTCGAGGCTCATTCGTTGAAATTGTATTTTTTTTAAATTTTTTAAAACGCTGATTGCAATTTTTTCGTATCAATTTGAGTTTAAAGGACCGCCATTATTTTTAGAGTAACGATGTGGCAAATTTTTTGATTTTATCTTATAAATAGAATCATTTTCTATCATATTTTATAGTTTAAAGTTTATTCAACGTGGTGAAAAATTTATTACAATTTTTTTAAACCCCAATTGCAGTTTTATTCCCTTGAATTTGAGATTATAGAGCCTCCAATTTTATTACAGCTGCGATGTGGCAATTGTTTTGTTACATACTGATAAACAAATAAATTTTCTATATAGTTTTTAATATTTTGAGGCTCATTTTTTGAAGTCAAAATTTTTTCAATCTTTTAAAACGCAGATTGCAATTTTTATCCTATCAATTTGAGTTTAGAGCGCCGTTATTATTTTTAGAGTTGTGATATGGCAAATTTTTTGATGTAATTTTATAAATACAATCATTTTCTATAAATTTTTATATTTTAAAAATTATTCATCCGTTTGAAAAGTTTTTTACAATTTTTTTAAACCCTGATTGCAGTTTTATTTTCTTTAATTTGAATTTAAAGAGCCGCCATTTTGAATACCATTGCGTTGTGGCAATTGTTTTGTTATATACTGATAAACAAATATTTTTTTTAACATATTTTCTAATATTTCGAGGCTCATTCTTTGAAATTGTATTTTTTTTTTTAATTTTTACACGCTGATTGCAATTTATTCGTCTCAATTTGAGTTTAAAGGACCGCCATTATTTTTAGAGTAACGATGTGGCAAATTTTTTGATTTTATCTTATAAATAGAATCATTTTCTATCATATTTTATATTTTAAAGTTTATTCAAGGTGGTGAAAAATTTATTACAATTTTTTTAAACCCCAATTGCAGTTTTATTCCCTTGAATTTGAGATTATAAAGCCTCCAATTTTATTACAGCTGCGATGTGGCAATTGTTTTGTTACATACTGATGAACAAATAAATTTTCTATATATTTTTTAATATTTTGAGGCTCGTTTTTTGAAGACAAAATTTTTTCAATCTTTTAAAACGCAGATTGCAATTTTTATCCTATCAATTTGAGTTTAGAGCGCCGTTATTATTTTTAGAGTTGCGATATGGCAATTTTTTTTATGTTATTTTATAAATACAATCATTTTCTATAAATTTTTATATTTTAAAAATTATTCATCCGGGTGAAAACTTTATTACAATTTTTTTAAATCCTGATTGCAGTTTTATTTTCTTCAATTTGAGTTTAAAGAGCCGCCATTTTGAATACCATTGCGTTGTGGCAATTGTGTTGTTATATACTGATAAACAAATATTTTTTTTTTACATATTTTCTAATATTTCGAGGCTCATTCTTTGAAATTGTATTTTTTTTTTAAATTTTAAAACGCAATTTTTTCGTATCAATTTGAGTTTAAAGGACCGCCATAATTTTTAGAGTAACGGTGTGGCAAATTTTTTAATTTTATCTTATAAATAGAATCATTTTCTATCATATTTTATATTTGAAAGACGCCACATCATCTTCGTCTTGAACTCTTCCGTCCATGTTGGCGCATGCCGTTTAAAAAGTATTTCTTTCCGCACTGCGAAAATTCCTGGAGGTGTATTTCCCTGTGGTGTCGTCACTAGTTCGATCACTTCATCATGGCCTACCGTGTTCGGGTCGATGGATTGGCAAAATAGAGATTTCGCTTGGTTCCACGAAATATCTTCCGCGAAGTATCCTCCGTAACTTGACACACACTTGGAGTCCATTCTCGATACCGCGTACTGTGAGTGAATTCGTGCGAATAGCAGCTCAGGTAGCATCAACAGAAGCTCCACCTATGCCTAAGATTTCCACGTTCCTGGATTTACCGAAGAAAACTTCCCCTGAAAAGCCACTAACTAGACAGCAGAAAAATCCGGAGTATGATCAAGCACGTCGCTCGCCGCCCCCGATTCCACGAAGAGAGCAGTACGTACCATCATCACCACGTAAACAGCATCAGGTTAACGGTCGTACCTCATACCAACGCAGAGATGATGGGAAAAATTATCAGGGATATAAGAATAATGCTAGGCGTACCTCCCCAAACGATAACTGGCGCAGCAACAAAAATTCGCGTAGATATTACGAGCACAAGGAAACTTAACGGACGAGCATCGACGAAAAAGAACCGACTTCCCACAGAAAACGGGTACCATCTTCTTCGCCGCCTCCTACTAAAAGATCACGAACGCCACCTTTTTGCAATCGTTGCGAACAGGGTCGCCACTTTTATAAGGATTGTCCAGTTATCCAGTCGGGAAACGGACAGCAACCAGCAGAGAATTAAACCGCCCTCAAATTACAATGATTAATCTACCACCACACGGCCATGAAATCAGGTACACGAGAAGTAAAGTGAAACGACGAGCCCAGAAACGCAGACCACGCTTACCAAAATACGACGAAATTGTGACTCCCGCGAGTGTTTATAAATTAGTGAACAACAGTGATAAAAGTGATAATTTCCTCCCGAACATTAGTGATAAAGACGCTTTTATAGTGCAACCCAGCTGTAATCCCATCATCACGCCACTATCAAGTCCTACTAAACTTATCATGCTGCCTATCACTGTTGGAGATTGTGTCATCCCGTGTTTGCTGGACTTGGGAGCCGGACAAAACTTTATTAAACCGAAGTTTGCGCGAAATATGACTCCACTTCGAATAAAAACGAATCTCGCGGACCAACATGCAACTGCGGATATTACTGGAGTAACGAACGTGCAATTTCGTCTAGGAAATTCGACATACGAAGAGGAATTTCTAATTATGCCAGATTTACGCTACGAAGCCATCTTGGGTCTGAGCTTCTTCACTAAGCATGAAGCAGTGATAGATTGTTACAAGAATTGGTTGCATTTAGGAACGGGTCTCCGCCAAACAATCCACTGGACCAATGAAGAAGGAAAGAAGCATCGGGATGTTCCAGATTTAAAGCACGGATTTTCAGGAACATTAGCTTCACAATTTTACCAGCTGACGCAACGGTTTTCGCGAACCTTCGAGCCCAAGGACCAGTTTTCCGATCCACGTAGGACAACGGATCACAAAATTCGGCTAACACACGATAACCCAATTAGAATTCGCCCTTATCGTGTAAATCCTGCAAGAAAACAGGAAATTGACCGCCAGGTGATCGAACTTCTAGCGCAAGGTATAATAGAGCCTTCAACGAGCCCGTATGCATCACCAATTGTGTTAGTCCAGAAGAAGGATGGAGATAGTCGCTTTTGTGTAGATTATCGCAAAGTGAACGAAATATCTGTGTCCGAACCCACACCGATGCCAGTGATCCAGGAAGCCCTGCGAGACTTAGCAGACGCTTGCGTATTTTCCACGTTGGATCTCAAGAGCGGTTACTGGCAAATCCCCATGGAGCAGGAGTCCAAGGCATATACTGCATTCAGTACACCTGATGGAGGGCATTATCAGTTCCGCGTCATGCCCTTTGGACTTAAGAACGCCCCGGCCATCTTCCAACGCCTTATGAGCCAAGAAGTGCTAGCCGGAATGCTCCATAAATTCGCAATGGTGTACCTAGACGATATTATTGTATTCTCTAGGACACCGGAAGAACACTTACGCCATCTTGCACTAGTTCTAGAGCGTCTGGACCAATTTGATCTTCGGCTTGGAAAAGAAAAGTGCTCCTTCGGAAAATCGTCACTTGAATACCTCGTACATTACGTGGATATTGACGTGACTCGCCCGCTCCAGAAACACCTAGTGCAAATTCAAAATTATCCAGTGCCCAAAACAAGACGTCAGCTGAGGAAATATTTAGGATTATGTAATTGGGTTCGACAATACATACAAGACCATCGTCGCACCATTAAGTAACCTCACTGCTACAACGAAGCCGTTCAAATGGAGTGCACAAGCCACCCAAGCCATGGATCATCTTCGCAGACTTACTCGAGCCCCGCTTCAACTTCATCGGCCTGTTCCAAATTTGCCATTTACTGTGCAAACTGATGCGTCGAGATTGGGAATTTCTTCAGTTCTTTTTCAAACCGGAGAAAATGGCGATAAGCGGATTATCAGTTTTGATTCGGCTAAACTGAATAATACTCAACGGAACTATCACATCAATGAGCAAGAATGCCTTGCGTTGGTGTGGTCACTTCAGAGATATCGTCCGCTGCTAGATGGAAGACATTTTAAAGTCATTACAGACTCAAAGGCACTCACATAGTTGCAAAACTTCAAAGATCAGCGCTCGAAACTGACGAAGTGGGCCCTTATTTTGCAATCATTTGATTTCGAAATTGAGCACTGTCCCGGAAAGGAGAATCAACTTCCAGACCTGCTCAGTAGGGACCCAGACGACATAGCTGTTGGAGATGTGCCCGAATTAGAAACCATATTGCCACCTTCCCTCAACAATATTGAAGTGACACTTGTCCAATTAGTCAAGAAGACCAAGAAGCACAGGCGAAGATTCAGCTTATAAATAACCCAAAGCATGCAGACCAGGATAATATCCGCCAGCACTGGCAACTTTGCGATGATTATCTTTATTATAATTTAGACAATGGTGATCGTGTTCTTTTCGTTGCAGAGGCAGTTCATCACCGTGTTTTGCATGTACTCCACGATGAAGCTATCCATCCAGGAAGAGACGAAACACTACGTAGCATCCGTTCCCGTTATTATTGGTCGACCATGAATTCTGACATCCGCGATTATGTGAAGAATTGCCTGATCTGCACCGTCACTAAACGAGGGAAACGACAAACTCCTGCACCGTTGAAAGCAAGAATTCCAGTTAGACCATTTCACACAGTTGCAGTCGACCTTGTTGGACCTCTCCCCTCGTCCGGATCGAAGAAAAGAAACCTGCTCGTTGTCACGGATATTTTCACGAAATGGGTTGAGGCTTTTCCCATTGGATTAGCTCGCGCTGGCACTATTACCCGTTTGATGGAGGAGAAAGTGTTCCATCGCTTTGGATATCCGAAGATTATTATCAGTGACAACGGTAGCCAATTCATTTCCAACAAATGGAAGACCCATTGTCGTAAATGGGGAGCTACACCATATTATACACCCGTTTATCACCCCCAAGCGAATCCCACCGAGAGGAGAAACCAGGAGGTGAAAAAGTGCCTTCAAATAAGGATGCAGGGAAAACCAAGTGAAGAATGGATTAAGCATATTCCCTCGATATTATTCGAGCTTCGTACCCGTGCCAGCGCTGCAACAGGATTCACTCCAGCAAGAGCTCTCCTGGGATATGAACTTCCCCGACCAGGTGAACTGGAACTTCAGCTAAATGTTCCCGTAGAAGCTCCTGAACACGTAGACAGAGAAAGACGACTACAGTCAATTTAAAACCAGCAACTACGTTACACAAGCCGATACGATCGTCCTGATGAAGACGCTAAATATCAAGTCGGTCAGTCGGTCGTTATTCGAAATCATCCTCCGCATAGCTCGAAGAATCCTCCAGCATTCGCCCCAAAATGGCTTGGACCATATATCGTCACCGAAGTGTTTGCTGGTAGAGTGTACGAAATAAATCGAGATGGACGTTCTATTCGTATCCACGCCGATGATATTCGCCCAGCACCAGCTCAGCAATTCCCACATCCAAGGGAACTCGCAGAAGAAGGGGACAGTGAGGAAGTGGATGATCCAGCCACACCAGCCCAGAAGATAGACACCGTGCAGGAGACCTGACCAACAGACACCTACGTGCAAAATACAGTGGTTTTCCAGACGACATATCATTCGGACGCTTTGTGCGCGTGATAGTGTTTCAGTGTAAATAGATATCCACCCCTTGTTCGCAACCACTAATGATATTAGTGGTAAAGACGATATTAGTTAAGTGCCCATGGTATATAGACATTGCCAACCCCCTTTATATCGCCCTGGAACCAGCTGTAACGCAGACATCAACACGATCCATGCCGATCGACGATGTCCGAACTAGATGATTTGGACTCCCCTTTACTGTCGATGAGCAGTTTTCTCATCGTGGCGCCCAACACCATTGAAAACAAATCTGGATATTTTATGAGTAAGTTTAATGATTATCTAGATGTAAGCGAACTTCACACATTTTCACGGGGCCGATTGTTACCGGCGTGTTATTTGAACACGTCGGAACATAGTTAAATTATTAAATGAATATATTTTTATAAACACTCAATCGGTTACCCATTCATTTCAAATCTTTATTTCAGTTTTATTTATATTTCAATTATTTAATTTACCTTCAGTTTTATTAAAAATGTGTAAAGTTCGTGCAGGGATTATACATTTCTGTGATTTTGTAAAAATATTATCTCGTTCCATAAACTCCATTAGTAAAATTTATTGCCCTTGTAAAATTGACCGTTTCGCCAGAAACCGATTATCCGAAAAACAGATGGTCGGTTCAATTTAAGAATTTCTCGGAGAGGATTAGAGGATTAGAAATACGTGCCGATTTCTATGCCTCTCCGAATTATCCAAAACAATGGTCACATTTCAATAGCAACCACCCGCAGGCAATTTTGGGAACATTCCAGGTACAAGGGGACGTGTTTACAAACATGTTGCTTCTTGTTTATATTTGTTTGAATATTAAATTAGATAAATAAAATCTATATTATGTTATCAAATGTAATTTAGCCACCGCAGTTAGGTTAGGATTTGCTATTAATGTATACGATATGTTCCTTCGGTTGTTGCTTTGATTTAACAGACGCTTGCGAATTTGGAAGACAATATTTCATAATTTAATTAATCATTTTGATATGTCAAAATCTGCCATCACATTATTAATTCCCCTTCGAGTTCTAAGAAAGTAGGTAATTTGTAAATATTGTTGTAAATATAATTTTAAGTTTAAATTCGTGCCTCTTAGAACTTGAAGGTGGTCAACAGACAACGTGGACTGATGCTTCTCAGCCAATCAGCAATTTGATTGGCAAACGTCGACCAATGAGCGATACTCTCGCGTCGCAGAAGAAGGGTAGTTACCCCCCGATTCTTCTTTGGCGGGGTGAAAAATACCCCATAAAACCAGGTACCAGAGGCTCAAAAAGTAGTTCAGTTCCGACATAGCTCAGTTCATGAAGCAAACGAGTGTGACAAGTTGTGAGTGAAGAGTTTGAAGGTCAACTCTAATGTGAAGGGTAGTTATATCGTTATTATTATCTTTGAATAATCTTATTTTTGCTAAACATAACTTCCAAATTTGTAATTTTCTGTTCTACCAAACTTTCATTGAGTTTCGATCTTTCCTTATTATTTTTATCACTCAAACTAATTTTATTTTGTACTTAATTTTCATCTTTTGTTTGCATATATTTAAATTTAAATTTCATTTGTGTAAATATTCTGCTGTACATTTTTATCATTGTTTTTAATTAAATTGTTATTTCTGTTTTATTTATCAAACAACTTTTATTGCTTATTTTATTTTTGCCAAATATAATTTGCTTCCCTATAAAGTAATTGACAAAAATAGTGAGTGCAAATATTAGTGCAAACAACAGGATTGGTAAGTTTTTTTTTTCTAATATTTTTTTTTGTTATATATTTGAGCTAACCGGTAATCAACGTGGTGACAAAGTGTCAGGTGTTAGTGTGTCATATTATTTTCTTATGTCATTTTTTTTCTTCTTTTATAACATTTGACAATTAATGATTCCATTTATTTTTTTATGACACTCTTGACACCCTCACCCTAAGCACACCGTTGACAGTGGCAATTGTTTCTATTCACGCTTATAAATACGGAAAATTCTCTATCGATTTTGACATTTGCAGGTTTATGCAATCCAAATAAATGGTGAAATTTCTAAATTATTCAAAACACTGATTACAATTTTTACCTTCAATTTTGGCTTTAAATGTCGCCATTTTGTTTACAGCTGAAATTTGTCAATTGTTTCGATGTTGCTTTATAAATCCATTAATTCTCTATCCAATTTAAAATTTAAGGTTTATTCCGTGAGTTGATAAATTTTTACAATTTTCCAAAACTCTGATTGCAATTTTATTTCCTTCAATTTGATTTTTAGGCACCACCATTTTGTTTACAGCTCAAACTTGGCAATTTTTTTAATGTTGCCTTATAAATATATTATTTCTATATCAAATTTATTCCGCAAATGGATAATGTTTTACAATTTTCCAAAATTCTGATTGCAATTTTATTTCCTTCAATTTGAGTTTTAAGCGCCGCCATTTTGTTTACAGCAAAAATTTGCCTTTTGATCAATATGTTTCAAAGCCATTAACACTTTTACTTTAGTACAAAAACTATAGCTGAAATAATTAATAATTAACATTAAAAAACATCAAATACAATTTTTGTTTGGTTTATTTACGTGAAGATATCAAAAAAATGCAAATTAGATTTATCTTTTTTGTATTATTTAAAAGTAAATAAAGTAAATACTTACGCATAGTAGCATTGACTTTCTTGACGAGCGGACAGACCCTCCAGAGTCCGATGCGAAAACTGATGGTGGTCGCCGCCGTATCCGTATTAGGGAGGTTGATGGGCTCCTTGGTGTAAAGCCACGAGCCACTGACGAAGGCGACCAGAAGGGTGCCGAGGGCGAACAGACCCCATAATACCCCCAAGCGGGACAATCCTCGTGACTTGCAGCACATTACAGCACACTAAAACCAGAGGAAGGGAAGGAGAATGCGAGATATAGAGAGGCGAAGAGAGATAGAGAGAGGGAGCGGAAAGAGACGCGCACTCACACACTGCTCTCGTCGCACACACACATACACATACACTCTGGAAACTTTATTTTAATTTCATTTTAGGTGGCATCGCGGTAATTGTTCTTTCGGGTAATTGAGAAAATTGAATTGCGCCTTTTTTCGTTTTACTGCCCGGCTTTGTTGCGAGCATTTTACACGTCGACGCCGCTGCTGTCGTGTCGCTGGTATTTTTCTTAATCCGTTTCAGTCTGAAAAAAAAAGAGAAACAGAAGAGTAGGAATTACGAATTAAACCGTTGCCGCCGTATGCAAAGTAAGATTTTCTTTTCGCACTACGGTGATTTCGTTTCAAAAGGAACAACAGGCCAATTGCGCACCCGTTATCTTAAATATTAGCGTGGGAACTTTGAAAAAGTACTTTAAGTTTATTCCCGTAAAATGTTACGGTGGGTCCGGTTAATGAAAACCTGTTTTCCAGAAAGTTTTATTCAGGAAAGTTCATAATAGTAGAGGAAAAAAATCTTTATGGTCCTAGTTTTTACCAGGTGCATAATTAGTTTCGTTATAGTAAAGTCCAAATTACACATCGCTATTACAATTTATTTAAAATATAATAAAGTTATAAAAATCCTATAACATTTTATTAATGTGCACATACAGATTATAATAGATGGTTTTATTATTATATTGCAACCTAAATCTAATAGTAATCATAGGAATTTATGAACAATAAGAAAATATTGCTAAATGCTAAAAATTAACAAGAAAAAAATTGCTCAAAAATGTTCCCTTTAATAAAAATATTTTGACTTGGAATTGAGTTGGTAAAGAAAAAATTGTTCTTGATGGTAGGGACATTTTTTGTATATGCAAACTGCTGAAAAATAAAAATTCCTTAGAAATTCCAATAATATAAGGTAAGAAATAGTAGAAAAATATACTTAAGACAAAAGTTTTAGTTGGGGAAAGCGATACTATTACATATGATAAGGCAAATAATTTCTGAAAAATTGAACGAAATATGCTGAGAAGTATACCTGCAAGAAAAAATATTTAAAAATCCTGAAACATGAAAAAAATATCTAAAAACTGTATGATCTAGGCTTTTCCTCAAAAAATTTTGTGAAGAAAGGAGACTCAATCTTTCATTTATAGTATAGTACATCTTCACGTAACTCAACAATCATTAAAGTATTTTCTTATTTATTTATTTTTATACGTTTTTTTGCACATTTTCTTTAATATTTTGTATTTTCTACGATCTTCTTTTGAGAGTTTATTATAGTTGTTTTATTCTTTTGGAAATCTCTAAACGAATTTTTAAGATTTCTAAAATTTTCCAACAAATTTCATTTTCTAAATACTTCTCTCTAAAAACTAAAAAAATATTCAGGAAAATGCTAAAGATACGAATTAGTTAATTCTGGAAAATTCTAGAATCTTCAAAAAAATTAAGAATTTTTGAAGAGAAGCTACAATTGGATACAATGAATAAAATTACAAAAAATATTCTAAAATTGAAGACAGTTTGCTAAAAAATTATTAAAATGAATTTAAAGAAAATTATTAAAATCCTTAAAAAAATTAAAACTGTGGTAGAAAGAATTCCGATTAGGCAAAACAGAAAATTGTCGTGAAATTAAAAAAAAGAATTATAGAAATTTAGATAAAATATTTTTGGAAAATTCTAAAACCACAAATTCTTTCAGCAATTGCTGAAACAAAAAAAATTATTATTATTTATTTTTATTCAACAGCCAAAAAGGCTAATTATAGAGTAAAATTAGCATTAAAACTTAAGTTAATACTTGATGCGCTGCACTCTTGATGGAAACATATATTAATATTGGGTAAATAGTAACTCTTGTTTTGTTCCATATTGTTTTTATTTTCATTTACTGTAACGTGTTTCGGTCTTCGCAGACCATTATCAAAGTTTAACTTTGATAATGGTCTGCGAAGACCGAAACACGTGTCAATAAATGAAAAAAAAAACAATATGGAACAAAACAAGAGTTACTATTTACCCAATATTAAAACTTAAATTAATAATTTAAAATGCAATAACAAAAATACAAATGACAAATGGTACAAATTAAACATAAGAAAGGTTTCTAAATTCCGAGAGAATAAATAGAATTATAAAAAATGGAGAAAGTTGATAAATATTGAAGAACACATGGTAAACATTTTTAAAACTAGAGTTTTAAAACATTTCAGAAAATTTTAAAACCTTTGAAATAGTTTGTAAAAAATGCTTAAAATTCCTGAGCTTTCTTAAAACTAAAAAAAATCTACAAATATGAAGAGAAAATTGCTGAAAAGATATAGAATCGTAGAAATGGCGAAAATACTGAAAATTGAGTATTCTAAAAAATCTTAAAATTTAGAAGAAAATTGTTGGAATCCTTAAAAGAAATTCTAAAAATGTAAAAATTATAAAATTAAAAACGTTATTTTAAAAACTTAAAAAATGCGAAATTCTTGCCGATTAGAAAAAAACAGAAAATTCTCGTGAAATTAAAAAAAAGAACATTTTTGGAAAAATTCCCAAACCCTTTCAGCAATTGCTGGAAAAAAAAGTTTCCTTAAATACTTTTCTGGAAAAAAAATGTCGGAAAGTTGTAGAAATCTTAAGGATGTTATTTTTAGATAATTTCGATAATAAATAAAATTATAAAAAAATGAAAAGGGTGCCAAATATTGAAGAAAATTTTTTAAACATTTTTAAAAATGTAAAAGAAAATTTAAAACCTTCGAAAAAGCTTTAAAAATGCCTAAAATTTCTAAGCTTTCTCAAAACTAACAAACTCTTCAGGAAAAATCTACAAATATAGAAACAACATTGCTGAAAAAATATAGAATCGTAAAAATTGTAATACTAAAAATTGAAGTAAGTGTGCTAAAAGAATTCTCAAAATTTGGAAGAAAATTTTTGGAATCTTCAAGAGAAATTATAAAAATGTGGAAGAAAGAATTCTGATAGAATAAAGTAGGCAGGTCTCGTAAAATTAAAAAACGTTGTTGTAAAAACTTCTAGAAATG
Source organism: Ontholestes murinus (assembly GCA_963969525.1). Classification (NCBI taxonomy): domain Eukaryota; kingdom Metazoa; phylum Arthropoda; class Insecta; order Coleoptera; family Staphylinidae; genus Ontholestes; species Ontholestes murinus. The sequence continues at coordinate 44,905,127 of OZ018398.1, read as the reverse complement.
TAAGTTAAACATAAATTCTAAAAATGTGGAACCAAATAATCTAAAAATTCGTAAATATGTCGATTATATGAAGCACGAAATTCTCATAGAATTAAAGATTATTCTACAACATTCTATAAGTAAATTTTCTAGACAATTACAAAACCATCAATAAATCTTAAAACTGAACAATACATGCAGGAAGATTATTAATATTTTGAGTAGAAGATCCTTTGAAGAAGTGAACCTTGTCCGTCCTCCATTTGGCAAAAATTTTGAGTACATTTTCAAATTTTGTAGTACAATTTTTGTGATATGTAATAAACAAATAAGGCATTAGGGAATTTAAACATTTTAAGGAAAGCTTTCAAAAAATAAGAGAAATTGTATAAAATTATGAAAACTTCTTAAAATAAAAAATTTTGAAATGTGCACTTCAAAATTCTAAAAGTTTAAATATAAATATATAATATATTTCTCTGTATGCGGAAATGGTTATGGATTAAATTTTATGTTTACTTTTGTACTTTTTGGATGTATAAACTTTTTGTTTTATTCTCTTTTAGGACCTTAGGATTTGCATAATATTCACTTTTTAGCATTATATTATTTATTTTAGGATTTATTAATTTAAGTTACTGTGTATGCTTTTATTCTTTCTGTCTTTGTTTCCTATTTTCTTTGTTTAGTATGCAAATAAAACAATTTCAATTGATAAAAGTAGATAAATATTACTTGAAAAGAATTAGATTTTTTGAAAAGAATGTAAAGAAAATTCTAAAAATGTGCAAGAGAAATTGTTGGAAAAATTCAGAAATCTTAATGACAAGGCTGATAAATATTTAAAGTTTATCTTTACTTTATATAAATAAATTTATATAAAAGTAAAGAAATTATTTTGGAAAATTGTACAAATCTGAACAATTTTTTTTAGAAAATAATAAAAATATTAATAGGAAAAAATATTTTTTTTGAGACAAGCTTAGAAAGTTAGATATTGAAAAATTGTTTAAAAATCCCGATAAAACATTTTTAGAAAATTCCGAAAGAATGGATAAAAAACTAAAAAGAATAATTTTTAAATTAATTAGCAGGAATGCCTAATATTTCTCAAAATTTTGATAAGATAATTGAAGAAATTCTTATATAACTAGATAAATTATTCTGAAAAATTCTACTTATGAAAAATAATTTGCAGAAAATCCATTAATTAAAAAAAATATACATTTTATTTATATATTTTTAAATTTATTTATTTATTCATTTCCTTTATAGACTAATTACAAGGGAAAAGTACACATGAGATAACATTTATTTATTTAATATCACAATGTAGTGCAATGAGCAAATTGTTATGAAGGACATATTTCAGTTTCATGTATAATTTTCTTGGTATAATTGGTTCGTTGGATCTTCCGTCGTACGTCACAAACTATCGCTTCAAAAAACGACGAAAGTTTTACAGTGCGTTCTTTTTCTAACGCATTTGGTTTACTTTATGAGACTGAATGTTTTTGTGTCGTTTCTCGAAGCGATATTTTGTGACGTACGACGGAAGATCCAACTTATGGACTATATATTATATTATTTTATATTATAAGGTTATTACAATGTAAAATTTATGTACTTTTTGTAAAAGTTGAGTTAAAATTAAATATAGATTTCGAACTACAACTTTGTATATCTGTGTATTGGTCACATATCTACTTATTTCATACACTTTTTAAGCAAATGCCACAGTGTTCCATTACAACATATTTATTATTAAAATTAATTCAATAAATTGGACGACTTTCATAAAACATATACAGGTAGACCATGGTAATATGACTATAGAAAACAGAGGAACACGGAAAATATGTTGCTAATAATGTTTAAACACAAATATCTACTTTAAATGAATATTTGTATTGGAAATAAAAAAGAGTAATGCAATAATAATAATATATGGGTGCATCAGTTTCAAGAAAAATTGACAAATGTAAATATTATTAGGAATTACTTACAGTATATCAGTACTATTAATGGAGCACTATGAATTGATTAAATAATAAATGTATAATAAGCAATAAAACCACACTAAATTATATATAAATAGACCGGAGCACACAATTCATCTGCATACTACGCGGTACTGACACATTTTTCATTTTTTTATCGGTGGCAAAAAACGTAGTTCACCGATGAGCCCCTCCTTATGTGCATGTCCGGTGCACGTTTTATTCGTTCTTTGATTTTGATCACCTGTAAGTGGGAGAGAGATGGTGAATAAGCTATAATTGCGCAGTGGTATAATTCAGTTCAGTTTGTTAAGGGACGTGATCGACGATATATGCTGATGCTTGTGAAATTACTCAATTAATTGTGCAAAGGGTGTGTAAGAACATGGAATGGACTGAATATAAGGTAAATTTAAACATTATTATATTTTCCCAAATACAAGCAGTACATTTTGTTTGTACATAATTTTACAATAAGCAAGGAATACATAAATTTAGTAAATAATACGATTGCTAATTTGTTCTTGTCTTTGTACTTTTAGTACTTTCCATTGTCATTTCTAAATTGATGAAGCAAATATTCCAAGAATTAAATTCTCACTTAACCCGTGGTCAAACATTTTAATATTAATTAGAGGTTTATTAAACTATTAGTGTTATTTCATATTTTTTAAGAAATCTTTAGTCGGAGAAATATATAAAAAATTGTGAAACACCAAGAGTTTAATTAACCTATAATTAAGAAAATATTCGTTTTTTATTCAATTTAATAAACTAAATAAAGTTGTAAAACAAAGTAATTGTGCATCATTCCTCAATTTAATACGTTTTTAAGTTTTTAAATAAAGAAAACACTTAACTTATATTAAAAAGTTAAGTGTTTTCTTTATTTAAACATCGAAAATTTACCACGAAGTAAACGCCTTCAATATTCAAGAACGTTTTTAAGTAATTTTTTCTGTTTTTACAGCGTCAATTTTCAATCAAATTCATTTTAAAATATAATTATTTATAACTCTATATGTGAAATACTTACTTAGTCTTAGCGATTAATGAAAATGTTGACTAATTATTAAAATATTGTATTTTTACCGACTAAAGGCGATAAAACTAGAAAGTTTTATCGCCTTTAGTCGGTAAAAATATTTCGCTCGTGTTTAAAGCTATCACCTTTAATCCGCCTAAGCATTCTGCACTAATTGATTGACTCATCTTTCGTGTTTTTTCTATCGACAGCAAAAAAACTTCAGCGTCACTTTATTTCCGTTTTTGATGCATACTTTAACCGTTATTTAATTTTGATTACCACTAATTAAAAGAGAAATAGGATAGGTTGTAACTATAATTTAGGGGCGTTATAGATACTGTGTGTTAATTATTTATGCAAAAATAGATAGACATGTTTATTTACAATTTAACAACTTTTTATAGGTAAGTTTTAAAACTACCATCGCATCGCGTACGAAGATTATTGCGCTGATGTTGGAGCAAAGCAGATAAGCAGATAACGTAAGTCCATTATTATTTTTATTATATATTTTTTTTAAATTCGCTATGCATATATTATATTTAAAAAAATCGGAAAACCGTAAGGATTTGAATATACTAAGTTCATGTATATTAATATTTATAGAATAAATTAAATTTGTTCAGTGATTTTATAAATAATAATTAAGAAAATTTATTTTTCACGCACAACAGTAAATATTATTTTTAGAGTAATGGTTTAAAGCATATGGTTAAAATTAAAAATATAATAATTAGTGGGTATTAATAATTTAAAATTACAAAACGTTTCATAAATTCAAAACAACGTTGTTACTTGTCTGAAATATTTCATTCTAAATTATTAGTTAACTATCTACAACAACGCTTACTGTTTCAAAGGCCTTAGTTAAGTCTACAAATATACCTATTGCAGGTCTATCATAGTCAAGTGGATTGTAAATCTTATAAGTAAAAGATTAAATTGCACCTTGTGTTGATTTGTTCTTTTAAAAAGCGAATTGCCAGGACGACGGTTTTTCAGAGTTATTTCAGAAAAATGTTAGGAAAACATGTAATGAGCGATATAATAAATCAGTTGCACTCCCAGTTTTGTAAAAGGGTGCATTTGTAGCGCTGCAACAATGCCGAAGCGAAGATCTAATTTATAAGAAATAATAATGGTTCAGAAATATTTCGAAATTTAAAATTTAAAATTTAAATTTAAATCGTCAACATATTTTTAATTTTTCAGTTTATTTATTATGAAAGACATTTTTTGTTCCATAACCAATTTATGAGTTTCCTGACGTATGTTTTGACAGTTACTTGTCATTTTTAAAGTTCAGGAAACTGATAAATTAATTATGAAACACACAAGTATTTCATTTAAAAATCCACCCCTGAGATTATGTTCCATCAAGAATGTAGCAGCGAAAGTATTAATCTTTTTTATTATTGTTATAACTCTTCATTAGTTTCCACTAGGTGAAAATAATTCAAAAAGTGTTTTTTTTTTGGTAGACCTAGACTATAATATCTTGAAGTTAAATAAGTTCATTGATTTATAAATTCATCATGCATAATTTCATTATTCTCAACTTAAACTTGAACTATTTGACTCTTCCTAGTTGAATTTCTTACTTTATTTATTTATACGGATACACCATTTACAAGAACAATTCGAATATGTATTTGTATGTGTAATATATAACGTATAAATCTAATGTAAGTAAATTAATTCTCAATGATTGTAACTAAAAAAAACGTCTCCACTGAATAAATTAAATTTATAATTATTACTTAACAAATTAGGGAAACGTAATATCCTACAAATTGGCGGATGGAAACCGAAATTCGACTTGTGTGTTTGGTACTTAAATGGAAAGTACTGCATCGTCCTTATAGGTGGAATAACCCAGAAATTAATCCGATTGAGGAGGAAAGGACAGTAAATACAATTATTAATTATATTTGAATTAAAAAAATGTCTAACATGATTCTTAGACTTTTAAGTGGTTGTAAATTTATAACTTAAGCGATAGTATTATTATCATGTTGTGTGTTATGCATTTTATACGCTACTGGTCTAATAAATTTATTTTGTACTATCGAGCTGTCCTTAAGCACCCAAATTAAATGGTGATAAAACTGGTGACGCATATTTTGAAATAGACCTAACTAGTGATACATACAAATGTTTTATAGTATTTTTCGAAAATCGTTCTGAAAATCTTCTGAAAAATCCTAATGTCATTAAGGCTTTGCATGTTATATTATTAAAATCATGTTTAAACAAAAGTTTTACATCAAATGTCACTCCTAAATCTTTCATGATTTCAACTCTTCACAGTGCTATACTATTTAAAGTGTATTCATTATTTATATAGGAATTACTCATGTAATATGACACAACCACGCATTTATCTATATTAAAATATAAATTATTAATTTTACACCATCAATATATACCACATAGGTCCATCTGGACCTTACCACAACAACTCATACTTTGAACTGGCATAAATAACTTCATGACATCGGCAAACAATAAAAATTTACATGACTTAATGTAATCCCATGTATCAGTAATAAATAATAAAAATAATATGGGACCACAGTGCAATCCCTGAGTTACACCTGAAGGAAAATAGATTGAATTATATAAATAAGCAGCAATTTTAACATATTATTTACGTCCAATCAAATAACTATATATCCAATCAATAATGGAAGAACCAATTCCCATAGATTTTAATTTTGAAATCAGAACTCGATGGTTAACTCTATCAAATGCTTTTTTAGAATCTGTATATAGAATATCCACTTGAAAACCTTTCTCCATTGTATCCAAAACATGAGTTTTAAAAGAATTAAGATTCGATACAGTCGATCTTCCTGAATAGAAACCATATGGTTCATCTAAAATAATTTTTTTGCAACACCAGATCAATTGCCTAGCAATTAATAGGTCGAAATTTTTGTGATGGCCGATTGAATATAAAATCCCTTTTAACATTTTATATTATTCCGCCTAACTGACTTAAAAATGGGTGTGATAAAGCAATTATTAATGCACTAAGTTACAAATTAAGATGATAATACAATTAATTTACTCACAGATCTACTAAAATTTCACTAAATTTCCACAGCAGTCTGTACACACACAGTCACAAGTTGTCCATTCATCTATAGGTTTGTCGCTGCATCTAAACTCATGATGACGATTGTCCAAAAAGACGTCAAGAATAAGGTAACGAGTAACATTCCGATGTTTGTCTTTTGGGTTCTGTGAATAGTATATCAATATGAATAACATTGCTGTATCCTTTATTCACACTTTAACAATTCCTTAAAATATTTTTGTAACCTATGAAAAATTTGATAGGGATAATTGTCGACAATGTTTCTCATGCTACTCTTATGGATAGATGTTATAAATGCATTCTTCTAGCTCAAAGGGAAGACCTCTTCTTAAGTGATTGCCTTAATAGAAGACAGATATGGGTTTACTTAAAGAAATTGCGCTTTCACTGAGAATCATGGTTAAGTGATTGTCTTAATAGAAAACAGATGGGTTTACTCAAAGAAATTGCGCCTTGTCTGAAAATCATAGTTATGCCCAGTGCACTTTTCAGATCTAATAACTCGTGTAAGATTGTTGAAATTTATATTTCGTACCTCTTGTCAATATTTAGATGATAATTGATATATAATAATTGTGGTGAACACGATGTAACTTCAATATAAACAAAACAAATAAATGTTGCTAATAAGTGGGCAATATGTTGATGATCACTAATAATAATGCTTTTATTATTAAAAGTCTTGAGGATGGTAGAGTTATTCTAATAAATCTAGGAATTTACGAATTTCCCAAATGTACGTGTTTCTGATCTTATGCGATTTTCAATGGAAAACATAAGTCTGATAGCAAGATGATGACAAGAATTTACATTCAGCACGATCGCGGTTTAAGTTAGCACAATCAGACTGTAGACCTGAATTAAGTCCTTTACGTTGTAGAAAATTAACCAGTAATTAGAAAAAAAACACGAAAACATTTCGTAAATCTAAAATAAATGTGTCTTATTAAGACTACAATACAAATAAATTTTGTTTCAAAAGTTATTTGTTTGATAATGTCTGTCAAGGTATAAGCCAGAGAAAAGTAGTTATTTCAAAAGTTATTTGTTTTATAGTCTTAATAAGACTAATTTATTGTAGATTTACGAAATGTGTTCGTGTTTTTTTTTCTAATTAATACTATAGCATTTGGGAAACTATATTTATATTTTATTTTTTTGTGTGAAAATCGTACACGATATTGAATATTATTAAGGGACAAAAAAGTTTTTGAATTAGATGGCCTTTCAAGTATTTTTTTTATTGGATGCACCAGTAAAACATATTTTAGTTTTTAAGTGTTTACTAATGGCCACAATTACTGAAGTGATGTTTTATATTATTGGAGGTTATTATTAATAAATTTCATTGCAATCGAATAAAGTGTTCAATAAAAAAAATAAAATTTTTGGAAATTTGAAGACAAATTCCAGCTTAACCGTAAATTTTTGGATATAGATAAGTTGTGTTAAATCATTATATTTTGATATCAGAAAACTACAGTCCAGCCATTATCCACATTATGAGACAATCTGATCGTTTTAAAATGTTATTTAGTAATAATATTATCAATTTATATTTTATAATTTATAACGAAAACCCCCAAATTTCCATTACATAATTAATAGCTAAAAAATACCTCAAAAACACATCTGTCAGGTAATTTAATTAACAGAGAGCATACAATGTGAAAATAAGCATGAAAAAAGTATATAACGTATAAATTTAAATATGTTTTTAAACATTTTCACAGCAAATATATTGAAATTATAATAAAAAAAATTTTAGAGGTGGTCCATGCAAAGAAATTTTCTTATTTGATGGTAGAGGCGTTTACTTCGTGGTACATCTTGTGTGATTTGTAAATAAGACACAATAACTTTGTTTTATCACTATATTTTAAACAATTACAGTGACTATAGTTTCGAATATAAGCTATTCATTATCAAACTTAAAGTTCTTATTATTTTCTTTTTATATTTTTTTATTTTCTTATTATATATTATAATACAGAAAGATTAACACGAAAAGATTTATTGCAATAAGTTCTTATTTTAAGTGGTAGAATTATTTTAGTATTTATCTCCATCTTTAATGGTTTAAAAATCTTTAATTTTTTGTTATAGATTAGATATTTAATTTCTTGTCATTATATTTGTCACTTGTCTTGATATAACTGTGCTTGTCTATATAGTGTCTTAAATGTTTGTCCTTCGCCAGTAAATACCTCTCCTTTGTTCCTTTTTGCCAATCCTTTTCTTTATATGTTTGTTATTTGTCTTTATATCTTTGACCTTCATCTCTATATGATGTTCTTATCTTAAATGTTTGGTCTTTGCTTTATTATATCTGTACTTATCTATAAATGTTGTTTCTTGATTTTGAATGATTGTCCTTTGTCTTTATATACTGATAAATTCCATTAAAATTGCAGTACCTAAAATTTGTTAAACGATTTTATTGAAATTTTCATAAAACATCTATTTACATGATACAAAATAAAAATATGAAAAAAATTAAAAGTTCTTTCAATAATGAGTTGCTCCGCCACGATTTATAATGCACTTATTTATACGGCACGCCATGCTATCAATAAAGTGATCTATAGCTGCTTGTGGTGTATCCTCCCAAGCTTCTCGAATCCGTAGCTGAAGATCGTGTAAGTTATCTGGTGGGAGTGGTTATTGGGTACCTATCGTTAGCATCTCATACATGTTCAATAGGCGAATTATGAGGTGGTAGAACAGGCTGTAAGAGGACGTCAATGTTAGTTCTTCCAAAAACGCGTTCTAGCCTTATTATCTGTAGCCGTATTATCATGTTGGAAAATTGGATTTTCTAGACCTTGAAGATATGGAAGCCCAACTTGTTGTAGCTCATGTAATGTAACCAGCTGCGTTTAGGTTTACGTCAATGACTCAATATAACATATTGCACCCCATATCATTATTTCTTCTGTGAGGACTGTCTTGCATTTAACAAAAAAGTGGTGAATTTTTTGTTTTCCACGTAAATCCTCTACCACCTTTCTAGGCTTAAAAGCAAAAAAAAAACATCACTTTGTTTCTTAAAAAAAGACGTTTAATGAAAATTTTATGTTTCGCAATATTTATAGAAGTCATTATACGTTCGTTGCCTCTATATCCTTGTCCTTATCTTTTATGTTTGTCGGTTGTCTCTATAAGTTTTTCCTTGTCTCTCCATGTACTTAATCTTTATATGCTTGTCCTTGTGTATGTAAGTTTGTCCTTCGTCTTTATAAGTCTGTCAATGCCATGTGTATGCTTGTATATGTTTGTCGTTTTTTTAAAATATATTTGTCTTTTTTTCATCTTATGCCCGTCATTGTCTTTATATATTTGTCTCTATAAGTTTGTTATTTGTTTTTATATGTTTTTGTATGTTGGTCCGTTGTCTTAACATGTTTTGCATCTCTATCTTCTCTATCTATATTTATATAACCTTGTTTTCGTTTGTTTATGTGTTTGCTCTTTTGTAAAAATGTTTGTCTTTTATTTGTATTTGTCTGTCCTTTTCTATATAAGTTTGTCCTTTGTTTTTATAGGTTTCTCTTAGCCTATATATGATTCTTCTTTGTTTTTATTTCTTTGTCCTTCTCTTTATATATTTGTGTTTGTCTTTTATGCATATCATTATTTTTGTTTGTTTGTCATCTTTATATGTTTGTCTTTTGTCTTTATATGTATGTCTTTTTTCTCTATATGTTTGCCCTTGTTTTAAATATTCTTCCTAGTTTCAATGTGTTTATGCTTTGTCTTTAATTTTTGTACTTCTTGTATTCCATATAAGTTTAAAAACCTTTTTAATGCAGGTAAAATTTTAAACAAAACAAAAACCCATGGAAATCAATTCAAAACTTTCTAGGAAACAATTTTTTTAAATATTCGATTTAAACTAAAAGACAAACGAAATAATTATTTGTGGTTAAAACAAATTTTGAATTTTGTATTTCAGTGTAATTATGGATTACAACGTAGTAACAGACGCAACCATTCTCCTTATTAAATGCAATTTTGTTAAAGAAAAACAAAAACAATTGAAAACATTAAATTTAAACAATCAATTCTCTACCTATTAATTGAAAACAGTTTTTATTACTTTCCCTATATAGTAGATTGAGATGAAACTTAAAACTTAAGGTTTTATCGTTAAAATCTGGAACTGAAAAGCTTTTGGTAAACATTCATTAACCGGAAGTAGATGTTTACTCGAGGCGTTTTATTTTCATTTTGATTTGATTTTTCCAAATTTGCAAAATGTTACATAATTTTTCAAACAAAGGTTAAAGGAAATGAGTAACTGAAGAAGTTTTATTAAGACAGGTTTTTCGTAAAATTTTTAATTTGTGAGAAAAAAATTTTACTTAAATTTTTCTTTAAAGATTCTTGAAACTTCAGAAATGTCTCCTCCACACTTTTAGTTTTAAATGCAACTTCCTTTCCAAAGAATTTTCAAGTTTAGCAAAGATTTTATTCAAGAGTTTCAACATTTTTCACAATGTCATTATTTATATTTATTTATAGAAATTTTTTCGTGGTTTTTGTAGAATATTTTGTTCAACTTTTTCTATAATTTTCTCAGATGATCCATACTTTTTGTTACATTGAGGCTTCTAGAATTTTTCACAAGATTTCATTCTAAATTTTTAAATTTTTTTTTGTGGATTCTAGAAGTGTACAGTAATTTCTTGTTCTTATCTAATAAATAAATAGATATTTCCAGAATTTTTAACAAAGATTTTATTCGAGAGTTCTAGAGTTTTCAGAAAGTTCTTTCTTTGTTTAACTTTATAATTTATTATGAAATTTTTTTCTAAATTTCTAGAACTTACTTAGAGGTTTCTGGAAGTTTCAGGAATTTCTTCTCCATATTTTCAGTTTTTTGCATCTTCCTTTCCAAAGAATTTTGATCGAGGATTCTAGAATTTTTCACAAGTTTTCCTTGTAGATTTCTAGAAATTCTAATCTTAATTGTAAATATATGTTTAGACATTACTTTATTTTTAAGAACTAATATATTATGTTTGTATTTTGACCTGTGTAAAACGTACTTGTTAACACACCAATATTATATAAATAAATAAATAAACTTTTTCGGAGGATTCTTTTTTCGAGAGTTCAGAAATTTCCAGTAGTTTTTATTCAGATTTCGAGGCTATAGATTTTTCTAGAAAATCTGTTCCTAGAAAACTAGACTCTTTTCAGTCATTTCTCCAGATATTAAGATTGTTATTTTTTTCAAGTGGTCTTTTAAATTACGTTTTTAGAATTAAAAAAAATCTAGAAATGTATATTTTTTGTAGAATTCAAAAAATGTACAGTAAATTGAGAAGATTTAAATAAAGGCTTTTTTAGAAAATTTGTTTTTAAAAATCTTCGAGAGTTCCGGAAATTTTGAGTAATTTCTTCTCCACATTTCAAGATTTTTTCAACTTGCCTTCTAAATCGCATAGATTTTCTTTCAGGCTTTAGATGTTTAGAATTTTTTTCTAGAAATCTAGATTATTTTCTCGAGGATTCAGGAAATTTCTAGCAATTTATTCTCTAGGGTTCAAGAGTTTTTTTAAAGTCGTTTTTTAAATTGCAAAGATTTTCTGTGAGGCATTAGGATTTTCTAGAATTTCTTTTCTAAACATTTAAGAGTTTAGAAAATGACCAATAATTAATTTTTTTTCAACTTTTCTTATAAATTGCGAAGTTCTTTTTTCAGGCTCTAAATGTTTTTTAATTCCTCTTCTTATTGAGAATTCTAAAATTCAATATTTTGTTTTCAACTAGAGGCTATAAACTTATTTAGAAAGTTCTAAATTGCGGAATTTTTCAAAGTTGGAAGTGAGGTGAACAATAGAAAATTTTTCCCTAGAAATCTTTTCTTATTTTCGAGAAAGTTTAAAAGAATTTCAAGTAATTTCTCCTCCCGATTTCAAGATATTTTTTCGACTGGTCTTCTAAACTTCTAGGAGGCTCTAGAATTTTGAGAAAATTTTTATTTAGAAATCTAGACCGTTTTTCCAAGGGTTCAGGAAATTTTCAGAAATTTCTCCTCCTGATTTCATAGTTATCTTCTTATCTTCTAAATTACAAAGATTTTTTGGAGGCTTTAGAACATTTTAGAAAATTTGTTTGTAGAAATATTTTCTTCAGGAAGTTCAGGAAATTTTCAGTAATTTCTCTTTTTATGAGGCCCTAGATTTTAGGATTTTTTTTTTCTAAAAGAAAGACTCAAGAATTCAAGAGATTTCCACTAATTTCTTCAAGGTTTTCTAAATTGTGAAGATTTTATTGGAAGTTCTAGAGTTTAAACAAAAATGTTTAGAAATATAGACTTTTTTAAAAATTTAAAAAGTTTCTAATAAGTCCTTCTTTCACTGAATTGAAAACTATTGTAAGTATGGATTACCACGTAGTAACGGTCGCAACCATTCTCTTTATCAAAAATGTTGCAATTTAAAATTTTGATAATTTATAGAATTACAGCACTGCATATATGTTTTATGTGCAAATTTTTTATCCTTAAACATTTACAAAAAAAAAAATAGTTACTTACGTAATATTTTTAGAAAAAACTTCTCTAGGTTAACCCTATAAGGTATAAATAAAGTCTTCAAATTAATTATTGTTTAATTAATTGTGCAATTATAAATAAAAGCTTTAGAACGATTTAATGTTTTTTTTTTTTTAAATTATAATGTCCTATAAATGAGCTTCAACAAGTAACAGCCTCACAGCTCCCGTAAACAGCAGTAATTTTAAACGTCAATAGCACGTATTGATTGTTCACGTTCACAAGACTAATAGTTTGAGCTGAGCTTATCGATTTTAACTAGTCTTTCAAATAGCAAGTTCGTGCAGAAACAACAATGCGATTATCAATAAAAACTGTTATAGTTGAGTCAATTAATTGGAATAATATTTTTAGTAATAGCAAAATACTTTATAATTAAACTTGCAAATACAGCTAAGAAGTGAAAAAAATATAATAAGCAGTTAAAGCCTGTTACTAAACTAGTTAGGGAAATTGTATAAACAATACAAGAGAATCTAATTTTTATTAATACTATTTGTTTGTTTATTTATTATATTTAAATATATTTAGTATGGTATGTGATGCGGATTAAAAATAGTTTAATTCGATTTCGATTAGGAAAGGAACGTCCAGCGAGCGTTTGATTAAAGCAGGCTGCGGCAAGTCGTCGGCCTGCATAATGATTAGAGCGTTTCGGTGCGGCTGCAGGCAGTGGCTGCTGCCTGCGGGACGATATCGGGAAGATATATGTTGGTTTAAGGGTAAGGTCCATTAAGGTTTTTTAGTGACGTCTGGCAGTCAGTGGACAAGGGTAGAACATACGAATGAGACCTATTAATCTCTTGCGAGGTAATTGAGGCGGTATTACACAGTCCATTAGCCAGCAGTGATCTGATACATGCGAACAGCCAGATAAACCGAGATAGGGACATGCGAGCTTTAAAAGCTTCTCCACTCCACTCCGACGGCGAAAGAAAAAAAAAAAAAACGAGATGAGCCCCTCTTCCTCTTACTTTACTTTTCGATCCCCGAAATGGGAAATGTTTTCCGCGATGGGGTCATTTAAGTCATTCGGGAACGCTTAATGTCCCTTTCACGCAATTTAAATCCATCATATTATTATATATATAATAGAAAAATATCCATTGGGATTGAACAAATAATAATTAATTAATTAAAAAGGAGACATGATTACTTAATATAATAATTATGATTTTCAACTTTTTATTTTAACTCACTACAATTGCTTCTCTACACTGTAACTTCTTCAGGTGAAGAAATATAATACAAAAATTTTAACAAACGTATTTACATTGTTTCATTTCAAGGTGTTATGTATCAACCTCGTCAATTAAATATCATAAAGTGTTTTAAAAAATATGAAATCTAACATCGCATCAATCTGGTCGTTAAACAGGGAAATTATTGCTGTTTAAGTTTTGGCTTTAAAAATCTCATCTCAATTGCTTCTAGTGTTATTTAATATTAAATATGCGTCACTTGCAAATATATACATAAATTTTACTAATTCGGCTGGCTCGGGCCGAAATCTTCTCCTAAAACGGGCCGCGATTAATCCGAAGAGGGTCGCGCGCTGCAGGAAATTAATAAGATCCCCAGTTTAATTAAAATAAAGATAAGATGTTATCGATAAAAATAATAATCCGATAATAAAGAACATAACTCCGAAGTTATAATTAATTTGCTGGTTTTGCTTATATAACTGGGAATAAATTACTTCGGAAAGTAAACTCTTCCGGGAGAGATTTGCCCGCAATTTATAACTGTTATAGCATTGTGTAACTCTCTCAAGCTCTATATTTAAAAAATACAATCATATAATGAATGAAATAATGATATTATTCTCATTATTATAATTTATTTATCATCAATTACATCAGAATTAAAGGTATTTAATCTTCCACTTGTACTCGTGTTTATCGCAATGCATTTAACTGAATTGGAGGTTCGGTGAAGTTGTTCCCTTTTAAGTGGGTTTTCTGTAGGGCGGGCACTTGATCTAATTTGGCGGAATGAAAGTCTTAAACAATCCAATCAGTCCACTTCACTTTTTCCGTGTTTGTATTTAGTGGCATGTAAGCGAGATCATTTTTCTACTTTCCTCTAGGGTTACCTTAATTTCTTTTAATTCCTCTACGAACGTAACCCATTTACAAGAACTAAAAGTTACCAAAACTACCACCAATTTATTTACTTAATGGGTAAATAATTGATTAAAGGTGCTGATTTATAAATGAGCTAAATTTAACAAATAGAGAATAATTATCGTTATTAAGAAACGGCAAATTTTCATTTATTTATATTAGTGTAAATTTAATACAAAAAAATCTGAATTTTAATACTTAAAAATGAGAATTAAAAAAATCTATGTTAAGTAATCCACCTGAGGACTCATCTCAAGTGTGGAGGATTCGAACAAATCTTTTACCCTCGTACAGGAGTGAAATGCGTGGTTATTTTTGGCCAGTAAATCGCTTTCTTTTCTGAACATTTTAAAGAACCTATCAAAATCTGTTCGGAACTGTAGTCTATGCGGCGAACAAAAAGCACTTAATATCGCCAGGGCAGGATTGATGGGAAGCCAAAAGAAGGTATAATTCATCTCAATAGATCTGATTGCGCCTCAACCTAGATCTAAAAAAAAGGTAACTGTTATCTCTTAATGGTAATGGATTGGTTCTGAAAATTCGTGTTGGTGGGTCAATTAAGGAGGGCTTTCTGAAGTTTGTAACTTCATGGAAAACCAGGTATTCCTTTTGTTAGGGGTTCCACAAATTATTATGATGGATAATGGGAATAAGTTGAAAGAGTTGTCAGAGAACTATAAAATAAAACACCTCTGCAATAATGCGAAATACCATCCACAGGTCAACTTCTTGGAAAGGTACAACTTGGTGATAGGGACCGCAATTAGGCCTTATTTGAGGGATAACCTTCACAACATATTTATGAGATCATCAGTATACGAGGTAACCAGATTCAGCCCGAATTTTTTGAACTTTGGAAGAAACGTACCAAGTAGAGGAGATTTATATGGCATTAAGGTTGAAGTTCACGCAGGATTTAAGAAATCTTCGGGCTATATATTCCAATGTGAAAGATAGATTAAAAAAATCATATCAGAAAAATGATAAAACAACAATTTAAGGAAGAGACAAATCAAATTTTGAAATAGGCACCTCGTATGGAAAAAGAACTACATTTCATCAAAGGCATCAGAAAACTTCGCAGATAAGTTAGCGTCGAAATATGTGCTTTGTGAGGTAATCAAAGTCTCAGTCTCTCTTTAGTATAGGAATTAAAGGATTTAAATGGCAAAGGAATAGGGCGTTGGCATCTAAAAGATTTAGAATATTATTTTGGAGATAATAATTTAATATAAGCAATAGATACTAAGGTCACCTGAGCAAAGAAAATTAAAACAGGAAGAAAGGAAAGCCAACCAAAAGAAAACTGGAACGAGAATAACAAATCAGAAGAAAATAAAGAAACGATGGAAGAATTGAAAAGAATATTTGCAAGATTTAATGCGGTAGGTGAAGAAAAACAACGAAGAGCTTAAAAAAGCGAACGAAGAGATAAAGTAAAACAGTGAAGAACTAAAAGGACTAAAATACGAAATACAAGAAGCAAATGAGAAAGAAGAAAGTTTGGAAGATGAAAAACAACTGATGATGAGAAAAATACAAGGATTAGAGGAACGAGTGAAAAATGCAGAAGAGGAATGATATCATAATAAAAGGGCTAAACAATCATGAAGAAAATGTGAGAGAAGAGATAGAAGTGTTCCTAACAAAAGAACTAAAGGTAGAAATAAAAGTAAAAAGTGCTTACAAAATAAATAATTATCTAAACCAAAATATGGTACTATCAGAAGTAAAATCGTGGGAAATGAAGCTACAAATCATGAAAGCTAAGAGTAATATATATTAAAATTTATATAAAAAATGACCTAACTCTGGAGGAAAGAACAGTGCAAAGATAAATCAGAAGCATAGCGAAGTAAGAAAAGAGAAAGGAAATGATGTAAGAACGGGCTAGAGAAAAATACAAATTAATGGAATATCGCCGTCGAGTTCATCGAGTTCATCGACCTGATTTGAGCCTGATTGTTTTGGATTCTTATTAATATTAATATCAATCGTTTTTGCTGGAATTAAAATATTTGTATTTTTATTCCCCCTCGTTGATAAATTCAGACTCGGTTTCTCAATGGAGGTTCCATCTACAGTTGAATTCCGAACATTATTTTTTCCATTTTTCGAAACAGACTTAGAAATCTTTTCTGTATTTTGGTTTGCATATTTGCTATGGTCCCCATGTTTAGTATTGTTTACATTTTGTGTTAAGTCTTGAATTTTTAATTCTTGGTTTATAATAATTTGATTTTGATGCCTCACTTGTTTAGTCAAATCCATTATTTCTTGTTTTAGTGCGATTAACATCTGGAGGGAACACTTTTGAATGCCCACTTTTTCACACTTTGAGCATGCAGCAACACCGAACTTATCCTCACTTTTAGCACAATTGCGACGGTATTCAGTATCACAAATATTGCAAGTGAATAACACATCCAAGTTTATGATATCATTACACGATGCACATAATACTTCACTATTACTTAAATTTATTTCACTTTCCGATAGCGACCGACTTGTACGTCTCGCCATATTGAAATAGTGGTGTAGAAGAGAACCAGATAGCAGCAACCGGAGTAGCATGCATCATACAAAAGAACTTAGAGAAAGAAATAGAGAAGTGGAAGTCATGGCCAGGAAGAACGCTTATATTAGGGCTAAAAGATGTTGAAAATAATCGAAGAACAATAATAATTGCTTATGGCCCAAAGGACGATGATACAACAGAAAACAATGACATATTTTGGAATAAAGTAACAGCAACGGAAAGAGCAAAAGGAGAACTGTACGTTGTCGGAGACTTTAATGGCGGAATAGGTGAACAAGACAAAAGGTACAACAAAGTAATAGGAGTATATGGTGAAAACATGAGAAATAACAATGGCAAAAGACTATTAGATTTTTGTATAATATAATAATACATTTTTTGAACACAAAGAAATACACAAATTCCCAAGAGAGGTGAAGAGCAGTAAAAAACAGATCAATTATAGATTATATATTAGTGGAAGAGAACAACAGAAATGCAGTAATAGACACAAAAGTGAGAAGAGGGCCAGAAATTGGGAGTGGCCGCTACTTGGTAGTGACAAAGATAAAAACACCAAAGAAAAATAGAGAATCACACAAATTCCTGGAAGAAAATGGACCATTTGAATAAATAAAGGCATATAAACTGAGAAACGAAGAATTAACCAAGAAATACACAGAAGTAATAAAGAACAAAGTAGAAATCAACGAGGAAAAATATAGAAATTCAAATAATAATAATAATAATAAACGTCTTTATTTGTTAAAAAAAAAAATATAGAAGAGATATGGAATATATTTAAGAATGATATACTAGGCACTGCAAAAACAGTATGTGGGTGGACAAAAAAAGTAAAAATACAAAGCAAACTGTCTGATTGACAGAGAAAATTAAGACAGAAATAAAAGTAAAGAAAACGGCATGGAAAAACTATTTTACGCAGAAAACAGAGAACAGCTACAAAGTATATAAAGAAAAAAGTAAACACGTAGAGGAGTTAATAGTACAGGAAAAGAGAAAAACTTTGAAAAAATTTGGAGAGAAAATGAAAAAAGTAACGGAAATCAAAAACTTTTTTATAAAGTACTTAAATCTTGCAAAGAGACAAATAAATACAATACAAATCAGGTAAGAAACAAAGAAGGAAAACTACTAACATAGGAAAAGGAAATAATGGCGAGGTAGAAAGAATTACTGAGTACCAAAGAAAAAACAACAGATAGTAATGGAAGAAGAAGAGGATGAAACGAAGGAGAAAATTAAAATAGAAGAATTACTGGAGCTAATAAGACATATGAAGAAAAGTTCACTATATGAACCACACACCTTTAATAAACTATAGAAGCTGTTAAATATTTAGTCTCTTTTTTAATATTATTATTTTGACTTTTTAATTAGTGACCTCTGCAGATTTAGATAGTTGCTTCTCCGCTTCTATCAGGATGGCCTCGGCCGCTTTGTATTCTTCAGTTTCTTGAAGATCTTTTTCTGTCTCTAGGATTCCTTTAAGCTCGTCGTAAGCTTTCCCTAGTCAACGTTGACAGTCTGGCACCATCATCAGACACTCCTGTAGAATTTCTTCTTGTTTTCGAATGTCATATGCGTCTTTACCCTCTTGAGTTTTGAATTTTTCAACCCTCGCCTTTTCTGTCTCGTACTCCCTTTCGTAGGTCAATTTCTCCTTTGCCAATCTCTTCACAACGCCGGTCTTTATCTTTAAGGTTCTAACGCAAGGATCTGCCATTTTATTGAATGGGAACGCACCCGGAGTTGATAAAATTACTGCAGAAATGTTGAAAAAAGTGGGTGTAAAGGGAACGGAGATACTACTAGATTTTTGATCCGATTTAAATAAGTAAAACATCAAATTAAATGATTTTTAAAAGACTTTAATATTTTTTCTTGCATCCAGTTTTTGACAAAAGATGATCAACTTTTTTTTTCAAATTGCACTGTATATATATTTTGTACTGATCTGCAAGGAGATTTTTTTCTAAATCTAAATTTGTAAACGATTTTATCCATTCAAAATCAATTCAAAAATTGGATGCAAGAAAAAATATCAGTACAGTTCATATTAAAGTCTTTTAAAAATCATTTAATTTGATGTTTTATTTATTAAAATCGGATAAAAAATAAGTGAGATACAGCACCAAAGGTTTTTCATCAGTCACCCTGTATAACAAAGCATGAAAAGAGCGAGTAATACCAAAAAAGTGGAAGACAGCACTCATAGTGCCTATATACAAGAAAAGAGACAAAAAAGAGTGTCAAAACTATAGGGGAATAACACTATTCAATACAGCTATGAAAATATTTGAACAAATTATTAACACCAAACTGAGAAACATCATAGAATCAATACATCATAAGGCTCAAAGTGGTTTTAGAAAGGGGAGAAGCATCCAAGACCACATCTTCACTCTTCAACAAATAAAAGAAAAATTTCAACAACAGAAAAAAAATGTATACCCCGGATTCATCGATATCGGAAAAGCGTTTGACAGGGTGAAAAGAGAAGAACTATGGCAAATATTAACTTAATTAACATACTTAAGAAATGTACAATACAAACACCAACGTAATGATAAGAAACAACCAACATTCAGAAGCTTTTAGAACAAACGAAGAATTAAGAGAAGGAGGAGGATTGAGCACAAAATTATTCATTATATACATAGACAAAATATTAAAAAAGTGCACAGACAAGACTAAGAAACTACAAATCGGATGTAGAAACATGCAAAGAATAGAAATCTTAGAAGGGGCATTCGCAGACGATATAGTCATAATAGCTGGTGAAGAGAGAGAGAACTTCAAGAAGGCCTAAATATATGGAATGAAGATAAATAAAACAAAGACAAAGATAATGATGATAGGAGAACAAATAGATATGAATATAAAGATATAGGACACATACATAGAACAAGTAGATACTTTTAGATATTTAGGAGTAGAAATAAAAAGAAATGGAAAACAACAAGAAACAGAATAGAAAAAATTATTAACCTCTACTACGCAATGAATAAAAAATAATGAATAAAATATCTTGCAAAACAAAAACAAAAGTATAGAATGCAATATAGAGGATGAAAAAGAACAGCTGATCAATGTAAACAGTGACATCAATCTCCAAGTGCCAGTAATTGCTGACGGTTTTACTACAGTCAAATACAAAAAGAAACGCAGGGCCCCTTCTGAACCATTTATGGTGGATGTAGGTGGTAAGATACAGTCCAAGTTATTAGCAGAACCGCGGAAAACATGGCTATTCATTAAACGAGTCAACAATAAAGTCACCATCGAGGAACTACAAGAACATCTCGAGTTGATATTAAATTCCAAGAATTACACATGCGAAAAGGTAAATGCCACAATGTCATAATCAGCTTATAAAATCGGGGCAGATTACAGTGATCACGACAAACTTATAGATCCTAATAATTGGCCACAGGGCATCATCCTAAATTGCTATATTTTTAGATACGATCAAAACAGACATCCATCACGTAATATTAATAAGCATTGTCTAAACAGTTCTCAAATTTTTAACCTGTATTTTATTAACATCCAATGCATACGAAATAAACTAAATGAACTTGAAGCATTCCTAATTGATTCAAATAAAAAGTTTGATGTTATATGTATAAGTGAGCATTGGTTAGATAATTATGAAACACCTATGTTGAAAATAGCGGAATATAATGTTGCCTCGTACTTTGGGCGCTCTGATCACATTCAC
The DNA here is from genome assembly GCA_963969525.1 of Ontholestes murinus. NCBI lineage: Eukaryota > Metazoa > Arthropoda > Insecta > Coleoptera > Staphylinidae > Ontholestes > Ontholestes murinus. The sequence goes on along the minus strand of OZ018398.1, from coordinate 44,884,061 downwards.
GGCGGCGTTTTGCAGCTACTCAAAAATAAATACCAATTTCAATCTCTAGATACGCTAAATAACTTATCGGATGAAATAAACTGTGAGATAGCTGCAACATCGCTTCCGTCTCTAAATATAATCATTGTCACTATTTATAAGTCGCCTCTTGGTGATTTTAATAAATTTGTATGCATTATCAGCGAATTGCTACATAAAATAAATAGTAATAAAGGGATATTCATTGGCGGTGATTTTAATGTTAAATTTAATTGCAACGACCCGAAAGCTGCTACAGTATGTGAATTATTCGCAACCTATGGTCTTCAGCAATATGTGAATTTTAATACTAGACAGACAAGCTGTCTCGATAATGTATTCACAAATATTGACCCCACTAATATAATAATTAGCCCACTGGATTGTGGCATTACCGACCACATCGGTATCTATGTGCAATTAAAACATATTGTTCCTAACACTCATAAACTAAAAATACGTAGTAGACCTATTACTCAAAATTGTACTTTTAAATTATTTGGTTTGTTAGAAAATATGAACTGGGAATTCATTGACCAAGACACTTGTATAAATAATAAATTTAAACAGTTTTGTAATATAGTAAGCAACAGTCTAGATGTGTGTTTTCCTGAAAAACTCTCCCCTGCTAATATGAATAAAACCAAAATTCACTGGTTTAATAACTCTGGTCCTTAATTAAACCAAACCAGCATGCTTCAGGTGATAAAAAATGTAATATGAATCCTGATATTCTCAATAAACATTTTACCAACATAGCAGACCATCTTCTACAAAACCTGCCAACTCCAAGCGAGGATCCGATCAAATATATGTTCTGTGTCCCAACTAACATAAAGGGCTACCTCTCATTTCATGAAGTAAGTCAGTGTAGGATCCATGTAGTCATAATGAGTTTAAAAAATAGTAAGAGTAGGGATATATATGGTTTAAACTCTACAATTCTTAAGTCAATTATCGATGTCATAATCTCCCATCTCACGAAATTGGTTAATCTACGTATTGTATCTAACATATTTCCAGATTGCCTTAATAGGGCGCGAGTCATTCCTATACATAAAAAAGGAAAATACAGATGACATTAACAATTACAGACCGATATCCTTACTACCTATATTTTTAAAAGTGTTTAAAAAAATAATTTTCCAACAAATCTCTAACTTTATAGACGAATATAATGTAATCTCCACCAGCCAATGCGGTTTTCATAAGGGTAAATCTACGGTAGATGCGATTACTGCCTTAACTGAAGAAATCTACCAATGCTTTGGGAGTGGATCATATTCAGTAGCAGCCTTCTTAGACCTGACTAAGGCATTTGATTGCGTATCTCATGTGGTTATCTTACGAAAACTGTATTATTACAATTTCTCACCGCTTGCCTGTCGTTTGTTATCCTCCTATCTATCTAATCGAAAACAACATGTCGCTGTTGGCAACTTACTATCTGATGAGACATATATAATGCACGGTGTTCCTCAAGGATCTATTCTTGGTCCTTTAATATTCTTACTTTATATTAATGATCTACCATGGCAGCAAATAAATTGCTCATTCACTCTATTTGCCGATGACACTACATTATGGAGTCAATCGTGTAATCAGTCGATTGCACTTCAAAACAACAGGGGCTCAGTATCAAAGGCAATGAAATGGTTTGTATCAAATCAACTAACGGTGAACTCAGAGAAGACAAAAACCGTTATGTTCTCATTAAAACAATATGTTCTTGAAAGCAGTGCTAAATTTCTGGGAGTCTATCTGGATACCAGACTTACGTGGCACAAACATTCCACAGAAATCTGTAACAAACTGTGCAGAAATATTTATATTTTGAGGCAACTCAGTAACGCTTTTCCAGTCTGTGCTCTAAAAGCAGCTTACCATGCATTAATTCAGAGTTATTTAGGATTTGGTATTCTTGCGTGGGGGCATTCCGGTATATTAATAAGATTATTTGGGCTACAAAGACGAGCTATACGGATAATTGATTCGTTACACTTTCAAAGTGATTGTAGTTCATCTTTTATCAGACATAATATCCTAACAGTGCCATGTATATTTATGCTAGAATGCCTGGCATATGTACATAACAACATTCAACAATATAAACGTCATGTCAATATCCATGAGCATAATACACGAAACAGGAATCAGATTTGCTCCTCACATCGCCGCCTTAATAAAACTTAAAACGGAATTAGCTATTACGGTCCTAAGCTTTATAATATATTACCCCATGAACTAACTTATTTATCTGCCATCAAATTCAAAATAAAACTGAAATCATACCTCACCGCAAATGTCTTTTACAGTATAGAGGAGTTTTTATCAAGTACTATTAATAATACAATCTGCTAGTAATCATCTTGAAAGTCTTGTAATAGAGTTACAAGTTTGCTATGATGACCCAGTTCATATTTTTAAAATCTATGCGAATGTTTCTAAGCTTTTATAATTATATAAGCATAGCCTTTATTATTAAACAATATTTATATTTACAAAATTTCTATTCGTATAGTTTTAATTAATCCTATGCTTAGTTCATATTAGTGTACTTATTAAATTATATTACTTTTGTACTTGAATTTCACATGTAAATTTGCAACTTATGTTATGTAACGTAGTTGCCATTAGTAATATTTTTCTTTATACTAACTTGTGTAATGTGCTAACACCAAATAAATTATTATTATTATTATTTAGACCGGTGTTGGCATTCGGATGTGAAACCTGGACACTGACAAGAGAAGAAAAGAGCAAAATACAGGCGGTAGAGATGAAATACTTACGGAGAGTTAGAGGTGTCACAAAGATGGACAAAATGAGAAACACCGAAATTAGAAAGGCCTTGGGAATAGAACCGCTGGACTAATGTATAGAAAGAAGACAGCTTAGTTGGTGGAGACATCTACAACGAATGGGAAACACAAATCGTGTGAAACAAATATGGCAAGCAAGAGAAAAAAGAGAGAAAAAACAGAGAAAGACCACGACAGACCTGGGATAATAAGGCCATAGAGGAGAATCTGGAAAAACGAGGGTAAACATGGGCAGAAGCGAAAGCACTCACAAAAAAAAACAAGAAAGTATAAGCAAGCACGCCAAAATTATATTCACTCTTTATGTACCTCTAAAGGTAGTGAGAAGCACAAATGATGTCGATAATTAACACATAGAAGTTATTAGAAGATGGCAAGCAAAATATTCCTCATCTTCAATCATATCAGTAAGAGTCAGTAAGTCTTTCAGACGTATTTCATATGGGTTTTTTGAGTATTAACAAGTACTATAGAGGGAGGGAGAATATTGGGGGCAAGAATACACAACAACCCATTTTGGATGCGCATGACAGCATTAATTTTTATTTGTGGTGGTGATTTGCCCATTTTAGCAAACTAAGCACTAGGCTTGTCTTAAGTGCTCTAGTTGCTAAACGAAGACCAAAATTATGATTGGAATCAAAATCGAAGTATTCATAGCACTTTCTCGCAGTGTATTTACATCAGTGCCAAATGATTTTTCTTATAAATAAATTTTTAATAAATAAGTAATCCAATATATATATTTAATTATTTCCTCATTATTAATATATTCAGGCGAACTATGTTACAATCCTCTGCAAGTTTCCTTAGTAACTGAAACTGATGAAATTCTAATTTAGCAAAGTCTACAAATATCAAAGTTTAAGTTAATACGAAACTTGGGTTCTTATGAAAGGCGGGACAAGTTGCTAAAATGGGAAACGTAGCGTAACACATTCAACTTTATTAATTCCCCGGCAGCATTAGCACACCACCACCACCACCACCGCCATCAGGCATCATCCCCCCCCCCCTGCTAAAGGGGCAAATGTGACAAAACGTATTCTTTCCGTTTGGAACACATCGAATATTACAAATGTCGAGGCCGCACTGCCACATTAACGCACACCACGGTGGCTTTTCAGCTCCGCAAAGTAGGAAACAATGTGAAGTGACAAGTAACGACGCAATCCATTTTGTTTTTTTCTATACATTTCCGACGCGAATTAGGGATGTACGTGTTTGGGGGTGTGTGTGTGTGCGTGTGAAAACAGGGAGAATACTCTTTTTTTCACTTGCCATGGAAACGAATTAGGAAATCGCGGCCGGATGGATGGATGTACATCAGATCGTGATCGAATCTGGTTGGATTTTTCCGGTTTTCATTACTTTTCCATTTTTGAGTCGACCGTCGCTTTTCACATCGCATAATACCGTGATGGCCGGATTATAAATATTAGTCCAATTGATATGACGGCGCTTCCTGTGGTTTACCGGACTAAATGGACGTTGTGAATTTTACAACGCTGTTGCTTCACCTCACCAATAACTAATTTACGTATTTGGTTTGGTTATAATTGCATTCAACAGTTTTGACAAATCGATTTTTTTTAATTAAGTGTTGGCCGTCAGGCAGTATTAATTATTAAGTACTTAATAACCAATTTAGTTCAAGGAGAACAGTGCTTGCATCTTATTTGTTCCTTAAAAATGTTTTGATTAACGTCATATTAGGACTAGACTTCCGCCATACTTATTTTATTAAATTTCTAACTTAAAATTACACACAAGTGTAAACAAATGATAATAATCTATTTGTGAATATACTTCATCTGAAGTAAGTTTAAACAATTATACGCCTTCATAGCCTAGTGGTTTGCATCGTTTGCATTGAACACTCAATTCTCGACGCCGAGAGTTCGATCCCTGTCCGAATGGAATACTTCTTTACGCTACTATTCATTAAATCGATAAAAATTCATATCATCTGTTTTCTCTTGTTAAATCTCACGATCGGGCCAGTCTGTGTTGTCTAGTTAGTCACCGTGAAGACCCTCACTGGTGTGAAGTGTTCTCCTTTTGTTTATTCCTATTTTTTTATTTAAACACACCACAAATTCCAATATCTTCACCTCTTTATTATTCATACTATACATATTTAAAACTTAATCTTAAATTATTACATTATTGTTTCGATGTCTACACCGAAAATAACTGACAATATTACAAACAACCAACTCTACGATTTGATTGTAAACGTTACAAATACTCAATTTTAATTAAAGAATATAATACTAATAATAAGAAAAAACACGAAAATATTTCGTAAAATCTACAACAAATGAGTCTTAATAAAACTACAAGAAACAAATCACTTTTGAAACAACTACTTCTCTAGCTAATACTTCGACAGACATTGAATGATACAAAAGTAATCTGCGTGTTACAAAATAGCAAGGCTATCAAAGCAACATTAGTTTGAACGTATTTCTTTCTGTAAAATGAACTAAAAATGATTGAATGTACGTTAAATAGTTTATGAGTGACTATACTATGGTATAATACACAATATAATACAGATATTGAAAGATAAAATGTCATCATATGTCGCAATTATAGAGGGCTTACAAGTAGAAAACCAGTAACTAAAAACTCGAATTAAATTAATAATAATAATAATAATAATAATCAATTTATTTCATAAAATAGTGTCAATACAAACATAATAAATATATACATATAACAATAAACAGAAAACGTCAAATAAGGGCATGTTCGGTTAAACTAAAATTCGGCGAGTGAATAAAGTTCTCTTTTAATTAAATACTCTTAAATTTATTTATATTAACTTCTACTTGAACAGCTCTTGGAAGTTGATTAAACAATTTCAGTGAACTATAGTATGGAGATTTTTTACAAATTGCTAATTTATGTTTAGGAAAATCGTATAAATGTATAATTCTGGTATGATAAGTATGTTTTTTTCGTGCAATCATTGAATTCATTTCGGTTTTTAAAGTGATAAACAAGTACTTCATAAATATATAGGCTATAAAATGTTAGGATTCCAGCCGATATAAAGTGTCCTCTGCATGACTCCATATATTTTAAACCTAGGAGAATCCTCACAGCCTTTTTTGTATAATAAAGATTCGAGCACTGAATGAGCTTCTACCGAAAATATTATTCCTGTTCATGCTAAATCGCGCGAATTAGTTTTAATTATATTCAAATTTATCTTCGTGTCTTTTTATATCATTGTGCTATTAGATCTGAATTTTTATTCGTGTAAAAACCTGTACAGCCTTCTTAAAATCAATGTTTGCACTTACTTGTGTCCTTTTGTGTTTAAAGGACAATCTGCATTATATGGCATTTTAAAAATCGTTGGTAACTGTTGTAAAAGGCATCATAAAGCTTTGTAAAATATTTTGAGTTTGACAAGGGATTCCAGCGGAACGTGACAGAGGTCGAACAATAAAGATTGAACGCGGCGCTGAAGCTCAATAAACCAAAGCCATAAAATGCAGCCCTAAACAGAACTTTCTTCCCTTCAAAATTCCTGTTCTGTCCCCACTATCAATTGCTATCCACCAATCATGAGCTTCCTTTAGTTTTCCTTTTTCCTCATTCCTAAAAAATCGATTTTTTCTTCAACCACGACACAAGTAAATTGCTCATATTTCCTGTATAACGTGAAACTTAGTCATTATTTTCAAACACTTATATTGCTAAATTTAATGTATAATCTGTGCCTCTACTTGCACCTTTACTTTATACTTTATTTATTTTTCTTAGTTATCAATATTGTTAAAACTTTATTTGTATATATATTTCTCGATACACGTTTATTAATAAATATTTTTGTTTAAAATATAACGTGTTTACTTAATTAAAAATTCAAAATCGCTAACTTGCATCAACCTGGTCCTTCGAACTGGATATTTTAATTAATATTACACTTTGGTTAATTTTGATTAATATAAATCTCAACTCAATTTTATGTGTTTAAAACAGTTCGAGTCAAATTAAACAAAGTTTTACGTTTATTTCATTCTTTGTTTGTTTGTGTATAAAGCTTACTTGTGCCTACTGAAAATCCAACAAACAAGTGATCATAAATCAATCGTGTAATCTGATACTCTCGATTCCCGACTAATCGTGTGTGTGCAATCAAGTTAAATCACGTGCATTTAAGGTGTGATTGTAAAATTCTCGTCGTGAATCGTTCGTGTGAGTATTCAGCAATCAGTTAAGTGGCGAATTTTAGTGTTCGACATCCGAGTTAAGTCACGAGGACTTAAAGTGCGTGTGTTATTAACTTCGTCGCGAAAAAACCAGTGAACAGAAGCCGCTAACATGTCTGCAGCTGCACTTAAGAAGTTTCAAAGGAAGAAACAAACAGCCAAACATCTCTTAACACTTTTGGAGGAGTGTTCAAATACATTTTCAAGCCCTATAAACGAGCAAGATTGTGCCACTATTGCACTCTACATCGAAGAAATTAAACCACTGTACCAAGACATTGTTGAAATCGAAAATGAGCTAATGGACTTGGAAGTCGAAATACCTGTCGAGGAATATTCACATCAACGCAGATACATTGAGGTACTTGGGTTAGCTAAATCTAAATTAGCAATTAAAACCGTACACACATCGCCAACTCCTACAGCTGAACGTCAAGTTAAACTGCCATGTATTGATATCCCGAAATTTAGCGAATGGACAAGCTTCAGAGATTCATTTGAATCGTTGATACACAAGAATTCAAACTTGTCGAAAGTGCAGAAATTCCACTACCTACAGAGTGTATTAAAGGGAGAAGCGTCCTCAATTTTAAGGTGTTTAGATGTGTCAGAAAAGGGTTATGATGCCGCATAGGACAGACTTCAAAAAAGGTATCAAAACGAAAGGTACCTAGTTAAAAAACACGTTAACGTTCTGTTAAATCTTCCTGCAATAAAAAAGGTGATCATATTAGCCTACGTCACCTATTAGACATCGTAGCTGTAACACTATCAGCTCTAGAAAACCTCAATCATCCAACTGAATACTGGGGCGACATTTTAGTGGAAGTCGTTGCCGGAAGACTTGATTCAAATTTACGCAATGAGTGGGAAGGAAGCACGTGTTCTAAATTGCCAACATGGATTGAATTGGATCAATTCTTATCTGATAAATGTAAGCAATTAGAAGCTATTAAAGACAGTTCAAACCTGCAGAACAACTGTACGTCACAAAGACCTAAATTGCTACACAACCAAACAATTGTGAAAAAATGTGGATATGTGATAGTGACCATCAAGTATATATGTGTTCTAAATTCAATAAATTATCGACGGCTGATAGAATAAACTCCTTTAAGAAGCATCATTTGTGTTTCAACTGCTTGCGTAAGGGACATACATCAGCAGAATGCAGAACAAGTACATGCCGCAAATGTAAAAAAGAGACACCACACTTTATTACACATCGCAGTGGAAACAAATCAACCCGCAGAATCAAATGATGCTACGTCAAATGCACTTGTGAATTTCTCTTATGCCCCGTCTAAAGTCTTACTCTCTACGTGTAAACTACTCATGTATGACAAAATGGACATGAGCTAGAGGTGACACTAGATCGCAAGCTAACCTGATAACAAACGCCTGTGTAAAACGCCTAGGAGTGCACAAAAAGGGAACAAACATACACATTACAGTTGTTGGAGGAAGAAGATTTAATGTGAATTCGTTTGTCGGCACTCATATAAAATCATGTGTGTCTGAATTTAACTCACCCTTTGATGCCCTAGTGTTGCAAAACATAACCGACCTGGTGCCATCACGTCATTTAAAATTTGACAAAACAAACATACCAAATGGAATTCAATTAGCTGATCCGGAATTTTACAAGCCTGGTGAGATTAATATTATAATTGGAAACGACATTCATTATGATGCAGTGCGCACCGATCGAATAAAGGTAGGGCCCATCTCTATCAAAGATACCCTTTTCGGATGGATTGCTTATGGGAAACCATCTGCCAAGCTGTGCGATTCTCAAGAAAACACTAAAGTTTGTTTAGTTGGAATTAACACGTTAACCGCCACATGTACCGCCGGCGGTCATAGTCGCCTAAATTCAATATACATACAAGATCGCTTGGCGGTGAAAGTGTTAATGACATAATCTCAAAATTCTGGGAACTTGAGAATCAACAACAAGTATTTGCATCCCTCGATGAAAGATGCGAAAAACACTTCAAGAAAAACACCATTAGAGACGAAACAGGACTATTCACGTAGCCCTTCCGTTTAAGGAAAATGTGAGTCAACTTGGCAATTCGAGTTTTTCCGCTAAGCAAAAATTCTTTGCACTTGAGCGTAGAATAGCTAAACGTCCACAAATCCACGATGAATATCAACATTTTGTGGAAGAGTATCGGAATCTAGGACACATGCGTCAAACTAGAGGTAACATCCACGAGGGTTTCTATTTACCACATCATTGTGTGATAAAGGAAAACAGTTTGACGGCCAAACTGCGTGTGGTTTTCAACGGCTCTGCACCATCATCAACCGGCATTTCACTCAATGATATCTTAATGGTTGTTCCACCTGGCAAAATGACCTGTTTTCGATATTGTCCAGGATGCGAGGCTATACATTTGTCATCTCTACCGATATAACTAAAATGTATCGACAGGTACGAGAAGAAGACGGCAAATTCCAAAGGATTTGGTGGAGAGCAAAACCGGAAGAAGAGTTGATTTCATACGAATTAACAACCATGACGTATGGGACAGCACCTGCAGCATATTTGCCAATGCGTACAATTCAAGAGCTTGCGCACCAGGAGGCAAATAATTTCCCGGTAGGAAGTGCTAAGTGTTTGACTGATTTTTATGTAGATGACCTGATTACTGGTGCGGATTCATTTAAGGGCCCAGTTGTAGTACGTAATCAAGTGAACAATCTGCTAGCAAGAGGTGGATTTGAACTCAAACAATTTGAAAACTTTAAGTCTGAGTGTGTTGATAAAATTACAGTGTTAACTCGCGAGGATAATAATGACAGTGTAATATCTACTCTGGGCATGATTTGGAACACATCTGATGACACATTTAAGTATAAACATAATGTTATTACCTCAAATGTAACAACCAGAAGAGAGGTGTTGAGTGAAATCTCAAGGATTTATGACCCTTTGGGATTAATCGGACCAATAACTATTGTTGGAAAAAATTTTATGCAGGACATCTGGAACCTGAAGAATGAATGATATGATCCACTGCCTTCGGATTTCGTTAAACGTTGGTCGCATTATGCAGATGATTTGAAGGACGTCCCACTTATAGAAATTCCACGGAAGGTAATTACTGATCTCGATTGCGAAGTAGAAAAGACCACCAGTATTCCAAGACTGGAGTTGTGTGAAGCAGTATTGTTAGCAGAACTTTGTCAACGAGTGTGTTCGACATTCAACAAGCCGATACGAAAGGTGTTCTATTACAGTGACTCTACGATAACCCTCTCTTGAATATAATCTTAATCTAGAAGATTTAAAACCTTTGTGTCGAATTGTGTAGGAGAGATTCATAAACTCACAGACAAAGATGATTGGTTTCATGTGAAAACTAAGGAAAATCCAGCTGACATTATTTCCCGAGGATCAACTGCGTCTTCAATAAAAACCAATCAGCTTTGGTGGCATGGACCAGAATTTCTACTGAAAAATTCAAACCCATTTGTTTTCATGCCCTGATAGAATATACCGGAAATAAAGTGTAATGCAATTAACCAGGAAAAATTAGTGGTTCCCAAATTTCGTACATATGAAAAGACAATCCGTGTCATGGCCTTCATGCTAAGGTTCATTAATAACTGTTGTAGTAAAGCTAAAACGTATGGACAATTAAAATTAGAAGAGCTCAACAAAGCGAGATATCTCCTTGAGAATGACTTATAGTCGAAACTAGTCGGAGAATAATAAATAACAAGTGAAATTATACCAAGTGTTTTAATTCATCTATCAAATTAGTAAATATTATTCTATCTTGTAGAAAGCCTTAGAAAGATCAAGAAATATTCCCATCGATTTTTCTCCTTTCTCCAATGATTTAACCATCTCTGTTACATAATTAAATAGTGCAGTAATGGGCGATTTAGATTGTATAAATCCATGCTGTGATTTATTAAATAAATTGTTTTTGATAAAAAAATCGATTAATCTTTTCATTATCACATATTCAATCACTTTCGAAAAAACACTTAATAAGGTTAAGGGTCTATAATTATTTAAATCATTGGCGTCGCCTTTTTTAAATATAGGTTTTATTATTCCTAACTTTAGACAAGAAGGAAATACTCCTTTTTCCATAATTTGATTGACTAAATATTTGATTGGAAGCACTAATTCCGATGTTAAATATTTTAATGTTATAGAAGAAACTTTGTCAAAACCGGTAGAATGTCTATTTTTTAGCTCATTTATTGCGTTATAAATCTCTGTGGTTGATGCAGCATTTAAAAATATTGATTTATGAAATCGTTCAATATTACACGAAAATGATGTGTAATAAGTTGACTTGCAACAGTGCTAAAATAGATATTCATTTCACTAGTGTGTTCTAATAAATGTTCAAGGTTATTCAATTACTTTTACCTAATAATTTATTTACAATCATCCATGTTCTTTTTATTTTATTATCACTCTCGTGAATAATTCTAGCATAATCATTTCTTTTTGCTTGTAAAAGCAGTTTACTATATTTAAAATTTAATTTATTATAAAGGGAATTTGATTCAGTAGTATTATGTTTAATGACATACAATGAATCTAACAGATTCTTATTTCTAATAATTTCAGGAGAATTATACATTTTTTTAGAATCTTTCGTTACCTTCCTATTTATATCAGGGCAAGATTTTTTGATTGCATTACGTATAGCTTTTATGAAACGATTCCATGATCCATCTATATCATTACATTTATATATGTTAGATATATCGAAATTGTTAGTTAATAAACATCTTAAATTTGAAATATTTTCACTTACTGAAATTTCTTACTTTAATAAAATGTTCTTTTTGTGGAGAGATCGATACTTTCCACGTTAGTTTTTGTGTAAGATGATCCGACATATGACTATTAAAGACTTCAGTGTTATAGTTATCATAAATGTTAGTAATGATATTATCACGTTTCAGTAGTATCATTACTTATATTTATGTTAAAATCGCCTGATATAATATAAGTAGCATTTTCTATATGTAGTTTATTAAGTAAAAAGTTAAATCTTTGAAAAAAATCTGTAAAATTATTACTATATGGAGCTCTATAAATAGAACACCACTTTCACTAAACATTCGAAACTTAAATATCGATAATGTATTTGATGACCAACAAGGAGCTTCAACAGAAGTAGAAGAAGGAGAATTACATAACCGTAATAACAAAGCAAATATCTAAGAGCGTTAAACCAACTAACTCAATCTCAACAAAGAAAACGAACAGAAATTTGCGCAAGAAATATGCACATGGAAATTAAGTTAGTATATGAAGGAGTTCTTTTTTTAAACATATTAATTTACCTACCTAACCTATAAATGGTTAACTGAAAAAATATTTCGTATCGATTGTGCTCATCTAGATTATTCTTGTATTTTTTGTAACACTGCTACGTTTCTACTCATTGTTTGATAACTATTTTATAATTGTAGCTAATATAAATATATTGTGTTATATGAATGAAGTCAGTGCATGTACCTGCCATTTGAAGTAAAAATAACTTTATTATAGATAATAACATGAATCAATACATCAGGGATATCAAAATCTCCCAAATCCGAAGCTATAGTTTAGAAAATGTGGATGAAATAAATCAGCTACCAAATATTAATCATGGAAATTACAATTTTAAAATACTCCATTAAAATATAATATATAGTATTGCTAAAAATATAGACGAACTCAAAATCTACCTAAATTGTATGGATCCATTTGGTGCTATTGTCCTAACCGAAACCTGGAAAATCGAAAAAAACAGACATATATAAATTGACCCGTAATCAAAATTGCGGAACTATAATCTATATTTCGAAAAATTGTTCAAATATAAAACTTGAGATTATTCAAAATAATAATAATTCACTTGGTGGTGCATTTTGATAAAGAGTTTAAATAAAACACTTTATAACTTTGTTTTTTACCACTATATTTTGGATAACTGTAACAAAGTTATAAAGTGTTCTGGATCTGGGTCTGGATTGAGATTTCCAAGGGTGATCAAATCATTGACCAGAGCACCTAGGCCTCACTAGTTATAAAGTATTTTATTCAAACTTTTTTTTCAACATAAATTCTTTAACATCATCCAAACCCACCTAAAATATTTGGAACACAGTTTCCTAATAACAGCTGTTTATAGATCCCCATCAAACAAAAAGTTAAAAGAAAAAACACAATGTGTTTCATGGAAAATAATGTTGAAACTGCAACAGAAAACTTTATTACCATCTTAAAAAATGTAATACAGGAAAATATGTGTAACATCAAAATTAAACATAATAATCAAAAGAGAAGTGATTGGATAACACAAGGCTTAATAAAATCAATTAATAATAAAAACAAAATTTATATTCAACTACAAATGAATCCACATAATACAAATCTAAGAGAAACTTATATCAAAGTATATAGGTATATATATAATTGTAGACCCCTTCTACCACTTTAGCGGTGTTGGGGTATGGTCCTATTTATTTCCTCTTAGAACATTTTTCCACATCGTCCTATTCATTGCTATCTTCTTCGCATCTGTGATTGTGATTCCTCTTTTTATGAGCGCTTTGGCAACTATGTTATCCCACTTTTCCTTAGGTCGTCCTTTTCCTCTCTTGATTTGTGTTCTTGCTGTCCACACCTTCTTAACTATTCGTGTCTCCTCCATCCTTATCATGTGTCCCCACCATCCTAGCTGCTTGGTCTGTATATTTTTATGTATGTCTTGTAATTAAAGTTCTTCTCTAACTGTTGTAATTCGTATTCTGTCGATTCTTGTTATTCCTCTCACGGCTCTCAGGCATTTCATCTCCATTGCTTGTATTTTGCTTTTAAGTGTGTTGCTTAGTGTCCAAGTTTCGCATCCGTATGTTAGTATGGGTAGGTATATGGTCTTATATATTATCAGTTTTGTCTCCTTCGAAATGTATTTGTTTTTTAGGAAGTTTTGGCTCATGGTGTAGTATAGCCACCCTGTTTTGCTGAAGAAGAACATATTTAATTGTGAACTCCGCCCGTGCTTCTTTCGGCCAAAATTTTATGTATAGTTTTGTTTTAATAATTTGTTTTAAAGTGTATTTTTTAAGAAAGAAGACCAAAGATAAATAACATTCAATAAACATTATGCTACCATGGGGATAACCTTGATAAGATTAAGATAAATACAGACTATATTCCAAAGAGGAAAGCTCAGAAAATCTCGTTCTATCTTCATAATACAAATAGATATGAAATTATTAAAATAATAGAAAACGATCTGTTGGCTACGATAAAATAAAAATTCACACACTGAAACAGTTGGCTGTGCAAATAGTTAGCTGATCCACTCTCATATCTCATTAATAAAATATTTGTATCTGGTATATGTCCAAAACCATTTAAGCAAACTATTATTGTGCCAATCTATAAAAACGGAGATATAGAAGAGGTCGTTAATTACCGTCCAATATCTCTAATCTCAAATGTAGCAAACATATTCGAATACGTACTGAAATCCAGTCTAACTAACATAGCTATCTCACAAAATATAAAATAATAAACGATAAGCAATACGGGTTTCAGGAAGGAAAGTCCACCAAAGATGCTATATTAAAAATTTCAAACAGTATCAATAATTGTGTAGATCGCAAGAACCGCTGTTTATGTCTTTTCATTGACTTCAGAAAGGTATTCGATACCGTTGACCATGACATACTTATTCATGACCTTGAAAACAAATGATTACTGCCAAAATGGAACACTACATTTGGCTTTCTTGGGACCTAGAGATTTAGAAAATAATTTATAAATTTGGCGACATAGTGAGTAAACACAACTCTGAAGAAAAAAGCTCGGCATTTGGTCAGGTCATGATTGTAGTTCATTATGTTTGTCATTGTCATTGACGATGGAGGCTTCTACTTCGTTATATAAATATTTAATCACAAAATGAAACACAATAAACACTTTGTTTTGTATAATCGTTATTTATTTATATGGTGACAAGTTTCAATACATCAGCGTATCATTTTCACTTTTCGGTTTGAAAATTATACGCCATATAAATAAATAAATAACGGACCTTTTTTAACTGTTTTGGGTACTGCCAAAAGAATTATGGGTCTAACTTAAGTGAAGACTCTATGTTAGATAAATAGTTATTATAGCATATTTTGCTGAGTTTTTTACATTCCTTGCGAAAATATGAATGTATATATAATCTATGCTGTTTCTACTTTATGTGAGCAGCGATCTTCAGGCGAATTAATTTAATCATAAAATATATAAGTCCTTTACGTACAATCAATCATTTTTAGTTCATTTTACAGAAAGAAATACGCTCAAACTAGTGTTGCTTTGATAGCCTTGCTATTTTGTAACACGCAAATTACTTTTGTATTATTCAATGTCTGTCGAAGTATTAGCTAGAGAAGTAGTTGTTTCAAAAGTGATTTGTTCTTGTAGTCTTAATAAGACTCATTTGTTGTAGATTTTACGAAATATTTTCGTGTTTTTCTAATTATTAATTTAATCAATTCTCTAGACATCCATGGAGGAAACGATGATTTATTGCGATATATGTATTTGCAAGGAACAAATCGATCCATTGTCCCATGTATTAATTCATAAAACTTATCAACGGCTAAATCTATGTCTGAAGTTAAAGAAATAAAATCCCAGTCAATGGAGTTGAAATGCATGTTAATTAATTCATAATTTGCATGATTGAACAAGAATTTTCTTTCTGTTGTAACAATATTATTCACATAATTGATAGGAACATCAATATTGTAAGCATAGTGGTGTGAACTATCAGTGAGAGATACAATAACGTTTGGTGCTGTAGAGAAACACAAGTCCAAGTATACTTCACGCGAATTAGGTATGCTGTTAATTTGCTAACCATTCAAAAAATTAAAACAATTTGTCAATGTATATATTGCTGGATAGGGTTTAGTACTTTCTATATTATCTGTTTTAAACTGAGGAAGGTTATAATAGCCACAAATAATCAAGTTATTACACTTAAAACCGTACTAATAGCCAAAGATTAATTCTCGGATTGTAGAATCCTAGATTCATTGTCAGATTTAGTAACATTTTTAGTAACATTTTTAGTAACATTTGTATATCACTGGTTTTACGTTGGTGTCACGGAACAGCTGACGTGATTGTCAGTAAAGAAAAACGTGAAATGTTTGTTTGCAAAGTTAGTTTGTGTGGCAAGGGATAAGGAATAAGCATTGTTTTTATTTAATCAAAATTAAAGTAAGTACAGTCGATAATTATTTTCAATGAATTGCAGAATTATTTTCATTTAATGTTTTTGCAAACAAACTTTGCACATGCTCCTCAACTGTCAATCACGGGTTATATTGACAATACCATCAACTGTTCCGTGATACCAACATAAAACCAGTGATATTTAAATGTAACTAAAAAAATACGACATATAATCTAGGATTCTACAATCTGAGAATTAATCTCGGTCTATTAGTACGGCTGTTAGTGTGTTCAACAATCTCTTTAAGGCTATTACAGTGGTTTTTGTACGTTTCAATGGGAGAGCTTGGTTTTATCATTAATTATTTTATTCATTACTGCGTTGGTCATAAAGAATATTTCTCAACATTTAAAGATTTAAAGAATTTGAGCGAATAACTATGTTCATTTATATCTATTTCCCATCATTGCGTCGGCATCGATTTTTAATGCAGACAGAAAACATTTATATAACTTAATCAGAACTATGACAAATGTTTATACCCTTGCAGATTTCGGTGTAGCCCATTATTGGAAATTCGTGTTCGTGAGCGTAAAAAATAGCGCAATAATGGGGTAATGTATTACCGGTAATGGGGCGCGATTTTTAATCCGAAACCTATTTCCGGATTATTACTCCCATCCACACACACACACACCCTTGTCCGCAGTCTCCTGTATATTAGATATTATTTGATGTTTTAATAAAAACCCGGACTGTTCCCCTGGGATTTCTCATTTAATCGGCCACAATAATTCTGCAAGTGTTGCACGTGCAACATCTGTTGATAGAGAAATATTATCTGCAATATATTTCCCCGCTGCTGCCAAATTGCGATATAAGTCACGTTTTTGTTGCTTGGAAATGAAGACATATGTTACGAGGAATGATTGGTAAAGTAATTGGATTGGGTACAAATCTTATTTTTTTGTATTGTAGTTGTATTGGACAAATAATAATAAATAAATTCCTCATCTTTTGCATCATTTCCACACCAACCAAACAAACGTATCACTAGATGAGAGTAATTCATTTCTAATTATCTGTTGAAAAAATATAAATTTATAATAAAAATTCTGTTAATTTTATATATAAAGCAAGTTATTATTATTATTCCTATGGCTTTAGCTTTGGTGATGATGACAGGGGATTAGTTTTCAGTTTGCAAGGTAACAATTCACGTAATTCTGCTGAGAAATTACAATCCACAAAGGGAATTGTAATTTAAAGTTCGCTTAGATGCAGCGGCCTAAAACTAGTTTTCTAATTACGCGCAAACGTAAAAAGAGAGACCGCCAGCGGAAATTTGCATTTCAGCGGTAAAATGTAGAAAACGCAATGTTTACTCGAACGATCTCTCCTTCCTTTGCTGCTTCTTTGTTGAAGCCACCGACTCTCCCCGCTTCCTCGAAAGTATTTCGCCAAGTTCACGAGCGAAATTATTTCCATGGTAATTACAAAGCGAGTTATTTCCTAACTCTAATAATAGAAGTTATGTATTACTCTTCTCGTCTTAGAGTTCGGTGTTACATTTATAATTTGAAATGTGGGAAATGTTTCGGGGTTTAAGATTACTCTCCACTTTCTCGTATGACGGTGGCGTAATTCTATTTGAACGAGAGTGAAGTTCTTAATTTATAATAAATTTTTAATCTTTGAAATTAAAATATTCGTAATATGCTCATTACTATTTCGTGTAAGTAGAAATTAACGTAAAGTAAATACGACGTGCAAATAATTCATTAAGCTAAATAAAGCAATAAAATAAAATTCGCAAATAAACCGGATTTTGCGGGTGTAATTTTAATTAGCAGTGCTCTCCCCGTAACCGCCCTTCAGGCCCCTACCAGCCCTTCCGCACAACAGCCATATGTACACGTTAGCGTCAGAGATGTGTATTTTGTTAATTCCGACAGAGTTCGTTATTACAGTTTATAAAGTTTGCACGTCGGAATTATAACAATATTTTAACCGACCGTGGCGGTGTAAGCGGGACAAGGTTAGATGTAATTTAATGGAACCGAATTAAGTGAATATTGCACGAGCTCAAGAGAGACACTGGAATTATATTTTTATTACCGGTGAAAATAAAAATCTTCTCGAGTACAGAAATTTTAATGTATAAAAACATTAAGGAACACTTATAAGAATTTATATTTCAGTAAAAAATATAAAGAGAAGGAATAAACAATGTTAACATTTCGACGTCCACGCTCTTACTAGTTGTGGTTTTTCAATTCTTTGTGATCTTTGCTTGTACGACGTAGAATTTGAAATGAATAGTGCTGCAACCTAAGTATTTATTGGATTTATCACTCGAAACTGTCTGAGGTGTAAGGTGTCAAAAAACGAGTAAGAAGGACTTTAGTGAAACGTGATAAATCTATTGTTCCTCCTCGTAAATACCACAAATCATCAAGTTATTTCAAGTGTCTAAGACGTAATTGGGGTTTTAGGTTCTTTATGTTTGGTTTAACCAATTTAAACAATTTCCTCTAATTTATAAGTTAGTAGGACTGGAGAGAAAGTGGAAGGAAGAAAAAAATGAAGTTAGTTATCATTGGACAGTTCTGGAATTCCCAAGGTGGTTCGGAGATCTGAGTTCCAGGATGTCAAAAGGCAGATAGGACAGTAGATGGTCAATCGACTTCATCAAGGACAAACGGAAGCAATAACGGAACCACATAAGCTAGAATATCTTTTTTTACTTATTTACGTAACTTTAAGGTATCGTCTTGATATTAGTTATCGAGTTTATTTTTTCTTTTAAAGGGCCCCACGTTGGGCGCCAATTTTATGTGACCTGCTTACGGCAATTCTTTGTCGAAAGGCAGAGTCATGGGAATGAGGTTTAAAAAAATTTAAAAAAAGTAACAATGTTGAGCGCCGCTTGGGTTTTCAAAAATTCTTTAAATTAACTCTCCCTCTCTAAACCAAGGAGGGAGAAGACAAGGATAAAAAAATATAAATAATTGAAGAAACATTTAAATCATATGCTAAATTTATTATAAAAAATATATACAAATATCAAAATAGCTTTCAAAAATAACAATATCCGAATCTCAATTCAATCTCAAAAAAAAACTAACAATATGCGAGACAACCGTTATACAAAACAACCCCATCTAAATCAGAATAAACAATCACATAAATCATAAATAATTCAGTTAGAATGACGTAACCCTTCTTTACATGTGTCATACAATAGTTTTAATTTAAATCTTAAACTATAAAAATATTAACCAAAAATAATCCATCTTTCCGGAATTTCCTTCCACCACGAATCCTTATTACAATTAATTAGATTAGCTTAGATAGTAAAAGTAGACTTTATTAGCTGTGATTTTCACAAATTTAGAGTGTGTAGCGATTGTTTTACTATTTTTATTACGCGATTTATAAATTTAAATTAAAATTTAAACAAGCGTGAATTTATGCGTGAATTTCGGAAAATCAATAAGTAATTATTACGAATTTATTAAAATCCTAAAAGTAGACATTCTTATCTATAAATCTTACAAATTTAGAGTTTGTGGCTATTGTTTTACTATATTTATACGCGATTTATAAATCTGCGGTTTTTGCAATTTAAACAAGCGTCCGTTTATGCGTGAATTTTGGAAAACAAATGAGTGTTGATTATGAATTTGTTTAAATCCTAAAAGTAGACTTTATTATCTATAAATTTCATAAGTTACAAGTTTGTGGCAATTTTTTTACTATTTTTTTACGCGATTTATAAATCTGCAGTTTTACAATTTAAACAATCGTGCGTTTATGCGTGAATTTTGAAAAAACGAACGAGTGTTGACTGTGAATTTATTTAAATCATAAAAGTAGACTTTATTATCTATAAATTTTACAAATTTAGAGTTTGTTACACCGGGTTTACTATTTTTTACGCGATTTATAAATCTACGGAATTACAATTTAAACAAGCGTGCTTTTATACGTGAATTTCGGAGAAACAAATAAGTGTTAATTATGAATTTATTTAGATCGTGAAAGTAGACTTTATAATCTAAAAATTCTATAAATTACAGGTTTGTGGCAATTGTTTTACTATTTCTTTACGCGATTTATAAACTTGCGGTATTACAATCGTGCGTTTATGCGTGAATTTTGGAAAAACAAATGAGCGCTGATTGTAAATTTATTTAAATCATAAAAGTAGACTTTATTATCTATACATTTTACGAATTTAGAGTTTGAGGCATTGGGTTTACTACTTTTTACGCGATTTATAAATCTACGGATTTACAATTTAAACAAGCGTGCTTTTATACGTGAATTTCGGAAAAACAAATGAGTGTTAAATATAAATTTGTTTAGATCGTAAAAGGAGACTTTATAGTCTATAAATTTCATAAATTACAAGTTTGTGGCAATTGTTTTATTATTATTATTAAATTTGCGGTTTTACAATTTAAACAACTGTGCGTTTATGCGTGAATTTTGGAAAAATAAATGAGTGTTGATTGTGAATTTAATTAGATTCTAAAAGTAGCCTTAATCGATCATAAATTTTACGAATTAAGAGTGCGTGGCGATTATTTTACTATTTTTTTAAGCGATTTATAAATCTGTGGTTTTACAATTTAAACAAGCGTGAGTTTATGCGTGAATTTTGAAAAAAAACAAATGAGTGCTGATGATAAATGTATTTAAATCCTAAAAGTAGACCTTATTATTTACAAATTTTACAAATTTAGAGTTTGTGGCGATTGTTTTACTATTTTTTACGCGATTTATAAATCTGCGGTATTCCAATTTAAGTAAGCGTGGGTTTATGCGTGAATTTTGTAAAAACAAATGAGTGATGATTGTAAATTTTTACAGATCGTAAAAGTAGACTTTATTATCTATAATTTTCACAAATTTATTTCAAGTTTCTGGCAATTGGTTTACTATTTCTTTACGCGATTTATAAATTTACGGTTTTACAATATAAACAAGATTGCGTTTGTTCGTAAATTTTCGAAAAAACAAATGAGTGGTGATTATGAATTTGTTTAGATCCTGAAAGTAGACTTTATTATTTATAATTTTCACAAATTTCAAGTTTGTGGCAATGGTTTTACTATTTCTTTACGCGATTTATAAATCTGCGGTTTTACAATTTAAACATGCGTGCGTTTATGTGTGAATTTTAGAAAAACAATTGAGTGTTTATTATGAAATTGTGTAGATTTTAATACTAGATATTTATATCTATAAATTTTACAAATTTAGAGTTTGTGGCAATTGTTTTACTATTTTTACGCGATTTATAAATCTGCGGATTTACAATTTCAACAAGCGTGTGTTTTCGCATGAATTTAGGAAAAACAAATGAGTGTTGATTGTGAATTTGTCCAGATACCAAAATTAGACTCTATTATCTATAATTTTCACAAATTTCGCGTGTGTAGCGGTTGTTTTCAATTTTTTTACGCGATTTATATATCTGGGGTTTTACAATTTTAGCAAGTGTGCGTTTATGCGTGAATTTAAGAAAAAGAAATGAGTGTTGACTGCGAATTTGTTTAGATCCTAAAAGTAAACTTTATTAACCATAGGTTTCACAAATGTAGAGTCTATGGCGATTGTTTTACTATTTCTTTTCGCGATTTATATATCTGGGGATTTGCAATTTAAATAAGCGTGAAAAACAAATGAGTGGTGCTTGTGAATTTATTAAAATCCTAAAAGTAAATTTTCTTATCTATACATTTTACAAATTTAGAGTGTGTGGCGATTGTTTTACTATTTTTTACGCTTTTTATAAATCTGCGGTTTTACAATTTAAACAAGCGTGCGATTATGCGTGAATTATGAAAAAAAATGAGTGTTGATAGAATGTATTCAAATCTTAAAATTAGACCTTATTATCTATTAATTTTCCAAATTTAGAGTTTGTGGCAATTGTATTACTATTTTTTACGCGATTTATAATTCTGCGCTTTTACAATTTTAACCAGTGTGCGTTTATGCGTGAATTTTGGATAAACAAATTAGTGATGATTGTGAATTTGTTTAGATCCTAAAAGTAGACTTTACTAGCTATATTTTAAACAAATCTAAAGTGAGTGGCGATTGATTTACTATTTTTCTACACTGTTTATAAATTTGCAATTTTACAATTTAAACAAGCGTGCATTTATTCGTGAATTTTGGAAAAAACAAATGAGTGTTGATTCTAAAATCATATACATCCTAGTAGACTTTATTAGCTATAATTTTCACAAATGTATATTGTGTGGCAATTGTTTTACAATTTTTAATCTTATTTATAAATCTGGGGTTTACAATTTAAACAACTGTGCGTTTATGCGTGAATTTTGTAAAAACAAATGAGTGATGATTATTAGTTTGCTTAAATTCTAGAAGTAGACTCTATTATCTATAAATTTCACAAATTTCAAGTTTGTGGAAATTGTTTTACTATTTCTTTGCGCGATTTATAAATTAGCGGTTTACAATTTAAACAAGTTTGCGTTTATGCGTGAATTTTCGAAAAACAAATGAGTGTTGATTGTAAATTTATTCTAATCCTAAAAGTAGACTTTACTATCTATAAATTTCACAAATTTCTAATTTGTGGCGATTGTTTTACTATTCCTTTACGCGATTTATAAATTTGCAGTTTTAGAATTTTTACAAGCGTGCGTTTATGCGTAAATTTTAGAAAAAGAAATGTGTTGATTGTGAATTTGTATAAATTCTAAAAGTAGACTTTATTATCTATAACTTTTACGAATTTAGAGATTGTGGACATTGTTTTACATTTTTTTTTATGCGATTTATAAATCTGCTGTTTTAAAATTTAAACAAGTGTGCATTTGTGCGTAAATTTTGAAAAAACAAATGAGTAATGATTGTGAATTTGTTTATATCCTAAAAGTAGATTTTATTAATTATAACTTTTACAAATTTAAACTGTAAGTACTACACAGTTTAAATTTGTAAAAGTTATAATTAATAAAATCTACTTTTAGTTTTACTATTTTTACGCGATTTATAAATTTGCGGTCTAACCGTTTAAACAAGCGTGCGTTTGTGCGTGAATTTTGGAGAAACAAATTAGTGTTTATTGTGAATTTATTTAAGTCCTAAAAGTAGACTTTATTGTCTATAAATTTTACAAATTTAGAGTTTGTGGCGATTGTTTTACTATTTTTTGCGCGTTTTATAAATTTGCGGTTTTACAATTTAAACAAGAGTGCATTTATGATGAATTTAAGAAAAACGAATAAGTAATAATTGTGAATTTGTCTAAATTCTAAAAGTAGACGCTATTATCTATAAATTTCACAAATTTCAGGTTTATGGCTATTGTTTAAAAAATGATTGGGCGATTTATAAATCTGCGATTTTACAATTTAAACAAGCGTGCGTTTATGGGTAAATTTTGGAAAAACAAAAGACTGTTTATTGTGAATTTATTTAAATCCTAAAAGAAGACATTATTATCTATCAATTTTACAAATTTAGAGTTTGTGGCTACTATTTTACAATTTTTTTAGCGATTTATGAATTTGCGGCTTTACAATTTAAACAAGCGTGCGTTTATGCGTGAATTTTGGAAAAACAAATAAGTGTTGATTATAAATTTATTTAGATCTTAAAAGTAGACTTTATTAACTATCACCTTTACAAATTTTTAGTGTGCGGCGATTGTTTTATTAATTTTTTATGCGATTTATAAATCTGCGGTTTTCAATTTAAACAAGCGTGCGTTTATGCGTGAATTTTGAAAAAAAATGAGTGTTAATTATGAATTTGTTTATATCCTTAAATAGACTTTATTATCTATACATTTTGCAACTTTACAGTGTGTGGCGATTGTTTTACTATTTTTTTACGCGATTTATAAATTTGCGGCTTTTCAATTTAAACAAGCGTGCGTTTATGCGTGAATTTTGGAAAAACAAATCAGTACTTATTGTGAATTTGTTTAAATTCTAAAAGTAGACTTTATTGTCTATAAATTTTAGTTTGAGGCGATTGTTTCACTATTTTCTTAAGGGATTAATAAATTTGCGGTTTTATAATTTAAACAAGCGTGCGTTTGTGCGTGAATTTTGAAAAACAAATGAGTCTTGATTTTGAATTTGTTTAAATCCTAAAAGTAGACTTTATTATCTATAAATTTTGCAAATTTACAGTGTGTGGCTATTATTTTACATTTTTTTTACTCGATTTCTAAATCTGCGTTTTTCCAATTTAAGCAAGCGTGCATTTATGCGTAAATTTTGGAAAAACAAATGAGTGTTGATTGTGAATTTATTTAAATCCTAAAATAAGACTTTATTATCTATAAATTTTAGAAACTTAAAGTGTGTGGCGATTGTTTTATTATTTTTTTTTTTGCGCGATTTTTAAATCTGCTGTTTTACAATTTTAACTGCCGTGCGTTTATGCCTGAGTTTTTGAAAAACAAATGAGTAATAATTTTACTGTTTTTTCACGCGATTTATAATTCTGCGCTTTTAGATTTTAAAATGTAAACAAGCTTACGTTTGTGCCTGAATTTTGCAAAAACAAATGAGTATTGATTGTAAATTTGTTTACTTCCTAAAAGTAGACTTTATTAACTATAATTTTCACATATTTAGAGTGTATAGCAATTGTTTTACAATTTTTCTAAGCGATTTATAAATCTGAGAATTTGCAATTTAAACAAGCATGCGTTTATGCGTGAATTTTGGAAAAAGAAATGAGTGATGATTGAGAATTTGTTAAAATTATAAAAGTAAACTTAATTTTCTATAAATTTCACAAATTTCAATTTTGTGGCGATTGTTTTACAATTTGTTTACGCGATTTATAAATTTGCAGTTTTACAATTTATATAAATAATACAAATAATTTATTAAGGCAGTTACAATATTTAAATTTTATTTATTACAGTAGAAATTATTTTGTGTAATTTAAAAACTATGGATTTTTAAAACCCCAACAGTGAACTCACATTCACCCTTATTATTAGTTGCGTTAGTAGACAAGTCAAGTGTAGGCATCTCGAGTGGATCATATCCTAGGCTTGTCGGCGTGGGAATAGGGGTCGGTTCCAACATCCAACCCCTCCTAAAATATTCTAGCAGTATATTCACACTGTGTACACACACCGTGGATATAATCTACTGAACAGCGAGAGACTTTGTTTGAGAGATACGTGCCCAGAATTATTTATACGAAATTGTTTTGTAAGTGTTTCTTCATTAGCCGATGCCTACACATAAATTCCAACTTATACCAATTTATAATGATCCCGGCGCACATAAACATCCCTTAATTAATATTAATTCATAAATTCTGGGTGTGGGCGACGCGCACACGCCCGCCCCCGCCGCCTCTCTCACCGTCCTCTGGGCCGCACCGAGATTTTCGCATTTTCGCACGGCGAATTCATCGCGCCGCCACCGAAATATAAAAAAAAAGGTTTATTCAATTAAAATTAATTCGGCCCGACAAAGGCATTTTAATACAGCGAATATATTAATTTTTTTTTATTAAAATTTTGTATTCGAACGCCTTTTTATGTGGCTTAAATTTACTGTTGCTAAGAAATTGTATGTGCAAAAAAAATATACCATATATATTGAAATACAATTCAAAATTTTTAATTAAAAAATAATAACAGTAAAGATATTTATATGAAAGAGTTTCTAGAATCGGCTAGTTCAAGGTCAGAGGAAGATCTTGACCTTGACATTCAAATGACCTTCAAATGGTTTTGACCTTGAAATCACCTTGACTTTAAAAAGCACCTGGTATCTTTCTCAATGGGGGGAGCGAGGAACGTTCGAATGAAATAAATTGAAAGGCAATGGAGAATCGAAATTAGTTTTGTGAACCTTAATTTTTTGGTTATATACATTTATTCTAAGTTAAGGAACTTGTGGTGCAAGATCACAGTCCGAAGCCATTGGGATGTATACTGAGTGTATTATGATGAGAGACCACTAAAATTTTATGGAAAACACAATCATCAATATTTTGATTCTGTTGTTCGATTCAGGCGATATGCTGCCGAAAATTTTGGCTCATGGAAATTTCTTGTAGTCGGAAATATATTGTAGTGGTCAAGAAAAAATTCTGTATTGGACAAACATGGAGAGAGATATTGCTTCCGTTGTAGGAACCTATCGTCAGCCTATAGGACCTCCTCTGACCTTGCTTCCAGCCTTGACATCAATATTTCTTGTTGCCAATGGTAGATCCTCTAGAAATTAACGTAGTTTCTTCTAAAAAAGTAGCAATGCACATCGCAAGTGAGTCTTCCTGATAAAAACACTTGTCTAATTAGCCAGTCATCCACAATTCCAACCCAAACTTTTAACGAGAACTGATGTTAAATTTTTTCCAGGCCACAAATAGTTATTATGAATATTCCTTATTGAATTTCTTGAAAAGTTCGCTTCATCAGCATCGGATTATGAACCAAAGTGTGCAAAAGGCATTAACAGAAAGCAATACGTGAAGGAAAATCGTAAGAAAAACGACCTCAACGCATTGTAAAACAAACACTCTTTAAGAATTTTCCAGATAGTCCAATAACTTACATACAAAATTTTTTAAATAGAAGTAGAGGAGTCTTCCTGTGTCATATCCAGCACATTCTTTTCCACTTTTACTGTTCATATTATCACTTCGTTTGACAGTATTTCACGAAAATGGGAGAAATATTATTCATCATATCCTTGCTAACTGAGTAACAACAAATTTATCTATTAGTTTTGATATTACAGATTGAATGCATAGAGATCAATAATTGCACATAAAATCTAATTACACAATTTATACTTCATTTATAAAACTAATTCATGGATTATACTTAATTATAATAATACAAACAAATTAGTTTTATACTTTCAGTATAACTACAGGCCTTTTAAACTTATTCAACGTTACATAAACTATTTAACTCATAGTAAAGCTACCGGCCGATAAGCATAAGCACACAAAAACAAACTTAAATTCATCCAGATTACACCTACTACCATTCCGAGCATTAACAATATCTAAGCGGATTTCACTTAAACTGCTGAATTCGTTACGAGCAGAAAAAAAATCACACATTTGCATCCAGT
This sequence comes from Ontholestes murinus, assembly GCA_963969525.1. Taxonomy (NCBI): domain Eukaryota; kingdom Metazoa; phylum Arthropoda; class Insecta; order Coleoptera; family Staphylinidae; genus Ontholestes; species Ontholestes murinus. The sequence goes on along the minus strand of OZ018398.1, from coordinate 44,856,657 downwards.
CAGTGAGAGTAGTCGGAAACGCGGCAGCCACTCGTTTTTTTCCATTTTTTTTTTTTTTTTTTATTTTTCAACATCCAGTTGCATTTGAGATTGTCTCGAATCCGCAGCAGGCAGGCAGGCAGAGCGAATATAAATTAATACCCTTTTGTTGGTATTGTAAGGGCTGGGAAACAATGCCATTTTATATCTGTTCCCGGTAATCGATTAATTTCTCCGAGTTGGGAATTATTTAAAATATTTCTGGACCGCGCTAATGGCCGCCCCTCTCCCAAAAATACCTAATTGTTATAAATGAATATTTATTGCTGGGGAAACAATAGGGAGGTAATTTAATTATAAATAATTACGTTATGGCGGCTTTGTAAAAAGGTCGCCGGGACATAAACATGTTGATTAATTAAATTTATTAGGGAATTACAACCGCCCTTTTTTTTCCTCTCATTCGCGGTGTGCAGTTGAAAGTTAACGGTTGCAAAATTAATAGGACCCTCGTCAGACCGTTTATTTGCACATAATCACCTATACTCGAAGGCCGAAGTATTTCAATCGATGGGCCAAATTGTCCGAGCCGGCGTGGGATTTGCGGTTGATTTATCTTAGCGGTTCGGATTCTTGTAATCATTGTTAAATTGTTTGTGTCAGGTTTACATTAATGTCGCTCCGATTTTATTTTTATTGCGTTTGATTTATCGCCCCTCTGTCGCGAATGGGTAAACTTCTGCGATGATATATGGAGACTAATAGTGGATTTATACAGTTTCATAACGTATACAGTTACTAATAGTATACATTGTTTCTTATTACCATCAAGAATTTATTTACCAAACACGTCAATACACACATATGTTATATAAGAAAAAGTTATTTCAACAGCTATTCCAAAATATTATAAACGTGTTAAACGTAATTTATTATTACAATTATTATTATTCCGCTATTACTTAAAAATAACCTTATCCCGGCGCATCCACCATAAATACCCGGTATTTTAGTTCTCACAATATCATCCTGTGTACCTTATGGGTCGTCAGTCAGTGGATGTTGAATACAAGTGAGCTTCTCTATAATAAAAAGAGTACAGGTTTTAACTTCAATACTTCTGGAACCCCTATGTCTTTCGACAACTTTGATTCAACTTTGAATAATCACTCATTTACTCTTTTTCAAAAATTCACGCAAAAACGCAAGCTTGTTTAAATTGTAAAACTGCAGATTTAGAAATCGCCTCTAAAAATAGTATAACAATCGCCACATACTCTGAATTTGTGTAAACACTAGTTAATAAAGTCTACTTATAGGATTTAAAAAATTTCACAATCAACACTCATTTGTTTTTCCGAAATTCACGTATGAAAGCACGCTTGTTTAAACTGTAAAATTTCAGATTTTAATATAGCGTAAAAAATTAGTAAAACAATCGTCAAATACTCTAAATTTGTAAAATCTATAGAAAACAAAGTCTACTTTTAGAATTTAAATTAATTCATAATTAACACTCATTTGTATTTTCAAAATTCACCCATAAACGCACGCTTGTTTAATCTGCAAAACCGCAAATTCATAAATCGCTTTAAAAAAAAATGTAAAACAATAGCCACTAACTTGGAATTGGTGGAATTTAGAAATAATAAAGTCTACTTTTAGAATTTAATTAAATTTACAATCAACAGTCATTTGTCTTTCCAAAATTTACCCATATACGCACGCTTGTTTAAATTGTAAAATTGCAAATTTATAAATCGCTTGAAAAAATTGTAAAACAATAGCACCCTAAATTTGTGAAATTTATACGAGATATCGTAGATAGTAAAGGCTATTTCTAGGATTCAAATAAATTCACAATCAACACTCATTCGTTTTTTCAAAATTCACGCATAAAGGCACACTTGTTAAAATTGTAAAACCCCAAATTTATAAATCGCGTAAAAAATAGTAAAACAATTGCCACAAACTTGAAATTTATGAAATTTATAGATAAAAAAGTCTACTCTTAGAATTTAAATAAATAAATTCACAATCAAAACTCATTTGTTTTTCTAAATTGTACGCATGCTTGTTTTAATTGTAAAACCACAGCTTTATAAATCGCGTAAAAAAATAGTAACACAATCGCCACACACTCAAAGTTTGTAAAAGTTATAAGCTAATAAAGTCTGTATTTTAGGATGTAAGCAATTTCACAATGAACACTCGTTTGTTTTTCCAAAATTCATGTATAAACGCACGCTTGTTTAAATTGCTAAACCGCATATTTATAAATCGCGTAAAAAAATAGTAAAACAATCGCCACACACTCTAAATTTGAAAAATTTATAGGTAATGAAATCTACTTTTAGGATTTTAATAAATTCATATTAAACTATCGTTTGTTTTTCCAAAATTTACGCATAAATGCACGCATGTTTAAATTGTAAATTCGCAGATTTATAAATCGCGTAATAAAATAGCAAAACAATCGCCACATATTCTAAATTTATAAAACATATAGGTAATAAAGTTTAATTTTAGGATTTAAATGAATTCACAATTAAAACTCAATGGTTTTTCTAAAATTCACGCATTAACACACGATTGTTTAAATTGAAAAACTGCAAATAAACAAATTGCGTAAAAAATCGTAAAACAATCGCCACAAATTCTAAATTTATAAAAATATTAGTTAACAACGTCTACCTTGAGAATTTAAACAAATTCTCAATCAACACTCAATTGTTTTTTTTTTTTCAAAATTCACGCATAAGAGCACATTACTTTAAATTCTAAAACTAGATTTATAAAGCGCTTACAGAAATAGTAAAACAATTGCCACACACTTAAAATTTGTGGAAATTATAACTAACAAAGTCTACTTTTAGGATCTAAGCAATTTCACAATTAACTCTCATTTTTTTCCAAAATTCACGAATAGACTCACGCTTGTTTAAATTGTAAAACCGCAGATATATAAATCGCGTAAAGAGATAGTATAACAATTGCCACAATCTTGAAGTTTGTGAAATTTATAGATGATAAAGTCTACTTTAAAAATTCAGACAAATTTGCAATTATCAGTCAATTGTTTTTACAAGATTTAGGCATAAACGCACGCTTGTTTAAATTGTAGAACATCAGATTTATAAATCGCGTAAAAAAAAATGTAAAAAAATTGGCACACACTCTAAATTTGTAAAAATTTTAGCTAATAAGGTCTACTTTTAGGATCTAAACAAATTCATGATCAACACTCATTTGTTATCCAAAAATAGACGTAGAAGTGTGGTAAGTTAAAGTCGCCAAGAATCAAAGTAGGCATTCCAAAATCAATGTGGAGTAGAGTAGAGTAGAGTAATTTATTAATGTTTTGACAGTAATCTCTTACATGCGTCACATATACATAAATAAACATTCTATAAATTTTCAATCAAATCAAACATATATTCGTAAATTTGTAAATTAAAATTTGGTGGCAAATAAACAAAAATAGGTTTGATAACAATACATTTTTGTTATTTTTTATTATTTACTTAGAAATATGTTAAAAACCCATCTTCCTAAACTCCGATTTGTTAAACATTTTGTTAATGTTTCATAACTTTTTCTAGAATATTTATACATTCAATTTTTTGTTAAAATTTCAATATGATTTTCTTTTAAATTTATTTTTATTTCGTTTATAAACTTATTTTAGACGGTATACAAATGAAGAAAATTTTAAACACTTTATTAGTTTTAGATTTTTTTTTTAGAAATACATACTTTTCTTTTTGAAAATGTCTATAATTTATTTTTTGTAAAATACTGACAATTTTCTTATAAAAAATATTAATTTGGTTTAACGCAAATCATAACTATTTTTTTTAACAAATTTAAAAATGTTTTAGAAATTTTTTACTTGTTTCTTATTATTATTGAAACTTTTTACAAATTCCGGTTTATAAACTTAAATTTTGTAGTTCTTGGTAAAATTTCATTTGTTTTGCTTTAATTCTTTGTAAATTTTTAATTGTTTTTTCCAGAAGAAATTTTCTGTAGTTTTTACTTGCTTAAGCTTTTTCCTATTTTTTTCCATCTATTTTTAAGCAAATTTCATACTATCGTATTTATAACTGACAATTTTCTTTATAGAAATGTAACAATTTTTTTGATAGTCTTTTTATGTATACTAATATTTTCATTATTTCTTATTATTATTACAAACTTTTTTGCTAAATTCCGTTTTTTTTTATATTTTCAATTATTATCTTTCATAAATTTAAACAGTTTAGAAACTTTTCTAAAATTTATTTCTTAGAAATATTTTACTTAGTTTTTGGTAAAATTGCAATTGAATATTCTGTAAGTGCATTTTTGTAAATAAAACAAAATATACTGTTTTTTTCTTAGATAAATTTTCTTTTGTTGTCTATACAGTTTCAACTAGCTTTAAACCATTTTCAATTATTATTATATGTAATATATTCTGAAAATTTTCAATATCTCTTATCTTTGGCATAAAGTTTAAACTTTTAATTATAAATGTTTTTTTTTTTAATTTTATTATTAAATTTCTTCATAAAATGTTATTTTTCAAACTTTTAAATTATTAGTTTTGGTAAATTTAAATATTTTTTAAGGAGGAAGTTTTAAGATCTTCTTTGGAAAGTTTTTTCTCAGCAAAATTTTATCTTCTTTTTGGAAAAGTTTCAAATGTATTTTCATTTTTCATTTTGTTTGGTTGTGTAAGTAGTTCTCAATTGTTTTTCTAATAGGGTTTCAGCAAAAATTTAAACTATTTTCTGTAAGTTTTTAATGATATTCTGATTCTTTTTTATGATACTCATAAACATATTTCAAACAGTTTTCTTCTGAAGAAAATTTTTTAGGTATTTATTAGTATTTATTAATTTTTTTGTAATGTTTTAATCGTTTAAAATATCTACTTTTTTCTCAGAGAAATTTCCTTTGATTTTGCATGAAGTTTTAAATTGTTCTTTACAGCTGGTTTTAAACAAATTTTAAACTATTTTTTTAAGTATTTGCATTAGCTTATTTTAGGAATCCATATTTAACGATTTTGTTGAGAAGAAAATTTTAAGCTTTTTACTTCTAGTTATTTCAGTAGATTAAAACTATTCGCAAAATTGCTTTCTTTTTAAACTAGTAAAATTTTAGAGAGATAAACATCTTTTTTGGAAGATAGTGTTATATCTTATATTAGGACAATTACTATGCTTCTTCTCTTCATGTTTTTCCATTGGCTATCGATCGGTGGTTGTTCAGCCCACAAAATTGTACTGTGTTTTCTCAGATAAATAAACTTTTTTTTAAAACCGTTTTAAAGCCATTTTTCATTTCATTTATATTCATATTTCAAATCGTTCTCTTCTCAAGATATTTTAAAACTCATATATATAAGTTTTGAATTATATTTTGAATATAAATTTCTACTTTGTTGTACATTGAAATTATCAAATCGATTATTGATTACATAGGACTTCCTCTAACAAATCTAATCAATAACTGCCTCCAAAAGAAATATTTTCTAAATGTAGCAAAAATATACCAATTTTAATTGTACCAGTTATATCAAAGATAATAGAAAAATTCACACTAAAGAATTTGTTTACTGGAGTCCAATTTATATTTCGACAAATCCGCATTATGTCGCACTCATAATCTTCAGTTCAAAACATAAACATCAGTTTAGGTTTATATTTGATCATGACTAGCTGTAACTATAATCACGTGTGATTATATGCATTATGACTTAATATAATAATAATAGTAAAACTATTTATCATTTTCAACTTTTTATTTTACTCACTACAATTGATTTGCTACACTGTAGCTTCTTCAGGTTTATTATATTTCTTCACCTGAAGAAGCTACAGTGTAGCAAAAGAATTGTAGTGAGTAAAATAAAAAGTTGAAAATCATAAATAGTTTACTATTATTATATTATTTAATAAACATAGTGTTCCTCGGGGTTCCGTGCTAGGACCATTATTGTTCATATTATATATCAATGACATGCCATCAATATTAGGAATAGGTTAAGAAATTATATTTGCTAATGATACCACATTTGCCTATAATGATTTTTTATTTAATCAAGTATGTTTGATTTAAAAATTTCTTTGTAAAGTAATTATTAATCATTATCCTCGTTGTTACCCTTATAGATTCTAAACGTATAAATTTAAATTTTAATAATTGATGAAGTTAAAAGTTATTGTTTTCAAATAATTTTGCTTTGATATATATACAACATCTTTATTAACAGACAAAAATAAAATACAGATAAGACAAATATAATACATTTATGATATGAGTGTTAGGAGGTTAGTTTGTCAAATGGCTATCGACCGGAGGTCTTTCAGCCCTGATTTGTCCTTGTCGATGTGTCACGTTAGTCTGTCTCTGTTTTGCTTTGATTAAATTGCGATTGCAAAATTTTAATCGATTTTTATAATTAAATATAAATAAACAATTAACTCTGTTGGTATCACTTTTTATTTACACGTGTAACTATAGTTTCGACAACTTCAGTTTGTCATTATGAAACAATAGTGAAACAATTGTAAATAAAAATTTATCAGCCAATTCTGAAAGTTCTTTTCTTTTGGAAAAGAGTTTATCTAATTTCTTTTGCTAGTTTTGTATTAAAGTCTTTATGTAAAAAAAGGATTTATAGAAAATTTTCAATTTTAATAATAATAATAATAATAGCTTTATTGACGGGATTCGCCCTGTGTACATAAGAAAAAAAAAAACAAAATAAATTTTGTAATAAAAAATCCAAAATTCCAACTGTATCATACAGATTTTGAATGGCATTTTTTATATAAGACATTTAAAGTTACATAATATTATTGGACTATTTAAAATACTGTAAGTAAACACAAATCATCAATAGATATTTTAAACTGATTTGTCATTTAAGACATTTAAAATTAGATTTTTTTATAACATAATTTTATTGAACTTTTTAATATAAACTTTAAATTGTTTCTTTAATAAAGATGATGGCCACAGTTACTACGTGGTAGTTCATTAAAAATTGATTTGTAATAGTTTAGTCTTATTTTTTTTTCCTCTTGATTTTAATTTAAAATTTGTTGTTTAATAAACTATTCGCCAATTTCTTGCTTATTTGATTTATGAGTAAAATTTTAATCAATTACGATTTCTTAACTATCAAATTATTGTTTAGGGTAAACTTTTGTAGATTTTAAAAATGTTTTAATATTTTTCGATAGTAAAATTTCAATTTTTGTAATCTCTTGTCTATAAAATTTATTTTTAATAATTAATTAAAAGTTGTTAAAGTAGAAAGAACTTGTGAATATTTCAGGTTTTACTTTTAAAACCACCCTTTCTTGATTGGTAAAATTAATTACCGATTAAAGTAGACTTAACATTAACAATAAATTAGTAATTAGTTTTCACAATCAAAAATATTATCCATTGTAATCATACAAAATTATCTAATAATTGTAGATAAAGTTTCGTGATTTTCTCTTGAATGTTTATTCTTAGCAAAAATTAATTAACTTCTTTTTGGAAATTATCTGATTTTGAAATAAGATACTTGTTTGGTTTCATATTGGTATATTCAGTTTCCTGACACGTGTTTCGGTCAATGACGACCATTTTCAAAGGAATTACAAAATTATTCTCCTTTGAGAATGGTCGACATTGACAGAAACACGTGTCAAGAAACTGAATGTATCAATATGAATGTAAACAAGTGTCTTATTTCAAAATCAGATAATATTCTATTTTCGTTTCATCAAGAGTGCAGTGAGCAAAGTATTTACCGTCTTGTTGGAAAAGTTGAAAATGTATTTTCTTTAAATTTCACTTTTTAGTAAATTTTAGATTGTACTGTAGAAAAATCTGGTCGTTTTTCTTAAAGAAATTTTCTTACGTAGTTTTCAATTGTTTTTAAAATAGGGTTTTAACAAGCTTTAAATCATTTTCTGTAAGTTTTGAGGAAAAGACTTCAACGTGTCTATATGACATATATACCAACTTATATTCAAAGCAAACTCTAACTGTAGATTATTTAATATCGGATCATAAATCAATATTATGCAATTTGAGCTCAAATAAAATATAAATGTCAGCACACATCAAAATTTAGAATATTTAGTAAGTATAACATTCAAAATTTTACAATACAGTTGTAAAATGAATCTTGGCAAGACGTTTTCTCTGAACATGATTTAAACACTTAAACACTAAATTTGATTGTTTTCACAATATTTTTATATACCATTTCAATAACAATTTTCCTCTATGTAACAATAAAACTAAAACAAAAACTGCTGGATAAATTTTAAAGTTAAAATTTCAAGTAATCAAATCATGACTTGTTCCATCTTCAAAAACAATATCCTATACTTAGAGATGCATATATTCAATCAAAGAAGAATCATAATAGATTAGTCAGTGATATAAAGAGAACGTACTACCAAGAAAAAAATCATGAACTCTGAGAATAAAATGAAGTCGACTTGGAAAATTATAAATCATTATCGAATAATACTAGTTGAACATACTAATATTACCTTAATTTAATTTAATTTAAATACATTTTTCTAAATATTTTTAATAGAGTTTATGCTACAATTAGGTACAGTCTAAACACACAACAAGTAAATACTTTAGGCAGTTTGTAACTTCGATCCGACCGCGGGAACCATGCTAAAATTGGTTTGCTCAGAACTTTTTTGTTTGCTCGTAAATCTACATTTATTCTTCGACATTTTATTAGACAATTTACTTTAAAAACTTTTATCACTCTTCGAATATTTTGATAACAGTGACCGTTTTTGAATTAAAAGCAAAAGTGTTAGTTTCTGATTTCAATTCTCCATTTTAATCTCGAAAAGCCAAATATTTATTTTGTTCAAGCGATTCAACATTAAATAATTTCAATAATGTATCTTGATCAAAACCTTTAATTGAAAATACAAAATTTTCCATAAGTAAGGACTGTTGCCTATTTTGGGGATACCATATCAATGCTCCAACTTGGAACGCACATACGCATAATAAATGGTTTTCAATATATATTGATTTTGAAAATTTTATGAATTCCGACAAATAAAACCAACACATTTGAAAGCATCATTAACAATAGTCTCAACATATTGCAATCAAAATTTTCAAAATTAAAAACTATTACTTTTTGTATTGGGGTGTTGTTGATGCAATAATTGAATAAATTAGAATTTGATTTCCTAGTAAATGACATATATTTGCACTTCTCAATGTTCAAACAATCCATTTTCACAACAATCAGAAATTTTGTCTAAGTTATTTTGTAGATGTTGACAATGATTCATGTTTATGACTTTAGAACACATTTTAACATCATCTGCATAAAAAATATGCTCACAAGCGAATTTTTCGGAGAGGTCATTAATTAATATATTAAACAACAGAGGACTTAAGATTGAACCTTGTGGTACCCCTGATGTTGGAAAGTAAGAACAAGATTTAAAAATGTTAAGAGCTCACTCAGATAAGAACGCATAAATAAATTATAACCAAAATTACAGAATATAATATTTCAAATGTTTACCTATTTTTAATAGCAAATTTATATGTCTTTTTCTGTAAAATAAAAAATATTAAAAATAGTTCTTTTTTAAAACTTTTGCATTATACAATAATAATAATTATTATTTTTTCCTTATTTTTTTTGTACATTTTTAATTACATAAAATTGAAACTAAGTAACTTAGCTTTAATTACTTTTTGTTAGTAACATTTTAATTGATTTTTATATAGTTAATAGGTTATAAGCCAATTTTGAAATGTTCCTTTCTTCTGAAAAAGAGTTTATCTAATTTCTTTTGTAATTGAAAAAAATAATTATTGATTTTAGGCAATATTTATTTTCACGCTAAATTTTCAACTTTTACATGAAAAATTCAACTGTTTTATACCGATTTTGAACTGATTTTGTTATAAAACACATTTAAAACGAAATTACATTATTAGATTATTTTAAAAAACCTTAGGTATAGTCGAACAGAAAGACAGATTGTAAACTGATTTTTATAAAATGTTTTTTTTTAAATTTGTATTGAACTTTTTCATAGAAATTTTAAATTGTTTTCTTAAATAAAGATGTTGGCGACAGTTCCTACGTGATAGTTCATTTTAATAACTAAATTGAATTCTAAAGTCTTATTTTTTTCTCAATTCAAAATATTCTTTTTTTTTCAAGGTGTCATAAAGCATTACATACAAATTGAAATAATGTCAGGTATTAATTCTATTTAGGCTATGCATATGTCTACACGTATTACAATAAATACTAAATTCTTTATTAGTGTATTAACAAAATACGTTTTACACACGTCAAATATAAATATAAATCTAAATATAAACATGATAATAAATTGCTTTAAATCAAATCGCAGTGTGATTACTAGGCATTAAAAAGATATCCGTGAGGATCACAATTTAGAAAATTTTCTCAAGAAATAAATATCAATAAAAGTCAATAAATTAAAATTAAAATATCGTGAGTAAAATAGAATAAAAATTTAATAAATTAAAATGTTAGTGAATAAAATCTTCTGCTCTTTATTCTAATTTAAAATTTTAATAAAATTTTCGTGGGCTGAAAGACCACAGGTCGATACACAATAAAAAAAAAACAAGAAGAAAACAAGAAGAGAAAAAGTATAGGAATTGTCGTATTATCAGATGTAACAATATTTTACAATAAAGATGTTTATCTTTCTCTAAAATATTAGCTTATTAAATTTATGAGTAAAATTTAAAGGCTTCTTTTCTTCTAAATAAATATTTAATTTCCTTATTAGAAAAATATCATTAGTTTTAACCTATTTACTAATTGACGATTTCTCAACTATCCAATTATTGTTTTTTTTTTGGTAAACTTCTGTAGATTTTAAGCGGGTTTTAAAAATTTTGCAATTTTCTCGTTATTAAAATTAAAATTTTTGTAATCACTTGTCTCTATAAAGTTTATTTTGAATCATTAATTAAACGTTGTTTAAATCAAAATAAAATAGTGAATGTTTAAGTTTTTATTTTTAAAACCACCATTTGTTAATTAATAAAATTAATTTAGTGAAACAAACCAAGTGTTTTTAATTAAGTACCTATTAATAAATTTAAAAATACGAAAACATTTCGTGAATCTACAATAATTTAATACATTTTATTAAGTACCTATTATTGATAAAATTAATTTTCGTACTCACAATATGGATTAAAGCAGACTTCTGTTTATTATTACTTTATGCGTATATTTTATAAAATTAACAATAAATTAGTAATGATTTAACAGTGTCAAAAATTATATTTTGAATCGTAAATTGGCTTTTATTATTGGTGTTTGTTTGGGTTGTGTGGAGAAAGTTAAACTAATTAATTTAAATTCTTTACGAATTGCGAAGAAAAAAATTTTAACGTAAAGGAACAAATTAACAAAAAGCAAACCAATTTTAGTTTCAGATTATCTTAGAGTTATATCTTTTAACTAAATGTTAGAAATGTTTAATGAAGTTCTAATGAATAATAATCTATGTTAAATTTAATATTTACTTGCATTTAGATAATTTTATAACATTTAATTTTTTACCTCTTAAGATAATAAAAGCAAAAGAAAAGTTCTAAGGAATTTGAATTAATTTAATATTCAATAGCATTTAGCCTGTGATATAAGTGAACAAAAGTAATTTTAAGTCATTTAAATATCTTATTCTAGAAGTTTGGAATTTTTGATCTTCTTTAATAATCACTTTAGGCTATTAAATGTTGAAAGTACATCTTCACTTTAAGTTTAATAAAAGTATATAAACACTTTCAAATATATATTGTGAAACGCTACAATTGTTTCGCCACACTTTGGCTTTCATTTCTTCGCCTGAAATGACAGTGTGGCGAGACAATTGCAGCGTTTTACAATATATATTTGAAAATGCTTATCTACTTTCATTAAAATTAAAGTGAAGATGTACTTTCAATATTTAATAGCCTCATAAATTCATTATTCTTTGATAATGTCGTAGACGAAAATTTTGTGTTTAATTAATTAAAAGAAAGTGATGATTGTAGGAGCTTTCCTTTCTTGATACGTTTAGTAATATACAAATAATTCAAGTAACTTTATTGTGAGACTAATATTTATTTTTACTCAATTCACAAATAAAAATAAAAGTTAATTAGTAGGAAAGTTTATTTAAGGCTAAATTAATAAAACATCTTAGGCGGCTAATAATAAATTAAGGAATAATTATTCCAACAAGAATCACGCACCAGTTTCTATATATTTGTATCTTATCATCTTATTGCAATTGCATGAGATATTTTATTTCGTACAAATAAATAAATTAATTGTTACCATAAACTTAAAGTACCATTTCAAGTAGATTAAAATTATTAAAAATATGCATGTTTACCTTATAAGATACACCGAAAAATAAATATTATATATGGAGTATCGGTTTTGTTTTTTTGGCCAGAAAGTTAGTTTTGCACAAAATTAAGTCATTATAATCCACTAAAAAGTTTGTTTAAATGGCACATTTAATATTCAAACGTGTGTGTTTTGTGGGTGGCGGTGGCGTCGTTGTCGGTGATGATGGTGATGATGATGGTGGTGGTGGTGGTGGATAGTGGTGGTACATCACGCGCGCGGTATTCGCGAAGTTTCCGACTCGAGCGAGAAGTGTTGGCGGAGGACGAGGAGGCGGCGTCGGCGGCGCCGGTGGCGGCTGCGAGAGCGGCGCTAGCGCACGTCGGTGTCGTTGCCGGCTCGAAGCAGTGCTCTCGGAACACTAAGCTCCGGCAAAGCCGAGGACCGCTGGGCGGAATACAACGCGCCGCCGCCGTCGCCCCCCGGCTATGCCATCTATCAACTTGTACTTTTTGCTTTCCAGTCAACATTTTTGATTGCTAATCTTGAGCAGACCGAACGCTTACACACACACAGTTATATATATATATATATATATATATATATATATATATATATATATATATATATATATAAAAGGCTACGTTTTTATTACACCCCACTCGTGACGACGCCGATTTTCTCCTGCTTTTCCGTCTTCTCATCTCTCTATACACTTGTACGACTCTAATAAGTGGTGAGATGCTTTAATTAATTTCAAGAATTGCTACCGGTGACAGATTTTTATCTCAGCTTGTTTTTCGTAACTGAGACCCATTTTTCCGCTTACGCTCTCGAGCCGGGGATGTTTCAAGTTTAACCTGTATTCAACGTCAACGATAAATAAACACGAAAAAATTTTAATTGCTTATTTTTATAATAACGCTATAATTCACAACAAATATCAATTACTTTTAATGATGATTTATTGGTAATTAATCCTTTAAATCACTGGCAGTAACTGAGAAGTGGAATTCGTTTCTTGTAGTCTCGTTACGAAAATGAAAACAAATTCGTCAAGAGATGTGCAAAATGGAATTTCCTAGCTAATAATTTCAATAAGTAGGATGAAGAGGTTCTCTTGATTGATGGCATGTAGTGTCTTATAGGTGGCCCTAGGTTGCTTATTTAATTTATTTAGGTTTTCAAAGATATTGGCTAAATAACTCACACATGCTTTACAATCGACTGTTAACAGATACTTCATTTCAGGTTACATATTAGGAGTACCATCTGTAGCACAAGATTTTCATTGGTATATTATTGAAATCTGAGTGATTTTTTAGCTTACTATATATCTTTGGAGGTAGTGGTGCTTTATAATGTTTTACAGAACAACATTTCTTCAGCATCAATATATCTTTGCAACGAGAATTTTCTTGTTTTCAGCTTTTCAATATCTTTACTCATTTCGCCTATTCTTCTGCTAACAATATTGTTAGTGAGTGCATAGCTTTCACATTTTTGTCACCTTTTTCAAGAAACATTTTAACCCTTTCAGTACCAGATTATTTTTGATTGGCAAAACATTATCCAACGACAATTTCTTCACATATATCATTCAAATAGGGTTGACAATTTTTTTCAGATTTTTTTGCGCGAGAATTTGTTTTATACACCCGAGACCTTATATACCCCTACAAAAATCTGAAAATAATACGATTAGGGAACATTTGTCTAACAGCAGCCATCAATACTCGGGCAGTACCGGCCGTACTTCTATAGCTGTGGGACCCAAACAATTTGCAGATTGATTCGTCGTCTTCTCAATTCTTTACCATATTCCTCAAAAAAGTAAGACACTATGACACAAAACTTCTCTTTCTTCTTTTGGGCCTATGGTAATTCATGAAAAGTTTGTGAATTTTCAGAGGCCCAGTTTTTTGATTCACAACACTATAGAAATAAAAATGAGCCTCCAAAAATTGGAGCATCGTTTCAGCCAAAACCACTTGTTGTGGATAGTCGGCGTTCTTCAACTGATACACAACTGCCATTTTATAGGGATGAAAACGTAAACCTTGGTGGAAAATTCGCCATACTGAAGTATCGGAAAATCCTCGTGTTGCAGAATGCTGATGAAATAAACGCCTTGGATTACGTAACATAGCTTGCGTTACACGTTGTACACTGTGCAACGTGGTCCCGGTGCTTCTTTTTCATTAAACTACCTCCACCACGCAAAATTGTGTTCTTTATGATGAGGAACGTTAAACCTTCATCAAAAGACATGATATTGAATTGACGAAGCGGATACGTGATGGAACTCCATAACAAATTGAAATAAAACAAAACAGTTGCGAGGGTTTCACATTTATTGTTGAGCACTGCAACAGATCTGCCTGAGGAAGCCACTGTATGGCGAAAGCATGTTGCAGTGTTCAACAATAAATGTGAAAATTTCAAAAGACATGTTAAAATTCCCTGACTGATTCGCCATCAACAGTGGCATAATTGAAACTGCACAATAACTAAATAATAATTAGAATTATTATTTACAAAATACTGCACTTATAAATCAATGTTTAGTTTAAACAATATCTGTTTTCCAACCACTTCCGGTTTAGTACTACCTATCCCAAAAACGTCTGTTTCCCATGGCACACCCTACATAAGCCATTATATGTGACTATCTCTAAGAAAGCCATTTCTGTTCAGAAAATGTATTTTCCTTTTGTGTTTATAACATTCTTCGAAAAGGTGTTATACAACAACATCCTACCAGAAAAGGAGTTAATATACTCTTGAGAGAGAGGATAATTTTTAGGGAATGTTCTCTTAGAACAGATCTTAGTTACGTGTTATGCTTCATAATATCTCCACAGTTGGTGATAGTACGCAACTTGTAACTCTTAGCGAAAAGCTAAGAGCTACAGCAATAACTTAACTTAGTCCAGCAGTTGCCAAGGCCATATTTATTTCTGGACGATCTGAATTCTCTCAACCTTAATCGACAATAAGGGTAGATATCACTATATTATTGTCAGGTGTGTTAGCCTTTAGTGAACTGCGATCTAACAGATCTATAGTTTTATCCTTCACCAATCACTTCTCAACAGTCCCACGTCCTCCATGAACTTGGTAACTTTCTTGGGGGTGCTACAGCTCACTTCTTTGTGGGATAGAAGCAAAAATTAAATCATGGAAGCGCTGAGTTTAACTGAGTTTCTCTAATAAAAAAATGTTTGGGAAAAGGTGCACATCCACATCGGTAGATACACTTTCTCCCCTGCTATAAGACTAATTAATGGAAACAATATTATTAACGCCCCCTATTGAATAGCTGAAGTACTAGCGGGGTATTTCTATTTTCCTTATTAATTCACCTTTTATTTTATAAATCTCAATATGGGAAATACATTAGAATATCCGTAGTACTTAGATGAGACAAATAATATTTACAAATGAGAAATGCAGGTAACTCGATTTAATTAAATTAAAATCTAATTGGCCCTTCACGTTTCTTTGTTGGCGAAGTCCTCGCCCTTCTGGATTTTTTTTTGAACTCTGAAATGATTGCCATGAGTAGGTCCTATTCGAAGCTGCTTAGCCTTCCGTATCCCAAATTCTTCTCCAGGCCGTTCTTCCCCAGGAGCACGGAGTTCGCAAAGTATTTGGCGTCGGTGACGTCGGAACGCACGTACGTGTACTCGATGATGTTCGACTTATCCTTGAGGCCTTTCATTAGGGAGATTCCGAACCGGCTCTGGCTTTAGCTATTACAACCTCAGTGCTGGCTTCTTGTATCTTCTCGGTCAAAGCATTGAGTTTATCAGCTGGGAATTCAACTGATGGATTGTACTGTGAGATTACTGGCAGAATTGTAATGCCGGCGTGACCTTCAATGAGTGGGACTTTGATGTTCAGGGAGTTCAAGCCCTTGGCTTCAGCAATGAAGGTATTGGCACGCATGACATCCAAGGTGGTGACGCCGAAGATGCGTTTTGGGTTCAATTTTCCAGCCTTATTGAATACTTCGGAAGCAATTGGTAATGTTGAATTCACTGGGTTTGAAATGATGGCGAGGAGGGCCTTTGGGCAGACTTCAGCACAATCTGCTGCTATGTCACGTACAATGGAGGAGTTTTGGTTGAAGAGATCATCCCTGGTCATACCTGGTTTACGTGGAACACCAGCTGGAATGACTAGAACATCGCAGTTCTTGAAGGCTTCTTTGGCTTGGTCTGCACCGTTAAAGGCGATTACTTTGGAAGGGGCTTCATATCAAACAAGTTTAGTTGAGTTACCAGACGGCTCTGCATGAGAAGTAGTGAGAGAGGTTGTCCATTTCCACCACTCGTACCAGACTTGTTATACTTGAAGGTGCTAACAGACTTCTGTAAGTAGTTGATGGTTGCCGGTTTAAGAACCCTGGAAAATATCTTCGTCGTGTTTACGTTAGCTCCTCTAAGCTTCGACTTCCTGTGGACGTGGTGGTCCCGCGTGCGTGGACACTTCGCAAAATCTGTACTAATAGTTCTTCCAATTACTCTTTAGAATTCTTACGTAGGAAAAGTAAAATACAAGCACCAAATAATTTTTCAATAGATTCTGATCATAACTACAACTGATCATTCACAATGGTTGAATTTAAAGAGGCATTGTCTTTCAGCAGAGGTTAACATCGCATATAAGGTAATACAAAATCTGACATTCTCTGGTAAAGCAAATCACGTAACACTATTTATCTTTATATAGGACAAAGGTAAGTATCTGTATATTTGGAGAGAAGCTGTATTTGTGCGTTTTCTAAAATGAGTAAAAGATTCGAATCTTGCTTCTAATTGTCGCCTAGTTGTACTGACCTGCTGCTTGAGTGAAGTCTTCAGGAATTGGTCAATAACTGAGAGGTATGGAGATTATTTCTTAGCACCAATTATTTTATTTTGCTAACACCCTTTTGTTCACCGAAGCTTGTTCAATTGAATACAAAATGATTCGAAAGCAAAATCAAAGTTTAAATTGGTTTATTCACATTTTTTTAAATATTATATTACATATATTAATATTAAAAATGTTTCACCACGTGATAAACGAGAACCAAATTTAACAAACAATAAACTGATATATTATTTAAAAAGAAACAAATTTGTTGGAGAAAACATTTGTTAGATTCATGTAAACAAAGCCAAATATTACATTTGATGTCCTGAACATAAGATTCACCCTTCCAGCCAGGATTATAACATCTTAACGCGATATTCTTTTTGTCAATGAATATGGCCGATGTGTTTAAATCCGTCATCAATTAGACCATTTATTTTGAAAGTGGTATAAATACATTTTCTCTTTTTTCGAAAAAAATCTGTTAATCTGTTAATTAAAAAAAATAGGCAAATCATATGAAGTCTGGCAATGTTTTTACTATCTTACCTATATGTAATTTGGTATTGTATGCGTATTTTACTAAACTGATGTATACTTACGGGCTGTAAATGGACTTACACCACTTTCACAATTAAACAATTGTAAAAATCATTAAATTGAGCATGAATTACGTGATGTCTCATTTTTTTTCAAAAACTTTCAAAATAAACGGTCCAATTATTGATTGAATCTCTCTCGATATTGTGAGATTCAACTGCATATCTGAAGAAAAGGGAGAACTTTTGAGAGTTGACGTTGATATTAGTGATGGGGAAGAAGATTTTGAAAAGAAGATCATTTTTTCTCTAAAATAATTTATTTAATTTGAAAGACATCCTGCAATAAAAAGCTCTAAATCTCATGAGTTCAAAAGTATCCCGTTTTGAATTAAGCAGAGTCTCAGCTGGTTGTTTGTATTGGATATAAGCATTGCTGCATAAAATGACTATGCCTTTTATAAATATTCACAAGGTCTATTTTATTGATCTGTATATATATAGGGTACATGGTTATGAGGAAGTCGAGTTTGTCAAAGTGTCCCATTGAAATGTTGTAGTCAAAGCTATATCCAAATACTCTTTTTGCGATTTATCCCATAGTTGTTGAATGTCATCAATTGTGACACCTTTAAAATGTGAGGTCATTACATTTAACCATTTTTATATCATTTTAGCTGACGTCTACTTCAGTTAAATCATATTTTTTTTCATTACTCTGTCCGAGGAAAAGGTGGTCATGTATATCGATTCGTCGATATATCTATCCCGCAAGTATTGCAAAAAAAAACATGAAGAAGTTTTCAAAATATTAACGGAAATTCAGTTTAGAATTTTATTGAATAAAGTAAGAATAGTAAGTATTTATTTGAGATCATAAACAAAAAAGTTTTACATTAGCACAATTAATATAATAAATTACTTCGTGAAAATAAAACTCTATCTTTGTCCAATAGTACATGTACGCACCATGTTGGAATATGATAAAATTAATTAAAAATTAATGTTTTATTGCATTTTCTATGATTACTTTCTGAAGTAGACATATTTAACTTAATTTATAAAGAGGTTACATTAAATTTTTCTCCGTCGTCACTTGTAAATATTGCGTAAACTGATTTGATTGTAACGCGATTGTTTAAATATTATTGTACATTTATACAAAACAAATTTAGATGTTTTCAATATAATATAAAGGAGTTAAAATTGTCAAAAAAATTATATTTATCTGTCAACGATACTCTGGACTAAATGAAAGATTTATGTTCGAAGTGTTTTCCCATATCCTTGCTATATACGAAAAAATATTTCTGTATTTTGGGCACCATTCATGCAAGATGTTTATAAAAGGAAAGACTGTACGTTCGGGCTTTAAATTGTGGTGTCTGTTGTGATAGTTATATTTATCAATTAATTCCCTATGAAAGAACAATAACGAAAATGTTACAAATCATGACATAGGAAGAACAATAGTCTTGATTTTTTTTTTTAATTAGTGAAGACTCTGACAAATTATAGGATATTTGTTGATAATTTTAATTTTGTGTACAAATTATTAAGCAATTATATATAATTATAACATGGTACGATATGAAACAGAAAAAAGAAATAACTA
Organism: Ontholestes murinus; assembly: GCA_963969525.1. NCBI lineage: Eukaryota > Metazoa > Arthropoda > Insecta > Coleoptera > Staphylinidae > Ontholestes > Ontholestes murinus. The sequence goes on along the minus strand of OZ018398.1, from coordinate 44,837,273 downwards.
TTTCATAACCGAAAGTAATCGCAGATTATAACAATTTTTGTACATTTGGTAATTTAAATAAAAGTGTGGAGAAAGGTGATTGGTGCTTTATTCGTCAAACCATATATGTCCGAACATTGACTATTTTTAATTGCTTCCCTGGCAAGTAATGGGGTTTTTCTATTAAAATTGAAATTAATGGACCAGTCAGTATTGAATAAAAAATCAGGAAACTTATTTTTTAGGGAACTTGCCTGTGTACAAAAAAGTGACTAAATTTGTTACTAGTCATATCACAGACGTTAGATTTGTTGAAATTGTTTCTAGCAATATTAATTAGTTTCCAAATTCCCTTCGGTTTGTTTGGTACCTTATTTAAATATTTACCAGCTATACGCTTTTATATTATAATTTGCTTTTCTATAATAACTTCTAAATTTATTAATAATTTTACTACAAAACAAATTACTTGTTGAAACTACTTCTCTAGCTAATACTTCGACAGACATTGAATGATACAAAAGTAATTTACGTGTTAGAAATTGTAGTCTTATTAAGACTACAGTTCACAAAGCTTCCAGTTTTCCTCTAGAAGATAAAGCATTCATACTATTATATTCAATGGAGATTTAATTGAACACGTCACGGCTTGAAAGTCAGTAATTGAGTCTTCGGTTAAAATTGTCCCCTTTCTTAGGAGTATACCTACACTTCCTCTAACACAATGCCGTGGTACCGTGGTATGTTCTTCACGAGGGTTTTAATTCCTCAGACAGAAAAAGTACAATCCCTTGTGGACTGTTACTGTAGGAACAGATTACTGGGCTTTAACTTTTTGCAGTTGTGTTTCCTAGCTTTTCGCATATGAAGCAGCGAAGTACGCTAGGAATATATTGCCTGTCCTTAACCTGGTAAAAATCACATTGTCGTTGAATTGAGTTTTGACCATCTCGTTTGGTTTGTATCCTTCGAATATTTCCTCATCACTACATAATTCCAAATCACTACAGTAACGTATCCCTTTCAAGTAGGATTTAATGATTTTGTGATTCACTTCAACACCTTATTCCAGAAATGTTTTTAGTCTTAGCATTGCCTGCTTTTAAGACAAAACCTCAATCATCAAACAATCTTTTATCTTTTTCATTGTATTCACTTTTTCTAACATTTATTACATGTTTTTCTATGAAAAATGGATTTTTCAAGATTTTTTATTTGATAAGGCTCGCATGTGATTCATATTGCAGAAAATATAATAATGTGAGTGATTTTGACATATCTTTATCAATGAAACTGGGCGGAGTACCTAATATTAAACTATATTATAATCTTTGCATCGTATTTGGATGTCATAGAGGTGGCGGAAGGGGTAGAGAAGTCATGATTGCAATCCCGAATACCATAGCATCTGATATTGAAAGTATTTCAGCTAACACCAAACTTGACATGGCAATTGTTTGAGTTAAATTTAGAAACACTGAATTTTGTTTACTATGTTTATGTATTTCTCTAGCTGCTTCTATTGTCAGATATGATTTATTATTTGATGAATTACATCACAGTAAAAATTTTTGGTGACTTTGATTTGCCAAATTATAAAGAACATTTTGACAAGAAGTAAGAAGTAAAAGAAGCAATAGAAATGCCTATGATAATTTCCTTCTTTCTTCCTTTTCTCACCAGAATCTCAACACCATCTTCCCTCGTCCATTCAGTTCATTTTTGCTTCTTTCCACCCATTCCTTACAAACTCATTTGCACTCCTCTTTCGGACGCTTTGAAAAATCCTTTCCACGCACACCCAATACGTATTTCCATAACTTTCTGCCATCCAGCATTTTCTCCCTCTCTCTTTTGACCCAGATTTAGCTCTGATTAAAGTAAATTTTGAAGTGCTTTCGGTTACCTTGGCAACCTGTCGTGCACTTGTCACCTTTTAAACATGTTATTATCTGTTCGTTTCAATATATCCCTGCATTTTCTGAATTTCTCATTTAACGTATACTTCATAATCTAACCATCCATTGACCAGATTCTCCGATAACTCCACTCCTTCATACATTCCCTATCTCTCTGTTCTCCACCGAAATTCCTCTAACACCCACACACTCTTTTCATGCCACTTTGACCAGTCTGTCCTCCTTTAATCCACACAAATTCATATTATAACACACTATTATCTTCATTACCTCACATTGCTTACTCTACTTGTTTCTTGAAACACTATGTAGTTACTCTCGCTTTCTCTGTATATTTATACACTTTATTCCACATATTTTTATTCCATACATTGAAATTAATATAGGCATTCCACAATTTATACCGTTAAACCTTTAATTAATAACCAGTTTCTGAATATCCGTGTTTGTCTTATACTATGTATAACTTGAATAATTAAAAATACAAAGACTGTCGTTTCAAGAAACTCTGGCGGGCGAATGCACGCGCAGAGCATAACAAGAACAGACATAAAAAAAAACACACGACGATCCCACTTTAATGAAGTAGTTGAAGCAAAGCGGACCTTTAAAACTTTAAATTAAATCGAGAAGGTACACAAAATACCTTAACAAATATAATTACAAGTGTAAGCGCAAGTTTATAATATCAACATGGATTTAATTGGAGCGAAGTGCATCAACGTCGCTGCTGCTCACTGAAGATGACATATATTTTCATATTGCATCCATAATATACTCTACTAATATTTGCATATAATTTTCATATAAATTTACGTTTACATTATATACGTATAAAACGTATTTAATTATTAATTTACAAAGTGGAAAATATTATTAAATTCTACGTTATATTAATTTTGTAATAGCAGAGACTGTAATATGAATACGCTGAATAATATTTGTGGAAATTTGAGTATCGGTAATAATTTTCACGTTTTAATGATTAAATAAAATATTTTCCACGTATCGCCACTCATACCTGATACTTGTAAATACATCAACGTTTCACATCCGATATTAATACGTATTAATTTCAGTGCGATTTATTTAATTAAATAATTTATTTTTTATTAGATTATTGCATCAATAATATACCTAAATATTTTTAATAGAATATCTCTTTTTACAAATGCAAACAATGTGTTATAGCTTTTTAATTAGTTTGATTGAAGGTGTATTTTTTCATAAATCCATTTTATCTACATGCACTATACACTCTTGATTTTGTTCCATTGCCAACGTCCAATTCATTAAAATTCTACAAGGGACGTCGTACAACTCAACCGAACATTCATTCCATGTGAAATTTTCGCAAAAATTACTTTATAGTCCTCGAAGGACTCGCCTCGAACCGTATGTAACAGTGCCACGAGGGCGCATATCATTTTATAACTTTCAGAAGTAGGAAATTCTTTTTGTATGAAAATATTTCCATACATGTTTGTATCTAATATAAACAGGCCATATTCCGATACATACATTTTAATAATTGAGATTTATAATATTTACGCATAAAGTATTTTTTTAATGCTAATTAAAACATTTTGTAACTGTATAATTTTAACGCTTGAAAATTATAGCCGCGTGTACGTATTTATTCAATATATTCATCCGAAAAGCAAACACATAGATTCATTTTAATTATTACTACATTTGAAATGCCGCAAAATAAATAATTAGAAATCATGTTTGGATGTATGCGAGTTCATTTAATAATTCAATTACGTTTCTGTATATTACATTTATACACGTGCCGCATTTGATTTTCCTGCTAATTATTATATTAGTTCGTTTTATGATTAACGTTATTCAAATGTTTATAATGTTCGGCTTTCCAAAGGAGTTAATTTGTTCGCAAGATAAAGGAACAATGATAATTAATTTTAACATTAGTTAATTAAATCTAATTGAAAATGTGTATAGTGAAATTAACTCTACATAATTTGGAATTCTAAACTTTAAATATCATAGTGGGCTGTGATAGATTAAGGTAAAATATATGCTAATTAATTAGTTGTAATATATGCTTGACACTAAAATTCAATTATTATTATCTTCAAGATTCACAAAAAATTTGTAAAAATATTTTGCTTATTTTCTTTAAATTATAGCAAAAAGCAAGGAATCTATTATACCTCACACTACTGCAATTATAAATGAATGTATTAGCGTTTTCACTATCCTGAATGCAATGAAGATAGAGGCTGTAGTACCTGTTTCTAAAAATAGGCGACAGATCAAGTGTGAATGATTATCGGCCAATATCCTGCCTTCAAATATTTTCAAAGATCTTAGAAAAGATACTCTATAATCGAATTGTACAATATATGGAGCAAAATTCTCTTCTCAACTATAACAAATTTGGATTTCGTGCGGGTGTTAGCACATCCAGTGCCCTTCTATATCTCGTTAATTCATTTGATTGTACCGGCTTTGCTTTGGCTTCTTG